>CM029611.1:1218997-2418997 GCA_017311315.1 Dendrocalamus latiflorus
GCAGCCTCAATCCAGTCCAATTAGAAATCCTTTAAGATTCCTGTTCTTTATTTCAGCAGCACAGATGCACACCAATACTGTCAAATAATTAATATAAAGTCTTTATTTGAGTCGTATGTGTTCTCATCAACTAAATACACTTGTATCTTCCTTATCACATTTCAAATACAATATTTACATTTTAATTCAAAAATGTAATGTCAACAACAGTGTGCTATCTAAATACTAATTATGTTCTTTAATCAGCTTGAACAAGAAATATTGGATTTTTCTCAAGGTCTAAGGTCTGTTGGTGTTGCTCCAGATGAAAAGCTAGCCCTTTTTGCTGACAATTCATGTCGGTGGCTTGTTGCAGATCAAGGTAATTTTTAGATGGTCAACATGTACTATGATCCCCAGTGCTGATATTTGCCTTTAATGTGTCTTTCCCATGGTGATTAATTTTGTGGTTTATCCTTATCGATGTTGGCTGCTGAAGTTGGGGCGCTAGAATGTTAGTATTGCTATATTTACTTTTGGAGTTTATGTGAATGCTATTGTTTCTTTGATGTGAACTAGCACAACAAAGGGGTAATCATTCGTCGGAGAGAGGTCGTACGGCGACGACTTGAAGTAGAACGGTGCTAGGTGAAGAGGGCATCGATTGGAGGAGGAATAGATCTAAAATATCTGGTCAAGGAAACGACTACAGATGGACTTTAGGGACTTGTTTATTCATCTTTGCTTGCCTGATAACGGATACATGCTATCCCTTTATAGGGACGGCCCGATTTAACTCATAAGAAATAATTTATAAGTAAACTTATCTCTAATAATAACTTGCCTAACTCATAAATAATACAAAACACCTAATAGACAGATTCCTAAATAACAAACCATGCCTAATACATGCGTCGCTACAGTACTTGCTTGCTACAGCACATGCGCTACAGTATCATGGTGAACAGTACACGCTTGCTACAGTAACTGCGCACGTAACAGTACACCCCTCCCGGTGAAACAACTCGTCCTCGAGCTGTAACATAGGGCGATAAACTCCTTTGATTGGGGCGGGTGAATCTGTTGGTGCATGATTTTCAACATCATTGTCATCTTCATTAGGTTGTCTAGTAGGGATAACTTGATAACAAAAGTCATGATATTAGCTCTGATGCCAATTGTTGTGAACTAGCGCAACAAAGGGGTAATCATCCGTCGGAGAAAGGTCGGACAACGATGACTTGAAGTAGAACGACACTAGGTGAAGAAGGGCACCGATTGGGGGAGAGGAATACATCTAGAGTAACTAGTCTAGGGGAGAGACCAGAGCTAGGAATCAGAGACTTGTGAATACTTTTTCATTATTCATTACTTGATGATAATGGATACATGATGTCCCTTTTATAGGGACGACCTGACTTGACGCCTAAGAAATAATCTACAAAGAAACTTATCTCTAACAATCCAATCTAATAATAACTTGCCTAACTAATAGATAATACCAAATATCTAATAAATAGATCCCTAAATAACAAACCATGCCTAATACGCGCGGCGCTACAGTATGCATGCTACAATACTTCTCCTGAATATTAGGCCATAACATTACACCCCTCGTGGTAAGATAGCTTGTCCTCGAGCTACGATGGTGGCCATGGTTGAAAGCTTTCTGCTTTTTGTTATTAGCCTTCAACTTTTCCAAGAGAGATGGTGCAACACCGGAAGCCATGTTGAGTGGCTCTGATACCAATTGTCATGAACATTAGTTCATAACGGGATAAACATTCGTCGGAGGGAGGTCGGACAACGATAACTTGAGATAGAACGACGCTAGGTGAAAGAGGGCACCGATTGGGGTTGAGGAATAGATCTAGAATAGCTGGTCCAGGGAATGCCCACAGCTGGACTTTAGGGACTTGTTTATTCATCTTTGCTTCCTTCAAGAAGATACAATGCCATCCCTTTTTATAGGGATAATTTGATTTGATCTCTAAGAAACAATGTCTAATTAAACCAACCAAAACAAATCCCTAAGAAAGGAAACTAATAGCAGTTGCCACAGACCTACAGTAATCGTGTGAACAGTGCCGTGTGCTACAGTAAACCGCGCTGCGATGTTGTAGTTGCTACAGTACTTCCTGAATATTAGACCATAACATTCTTTCCTTGCATAGCGGGCATGATGGAAACTCCCAAATAGCAATGTGT
Source organism: Dendrocalamus latiflorus (assembly GCA_017311315.1). Classification (NCBI taxonomy): domain Eukaryota; kingdom Viridiplantae; phylum Streptophyta; class Magnoliopsida; order Poales; family Poaceae; genus Dendrocalamus; species Dendrocalamus latiflorus. The sequence goes on from CM029611.1 coordinate 1,221,185, forward strand.
TTGCTATGACATTTGTCTGTTACAGATACTTAGACCACAAATATCAGTGTGGACTTGATTTTCAGCAACAGATAAATATGTGTTCTAAAGGCTAAAGCTATATAGTACAGTGCTATTTATTATTATTTTTTAGGAACTTTCTGCTGAATGGTGCGCTTGCCATTGATTATGTCAGCTATCAAGAGGAGTTCATGTAACCAGGGATCGGATTACCGGCGGTTACCGGCCGATAACCGCCGATTACCGGAAATCCCGGCGGTGACCGGGATGGAAAAAATCGGCCGAGATTCAAATTTCAAAAAATTGCATGCGCATCTCCTGTGTGTAGTCTCCTGTGTGCAGCATCTGTTAGCTTTAATCCTGTGTGCAGTCTCCTGCATGCATTGCATGCGCATGCCTCTTAGTATTCTGCTGTATCTTTTAGTATTCCGCATGTCTCTTAAGTGCTGTGCATGCCACTTTAATTCTGCATGCAGTCTCCTGGATACACTGCATGCGCATGCCTCTTAGTATTCTACTGTATCTTTTAGTATTCCGCATGCCTCTTAAGTGCTGCGCATGCCACTTTAATTCTGCATGCAGTCTTCTGCATGCATTACATGCGCATGCCTCTTAGTATTCTGCTGTATCTTTTAGTAGTCCGCATGCCTCTTAAGTGCTGTGCATACCACTTTAATTCTGCATGCAGTCTCTTAGTATACTGGACTGCATGTTTGTTCATTTCTTCTTATTCTTTTACCTAACAGGAATTACATCTTTTGGCTATCAATAGTTATAATAGAGAAGAGAGCTAAATAGCTTTGACTTACATCTTTTGGGTCTTAATTCCACCGGTTTTTCCGGTAACCGACCGGTCTCCTCCCGCCCCGCCCAAAAAAATCAATTGGCAAATTTTATCCGGTTTTTATCCGGGATTTCCGGTTACCGGGCGGTAACCGGCTGGTTACCGGTACTGCCCGGCGGCCAGGATTTGCCCCAGTTCCGGTTTTTCGATCCTTGCATGTAACTATATTTTCTAGTACATAATCATCTATGCTCACCATTGATCATGTCGCTGGCACATGTAATACAGGAATTATGGCTACTGGTGCTATCAATGTTGTTAGAGGAACAAGATCTTCTGATGAAGAACTGTTTCAAATATACACTCATTCAGAAAGGTGAGTTTTCTCAACTTATTTAAATGTGAAGCTAAAATTATTTTATCCTGGTTTAGAATATTGAGTATGCCATCTAGGGGTTAGAGCTTTAGGAAATTCAAGTCGCGCACAACATTGGGTGAAGTTCCACTCATTCATCTCTTTCAACCCGGATGTCCTTGTGAAGCTTCACAGCTTCACAGTTTCTTGTTGCATTAATAAATGAAAAAAAATCAATTAGTCAGTTTTTGTTAGTTACTGTTGAGCCAAACCACTATCCAATTTCGGCATTTGGCTATTTAAAGCCAGTCAATCATTCCAAAATGCTAATTGAATCCTCCCATTAATTCTGTTTGATGGAATGCTGTGGTGGAAATTGAGTGAGTTGTTGAGGGCATATACAACTTGGGTTCCAAGTTTGCATTCTGTTTGCCGGCTTGAGTAACATAACAGCTGGATGGAGTACACTTAGCTTAGTACTGGAAGGTTAAAATAATCAACCTTTTATATCAGGCCTAGTTTCAAAAAGGAAAAATAAAAAACTTCTATATTGGACCTATTTCAGCATTTAAAAAATTACAACATCTGCATTATTTATAATGGGCCAAACTCTTAGTAATATTCTGTTGTTATCATATGCAAAACTTGGGATGAACTTGATCGCATGAAATATGCATGCCAAGTTATCTTCTTACAACTCCTTGGGATGAACTTGATCGCATGAAATATGCATGCCAAGTTATTTTCTTACAACTGGAGTGTTTCATATCGAACTTACCGTGGAGCATGTGCTTCACATTTTCAATATAAGTCCTACTTCTCTTAATGCAAAGATACACAACTCTCCTGTTTAGTCTCAAAAGAAAAACAACTGGCACTTGGTGAATCAAAATGTCATCAATATAAACATCTGAAACATTTTCAAGAAATTGAGATGCAGCCGTTCAGGTAGCACATGGATTCTGGGAACATAGAGTGACAGATGATAGTACAACGAGTGTTTTATGCTTCTGCAGTCTAATTTCAGTACAGTTTCACTTTTTACTTTCATGCTATGATTATGACATTGTTTTTTCTCCATCACAGCATTGCACTTGTTTTGGACACTCCTCAATTCTTTAATCGGCTTGCAGAATCTTTCATTTCAAGGATTAATGCAAGATTTGTTGTGCTACTTTGGGGTGAGAAATCATGCCTAAATGGCAAAACTGTGAAGAACATACCACTTTATGACTACAAGGATATCATTGAACTTGGACAAAACAGCCGTAATGCATTGCGTCACTCTTGTGAGCAAGGTACCTTTTGTATGATATCATAATGTGGTATTAATCATTACAATTAATCATCTGACAGTGTACACTGGAGGGGTTTTTTCAAAATTGTTGGTACTTTACATTTTACAACATATTCTTCTGTTGTTTCTGGATTCTGGTGTTGAATGATTACAAATGGCTAATTTCAGTGTTCTATACTATTCTCATCCTGTAAGATTGCTTCGCAGCCAGTAAGATAGGCATTCTAATCTGTACCAGTGACAGCTAATAGATGTACCCAGTAAAAAGGTATCATGAATATATTGTCTGTTTTGCAAAATTCTGATTTGATGGTTGACTTGATCATTTAGTAATATTGAGAACTTGGTGGCCCAACCAAATTGTTTCTTTCTAAGCAGAGTTGCTTGGAAATATATTATTTTAAAGAAGAGCATCACTTACACTTTTTTTTGTTTCCTTTGAGTTTGAGATTAGAAAACTAATAAAAAACTATCACCTATATTGGCAAAGTTGCATGTTCAATACTCTCAAGCAAGGTTCCAAAAACCGGAACCGGAAGAAATTCTGGTCGGCGGCCGGTAACGGTAACCGGGCAGTTACCGGAAAAACCGGTCACAATTTGAAAATCAAAATTTGAATTTTGAGATGTTTCGAAACCGGTAACCGGAAAAACCGGGAAAACCCCGGCCAAAATTCGAAAATAAAAATTGATACCGGCCGGTTTTTTCGGTTACCGGTCTCCACCGGTAAAAACGGTAACCCTGCTCTTAAGTAGTCAACTTGCACGCAAAATGGTTTGTTTTCTTGCAACCAAGGGGCTTTTTTGGATATGTAGTATTTTTTTTGGAGTTTTATATGATATCATGTTATGGAAAACTTTGAGGTGTTTGGGTGCAATGAACTCTATAATTTTTATAAACCATAGTATGGCAAATACAATGGTTTTTATTGGGAATTTTTAAAAATCCATTCATGACCTCTTTTTTCTTAATACTGAACGCACGCGTCCAAAGCCAACTCACGTTTCCTGCCTCATGCTTCTACTCTTTTTGTGCTTGGCCACTTGCGTGCATGGTATTGAACGTTCGAAGTTGGCACCTTCTTTTATCTTGTTTTTCATGGTATATTTTTGAATGTTAATATGGTTGTAGAGAATATGCTCCTAAGCCATCATGAGATCTCTTCGTTGCAGACAGTATATCATTATCATATATAAACTAAAGCTTCTAATTATAGCTATTGTGTATTAGTTCATGTAAATTCTAGCTACAGTAAAAATGAACGCACAAAGTGTAGCTACCTTGCATAGTTATTTGTATATTGCTTGCTTAATTTTTCTTAATAATAACTAATTAGCATAGCAACTACTTTGTTAAACAAAATAATGTTTTAAAAACTGCAACCCCCAAACACATCATGGTATTTCATGCCTAGTACTTTGAAAACTATGGTTTTTGAATATTGAAGCATCCCAACAGGCCCTAAGTGTTAGTTGATTGGAACCTTTGTTTTGTTTTTCTTTAGGGCGACAAGATGCCTTCGAAACCATTACTCCTGAAGATGTTGCAACAATAATATATACAAGTGGAACAAGTGGCACACCAAAAGGCGTGATGCTTACCCACCAAAATCTCTTGCATCAGGTTAAGAAAGCAGTAACATTGCAATTTTGACCATTAATGTTAAACAACACTGTTCTGCCTAATGTTAATATTATATTTTTCTTGATTTCCGAGAAATACCTCAGCTGTCCTTAAAAAAAATGTAAATTGAAATGCCTATTGATTTTATATGTTCCTCTTCTATCCACACAAAACTTTATGCTATTCTGTTCTGCAGATAAAGAATGTGTGGGACATTTTACCAGCAGAACCTGGTGATAGGCTCCTAAGCATGCTTCCACCATGGCATGCTTATGAACGCGCTTTTGAGTACTCAGTCTTCACTCATGGAATTCAACTAGTTTACACAACTGTGAATTACCTGAAGGTATGGTTTTGTTATGCTTCATCGTAAATTAGTTTAGTATAGTTAGTTCGGCATAAAGAACCTAGTAATGTCATTAAGGAGCCCTTGTGATCTATAGTTTATTCATGTGCACTACTGCATGGGTAATGCTGTGATATTCTTTCTCAGCTTACTGAAAACTTCAATCTTGAGTCAGTGTGTCAGATCTTGTATTAAAATTCAGCTGTCTGCAGAACTCCAGACATGCTAATCTTCATGCTGGCCAAGTATCGCAATTTATTCAACAAGATTCCTTTATATTGTACAGTATTATATTTCTCTTGTTATTCACTAGTTTTATTATCTATATTTTGCTGAAGATGCTGAAATTGCTTAGGCATTTTGACCTCTTCTTCTATCTTCTTTGATAGCGAGATTTGCAGCGGTACCAGCCTCATTATATCATATCAGTACCACTTGTCTATGAGACTCTGTACAGGTTAGTAGTTATACTGTACGGGTAAACTGCTTATATAAAGTATTCTACAGGAAATGCTTTTGGGGAAATAATAGTCTTTTGAGTTCACTAATGCCCTCAAAGTGGCTTACGTCATATCCTCCTTCGCGATCGCAAGCTATCAATTTTTTTTTGTCCATGGAATTGATATTTCATTGCGGACTGGTAGTGACTAGTGAGAAGTCTATTTAAAATCTTCTATGTATTATCTAACGTTTCTTCTGCTCTTTGCACAGTTCAATCCACAGGCAGATATCTTCCAGTTCGACTGCTCGAAAAATCATTGCTCTTGCCTTTATCAAGATAAGTTTGCTATATATGGAGGCAGAGAAGATCTATAAGGTCTGGAGTCTGTACTCTTAGTTAACATAAGTTACTTTATTTGCTTAGCTGCAACTAGAATCGTTGAAAGATGTTATCTTTCCTTTCTCCCATTCTTTGATAACCAGATGATCTAGAAGTTCCTATCCCATAAAATCTTCTTGTGACCTGTTTCTCTGCCTCTGAATCAAATTCCTTCTTCTTTTCCTCTTTTTCTCTTCCGTTGGAAAGGGAACAGTCTTATCGAGCAATCCCGTTGAACCAACATTTATTGTGCATATGGTTGGTTGGCTGTATGCAAGAATTGTTGCTGCACTTCTGTGGCCTTTGCATAATCTGGCAAAGAAGTTAGTCTACAAGAAAATCCATTCCACAATTGGGGTTTCAAAGGTACATTTGTTTTACCCATGTGCCTATTTCTGTGCTACCTTGATAATCCTTGTGCAGTTTTGTGTGAAATGAGCTTCATTAACTCCAATCTTAACTACACTCCAAAAATTCTGTGGTTGTTGTGATAACTTGCAGGCTGGTATTAGTGGTGGTGGAAGTCTTCCTATGCATGTGGACAAGTTTTTTGAGGTAGAGGATTAGTGCTAAACTTTCTAAGTTAAATGTTGATACCTTCATCGATATTTTGCTCTTCCAGGCCATTGGCATTAAAGTGCAAAACGGCTATGGTCTAACAGAGACTTCTCCTGTTGTAGCTGCTAGACGACCATTCTGTAATGTAAGAGGTTCCTTAGGACTTGATATTACTTCATTTAGAAATTGTTTCTATATATTCTTGGCATTTCTTAAATAAACCACCAAATTTACATTTATTTTCTGTCGGTATTTTGGAATGGCCGACAGTTATTGTACTCCTTTAGTATTTTCCCATATAGTCGATGGTGTTTTTAGTGTAATACGAATCTTTCCCAATGGTAAGGATAAATCACCGACAACAACATTGCCGACAAAGTAATAGCCGACAAGATGATAGGCACTTTAAAATTTTTTTCGAAAGGGTTATGACCATCGGCTATATACTAATAACCGTTGAGAAAAGTTAGATATTTTGTAGTGGATGTTCTGTAATGTTAAAATAATCTCATTTTGTATTTCCTACGCACAAGTTTATTCCATTGTGAAAAGAACCAGGCAATGAGTTCATACCAGGGGAAACAATATTGGCTTAGAAAATTTTTTGGACCCATCCAAGGAAGCCGCGGAAAGTTTGGATTTTTTCAAAAAAAATTGGCCAAAAAATTCAAACATGCAGTTCGAATTCAAGAAATATGATTATATGAAAACAGCAAAATCTCGGTCAAATCTCGAAAAAATTTAAAATGAGCCGATTCTTTTGGTCAAAGTGGGTTTTTTCTTTGAGGGGGCTGAGATAACTGAAATTCGCGAAATTTTGTCCAAAATTGTTTTCCATGGTTCATATATGGGTGTTCAATCTTGGATAGTTAGGTGCTCCCAGGGTTGGGTGCCTGGAAGCACATCTACTCAGAGGCCATAATTTCCTCCAATAGTGAATATTGGTTATTTCTGACTCTTTCCTTGGCAAGTTTTGCCTGTCATTAAACTGTTTAATTTGAAATTATCGAATCACCTAATCTCAGAAAAAGATGAGACATTTTGGTTGCTCCCAGAAAGGAAATCTTACTACTCCAGTAAAACAGGATCTGGTGTAATGTATCTAGACTAGCATATTTTCATGCCGGATTGTTTAGTTATTGGGGGTAAAAGAATGAAGTGATGATACTTCTGTTACTTTTTGCGCTAATCTTGTACTTCCTAGGCATTTTAGTGCATGATGTGAGTTGGTAACTGTTAAGGGTATTTTAGATCTTTTTCTGTTTTAGGGTTTGAGTCCATGTATTCCTATATATTGCCTCTTGGGCTATTGCAATACACTTAGACTTCATACTAAACTTACATGGTATCAAAGTCTAGGTTGCACACCTAGCTTCCATTGCTATTCCGTTGCGCTGCCCCCGGGAGGAGCATCTCCACTCCTGGGGACGGCCATCTCCTGGCCGCTGGTCGTCTCGCACGCGGCCGTTGTCGCCTATGCTCATGCGCTGCCGTTGCTTGCGCTCATGCTCGTGCGTCTCGGCAACTTTGTGCAGTCGTTGCCCCCGCCGTCGTCCTCGGATCCGGATGCCACCAACCGAGCTTTGCCACCTCCCGCTATCATCGCACCACCCAGCCGGATCTCTGGCCGCCTCACCGTGCCCGTGCTGGATCCGGCCTCATCGCCGCTGACGCCAACGCGCCGTCGCCGTCCACTGCTTTGGCTGCCTCCTCTAGCTAGATCTGGCCGGATCTGGTCGCCACGCCTCGGATCCGGCCACCCTAGGTCGCCGACAGCCTCTTTGCTACCAACTCGCCGGGCGCCGCCCGCGCCGGATGGCGCCGTCGCTCCTGCCCATCTCCTGGCCTCCTGCCCGACCCCGAGGAGCCACCTCCTCTGCCACGCTCGGCCCCGTGGATCCGCCTCCTTTACTGCCGTGCCCTGCCTCCTGTTGGCCGACCCGCCGCCTCCTCCTGGCCAGCAACAACGCGCCACGGCCGCCTCAGCCTCTGGCCGTCTCCACCCTCAGAGCTGCGCCCACGCTGCTTGGAGCCACCGTTGCCTTTTGAGTCTTTTTCTTTTTTAGTTTTCGTTGCGTCCATTCAAGTCCGTAGTATCTATTGTTCAATTCATCAAAGCCGTGCGAGTCCACAAAATCCTTGTCAAATCATGTTGATTGCTTTGCTAGCCACAATTCATTCTCTTGAAACGAATGTGGTCATCTCCTTCCTTTCGCATAGCTATAGCCGCCGCTCTTCTCCTTGAGCCGCTGCAGATTGTAGAAGTCTATGATACCGCTGCTTCTCTTTGAGCCGCCGCCTCGAGCTTCTAAGGCCGCCACGCTTTTTCTGCACCGCGTCTCCGTTGCGTTTATTGTACACTGCGCCGCCGCCGTCTTGGGCTTCGATCTGCGCCATTATGCTTCTATATCTCTCTCTTCGGCTTGATTTGACTGCTCTCTCTATTTGTGTCATTTTACACATCCTTTTTATCGTGTTGCTGCGGTCGACTTTGCTCCCACTTACCTCCACTTTTCTAGCCCTTGCACTTTGTGCTTTCTGGATTGTTGCATGATTCCGGATGGTTGGTATTCGACACAATTTTCCAAGAACTGCACGCTACGACGACATCTTCAAAACACGGACTTTGGATTTTTCTCTACTTTAGTGTCAATTTTTTTTCAAATGTAATGCTATTGCATACATCTTACATTTGAAGGGGTGTTAATGATATTTAGGTCTTGTCCTGTTTTAGGGTTTGAGTCCATATATTTTTATATATTTTTTCTCGAACACGCAGGAGAGCTGTGTATCATTGTATTAAGAAGAAGAAGAACCCTTACAAACAACACTCAACATGGGCCAAGACCAATCCCCACTAGGGAGACCAAGACCAGCCCCAACAACCCTGACCTAGCCTTCCTCATGTGCTAGGGCAGTGAGGTAAGAGATACCACGTGCCCCAACCAAACCCTAAAGTTTCAGCTCATCTCTAACCTGGACCATGATCAAGGAAAGACTTGGTGAGACTCCATCAAAAACACAACGGTTGCGGAGGTTCCAAATAGACCAAGCACCCAGGATTATCAATGAATTGAGGCCCTGCCTGACCTCCCCTTCAACCCTGGAATTTGCATCAGACCACCAATCATCAAAGGATGCAACTGTAGGCTGCGGAGAAAGGCTATGCAACCCAACCCCCCGGAGTAACAAGAACCAGAAATCCCGAGCAAACACACAACCCACCAGCAAATGGTTGATTGTTTCAGGCTCCTGATCACAGAGGGGGCAGCAGGTTGGGTGTGGTAATCCTTTCTTTTCAAGTCTATCAGCTGTCCAACATTTGTTGTGAGCCACCAGCCACAAAAAGAATTGGCATTTGCCCGGAGCCCATGATCTCCAAATTCTCTCCCAGGGACCAAAGAGGATAGCCCCTTGAAACAACTCAGTATAAACAGATTTCGCTGAATAAAGACCAGAGCTGGAAAAACGCCAAGAATGCATGTCCTCAACTCCTGGACGAAGAACCACTTTTGAAATAACATCCCAAAGTTCCAGGAATTCAGCAATGACTCCCACAGAAAGAGCCCCTTGAATGTCAGAAATCCAAGTCTGATCCACAAGAGCTTCAAGAACAGTACGCTTGTTGGCTCTAAGATTGGGTACTAAGGCAAATAACCGTGGCGCAAGATCCACAATCCTCTGTCCATGGATCCATCTGTCCGTCCAGAATAAAGTCCTTGCACCATCCCCAACCTCGGTCACCACCGCAATGGAAAAGAAAGCCTGCACACATGGGTGGACTTTAATAGGGAATGCAGACCAAGGCTTGTTTGGCTCGGTTTTTTTGCAGCCACAACCACCTCATACGAAGCGCCCAATTCATCCTTTGGAGTTCTGAAATGCCCAAGCCCCCCCAGCTCAGTAGGACGGCAAGTTTTTACCCAAGCAATCAAGCAGTGGCCACCCTTGACTTCTTTCCTTCCCCTCCACAAAAAACGTCTTCGGATTTTATCAATGGCCTTAATTGCCCAAGATGGAAGGTCGATTGCCATGGCCAAATAAACAAGCATTGAAGTAAGCACAAATTGCACTAGGACCTTCCTACCTGCCTTGGTGAGGAGATCAGCCTTCCAACTAGGCAGTCGGTCTGCAGGCTCTTGGGTTATTGTAATACACTCAGACTTCATACTAAACTTACAGTAAAAAAAATTATATGCATTTGAATGACATCTCCAAAATAATCATTTTTTACCAAGATCTTGAAAATAATCTTCACACTTCTCATTAGACAGTTACATGTAAGTATGAGATGAGAAACATGTATTGTATCCACTGCATGGGTATAATCATTTGTACTGCTGTTTCCTATTAATAGCTTATGATAATGCTAATATTAGTTTTTGTCATATGAAGGTTCTTGGCACAGTTGGCCACCCAATAAAGCATACAGAAATTAAGGTTGTGGACATAGAGACTGGTGAGGTGCTCCCAGATGGTTCAAAGGGGATCGTGAAAATTAAAGGACCGCAAGTAATGAAGGGATATTTTAAGGTTCTATTTTCCCCTTTACTAATACAAATCAACCGTGAAATATAAATTAAACCAATGTTCCATAAATATATTTTTTGGGGTCAAAGTAAAGACATTATTTGGACAGAAATAAACAGATTACTTATCTCGATAAGAATTCACTATGTGGGCTCCTCGTGGGGAACATGGCTTGAGATGTTATAATCAACTAAAGGATATAGGTCACAAAAACAACCCTTTTGCGTATGTATGTGTTGTAAGTCATAACACTGACTCTAGTTACCCGACAAAATCATTTAACAACTTGTTTAGACCAAATTGTTTAGGAACTTCATATCTTTGATATAATTTGACTAAAACTCAGGAGCTGTAATATTCCTGACATATCATATCTTTTAATCGTATATAAAGAAATTGAGAGGGTCTCGGATGGTGTTGATGGATATATCCAAAACCAAAATTAACAGTAGGAACCCAGTTAGCTAAATATGATAATCCATGTTAAGGCTCCATGCTCAAAGAAGTTATGTTTTTTTAGTCTTTTAACTTTCTTAGAAGGTTCTCGTTTGTCCCAAAATTTCTGTTGTCATAGAATCCATCTGCTACAAATGAAGCTTTGGACCAAGAAGGTTGGTTCAACACTGGAGATATAGGTTGGATTGCACCTCACCATGCCACAGGGCAAAGTCGTAAGTGTGGAGGGATGCTTGTTCTTGAAAGGCGTGCAAAGGATACAATAGTTCTCACTACAGGTTACATAATATAGTCTCTCCTCTCATCTTTATTAATTGATTATGAACTTTATCGCCACTTCTTTGTATATTGGAGTATTGCACACGGAAGTCAAAGAATTCATACATAGTTGGATATCATTTTGCCAACTTTTATTAGATCTAGTTGCACTTGCATATCCTTATTTGCAGGTGAAAATGTTGAACCTGCTGAACTTGAGGAAGCAGCCAGTCAGAGTAACTTGATTCATCAGATAGTTGTTATTGGCCAGGTAAGAGATAATTGCTAGAGATGTGCCCTACTATGATTTAGGTTCATTAGTGTGTGCAACTATTATTTTTTCTTGAAGTGACAAGGGAAAATATTTTAAAGAACCACCGGGCCATTGTTTGAAACCATGTGTTGTTACCGTTAGACTTCATTAGTTCATTTATTGCATTCCTTCGTGAGAACATTTACCATAATGGGATTAGATTTGGATATTGCAATGATGAAATAGATTAGGACCATTTTGCAAAGTCGTGAACTTCTTTGGTTGTTCATTTGCAAAGCCATGAACTTCTTTTGGTTGTTCTTTGCATAGGATCAACGGCGCCTGGGTGCTATTATTGTTCCCAATGTTGATGAAGTTCTAGTAACAGCAAAAAGAAAGTCCATCCTTGATGGGAATAACGAACTAGCTAAAGACAGGGTCATGAACTTGCTATATGATGAGCTGAGAATTTGGTAAGAGTTGCCTGCTTTGTTGTTTCTATCTGTTCAAATAATCTCTCATTTTCTTATGAGCTCTGCTTACACTGTTTAACATACTAGAGAATTTTAGCTAATTTTAGGATGTGTCAGAATCACAATAGTGTTAAATCACAATTAACTCTACTGGAATAGAAAGGTAAACGAAATTGAAAAGAGGCACTGGCATTTTGCTGTTGGTAGGTGGGAGTTACCTGAGACAGTTACTACTTGTGGTTTGGGGGGATTTGCCACTCTCTCTCTCTCTCCATGCGCGCGCAATAGTTTGGCGGTTGTTTTAGGGTTGTAACTTTGAGATACTAGTCATCTGCTCGTGCGTTGCAACAAAATTTATTGGATATATAAATAATAATGCTATGGAAGATGGCTACTCTGATCAGTTGAAAAATGAAGAGTGATGAGAAGTTGAGAATGAAACGGTTGAAAGAGAAGGGACGTACAACTACCAACTCATTCTTTTATGATAGTAATGATGATTTGGGTTTTGTCGGTCATATTAGAGCAAGTGTTGAATTATTTTGTTAATAAATGTCAGGACGGCGGGTTGCTCATTCCAGATTGGTCCTATTCTAATTGTTGACGAGCCATTTACGGTAAGTTTTCACTCACTAATTATCAAGAAGCTGCCTTGCTTGCAATCTTGACACAATTTTTTTTGTTCAGGTTGTTAATGGTTTGATGACACCCACCATGAAAATAAGAAGGGACAAAGTGACAGCCAAATATCAGAAAGAGATTTCAGCCTTGTACAAGTGATGTGGAGTGGGCATGAGTGCAAACAGTAGCTTGTAGTATTTCATTTTGAGCAGTGCTTCAATGCTTTTATTTTTTTCTTGCCTTAGAAAGACATTCTCGAGTATTGATTAGTTCAAATAAGCATACTACAATGCAACCATTTGAGTGAAATAAGGTTGCTGATCCAGTTACATCTCATCATCCCCCCCCCCCCCCCCCCCCCCCCCCCCCCATGATTTAGAGGTGATCTCTCCTTGCCCTTGGCGGGATCCCCTTTAATTTTGCTGTTACAAGTCTGACATTTTGCCGTGCACGTTCATGTGTGTGCTATCATAAACATCACGAACTGATTTGCCCAAAGGTGACGCATCTGTATACAGGTCACAAGCAGAATAATTTCACACACTGTTCACCGTTTTAAGAGTGCCCAGCCCGAATGCAAACTCCATCATATCATCCAGGAGAGACGTTGAGAGTGAAAGGCGACCTGATTACTTCTCCGGGTCCAATCTTTTTCGTAATTTTCTTCGTTTCTGGTCGCGAAAATGTGCTGCTATATGGTGTGGAAAGGTGCGAATCAGTGATTAGTTTGGGCGATCCAAAAGTCCCGACACGTGATTGTGTGACGCCGACGTGTTTTTGTGGTTGCAACGTTACCTCAATGGTTGGTCTCTTTCTTGTTCCAGAGAGAAGCAAATAAAAAAAAAAAACAGGAACTGAATCGATTGGCTTGCAATTGAACAGGCTATGAATTCTCGACAATATTGCGTTTCGGAAGATGCCCTGGACTTTGCTGGGCTGCATGACGAACTGGCGAGTGAGTAAAATTGAAGAGGACAGTTCAAGACGATCCATTCCTCCATGACGACAAGGGTTGCATGACGCCGACGCGAGGCTGGCGTCAGGGAGCGGGTGACGCCCAGCCTACGCAAGCACGACGTTGGCACGCGATTCCTGGTCAAATCCACCAGCGTAGTAGGAGTGATGAGTATTCATCTCTAGTGCCATCTGCCATGGACGCGTGACACGAGTTGATGACGCCGGCCATGAGGCAGCAACAGCAGCAGCTTCTCCTCTCCTCTTCCCCTATTTATACCACCCTCTCACGCGCTCACCGGGATGAGCAACCGCCGTCGACTCTCTCTCGTTGACAAGTACTTCTTTTAGCACCACCAAGACCGAGCTGCTGCTGCTGCTGCTTCCTCTTCTTGCTTGTTCTAGCGGTCATGTCGTCGTCTTCCTCAGAGGTGCTTCCTTTCGAGAAGCCGAGGGCGGTGCTGAAGAAGCTCCTGGCGGAGTCCCAGCCAGAGGGCCAGGGCGCCACCGTCAGGAGGAGCATCGGCAGGTATCACTTCAGAGTCGCCGTGGATCCCCTTCCTGTTCGTGTTGGATCTCACTCGATTCAGGCCGCCTCTTGGAGAGCACGGCCGGCTCGTCCCAGCAATTTCTGATGGGGGCGTACGTTGACCTTCCTTGTTTCTGCAGGCCTGAGCTCACGAACCTCGACCCTTTCCTCATGCTCGATGAGTTCTCAGGTAACAGTAATCTTCATTCGCCGCCCTTAAATTTGCAATCTTTGCATACCCAAATACTCCTCGAGTTCTTTCTTCTCTTACCAGTTTCCAAGCCCGCCGGGTTTCCTGATCATCCGCACAGAGGTTGGTTGCTCCTTCTTCCCCCAGTTAAATCTTGGGCTTGCATATGCATTGGAATTCATTGGTTAGAACGAGAACTGTTGGATAATTATTGTTTTCATCATCAGTTTTAAGTAGTTTCAATACTCATCAGTTTTTCAGTTTTTCATGCATGGAGTTAGTAGCAATTTCAGTTTTCATGCATAGAGTTATAGCAGTTTCAGTTTTCATGCATAGAGTTAGTGAGTTGTTTATGTCTCTTATGTTTGCATTATAAATAAAGAAGAAAAGCTGCTGTTGAGGGTGTGCAGCACCAAAACATTACATGTGTTCATATTGTTTGAGTGCTAGTGCCTAGCTACCTTCATCATCACGGCAAAGGAGAAACCAAAGGTGATCGCATAAATTTTTTCCTGGGCTAACAATTGGTATCAGAGCTTGTGTTCGTTTACACTTTCATCCATGTCGTCTTCGAGCTCGTCGAAAAACGTCACCACCGATGGGGGCGTTCTGAAGATCGGCGATGGGAGCGTGCCGAAGGAGTCGGCGCGCGAGGGCAGCATCTCCCTCCCATATCCCATGCTCACGAGGAGCAACTACACGACGTGGGCCGTGAAGATGAAGGTGTTCATGCGCGCTCAAGGCGTGTGGAACGCAGTCGTGGATGAAGAAGTGAATGAGCGGCAAGATCAAATGGCGCTCGCGGCAATCTTCCTCGCGGTGCCAGAAGACATGCTATTGGTCCTAGCTGAGAAGGAGACTGCAAAGGAGGCCTGGAATACTCTAAAGGTGATGCATCTCGGTGCCGATCGCGTCAAGGAGGCGCGTGTACAAAACCTCATAAGTGAGTTTGAAAACTTGCGCATGAGGGACACCGAACAGATTGATGACTTCGCGATGAGGTTGACGACAATCGTCAGCAAGATACGAGGTCTAGGCGAAAAGATGGAAGAGGCCTACATCGTGCGAAAGTTTCTTCGTGCAGTGCCTAAGAAGTTCTCTCTCGTCGTCACCACAATTGAGCAATTCGGAGACATAAAGAATATGTCGATCGAAGAGCTAATCGGGCGTTTGAAGACGCAGGAAGAGGGAGAACGTCGCTACAGCAACAACGATAGAGACGAAGAGCACTTGCTCTTGACGCGCGCAGAGTGGGAGGCCCGATCGACGAAGTATGAAGGCTCCTCAGGTGGTTTTGGTGGCGGCAGTGGACATCGATACCGACGGATTGACAAGGCAAAAGTAAGGTGCTTTAATTGTAATGATTATGGACATTTTGCTTCAGAATGCCAGAAGTCAAACAAGAGAGAGAAAGCGCAGGCATATCTCATCGAAGCGGATGCTGATGACGAACCAACACTGTTGTGAGTGCGTCAGGATTAGGGGGAGAAGTGTTGAAAAGGTCTCATCAAGATCAAATGAACTGAACAAGAATTAGGGGGAGATTGTTGGATAATTATTGTTTTCATCATCAGTTTTAAGTAGTTTCAATACTCATCAGTTTTTCAGTTTTTCATGCATGGAGTTAGTAGCAATTTCAGTTTTCATGCATAGAGTTATAGCAGTTTCAGTTTTCATGCATAGAGTTAGTGAGTTGTTTATGTCTCTTATGTTTGCATTATAAATAAAGAAGAAAAGCTGCTGTTGAGGGTGTGCAGCACCAAAACATTACATGTGTTCATATTGTTTGAGTGCTAGTGCCTAGCTACCTTCATCATCACGGCAAAGGAGAAACCAAAGGTGATCGCATAAATTTTTTCCTGGGCTAACAAGAACTTCTGATCTGGTTTGGTATTTTGTTTGCAGGATTCGAGACCGTAACCTACATGCTTGACGTACGAATGCTCCCCTCCCCTTGTGTTACATCTTGTGTTTTCTCACACTGTTGCTGCCCCGAAGGTGGTTGCTGAGATGCATGCTCGTGTTTGGGTTTCATTCAGGGGGAATTCACTCACCAGGACTTTGCTGGCCACAAGGGCACCATCAGGGCAGGAGATGTCCAGGTCTCACTCTACTCCCTAATTAATCAAGGAAACCATCACGCACTTCATCCGTTCAATGTTTCGCCACAAAAATTTAATTTTGCCATTTTTCTGTCCTAACATTGCAATTTGCAACATCTGTTCTTCAGTGGATGACGGCGGGCCGCGGCATCGTGCATTCAGAGATGCCGGCAGCAGATGGGGTGCAGAAGGGTTTGCAGCTATGGATCAATCTCTCTTCGAAAGACAAGATGTATGTAACAATCTTCTTGAACAACTTCCTACACGATCGATCACCCGACATTTTGCTTTGCGAATGCTCATTGCTCTTTCCTGCTCCCAGGATTGACCCCCGGTACCAAGAACTTCAGGGCAAGGACATAAGCCGGGCCGAGAAGGACGGCGTGGAGGTCAAGATCATCGCCGGCGAGGCCTTCGGCGTGCGCTCGCCGGTCTACACCCGGACGCCGACGATGTACATGGACTTCATGATGCAGCCGGGGTCCCAGCTGCACCAGCCCATCCCCGAGGGCTGGAACTCCTTCGTGTACATCATCGACGGCGAGGGCGTCCTCGGCAGGGAGAAGGCCTCCCCTGTGAGCGCCCACCACTGCCTCGTGCTCGGCCCCGGCGACGGCCTCAGCGTGTGGAACAAGTCCAGCAAGCCGCTGCGGTTCGCGCTCGTCGCCGGGCAGCCGCTCAACGAGCCGGTGGTGCAGCACGGGCCGTTCGTGATGAACACGCGCGCCGAGATCCAGCAGGCCATGGAGGACTACTACTACTGCAGGAACGGCTTTGAGAAGGCGAGGCACTGGAGCTCTACCTGAAGATGTTATGATGCTCAAGTGTTGCTGCATTGACATGAAAACAGAAGAAGAAGAAAAATGTTGCGTAACAAAGTTGGGGAAGACTAGACCATGTGATACTCTGATTTAAGTAGCTTTTCTCATTGTTTTTTTTTGCTTGATGTATGATACATAAAAGGATAAGCTTGTCGTGTCATGATGATTTAAATGTAAGAAAAGTGTGTAATGAGGAGGAACTCAAATCATAAATCATTGTTTCTTTTCTGTACCATATGTGATGAGCTTTTCACCAGAGTTTCTCATCAAGAAGAGTTGTTGTTTTGCTGTTTGCGCGTTCAATTTCCATGTTCAAGGTGAGTTCGGAGCCGTATTCGGCCCAGCTGAGATCCGGTGAATGTAAACTGCTGTGAGAAGCTCGCTGAAATTGCAATGCAGGAAAAAGGGTGTAGTTTGTACAATTGTACATTGAAACATCGATCAAGTGACCGGGTCTGATGAGACGGTGAGGCCTAAAAGAGAGAACACGGGAAAAACCACGCCTCTTGACCTGCTCCCAGGCGACTCAGGGGCGTCTCAGCCGCCTCACAAAACTACCTCTAGCCACATGTTTCCTCCCTCACAACCGAGCGGCGGCGGCGATGGGGCATCGCGTAGAAGGTGTGGCAGCGTGAAGCCTAGTGGTCGGATTTGGCATGGAGGCGACTGGATCTAAAGCAGGGAGAGTTGGAGGCGGTCGGATCTAGTTGTCTCCGAGTCCAATTCGGGCTTAGCGGGGGTCGAGATCGTCGCTGACGAGCGGCAGCAGCGGTAGGGCATCCCATAGACGGTGTGGCGGCGTGAAGCCCTGCGGCCGGACCTGGTGTGGAGGTGGGGAGAGTTGGAGGCGACCGAATCTGGCTGCCTCCTGGTCGGATCCGGGCTTGGCGAGGCTGGGAGGCCCCCTAGCGGCGATGACCATCAATTTTGGCTTCTCTGTTGTGCATGGGCAGCCACAGCGCAAAGGCGCCAGCTCGAGCGAGCGCAGGCGTCGGCGCGGGCGAGCACGACAGTGGCAGCTGGCGTCAGTGCTGGGCTGCACGTGGCGACGTTCAAAGGCGCAGGGTCCGGGCGAGGCTATGGCCGACTGGTAGGTGGTGATGGCGGAGGAGTGTGTGGACCGGTACACTCTACAACTGCCGGAGAGACTGAGGAGGCAAAGCGGCACGACAGGGCGGTGAGCGCAGTGACTGCAGCAGCGAGCGCACCAAGCAGGTGGAGGGCGACGTTAGCGTTAAATTTCAACCACGCGTTCGAGCCGACGATGGTTGGCATTGTTCTGGGGGCTGCACCGGAGCGAGCTAGATATGGGTCGGAGGGTGGCGCGGTTGCCAACCCACTCCATCGAGGTGAGCAATTGTGAAGGGGACGTGGAAGTGGTGGTTGTTCAAGAGCAAGACGACGTAGGGACACACATGGAGAAGTACTACATGCACAACCTCACATTCGTCGGGTCCACCCTCGACAGCGATGTCACGGGCGGCCTTGTGAGGCGGTCACGCCTAAATTGTGGCGGGTGATGGGTTTGTTCCGTGTGGTGTAGTGTCGTGCTTTATGTGAAAACCCTAGATCTAACTCTCCTTAGTAGGATCCGACGATGACAACATCCTTGGGTGTCATTTCCCTTCTTGGAGGTATCGTCTTGAGCCATACTTCACTCATCGTGGAGTCTTGTAGTATTTGTCCGGGGAAAAACCTCAGATCCGGTTCTTACTAGATTGAGTGACGGTGACACCTTCGGTGTTGTTCCCTCCTTGGAGGCGTTGCCTTTGGACCACCTGACCCTACCCTCCTAGTTTTTTCGTGTGTGCATTGCTTTCACATTGGCCGATGCTTGTCCATCAGCGGTGGTCCTCCTCTCGGCGTTGTTTTCCTTCCCCACACCTCGGCGCTCGGGCCAGATATGCCCTTCTTCTTGCTAGATCTGACTCATTGCCCAGGTGGTAGGGTGGCCTGGTGTGGCTCTCGTGTTAGGGCAGTGCGGCGAGTGGCGCCTGTGTGAATCTGGCTGCCTTGGCCGGTCGTGTGGTTTTTGCTAGCAAGTTAGTGTTCATCAGCGGATACCTTTTGCTGTGAGGTTGTCGCCGTGTTGATGCATGCTGCCACGAGGCGTGCTACGGTGAAGTCGGAACAGCCGGGTCATGGGCGTGATGGGTGGCAACGATAACATGTGTTAGGTCGAGTGGTGGTGCTTACCAGTTGCGTTCGGCATCTTTGTCAGCGTTGGGTCTGCCATAGGCTTTTGTCTTGTAGGGCATTCGGAGTTGTGTTTTTTTTATACCTGGTTTTTTCTTAGGCCTTTACCTCTTGTCATATGAACAAGCAGTAACGACTATTCTTCAAAAAAAACATCGATCAAGTTAGCTTTGCCAAGCGCTGTGAAAAAGGACAGGTTAAGTTACCAGGCTTTGTTACGATGGCCTTTTCCTACCTGAAGTCTAAACTAGCATGTAAATGTTTCTACAACTTATTAATTATTGAAAATTATTTTCGGTGAGGAGAACATGCCATCTGCAACTTGCTTGGACACTATTTCTTGCTCATCCATATTCTTTGGAAATATACGTCCTGTTGAAGAACAAGGCGGTGTATCAAGGGCTTCACAGTCCTCGCATGGCTCATCTTCTTTCAGAAATATTCTCTGTAAGTTGGGAGCTCGCTCGATAGCCAGTTCTTGGAGCAGCGGAGGTCCATCTCCCATGAAGAATTCGTCCTCTCAGGGAAGGTCTGCCGTCTTTCCTCGTCGTCCACCTCGCATGCATGCTCGCATAACTATATTTGCATGAGCAACTCGTTATACATACTGTTCGATTTCCGGATTCGACAACACTTTCCTTATCATCTGTTATAAAATAAGGTAAGCTCCAAATGTAGAGAATGAAATGAAGCCATCATAATTGGGGGGAAAAGTGAGGTACTGATAGTATCTCACTCCAACTTAAAGAGGAATACATGACGATGAAGATAGATATAAAAGATTACAACAACATTATTTTGAAAAGGGAAAAACCATATTCACTTGACCGAAAAAAGTTATGAGAAGGAAACAACAAAAATCACCTGAATATGTAATATCTCAACAGAGGGTCACAGTGAAAGAGAGTCAGATGCTTCCGCTGCTTGCAGCAGTTAAACAGGACCAAAGCATGCGTTGTACAGAGAGAGTCTGGTGAGGCAACGAAGCACACTAGGGTAGGCACTGAGAAAACCAATCGCGTCGCGTCTTGCGCTAGCTGTCGCATTTCCTCATCGCGGCAGTCAGGAGGGTCCTTCTCGTCAACAATGGCGAGCTCGATATCTTTCAACAAACCATCGTCAATTGCTTCACCGACTAGCGAGCCAATGTCGCATGAGAAATTGTTGATCGATCAGGTAGAGCTTAAGGTGCAGCTTTGTGATGGTGTATTCTCCCCGGGGTTTAGCCAAGAAACTCCTGGTTGCTTTGCTTTGGATCGATCAGGTAGAGCTTAAGAAGATTGTTTCATCCATGTGGTTTGCTTTGATAGGGTTTGGGTGTGGAACAGGTAGGAAATCTGAGGTAATTTTTGTGTGTTATTCTCTCACTGAGCACCCACTACTCTATTTACATGCTCATGGTATGGGCTATATGGGCCAGTCTAAAGCTCACAAACTCAACACCACTCAACACCTAAAGCCTACACACTCAACACCACTCAACACTCCCCCTCAAGATGGGTGATAGATATCTATCATCCCCATCTTGTCACATGCCGACAAACAGTCCTTAGTTCCCAATTCTTTTGTTAGACAATCGGCTATTTATTCTCCGGAGGTTACATAAGTCAACTTCAAGGTACCCTCATCAAGTCTCTCTTTGATGAAGAACTGATCTTTCTCTATATATTTTGTTCGGTCGTGCTGAACTGGATTATTTGCAATGTTGATTGCTGACTTGTTGTCACACCAAAACTTTAACGGTCCTCCTGTTAATAACCTCAACTCCGATAGAAGACTTTTCAACCACAATAGTTCACATAAGCATATTGCCATGGATCTGTATTCTACCTCGGCTATTGATCGAGATACCACCGATTGCTTCTTGCTCCTTCAAAATACCAAATCTCCCCAACCACAAAGACACAATATCCTGATGTTGACCTCCAATCATCAAGGCAATTGGCCCAATCAACATCACAATAGCCATCAATATCCAGGTGATCATTTCTTTTAAACCATATACCTTTTCTAGGACTTCCCTTTAAATATCGTAGGATTCGACGAGCTACTTCCAAATGGTGCATCTCAATTCGTGCTCGATGCCAATGGAGAACCAACTGAAGTTGAGCAAGAAAGATGGCAGTGCTGTAAGTTCAAACTCCAATTAGTTTGGTTTTGATGTGACAAATATAAATACGAGACTAAATCGATTAATGACAAATATAAATATGAGCCTAACTCATTAATGAAAAGTCTAAATGTGAGACTAACTCTTTTGTTGAATATGTTATTGCTCAGTCTCATTTGGATGAAAAGGTAAAAATCATAGATGTATGCATTCGATGTCATATTCTTATATCTTGTTACATTCCTAAGATCCAAAATATAGGTTGAATTCCATAAAAAAACTAACTTGAATATGTGCATATGTTTTTATTACACATTCTTGTATGCACATATTTAGAGAGAGTTCACTTTATGTTTTGTGATTTTATTAGTATTGATACATGTTTCTTTTTTCATATATATTGGAATCTCTACTTTGAAACATATCCTTTGAGTACATAAAATTGGTGTAGTCCATATATACTCACATTGCTTTATATTCAATTATCTGTGTATGAGACTAACAAGATTACACCACGGGTACGACATTCTTCCTTGGTGCATGTTTGATCATTTGGGTGTCGTAGAAGTAGAAGATTGTGGCACTGTCCTCATGCAAAAACGAGTACGTCGCGGTAGCAACAGCAGCATGCCAAGCAATCTGGTTAAGTAGGCTCCTCGGAGACCTGATGGGTGTAGGGTCGAAGAAGGTAAAGTTGCTCGTAGACAACAAGTCGTCAATTGCTTTGTGCAAGAACCCCATCCTCCATGATCGTAGCAAACGCATTGATATGCGGTATCATTTTATTCGCGACTGCATCGAAGGCGACAAAGTAGATGTGGAGCATGTTGGCATCAAAGAGCAACTAGTTGGCATTCTTATGAAGGCTCTCAGTTGCGTCAAATTCATCGATCTGAGGCAGAAAATTGGGATGATTGCGGTGAAGCCAGTGCGTCATGGTTAGGGGGTGATTTGTTAGACTTAACCACATCGCACCTAGGGTTACGTTACATATGTTTCTAGTCGTACTGAGGTAGTGTGTGCGTTAATGCATGCGTTAAGAGAGTTAGTGCGTGTGTTAAGTAATTTCATAAATGTCATGAATAGCTCGGACGTGGAATGGCATGTCATGAAGAGCTAGACGTGGTGTGTATGTCGGGTCAGTTTCTTGTTTTTGCAGTATAAAAGATCAACGAAAAAAGTACTGCAAACCAATTCCGGGCGGCACAAAAACACTGTTGTCTGGTGAATTCATTTGTTCTCCAACGTGTCCAAGCATCTGTGTATGTTGAGTCTTTGCATAAACGAGTCCTCGTGATCGAGCCTTTGTGGTCGTAACTCGCTTCGAGTACGTTCCTTCTTGGTCATAACTCACTTCGAGTACAAGTGTCTTCATGACCATAACGAGTTCCTTTGTGGTCGTACAAGCACTGTTCTATGAGTACTGTAGCAGAGCATTGTTCCACGAGTACTATAGCAAACACTACTACAGAAAATGTCATCACAGACGGTTCGAAAACGTCATCACAGATGGTTTTGTGAACCGTCTGTATTTATGGGTCAGTGATAATCGAAGGTCATCACAGACGGTTTTCGAACCGTCTGTGATTGTCAGCTATCACAGACGGTTTTTGAGTAAAAACCGTCTATGATAGCTGATAATCACAGACGGTGTTTAGTTACAAACTGTCTATGATACTGATCATCACAAACGGTTTTTGAGTAAAAAACGTCTATGATAGCTGATAATCACAGACGGTTTTTAACTAAAAACCGTCTGTGATTATCAGCTATCACAGACGGTTTTTACTCAAAAACCGTCTGTGATATTCCCTTCAACCCCTACATATATTTCTGTTTATTGGCTAGCCTCAGGAAATACTAGCCATGCCCTCTGAAACAAGCAGATAAACAAGTATATGTATACATACAATTCACATCTCAATTCATTTGACAAACATCCAATTCACATCACATTTCATTCACAGACATAAGGCATCCATTTCGCAAATGAATTAATTGAAATGAAATAAAATATCCATTTACAAATTCACAATTACAGAGTGATAAGAGCAATAAAAAATCAATCTGGGCAGTGGAACTCTCCATCTGATTTTATGACTTTAGACCACAAAAACCAAATGAACTCTCCTCGAATTTTTGCTTAGTCCGCCTGTTCCAATGCAGATTTAGAGATGGGCGCAACCTGTAGATAGGAATATCAACGCGCGCACATATAAAACCTGACATGTATGAACACTACTACACAACAGGGATATAGCAACACCAATATGTGTTACTATAGGTTAAAGAAAGTGTTACTAGCTCTCCTCGTAACACATTTTTTATGTGTTCCAATTGCCCATGTTACTATATACTGGTCTATTGGAACACCATATATGTGTTCTTTTACATCCAAAAAAGTATTATTAAACTGTAACACATTTACTTATATACTGGAACATTTGTCTAGTGTTACAGTGATTCTCTACTGTAACACTTTTTTTAGCTCTAGTAACACTTCCTCATTTTTGTAGAGCATATAGTTTGGAACAAAGGAACATATGGTTTGTAACACATGTTGTACCTATTGTAACACTTTGAAATTTGGGGGGAAATATTTATTTTACCATTGTATGTGGCATATAGTGTTATTATTGATTTTTCATAGTAAACATGACACATTGCAGAATCACATAATCTATAAGTTTCAATAATCATATAAATATCCACAGATAATAGAAAGGTTTCAAACATAGTACTTGCTCAGATGAAGTGATAGTATATGTACACAATGATATGACTCTAGAGAGTAAACAGACATAGTAGTGAAGAGTACAAGTCCATACTACTAGAAACAAAAATGCAATATCTAATATTCTTAAAATCCATCACTTCTTCATCCATTCTTGTACGCATCGATATATAGGAATTCAGCCATTGATCATTGGAACCTGCAAATAGGTAGCAAGTTGTAACATTAAGTGTTATTCTATCCATGTACACCACAGTAAAGTAAAGTTTAGAAAGTTAGTTCAAACATACAAATATCAAAGGCCAAGCAATTGGTACTCCTTTGGCATGGGCGTCACCAATGTTGTTGTAGGTAGGCATAGGCCTCACTAATGGCTCATCTTTTTCAACGGGATGATTGATACGCACTTTGTAGAATTGTTTTCCTGTCTCAACTCCACCAACATTTGCTTTTGAATTAGTGCTAATAATAGTTGCATATGCCACAATTTCCTTATTTGGATATTTGGCAGTCATGAGTAGCACTGTGGACCCAACCTGCATTAATTTGACATAATCACTTAGCGACCAACAAGCATTTGTTGTATATATCAAGATAGCGGCACATGTTGCTAAGAGTAAGTGCGGCCTATATCTTTATGAAAATGGAATCAACACTTCATATTGCTGAACTAATAAGGATAACATTAACAATAAACTGTTTGATAGCACCTAAAACCTACTGTGCAGCAATAAACTTCAGAGATAGAACATTATGGCCATCTTAATTTCATGCTCCTTTTGCATATGACATAGCAGATTATCAGCTAAAAAATATGCTCCTGCCAAGAAAAGATAGACAAAGCAAAAGCTGAAATGATTGCTACTGATGAACTGAGTGTAGGCACGGGTATTATTGGTTGCGGTCATATTTATTTGAATTGAAATAACATTAAGCATTACTAATATACGATCTTAAGTATGTAGGCACGGGTATTATTGTATCTTCTTAGTAGTTGTTTAGCTAAATCTTTTTTCTCGTGGAAAACTATTTAATAAATTATTAATGTGTAAGCAATCCCCGTATTGTGTATAAAGTTTTTTTTTGATACACACGTGCGTGTCCACTAGTATCAAGATAATGCAGCTACTAGAACAAGTGATATTATATCTATATACCTTCATTGGATGATCTTGCATATGTTTTGGACGCTTCTGGCATGTAGCCTTGTCGCGAGCCACATCCTGATGATCCTTACACATGTAAAATGAGGTATGTAATAATATATGGCACAAATATTACTATAATAAATGGAAACATTTGATTCTTATATACCTTTTGTTTCTTTGTTATTCTACCTTCGCCAGAAATCCTTGGACAAGAATCAAACTGAAATAAAGAGAAAGATAATTGTATTTATACATTTTTACAAAGTTATGTAATACTTATCTTGAATAAATTTGACATTGCAAGTAAAATATATCTTATTCAATGGTTCATTGAAAAGGTGTACCTCTATTTGTCTAGAATCTAAAACAGAGCCATGTGGGGATGATGTTTCTGCTTCCTCAATTGATATTTCCTTGTCATCAGCATAACCTTGGCACTAGTTCCAATAGAAAATCATTAAATCATAATCACCGGGCAATATATATTGACGTATAATGAATGAAGAGTATATTATTATTCATAAAGACAAGAGACCAATTGATAACCTTTTCACTAGACAAATATAGATTATCATCATCACTATATTCAGATTCACATCTTTCTTTATCCCAGTAAAGATCAGAAAGGGGGATAGCATTAGTTATTAAAAAAACTTTGTAGGTAAAGAAGTACTAATTTCACAAGCAAGACATTTTACCAATTCGTTCGTCTGCTTAAGCAATACCTCCTTCTGATTTGGTGCAACACATTGAACTCTCTGAAAATTTCAAACAATATTAAAGTCAAGAGATACTAAATTAGATGAAAACATGAAAATAAAGGAAATACCTTTCTGTTAAAATGCATTCCTTGTTTTTGAGAATTACCATGATCACTTGCTGTGCAATTCACCTAGAAAAGATAAAGAGGTTGAGTAACATTTCAATATAATATAGTTACAAATTAAAATAAACATTGCTACCATTGTTGGCTCCTCATTCTCATGGTGCCTCTGATTGCTTTTTAATTCTTCAATCACTTTGTCTTGCATTTTAGAATGCTCCTTGAGTTGCCTTATTTTCTCCAACATGTGAGTCTCTACATCAGATGATGATCCACCTAGTGTAACTACATCAATATCCTTGAAATGACGTGTTGTTCGACCATAGACTTGTTTCATCTAACTGAATCATCGCTACTGGCGTACGTGATCCAGAGACCAGAGATGAAGAAAAGAAGTGGGAAGAAGCAGATGGATAATCGCTCAGCGAAGAAGTCGGCTATGTCGGCTGCTCACCGAAGAATCTGGGAATGTCTTTTTTTGAACTTTTATAATAAAATTGCCTTGAATTTTGTAATACTATTACTACAAGGTCTCTAAACAAAGTTCTATGAAGTAAATCACACAAACTAGTGTATCAGATTCATTGAACCAGATACACTAGAGTGTGTAACTTGCTTCATGCCCCTTGAAGGTCTATGTGGCATATACTATTACTACAAGGTCTCTAAACAAAGTTCTATGAAGCAAATCACACAAACTAGTGTTTTAAGGTCATTGAACCGGATACACTAGAATGCTTTACTTGCTTCATGCCCTTTGATCATATACTCTTCCTTGATTGGTTAATTTGTGCTCTCAAATTGCAGGGTTGCACAAGATTAATCTTGGCCGTCCCGCTACTAAATCATATACTCTTCAATCTTCAGTATTTTGAGCTCTAGATACAAACTCTACAATCTCAAGATCAAGATATATTCAGCATGCATATATTCAGACAGTAGTATACATGAATGCAACTAACCATATACATAACAGTAAGCATATACATGAATGCAACTAACCATATACATAACAGTAAGCAACTAACAGTAAGCCCTAAACCCTAACACTAGGTATGAAGCATCAAGCATCAACCCTAAACCCTAACAGTAAGCATGAAGCTCGGGGAGGGATTTGATGACCTTAGGGTTTTGGTGACGGAGGAGGAGGCGGCGACGACGGAGGAGGAGGAGGCAGGAACGGAGGAGGAGGAGGAGGAGGAGGAGGCGGCGACGCAGGAGGAGGAGGCGGCGGCGACGGAGGAGGAGGAGGAGGAGGCGACGACGACGGAGAAGGAGGAGGAGGCGGCGACGCAGGAGGAGGAGGCGGCGACGCAAGAGGAGGCGGCGACGACGGAGGAGGAGGAGGCTGCGGCGACGTCTTCGTCCGGGGAGGCGGCCGGCGAGGGCTCGGGGAGGCGGCGGCGATGACGACGGGCTCGGGATTTAGATCTAGATCGAATAACTGCAGCGCGCACGGGAAACCCTAGCGAGAGGGTATATATAGGGAGATTATCACAGACGGTTCTGAACTTAGAACCGTCTGTGATATCATTTCACAGACGATTCTAAACTTAGAACCGTCTACGGTTCTAAACTTAGAACCGTCTGTGATAAGCCTTTGCCGGCTGTTGTTATTAAGACAACACCAATAACTACACAGCTGCATTCATATCAACCACGCAACAGCTGCATTCATATACAACACCAACCAGCTGCATTCACACAGTGTATTTCTTGATACATTTTGTCATTCTCAAATACATCACACATATACATAAATGCCAATACACATATACATTTTGTCACACATTTTCACATATACATCTCAAAATTGACTACATCACACATTTTCACATATACATCTC
Organism: Dendrocalamus latiflorus; assembly: GCA_017311315.1. Classification (NCBI taxonomy): domain Eukaryota; kingdom Viridiplantae; phylum Streptophyta; class Magnoliopsida; order Poales; family Poaceae; genus Dendrocalamus; species Dendrocalamus latiflorus. Next base: position 1,249,013 of record CM029611.1, read on the forward strand.
AAAATTGACTACATCACACATTTTCACATATACATCTCAAAATTGACTACATCACACATTTTCACATATACATCTCAAAATTGTCACACATTTTCACATATACATTCTTATTGTACTTGCTTATTTCCTTTAAAAATTAGCCCTTCAACATGATCAATGCGTACATAACTAGTTTCGTCACGTTGTTCATCGTCGACCCTTATGCCATTTCCAAAAGGAGGTAACTCGTCAAATTGATTGTATTCCTCCTCGTTCACTATATTCTCCACTCCGACAATTCTCCTTTTTCCATGAATAACTACATGACGTTTCTTATTTGCCGGGTCGATTACATAGAAAACTTGAACAACTTGATTGGCGAGTACGAATGGTTCGTCTTTGTACCCGACACGTTGGAGGTCCACGGTCGTGACACCGTACTTGTCAACCTTCACCTGTAGGAGATGCACCCAACCGGCGGTGACGCATGTAGACGGTTTTGCGTGAGTGTCTCAGCCACACACTCTCGGTACCATCTAAACAGTGAGTACAAGCTTTGGCACCTTTTGTACTATGGCCCGATAGGTTACCAAGGGCAGGATAATCATTTATGGTGCAGAACAATAAGGAGCGCAGAGTGAAGTTCTCTCGTTTGTACGCATCCCATACCTGTACCCCTTCGTTCCACATTACTTTTAGATCTTCCACCAACGGTGCTAGGAACACATCGATATCATTCCCAGGTTGTTTTGGCCCTTGGATAAGTATCGACAGCAAAATATACTTTCGCTTCATACACAACCAAGGAGGAAGGTTATAGATGCAGAGAGTCACGGGCTATGTGCTATGTCGGCTGCTCATGCTACTGAAAGGATTCATTCCATCTGTACTCAGTCCAAACCTTGTATTCCTTGGTTCTGCACCGAACTCTGCAAAACTTCTATCGATGTTTCTCCACTGCGCGGAATCAGCAAGGTGTCTTATCATTCCATCCTTCTTGCGCTCCTCCGAGTGCCAACGCAGCAGTTTTGCCTCCTTTGGATTTGCAAAAAAACCATTTCAAACGGGGAATTATAGGAAAATACCATGTCACCTTAGCAGGAGATCCATTCTTCGCCTCTATTCCCTGGCCATCATCTGATTGATTGTTACGTTTGTATCGGGATGCGTTGCACCCCGGACATACATGCATGTTTGCATACTCTTTACGGTAGAGGATACAGTCGTTCGGGCATGCATGTATTCTTTCTACTTCCATTCCCAATGGACAAAGAACCTTCTTGGCTTTATACGTGGTTTTAGGCAACTCATTTCCCTCCGGAAGTATGTCCGCTAAAAGACCTAGCAGCGCCGTGAAACTCTTGTCGGACTAACCGTTGCTTGCCTTCAATTTCAACAGTTCAAGCACGGCCGACAACCTCGTGTACTTGCAGCCCGTGTACAAAGGTTTCTCTGAGTCCTCCATCAAGCCACGGAATTTAACATACTCTCTCTCTCATCATAGTTCTCTTCTACATCGCGAAGCATCTGATCCAGATTATCATCGTGCAACCTATCCGAATCCGAGCCACAATCGACATCAGCCAGCGGCATGTCATTCACTTCACCGGCGATGTCATCTGGGGGCATATCATTCACTTCACCGGCGATGTCATCCGACGGCATATGATCATTCACTTCGCCATGACTAGTCCAACACGTATAATCCTTTTTGAAACCCCTCCGAATCAAGTGCGCTTCAATTTGCCCTCAGTTCTTAAACATCTTCAAATTCTCGCAGTCAGTGCATGGACATCACATATATTCCACCCCCTTATTCAACATATCCTCCTCGGCGGCTCTTATAAAAGCAGAAACGGCATTAATGTACTCTTCACTCACACGGCTCGCGGCATACATCCAGCTTCGGTCCAACGTTACGTACATATATAACAACTTAGTATTAAAATCTAGATTAACTAATTATAACTACATATATACCGGCCATATTTATTATATTGAGACTTAATTTGCTAGCTCAATTCATATTACAAACACAACAGCTATTATATAACCAACAATTTTGCAAATTAACCATCTTCAATAACCACTCATGGATTACTTAGACCTAAATTGTAATGCAATTGAAGAAAAAATAAATTTCATTACTAACCATATCTAGAGCAACCAGGAAAGTCTGAATTTTCAAAGCTCAATCTCTGCCTCTTCCCACCAAATTAACTGGCCTGAAATCGCCTAGCTTCCTCCCAAGTGAAAAAGTGCGCAGCAGTGGCTAGATCTGGATCGAAATGAAGACAGATGCGGTCTGAGCAGCGCAATAAATGCCTTAGCCATTATCACAGACGGTTTTTAATTAAAAACCGCCGTCTGTGATAAAGCTTATCACAGACGGGTTTTTATTAAAACCGTATGTGATAAATCTTATCACAGACGGTTTTTTATAAAAAACCGTCTGTCATAAGCTTTACATCAGAACGCTTCATGTTTCGATCGTCTAATTAACGTCTCTCGATCGTTATACGAAGCGACTATATCATTAATGTTTGGATATACGAACCGTCTGTGCTAAAGGTTAAATATACGCGCCTAATCCAGGTCTTTTCTACGTACGTACAATATGGCTTCTACTATTCTTGTGATCATCTCCTTCCTCTCATCTGTTCATCAAGAATTGTTCGGCCGGAACCTTACACAGGCGGCCAGTAATTTGCATCTGGAGCAGCTTCTCTGCACACGCCCTGCTCTCCTTCCCCGACTTTCTTGCATCCGTCAGCTCGACCTGATCATCCACCATCGACGGAGGCGTCTCGCTGCCGCTCAAGAAAGGGAAACAGCTATTACCTTGGTTCTTTTCCACAATGTGCGCAAAGCGGAAGAACCTCTACACGCATTGGAGAGACTGATGGATAGCCTTGCCAATCAAGCAGAAACGGCAGATTCTGAGGAATCTTTACATGCTATCCTCTACGACATTATGGGCTATGCTACTGATTCTTTGCCCAGGCTGGAGGAGGAAGTGCTGAGGACAAGGACAATCTTAACGGCGTTCGAGAAGTCAGCGGCTGATCCTCCAAGTCCCAAAGTCAAAGAAGAAGCGTACGAAGCCCAAAAGATTACAATCTGGGAAACTCTTTACCTGTGTGACTTTTGTAATAAATTTGCCTCTAATTGAAATTAATAAATTTGCCTTTAATTTGTGATCTCTTGTCTCAGTAGTTCTGAAGTTAAGTTATTAGAAGCAATGTGTACTTATATATTAACCTCTGATCATGAACAGAATATGACAGATAAAGGGACATCACAGACGATTCTTGTCAAAAACCGTCTGTGAACATTTACACAACACAGACGGTTTTTTAAAAACCGTCTGTGAACATTTACACAACACAGACGGTTTTTTTAAAAACCGTCTGTGATAATTCCAGATTATCACAGACGGTTTTTAATAAAAAAAACGTCTGTGATACTAAAGTATCACAGACGGTTCATCGGTAAGGACCGTCTGTGATACTCGACCACTAACACAGACGGTGTCCAAATTAAAACTGTCTGTGTTAGTGTCAATCACAGACGGTTTTGTCAAACCGTCTGTGATTGGCCGTCTAGTATTAGGCTTTCTGTAGTAGTGAAAGTACTGATCTACAAGTATTGTAACAGAGTACTGTTCATCCAAACAGTTCATTCGAGTACTCACGGTCAAGATTTCTGTAAATCTTTCGATCATGCTGTGTGCTCTGATTTGCCGTGACAGAGGGGCCAAGAGAATGGAAAAGTTGCAGTGTAGTGAATGCAAGTTGGTGTCTCTTCGCCTATCTACTGCGTTAGTGTGTTCATCGCCGGCTCGATCTAGCTTCTTTGTTGCTTTAGTGTGTTCACCTAAACGGGCTAGTTGTGAGCATTAGTCTTACAGGAGGCGGCACTACTACAGAAAGCCTAATAGTAGACGCCTCATCACAGACGGTTTTGTGAAACCGTCTCTAATGAGCACTATTACAGACGGTTGTAATTTGGAGGACGTCTGTGGTATTTGTGGCGGGAAAATGGATTATCACAGACGGTTATTAACTATGAACCGTCTGTGATACGTTTGTATCACAGACGGTCTGTATTAAAAACCGTCTGTGATAATCCCAGATTATCACAGACGGTTTTTAAATAAAAACCGTCTGTGATAACCTTGTTATCACAGACGGTTAATAATTAAAAACCGTCTGTGATAATTCACAGACGGTTTTTTATTAAAAACCATCTGTGATAATGTCAGTAGGCATTTATTGCGCTGCTCAGACCGCATCTGTCTTCATTTCGATCCAGATCTAGCCACTGCTGCGCACTTTTTCACTCGGGAGGAAGCTAGGCGATTTCAGGCCTTGTTAATTTGGTGGGAAGAGGCAGAGATTGAGCTTTGAAGATTCATACTTTGCTGGTTGTTCTAGATATGGTTAGTAATGCAATTTATTTTTTTCTTTAATTGCATTACAATTTAGTTCTAAGTAATCCATGAGTGGTTATTGAAGATGGTTAATTTGCAAAATTGTTGGTTATATAATAGCTGTTGTGTTTGTAATATGAATCTAGCAAATAAAGTCTCAATATAATAAATGTGGCCGGTATATATGTAGTTATAATTAGTTAATCTAGATTTTAATACTAAGTTGTTATATATGTACGTAACGTAGGACCGAAGCTGGATGTATGCCGCGAGCCGTGTGAGTGAAGAGTACATTAATGGCGTTTCTGCTTTTATAAGAGCTGCCGAGGAGGATATGTTGAATAAGGGGGCGATATATATATGCTGTCCATGCACTGACTGCGAGAATGTGAAGATGTTTAAGAACCGAGGGCAAATTGAATCGCACTTGATTCGGAGGGGTTTCAAAAAGGATTATACGTGTTGGACCAATCATGGCGAAGTGAATGATCATATGCCGCCGGATGACATCGCCGGTGAAGTGAATGATATGCCCCCGGATGACATCGCCTGTGAACTGAATGACATGCCGCCGGCTGATGTCGATTGTGGGTCGGATTCGGATAGGTTGCACGATGATAATCTGGATCAGATGCTTCGCGATGTTGAAGAGAACTATGATGAGAGAGAGTATGTTAAATTCCGTGGCTTGATGGAGGACTCAGAGAAACCTTTGTACACGGGATGCAAGTACACGAGGTTGTTGACCGTGCTTGAACTGTTGAAATTGAAGGCAAGCAACGGTTGGTCGGACAAGAGTTTCACGGCGCTGCTAGGTCTTTTAGCGGACATGCTTCCGGATGGAAATGAGTTGCCTAAAACCACGTATAAAGCCAAGAAGGTTCTTTGTCCGTTGGGAATGGAAGTAGAAAGAATACATGCATGCCCGAACGATTGTATCCTCTACCGTAAAGAGTATGCAAACATGCATGTATGTCCGGTGTGCAACGCATCCCGATACAAACGTAACAATCAATCAGTTGATGGCGAGGGAACAGAGGCGAAGAAAGGACCTCCTGCTAAGGTGACATGGTATTTTCCTATAATTCCCCGTTTGAAAAGGTTTTTTGCAAATCCAAAGGAGGCAAAACTGCTGCGTTGGCACTCGGGGGAGCGCAAGAAGGATGGAATGATAAGACACCTTGCTGATTCCGCGCAGTGGAGAAACATCGATAGAAGTTTTGCAGAGTTCGGTGCAGAACCAAGGAATACAAGGTTTGGACTGAGTACAGATGGAATGAATCCTTTCAGTAGCATGAGCAGCCGACATAGCACATGGCCCGTGACTCTCTGCATCTATAACCTTCCTCCTTGGTTGTGTATGAAGCGAAAGTATATTTTGCTGTCGATACTTATCCAAGGGCCAAAACAACCTGGGAATGATATCGATGTGTTCCTAGCACCGTTGGTGGAAGATCTAAAAGTAATGTGGAACGAAGGGGTACAGGTATGGGATGCGTACAAACGAGAGAACTTCACTCTGCGCTCCTTATTGTTCTGCACCATAAATGATTATCCTGCCCTTGGTAACCTATCGGGCCATAGTACAAAAGGTGCCAAAGCTTGTACTCACTGTTTAGATGGTACCGAGAGTGTGTGGCTGAGACACTCACGCAGGACGAGGTGGTGATGACTCTATGTCACCTTGAAATGTATTTCCCTCCTTCGTTTTTCGATATCATGGTCCATCTCGTTGTTCACGTTGTGTGGGAGATAAAAATGTGCGGGCCCGTATTCCTACGCAGCATGTACCCATTTGAGAGGTTCATGGGAATTCTCAAGTCCTACGTACGGAATCGTTCTCGGCCGGAACATATCTACATTGTACTCTTTCTTTCCTTCCGAATGATTAAGGTTAACCTTTTCGAATTACGTAGGGCGTTCGCGATGTACATTGAAAAGGGAGGTGACTCGAAGCGCGGGGCCAACGGCCTGCTGACACATGTTCGAGATTTTAAGGTATTCGCTATTTCACATTAATTAATCCTATGCAACAGATGGTACTAATGCCTTTTGAACTAACACATTCCATTTTTTGCAGTGCCACCAGTAGCAGCCGGGCAACACATGTGGATACTACGTTTGCCAACATATGGAACTACTCCTCGATTCCTCGAGGGTCACCAATCGCAAGGTTTGTCACTCTTCCCATAATTACTTCATACTTATCACGTTACATATATATGTACATTGATATTCCTATCGACAGGCTGTATCAATCCCGTCAACTGCATTGAAACAGTCTGAGCTTCGAGAGGTTCAATCAGAGTTAGCGTTCTTTTTGCTGACTCAAGTCATACAGCCAGAAGGACGGTTCCACTGCGCACACTGATTTCCTATTGGTCTTATCACTAAGTGTAAATGCAGTGTAGATCTTTTGTAACTGTGCATTTGTTAATGGATATTTCAGTTCAATTCAATTAATTGATTTGCGAAATGGATGCATGCTTTATGTCTGTGAGATGAAGTGCGATGTCAATTGGATGTTTTATGTCTGCGAAATGTACCTGAAAGCAAATGAGATGTGTGAATTGTATGTTTTTTGTCTGTGATTATCTGCTTGTTTCAGAGGGCATGGCTAGCATTTCCTGAGGCTAGCCAATAAACAGAAATAGATTTTGGTTTAGGAGGAAGGAATATCACAGACGGTTTTTAAGTAAAAACCGTCTGTGATATGTATCACAGACGGTTTTTCATTAAAAACGGTCTGTGATTATTAGATATCACAGACGGTTTTTAATTAAAAACCGTCTGTGATATCTGATAATCACAGACGGTTTTTAATTAAAAACCGTCTGTGATATCTAATAATCATAGACGGTTCGAAAACCGTCTGTGATAACCTTCGATCATCACTGACCCATAAATTCAGACGGTTCAGAAAACCGTCTGTGATGACGTTTCTGAACCGTCTGTAATGTCGATTTCTGTAGTAGTGCGGCTACCAGGAGTCAAAATTATTTCGATCCATGCCCTAGCGTTAAGCTTGTAGATTGCTCTCGAGGAAAGGATTTTGCTCATCCCTTTGATGTTGTTCAGTTGGGATGGATATATGTCAAATGGCTGTAAATGTATATCTTCCTCGCCCGACTTGACCACCTTTCGACTCGGTATTTAGTTAGCAGTTCCATACGCTACGTACGAATAATTACGAATAGCATGGTGACATGAAAGAATTTGAGACAAAGTTGTCTCATCGTATAGGGGAAAAGAACAAAGTTATACTGTTATGCATCAGATTAGCACTGGTGTGGTGTGTATATATATACCTCGTATTTACTCGTGCGAAGGTGCACATACGTACATACGAGAATAACATGATGTCAGTACGCTCCTGCAGATGGGGAGATACAGAGAGACGTACGCGGAGGTTTCGCTCATTCCCAGCAACCCATCCTTAATTACGCGCCATGGAAGCGAGCACACGTCTGTCGCCTCAGAAGGCGAACGCACCGGCTGCGAGCGCGGCGACGGCGCCGATGCGAGCCACCACCCCAAGGGAGGAGGCGCCGCTGGCGGGCGTCCCCTCCCCGGCGGCGCCGGGCTGCGTGGTGAGCTCGGGCTTGGGCTCGGTCATGGTGGTGCCGATGGGGGCCCCGACGGGCGCTGCGTCGTCGGCGTCCTCCATGGCGTCGGCGGCGGCCGGCGAGTCGCCCTCGAAGGACCCGAGCGGGGAGTCCGCCACGGGGGTGAGGATGGTGGGCTTGGCCTCCTCGGCGGAGGCGACGGCCGCGAGGAGGGCGGCAGCGAGGAGGAGGAGCGCCCGGTGTCCGGCGGCCATGGCGTACGCACGTGGAGGAACGAGCAATGAAGCCCTCTGATTCGTCGTGGGCTGGGCCTGGGGATTTATTGGTGGAGCCGAGAGGGCGAGGTGCGTCTGCGAGTACAAGTATATATATATATATTCGTGGTGGCGATTGAAGGAAGGCCACGAGATGAGAGAGGGAGACTGGCTGCGCGGGTCCCACGGACACGGTCACCGAGTCTAGCGGTGTTCAGTTTTGTGTCAGCATATTTTAAAAGTCCTTTTTAAAATTTGTTTTAAAAGCTATTTTTAATTATTACTTATTTTATTTTAGCTAAAAACCAAAAATTCCAAACAAAACCACAAAAAAATGGTAAAAAAACCACTAACTCTAATCAATTAAAACGCCCCTTAGAGCATCTCCAATGAGTCTATAGCAGCTATCTACAAGAGAGTCCATGTCATCAACTGTCCTACGTGGAAGATATTAAATGAAGAAAGAGAACGCAGCTCTCTACAGCTCTAGAGATAGTCTATAGCGCCAAACGAGGCAGCCTCCATAAATTCTGTGTGTGCATGTAAGCATCAAATAGCTATCCTTAGAGCAAGTCCAATAATAGAGCCAAGTGTTTGGCTATAAGTCAAGTTATAAGAGCCAAGTTATACAATAATCTGTCTTCTATTTGTCTACAAAAGATTTTTTTATTATTATGTGGTACCATGTCTCACATTCTCTTTCCTACTCCTCCTCACATACATTTATTATCTGGACCCACCACTGCATAGGCTCCCGTGTGCAGCTTGTTGCTTGCATGAGAGCCAAGCTCTCCTCTCTCTCCTCTCTTCTCTCCTCCACATCAGCAAAAATGCTGACTAGCTTGGCTATAAGACCATTGTTGTACTTGCTCTTATAGATAGTTCTTTAGAATGCTAACTTTAGTGTGTACTATATAGATGATGTGGAAGTCTTATAGTTAGTTGCTAACTATAACCATTGGAGATGCCCTATTAGAACCACGAAGCGCGAAGAGAAGGGCAAAATAATATTAGAAAAACTTCCTTCACTTGAAACTGGGCTATATTATACCAACATTAAAGCGCCTGCAGCGTACACTGTTCTGAAAATATTGTTTAGAAGCTCTTAACTCTTCTGTCTCTAGCATGACAGATTAGGCCACCCAGGTCTTAGGATGATGAGAAACATAATAAATAACTCGCATGGGCATAATATTAATGTGAAGAATTTCCCGAATCATGAAGATTTTGTGTGCCCTGCATGTGCCACCGGGAAACTAATATCTAGACCCTCCACTCTGAAAGTGAAGGATGAAGTCCCTGCATTCCTGGAGCGCATCCAGGGAGACATTTGCGGTCCCATTCAGCCCATCTTAGGGTCATTTAAGTATTTCATGGTGCTCATTGACGCTTCTTCGAAGTAGTCGTATGTGGGTTTGTTGTCCACAAGAAACCACGTCTTTGCACAAATTGATCTCGCAGATCATTCGCATCAGAAATGTGTCCCCTGATTATCACATCAAGTCCATCAGAATGGACAACGCCGGAGAATTTACTTCAAAGGCATTTGATGATCATTGCATGGCAATGAGAATTGCAGTTGAGCATTCGGTACCGCATGTCCATACCCAGAATGGTCTGGCAGAGACTTTAATTAAAAGAATTAAATTTATTGCCCGACCCCTTTTGTATAATTGAAATCTAGCAGCTACATGTTGGGGACACGCAGTCCTGCATGCAGCGAATCTCGTCAACCTTAGACCTTCGGCCTACAACATCCATTCACCTATGCAACTAGCGCAATGGTCAGCACCGAAGATTTCCCAACATTAGGGGGAGGAAATCAACCCCTTGATGAAGAATGTCGGGAAATTATGTGGCAAGCCTGGGGAATCCATGTAGATGACCCACGCACTAGAGAAGTCCAGAAGACATTACATGGCAAGCCACGGGAATTCATGCAGATGACCCGCGCATTAGTGAAGCAAATAGAGAAGTCTAGAAGACAATAGATTTGCAAGCATTAGTAAATCAATTGCCTGATCACTTTAGTGATTTGAAGAGCGTGACTAAGTCGCATGTGCCTGCACGCACTGCACCGGATAGGGTTGAAATACCAAAGAAAGCAGAAGGTATCCCTAATCTCGTCCAGAGGCCTCAGAAAAATAAAAAAGAGGACGAGAACTCCGGTTCCTCGAATCCTTAGTAACCGGGGACGCCTGGTGAAAAAGGATAAGAGGGATTTATCACAGCCGATCATTGAAGTCCCCCAAAATAAGAAGGGGAGCCAGTTGAGACCTGGCACAAGTATGACACCTCCAGAAGAGGGCATACCGGATCTGAAAATCCCCGTCGGCATGGATGTGTGCGCACACATCGGAGCCGAAAAACTAAAGGGACTTGCCACCGCAATTGAAAGAAGCGATGCGCAAGGTGAAGCTCCAGAAGAAGCAATCGCTCCAGAAGTAGCAACTCATGAAGAAATAGCTATAAATTATGTGCACACGGGAGAGTCCCTGAATAGGACAACAGCTAATATCGATATCTACTTCGCAAAGAAAATTGCCTCCATTATCGATCTTGATCTCGAGCCTGCATCGCTCGCTGAATGTAAGAAAAGATCAGATTGGGAAGATTGGAAGAAGGCAATAGCAACTGAATTGCTATCTCTGAACAAAAGAGAGGTGTTTGGGCCCGTATGCCGCACGCCTCCCCATGTGCACCCCGTAGGGCACAAGTGGGTATTTGTTCGAAAGAGAAATGAAAGAAATGAAGTAGTGAGATAGAAAGCAAGGCTAGTAGCCCAAGGTTTCACTCAACGTGCTGAAGTTGATTATGAAGAAACCTACTCCCTAGTCATGAGTGGAATTACCTTTAGATACTTGATCTCGATGGCAGTTAACTTGAACTTAGAAATGAAATTGATGGATGTTGGGACTGCATACCTTTACGGTAACTTGGATTCGGAGATTTATATGAAACTCTCTGAAGGAATATCTCTCCCGAACCAAGACAGAGCAATTAGAAATCTGTATAGTGTGAAACTCAGAAAGTCACTGTATGGACTGAAACAATCTGGAAGAATGTGGTATAATCGTTTGAGCGACTTTCTCTGCAAGAAAGGCTACACGAACAATGAAGACTGTTCTTGTGTGTTTATATGACGATCCCAGAATGGATTCTGTATAATCTCTGTGTATGTAGATGATCTGAACATCATCGGGACAGCAAAAGCTATTAAAGAAGCAAGCTCCTACGTGGAGTCAGAATTTGAAATGAAAAAAATTTGGGCAAGACCAAATTCTGCTTAGGCCTGCAGCTTGAGTATGTCCCTGAAGGAATCTTGGTAAATCAGTCGGCCTACACCCAGAAGGTGCTAGAAAGGCTTGGCTTCGAGAAGGCATAGCAATCGAAAGTACCGATGATCGGGAGGTCTTTACAGCAAGAAAATGATCCTTTCCGACCTAAGGAAGAGGGGGAGGAAGTCCTGGGACCGGAATCCCCATACTTGAGTGCAGTGGTAGCATTCATGTACTTAGCAAACTGCGCTAGATCGGACATTGCATTTGTCGTGTACCTGTTGGCAAGGTACAGTGCAGAGCCCACCAACAGGCATTGGCAGGGCATAAAGGACACCTTCCGATACCTCCAAGGAAGCAAAGACATTGGATTGTCTTACAGAAAGAATCAAGATTTGAACTTGATTGACTATGCAGATACTGGGTACCTGTCTAACCCGCATACCGCTAAGTCGCAAACAGGCTATGTATTTCCATGTGGTGGAACTGCAATTTCCTAGAAATCGTCTAAGCAAAGCCTTGTAGCTATTTCGACGAACCACTCAGAAATTATAGTACTGTATGAAGCCGCACGAGAGTGCGCTTGGTTCCGCTGAACGGTTCACCACATCCAGCAGTCATGTGGAATGAACATTGTGCAAACCCCCACAATTATCCATGAAGATAATGCAGCTTGCGTTGCACAAGTGTAGACGGGCTATGTAAGCATATCAACCCCAAGTTCCTCTATGCTCATGAATTGCAAAGATGAACAAGATTAAAGTACTGCACACTAAGTCATGTAGACTTGTTCACTAAGTCACTCCCCGCATCTAGCTTTGAAAGGTGCGTGCGTGGAATTGGAATGACGAGACTTAGAGAAGTGCAGAATTCAGGGGGAGAATTCTTACAAGCCCGCTAATAAATCTTGATCATGAAGATTAAGTACCCAAAAATAAAGTCCTGCAGACCAAATGAATTTGGGTGAATTGTACTCTTTTTCCCTTGACGAGTTTTCCATGAAGTTTCTCGACCAAGGTTTTTAATGAGGCAATTCGTGTATCGCAGCATCACATGTATCATGTGCTCTTTCTCCAAATTTTTCCCACTGGGTTTTTATGGAGTTTTAGTGAGGCATGAACGTGTCGGATGAGTGCCCAAGGGGGAGTGTTAAGAAACCTGGGCCTGGGCCGGCAGCCCAGGGCCCATGGTGGGCACCTCATTGTAGTCTATAAATAGAGAGTCATACCTCCTCATTATGTACACATGAATGAAAGCAATAAAGAAAGACCAGGAGTTCTCTCTATCTCTCTGTGTGTTCAATCTATTATTCTGTGATTCTGTGATTGATTCGTTCTTGTTCTATACAGAGGAATCGCTCGGACTGGTCGTCAGTGACGGTTCCTCAACAGGTTTGCCCCCTTAGTTTGGCAGGTTTGTTTCGGGCATGGATTGGCCCATACATGCTAATAATAATGCGTTTGGAAATAGAGCTGGCATGGCATACGTCCGCCAAGTTCGTCCTGGATGTAAGAGAGAGAGAGAGGAGCAGAGTAGGTGATCATTGACGGTGTGTTCTATTAGGCCGAGAGTTTATGATTATGATTAATAGCTTTTAGTTCTAATATAAAATTAATAAGTTATTTTAAAAGAATAGTGAATAATCCATCCGTTTATTTATTGAAAAAAAATATAAATTGAAAAGGAGAGGGCAACATCTGCTTCTAAGGATTTGAGATTTGATTGAAACCACTATTTACTCCTTTCAGCAGCTCAAATATTGCTGTCCTCATGTCGTGCGGTCCAGGTTCAGCCATATTTATCTAAGAACAAACTTTGCAGGCGGAGACAGAGGTGTAAGTGTGATTTAGTGAGCCTGCATGATCTAGTGTCTATATTCCAAACAAGTTCAGACTTCATTGATCAAAATCTGTTTAAAATGTGTTGTTTTTAACATGCTTTTTTTCTTTTTTATATTATTCATAGAGATAAAATAATATTTTTATTTTTTTCTATTTTGTTTATTTTTAAATAAATATCTTAGAAACTAACGGCTGGTATAGTATATTTCAATCAGAAATTAATATCCACTGCACTTTTGAACGGGCCTGCTAGCGTGCCGAGTGACTGCTCGCCACCTAACCTGTCCAAAGGGTTGGTGCAACCAGGACTGACACATTTAATACCTCTCCCTCTCTCCCTTGCTCATTCTTACTACTGTTTCTTAACCCTTTTTAACAAAAAATACTATTTATATTGATTTCTAAAAACTATATTTTTACAGTAAATAATTTTTTCATAGTATCTAGCTTTTAAAAAAGTGTCATCTTAAAGTGAGATGTACTAGTTAATTATAATATATACTTAATAATTTTATTTATACTAATCAATATTGTATGCTCTCTATAAATTTTTATATAAATTATTACTATTTATAAGATAAAAGTCAATATAAGTGATCCACAATGCTAACGACCTTACCATGCAGTAACAGCTCTGCCACCGTCTGCTTATTGCTTATTCCCGTGCTAGTCCTAGTAGTACAATCAGATCCTTCTCCCTCTCCTCCAAATATGTACTCGATCGTCCAATCCAATTATACGTGGTACAGTGGTAGAACTATATATATATATATATATATATATATATATATATATATATATATATATATATATATATATATATATATATATATATATATATATATATATATATATATATATATATATATATATATAACAACTTTTTTCGATTACAAAAAGACATACACATATGCCCAGGGGCGGACCCAGGACAAAATCTGAGAGGGGGCACAACAATACACATAGTATGCTGAATTGTTCTCATTCATAATTTTAGCATGAGTGAGGCCTTTTAGTTGGGCTGAGTGGGGGCACTAGCATTAAATCTTGGGCTATATACCTGAGTTCCTGCGTATTGAGTGGCGGCCTGGGCCCTCACTCCCCCCTCTTTGGGTCCGCCCCTGCATATGCCATCATATACACATGAGTATATTCTTTTAGCACACATCTAAAAAGATAAAGAATAGAGATAAATTCGTAACCTAATAAGATTCCTACGAGCATATGCTGGTCCGTGTGTAAAGAGAAGCCTAACTCATTTCGGCTTCACCTATTAGCTATTTCAGTATAAAATAAAGTCATCTATGATAAAAATAAAAGGCTAAAAGCTATAAAAAAACAAATGAGCACAGCCCAACCGAAAAACGGTTCCCGTGAGAACAACCCCTTGAGGGCCTGTTTGGAACAGAGGAATTTCGCATGAAACAGTTCAATTCCCGCATTCCAAACAGGGCCTGACTAGCTGGGAAATATTGATTCTAGCTAGTGTCATCACTAGTGCTCCATCAGACGCTTAGGGCATGTACAACGGGTCTCATTCGCCCGTCTCTTCCTTGCTGTTTTTGCAAAAAAAACACCCTGTTGTAGCTTGGAGACGGAGGCCGTGTCGCCTTGCGAGGCGATGGGGAAGGCCCGTGCTCCGAGGTGTAGAGGCCTGTGCTACTCGATGCGGTTATTGGGAGCTAATATTTTTTCTCCATGTCCTGAATCCATGGTCATGGATTCCTGTTGCTTTCTGTTTTCTTGGTTGGTTGACGAATATGTGAATTCTTGGCTTCTAGGTTCCAATTTAGCTGAAATCTGGATCTTGGAGAGTAACTAGTTTGAATTAGACGCCATATTTTGCAGATTGCTGTGGTATGGAGGTAATTGAAGTTTGGCCTTGAATGATGACCTACCAGAGTACAAGTCTATTTGTGTATGATACGAACAGCAAAGTGAATAGAGGTAGGCTTTTCTCAAAATTTGATAATGCAAAGGCAAACCTGGAGAAATCACTTTGTCATTTTTAGAGGTTGCAGGTTTGATAGCCACTGCAGCGTGTTGGCTTAGGAATTAGAGTGCATGATGCGTTTGCTTGCTTATACTATAACATACTTACACAAAATGTACAATGAGGTCATTTTCTGTTCAGTCTTGAACCCACAAAAACAGTAGTATAGTTCATATGTTTGCAGCAGTTTGCCATCTTGTGTAAATAGGAATTGGTATGCTTAGTCCTGACTCCTGAGGGCTCTGCCTTTCTTATTCTTAAAAAAAGTCCTGGCTACTGAAAGTTAAAAATTGGCCAAATTGACTAATGCCAAAAGGTGTCCATATTGCTTATATTTATAGTCTTAAAACCTCCTCCCTTCTTTAAGTTGCAGTGTTCGTAGGTTTTCATGTTTTGAGTACATAACTTTCTGCCGAAAAGGACAGTCAACGCTACAAGTATTTCTACCCCCTCCTAATCTTTTCCCCTTTTATATACAACAGACCTGATGAGAAACTTCGAAGTTCAGACGTACTTCTTTTCCCATTAGCAATTGTCCCGAAAACCTGTGCCTTTTATAATTCAGCAGTTAGACCATTACTATTCTTCTGTGGCATAATTGGTCCTCTTTCTTCAGAGGTGATAAAGCATTCTGCAATAGTGAGTGCCGGTACCAGGAGATGCTTTTCGCCGAAGCAGTGGACAATTTGCGCTAGCTAATGAATGAATGGGTCATTTGATGAGAGAATTTCAGGGAAAGAGAAGACTTGATACTGAAAACTGAGATGAGATTTCTATTTGTTTTCCCTACTTTGCAAGATTGGATGCTGTTTTTAGTCATGGAGAAGGGAATGATTTAGTCTTCTGCAGATTAAAGACTTTTGCCTACTTTTATAAGAGGTTGAAGATAGATGATGGTTTGAGCTTCTTGTTTACGTGACTTTCCAGTTGTGGACTTGTGGTTTTATACTATATTAATATATCATTTATATTGATGGTTCTAAAAAATATTGTAATTATGTTCATCTTATTTATGCTCAATCTGTTTTGTATCAAGAAGCAACATAATGGTATACAGGAATCGTATTCATGCTTGATCATGGCTGTATGCATGCATTAAACAGTTTGCAGACAGTCAAATAGATGATCCATTGTACAAGTTGTCTGTTCAGTTGTCTATGTGTGAAATGGAAAGAATTTGCAGACAGCAACCCGTCTGTGGGTTGTACATGCTAATTGTCTGCGCACGTAATAATCGCCATGAATTTTCGCAAACGAACTTATTACCACTTGCATGCCTAGTATTGTACCATGCGCGTACTGTACAGGGGCGAAGCCAAGGGGGAGGCTTGGTAAGGCTCGAGCCTCACCTCCCCCCGGCGGCAGAACCCCCCGGAGAGCACCCGGCTGACGGCGCCGACAACCACAGCTCAATCCCTGGCTCAATCCCCGGCAACGGCTTTAAGCCCAACAAGCAAAAAAAACTAAAACTTCAAATGGCAGCCCGGCCCAACCCCAACAAATTATCTTATTGGCCCACCAAACCAAAACATCCACTCGGCGACAGATCCAGAGCCAGGAGACATTCACAAATCACAAAGACACAAAGCCAGATCTGGGCATCTGGCGACTGGCGGCGGCGCGGCGACCCGGCGGGAGGGAGGAGTCGGAGCGGGCCAGCGGGGCGACCCGGCGGGAGGAAGGAGTCGGACTGTCGGAGCGGGGCGCACTCCGAGCGAGGCGAGGCGAGGCGGCGGAGGAGCCGAGGAGAGGAGCGAGGCGAGGCGGCGGACGGCGCCCGGCGGGAGGAGTCGGAGCGGGCTCTCGGCGGGCCTCGACTGGCGCCTGGCGCTGAGGGAGTTGAGAGAGGGTGGGAGAGGGACTGAGGCGCGGTGTGGAGTCACGGAGGGCCGAGCGCCCGAGCGGCCGAATAAAAGAAGTGGGCAACTGTTGCAGTGCTTCGGCCGTGCGGGCGAATCGAAGAAAAGGAGGAGCCGGGGAGCCTGCCGAGTGCCGACAGCTCATCTCCTCAAGTGCCGACCGGCCGACGAGTGTCCACTGAGGGTAATTTTTCTCTACTTTTTTTATCAATTTAGTAATTTAGACTTTAGATTTTAGACTAATAATTTATTTATACGCTATAATGGAGAAACAAACTTTGCTATAAGAGTATAAGACTATATTTATGTCAACTTAGTTTAATCCGATAAATACTTCAGCCCCCCCTCAATTTTAATCCTGGCTTCGCCACTGGTACTGTATATATGTAGTGCATACATAGCATTCCGGCAAATAAAAAAAATACCCAACGGAATGGAGATATAGTATATACATAGTAGTTACCATGCACGAACTAGTCGAGAAACGAAAGAAACCACGCACAGCTTCCCATCCCAACTATAAAAACTACCACACACTGGAACACAAGCAACAAACGCCGGCAGACGCGGTAGCAGCGTCTAGCTCACTCGCGTGCTGGGCATGGCGACTATCGGCCGTCGGCTTCTTCTCCTCGCCGTCGCCGTCGTGGCTGTTCCGGCGGCAGCCGCGGCGGCAACGTCGCCGTTCCCCACGGTGTACGCGTTCGGCGACTCGTTCACGGACACGGGGAACACGCACTCGACGACGGGGCCCTACTCCTTCGGCTACGTATCCAGCCCGCCCTACGGCGCCACCTTCTTCCACCGCTCCACCAACCGCTACTCCGACGGCCGCCTCGTCGTCGACTTCCTCGCGCAGGCGCTCTCCCTGCCCGCCTTCCTCCCGCCCTACCTCTCCGCCTCCGCCTCCAACTCCACCATCGGCGTCAACTTCGCCGTGGCGGGCGCCACGGCCATCGAGCACGACTTCTTCGCCAAGAACAACCTCAGCATCGACATCACGCCGCAGTCCATCATGACGCAGCTCGCCTGGTTCGAGGCGCACCTCCGCCGCACGGGCGCCAAGCACATCGGCGACGCGCTCTTCTGGGTCGGCGAGATCGGCGCCAACGACTACGCCTACAGCTTCATGGCCGCCGCCACCATCCCGCCAAAGCAAATCCGGACCATGGCCGTCGACAGGGTCACCAGCTTCATCGAGGTACGTAAATTAATCTAGTTGCACGCATGGCTCAATTGCCTGTTTCTGTAATAATCCATAGTTTCTCTTACTTTCGGCCTCTCTTTGTGTGACAACAATTAATAATCATGAGGACAGACATACATAAATCTTGTAGGATCAAGCAGAAGTCTAAAATTCAGTGAGCATGTTGACTTAAGTTTAGCAAAAGATTATTAGTGTAACTTTGAATGCTTTTTAGATCTTAGAAAAGTTTTCTGCTAGTTCCAGAACCCCCAATTGATCATATACCCTCTATTTAGATGGAAATTCAGGATTTACCCTCTTGACCCACGTGTCAGTGACTTGTGATGACCCCACGTGTTATTGAGATAGAGAGGGTAAATCTTGAATTTTCCAACTAAAAGGAGGGTATATGATCCAATCTCCCGTTTCAGAATGGTCGATAGTTGATAGATAGTAGTGAAATGCAGCTGGTACAAAAGTATAAGCAGGGATTAACGCCTTCAAAGTTCAGATCCCATAGTGCGCTGTCCCTGTCAGGACATTTTCATTTGGGGTTTTGTTAAACATCATCTTGGATATTTTTTTTCTAATTATCATTCAGATTTAGAACAATCGGATTAGAGATCCAATGATCATAAATTCTCTCCCTCCCCCTTGAATTCTACACCCTCTCCTTTGAAAAAAATATTCTCCTTAAAAATTAAGGGGCCTCTTGGTCTCTAATTCAATGATCACAAATTTGAATGATAGTTAAGAAAAAAAACATCTGGATGATACCTACACACTCCCTTTCATTTGACAGGTCGGTGCATTTAATTACTTTGATTTCGGTGGTATGGTTAATTCATTCCTACGGACCTTCATGGAGTACTATTAATTTGAACCCTGTATGGCTGTAACTGCACTTAATTACCTGTTCTTCCTGACACTGCCAAAGAGTAGATGGATCGAGGGTGCAGACGGCTCCTTTTGCTGTCCCCGCCAATAATTACTGCTGCTGCTCCCATCCTTCAATCTTCTTTGTTTCCACAAACAACAAGGGAGAATACAACATTACAATCAAGTACTGACTCCCCGACTGCTGTTAGTAACAATCCTGAAAAGAAAAAGGATCTCTTGATCTCTCCCTTCTTATACCAGTAGTTCAGCACAGCATTGTTAAGTTACACTGTGTGAACTGTCACACTGCAGCTAATCAAGCTAGTTAGCTCTTGGACTGTCCTATTCATTAAACTTTAAACTTATATATTAACTACACAGCTATCTAAATCGAAAGAGGAAAGCCTGGAGGTGCCAAACTGCCAATACATTCTGCCCTGAATTGGAGATGTGAAGGACCGATTTTGGTGCCGTTCGGTTGGGCTGAAAAAAGTGGTTTGTGACTGAAATTTCACTGTAGCTAGTTAAAATTATACTGTAACTGATAGTAGCTTATTCAGCCTAACTAAATTTTAAAAAATTTAAAAATAGTAAGACAGATTAATCCATCATGGACGAATACAGAAAAACGAACCAGCAAAAAAAAGCTAAAAAACCAAAAATCAGAAGAAGAAAAACGAAATTTATAAATAAGCAAAAATCAGAACTTTAAACTAAAAATGAGCAGGGCTTTAATTTAATAATCCAATGTGGCTAGGCTAGGGTAGGGTAGGGCAGGTATTTGTCTACATGTAACTCTTCAAGGCGCCGGACATGACCGTGTGAAGACGCTGGAAGCCGCTTTGATGAAGCGCCGCGGCTCCTGCAGTCTTGAGTACTGTGGCGCGTCACCCAACCTACTTTGATGGCCATTTACTGCACTCTCTATGTCCTCTCATCCGACCATTGCCGGTACAGTACTCACATCAAATTCTGCCTGAACCAGTAGCTAGCCGGACATGTGCATGGATTTATACTACCAGCTCTGAATGTAAAAAGATGTACACCGCAATATTCAGAGTACATCGTAATCACACGGTAGTTCAGTTGATCATTGTTCTTCATGTACAAATCAAACTGTCTTGGACTATTCTGCCAAAGCCAATTCAAACGCTATAGTTTTTATAAACTATTTTTATCGGTTACTATTTATGTTTTCGTATATTATAATGTACGTTATATATTATTATATCATAATTTTGTAAGTCGTATGGCAATCTAAATATTATAATGCCTTTTGTTATACCGTTGTTTGCTCTCTATCTTACATAATACATTCAGCATAACTATTCATTAGCCACAACTAAAAGTCACTTCTATTAGCTACTACTATTCATTAACTCTAGCTAAAACCTATTAGTAAAAGCTAATATGGACGGGTGTCAACGTCACCGGAAAAAAACTGCAGCATTGTTTTGTTCGTCCTTCCATTCTAATAAGACTGACGACTACTACAACTTTTCGCAAGGCTGACATTGCAGAGTTCTTTTCGTTATGCCATGCGCCCATGATCAAAGTACAAACATTGCATGTCTGATGGCTCTGAAAAGGAATGAAAAGCTTCAATGGATGATTTCTTTGCGACTAAAAATGGCATGGCATGCAGGCGCTGCTGAAGAAAGGGGCAAAGTACATGGTCGTGCAGGGGCTGCCGCTCACCGGCTGCCTGCCGCTGGCGATGACGCTGGCCCGGCCGGAGGACCGCGACAACATCAGCTGCGTGGCGTCCGTCAACCAGCAGAGCTACTCTCACAACCGCCTCCTCCAGGCCAGCCTCCGGCGGCTCCGGCAGAAGCACCCGGCCGCCGTCATCGCCTACGCCGACTACTACTCCGCGCACCTCGCCGTCATGAGGAGCCCCGCGAGATACGGCTTCACGGAGCCCTTCCGGGCCTGCTGCGGCACGGGGGGCGGCGCTTACAACTTCGAGATCTTCTCCACCTGCGGCTCGCCGGAGGTCACCACCGCCTGCGCCCAACCGGCCAAGTACGTCAACTGGGACGGCGTCCACCTGACGGAGGCGATGTACAAGGTCGTCGCCGGCATGTTCTTGCAGGACGGCCGATACTGCCGACCGGCGTTCAGCTCCTTGCTGGCCAGGGGAGGCCATGGCAAGTGAGCGCTAACATCATCATCGGTTAGCACCGGAACAATGCTACAAGCTCAGAGGGTAATTCAGTACTTACTGTTGTTTGCTAGCTAGGTTGAGCAGCATTGTAATTGAATTGTGACCAACGCATCCATCGGTCACCTTGTTCTTGAATCATCGTGATTTGTCAAACTTATCTGACGTTATGTTGATGAACAGAGGGTTAAATAAGGAGTTTATATCAAGTGAAGTTTTCCATTTACCAGCTCTTGGTTATTTGAGCTTTGAGCATTCAGTTTGCTTGGAGTAACATACACCAAACGCTCCATATAAAAAAGCAAAATGCCTGAATACTTACCACGCCATAATAAATGTAATGCACCTCACACATTCTGTGAGCAATATGGAGGCCCATGCCGACTCAAGAACAACCATGACTCATTTTGAAGCTCTAACTAGAGAGAACATCCACTGGCCACCACCAACCATTTGCTTCCAAAGCAAACATCCATGGGAAAGGTTGTAGCACCAGGTAAAAACAAATCATAACCAACTTCGGACAAGGCTAAATGATACAGCAATTAACTGCAGATCTCAGCGTGCCAAAAGAAGCCAAGGCTCAGGATTGAGAAATGATGCTACTGCGCTGCGCCTAACCCAACTGGCTTCTCAGATCTTCAGTCAATTTGCACGCCTTAATATACCTTGTATATACAATTCAATCCTGTACAATGTTTCATGAATCTCTGAAGACCTAACAACAAAAAGAAATTCATACATTAGAAAACACTTGCCAAAACTAAAAACTATCCAGTAGAAAATAATAAACTTCTTTACCACACGAATAATTCGCTACACAGCTGAAGAATGGCGTTGTAAGGTTCGAGAGACAAGCACAGGCTCTCCACTCGTTGCTTTTGCTGATGCAATCTCCTCTAGGCGTTTCCATGTGGCTTCTTGCTTCGATTTGATCTCCTTCTCTTTGGCTTTGTCTTCCTCATACTTCCACAGACACTCGGTGTATAATCCAGCATCATGATCAGAGAACAATTTTCGCACATTAAGAGTGAGGCTATGCACAGCTTGGTTCCAGTGCCCATTGGAATTTCTCTCCAGTGCAGGGAAGATGATAGGTAAAATCACCCTACTATTTTGTTTGATCAAATTTTCAATATGGTCATTGTTCCACAAAAACAATGCTCTCTCAGCAACCTAGAAGCAGCAAAAGCATCATTAGTTACCATTCATCAATTAATGCTATACTCTAGTTCTGCAACCTCGATAGGACTTGCATTTACAATTATGAATGTCTTGCAACAATACAACAAAGTGTGATGTCTCAAGCACATAATAGGGGAGAATGAACATATAGAACCAGAAGAATAATGAAACAGATGACATAATTGGGTCCTACGGCTACACATAATGAACAGAAGCATAGTAGACATAATAGGATGTCTACACTCTACACATAAGCTTGCAATTCAAACAGATTTGAGATGTGACACAAGGGCTCAAATGAAATAAAATGCAAGTGAAGTCAGTGCATTGGGTCAAAGCCCACACACTTAACAAACATTTTTCTCTACTTATTGAAAGCATCTATGCCCCTAAAAATGTTTGGGTAATTAATAACGACATGTGCATATGAGACATGTTTATCAAGTGTTTGAAATGTTTAGTCCTAGAATCTGCTTGACAACTTAGAGACGCATGGAAAGGATGGACAAGATCACAATGGCCTGAGATAAAGATATAAGTAGCCTAAGATCTCTTTTAATTTTACCGGCCTTTAATGATTGGGTGAAAGACTAGAATTTAGGCTAGATGCCGTAGTATTAAAAAATATCATAGCTAATAACTTGAAAGCAATTTTTTGTGCCATTTGGATTAACTAAGGATCATACATGCACTTAGAATTAAATTTCGAAAGCCAACTATACATTCACAGAAAAATCGGTAGTACCAGAGTTTACTTGGCGGTCCGCAATGCGGTATAACCAGAAGGAAGTGCGGTACTACCGCACGCCGGTAGGACCGAAGATACTTGGCGGTACGTAAATTCCAGAAAGGTATATTTTAGAGCATTTGTGCTCCTCGGGAAATCGGTAGTACCGACGTATAGATACCACCCCTCCAGCTCTAGGATAAGTTGAGAACACTTCATTGAATACTCTTAAGCTTATAACACCCTCTCTACACCTCATATACATCAATTGCACTCCTTTGAGGTAGCTGAGCCCAATTCAAGTGCATTAATTGTTTAGATTGATCCTTAGCACTTGATTGCCTTCAAGCGAAACCCGTGGTTTATTACTCTTGGCGCTTGCCGGCACCTAAACAGTTTAAAGGTGGTTCGCGCGGTGATTTTTTAAGAAAATTGTGAAGAGGCTCGGTGCCAATTGTGAGTGGCTCAGTGTTTGCCATCTCCAGAGTAAAGGAAAAACAACCGCTAGTGGATTTGAGGAGTGGGGCTTAATTCGTGGAGCCGATCCAATTCATTAGGCTTTCCTCAATAAAGATTAATGAAGACCGGTAAGTCTTCGATACCACGTCAAAAACATCGCGTGTCTCCACTTCGGTTATTTCTTTGTCTCTACTATTCCGCATTTATATTTCTAGCAATTGAGTTTGTGATATCTTGTTGAACTAGAAACTTATTTGTAAAAACTTAGATTGCGGTGCCTTAGTATTACTAAAATTGTGTTGGTCTTGATTTATAATAGAAAACTTGCTTAGTTCTTAAATGATAGAAATTAGCTTTTAGAGAGCAAGAATTTTTAGAACCTCCTATTCACCCTCTCTAGTCGGTTATTCTTAATCCTACACCTATTTGAACAACACAGAAATATAGAGAGAAATCCTTATCAGTTATCAGGAATCCACTCGGCAACCCATGGTGGAGACAAGTCATACAGCTGATAGAATTTGCTTTTGTGATATTGCCAGTAGCCAGAGAACTGCTCAAACATTATTCGAACTAACTATATAAAATTGACTTTAGCATGTATTCTGCTATACAATTAATGTGGTGCTAGCACAAAATACCAGGTCGCTTAAAAAAAGGATGCCCCCCCAAAAGTAAACTAAAAACTATAGGATAAACAAAACTATCATGAGAAGTGATTTGAGCTCTATAGATGATAGAAATATTATATTCTGTGCATAAATTTCATGTGCCACTTAGAATACTGAGCTGTCTAATCCTAGACAACCATGCCTTGCAGAGAAACACAACAAGCAAAATGAGAAGATCACAGTTCAGGTAATGCATCTGTTTCAATTTTAACGAGACAAAAGGGTGGAAGAAAACTACAGAACAGAAGAAATGGGAATTAAAGAAACACAAATGGATATTTTTTCATGACAAAGGCAATACATACAGTTAATATTACCTGAAAGTGAGAACTGTTCAGACAACGTGCAATCTGGCGGAAAAGAGGAACCATGCATTTCTGAAACTCAGCAGGTTGTGTAGCTTCTAATATCTCTTCCAACTCTCCCAAAAACATCACCTCCTTGGAGCTGTTTGTGATGGGCCAATATTTCAGTAGGCCCCTGATAACTGCGTCTGCAAGTTTGCAATCTTTTTCAACAAACTGGGTAATGCAGTAAGACAACTGTTGATGATACATTGAAATGCACTTTGGCTTGTGAAGTGGAATCAAGGCCCGGACAAGGAACAATTTATGCTCTTCCTTAAGTGGCAATGCGAACCCATTGATGATGCTCCCTAAAATCTCCAAGAGTTCTGCAATTCCATTGTGTTTTTCAGTTTCATAGATGAACTGGTAGAAGATGTTGTTGATGGCTTTCCTAATAAATGGTCGATGAACCATGAACTTTCCGTAGACACGGTGAAGTATCATTTTGAGGTACTCTCTCTCCCTAGGGTCTTCGGAGTCAAAGAGATCAAGCAGCCTCAGAACAAACGAATGATCTATGTATCTTTTAGCCAATTTGGCATCAGTCTCTGGAGACTGAATGAACCTCAAGAACAACTCATAAACAATCTGCAAGTGTGACCATGCAGGGTCCATAACAGGCTCCTCCTCATCCAAATCAAAGGCTTCAATCTTGTTCTCTCTGGGAGGGGTAGTCAGTGTCCTGAACAAATTTACAGAAACCATTTTTGTGATCTCTTGCATAATTACCTCTGGAAACTTACCATTGGCTGAGGCAATATAGTCAACAAGCTCCAACAAAGTTTGCCTCTTTATTTCCTTCTCCTTTATGCTCTTTGTTGGATCAGTGAAGTCAAATGTGGAGCAGCACAAGTTCAACTTCTTGACAAACAAGTTATGCTTCTCCGTGTTGGGCACATCCTTAAAGCTTGGCAACAAATCAAGGGTCGATGATACTGAATTGCCATTTACCCTTGAGTTTGCATTCCCAACATGCATGCCGCTCCCATAACTGAGCCCAGAGCTCGAGATAACCGGTGGCTGACTACTCAAGTTGGAGGCCCTTTCTGCACCTCTTGGACCCAATGGCGGGTTTGACACCGAGGGGCTAGACCTGCCAATATGATCCTTATCCCCAGACTTGGATGGCTTCTTGGGGAACCGTCCAAGGATTTGCTTGATCATGCTATCACCCAGCTTAGTTGAAACCACCCAACACCAACTCTCAAGAGCTTTAGAAACAACTTCTCTTGTCTTGTGACTTCCCAGTGGTAAAAACTACCACACCCTATTACTGAACAGTAAGCCCTAAGTCCATTGCCATATCACGGGGAGCTCGCATCCCAGAGCTGGCGTTTTTGGCGAGCTAGCACACCAAATCGAGCCGGCCTAACCTGGGAGAATCAAATTGACAAGGAAAACTAACGAATCACACTAAGATCGCGTGGAGAAGGAAAAAAGAAACACCTATCTGTAGGATCACGCGGTAACAGATCAGAGGACGGAACCGAGTAACGCGCTCTACCTCCGCATCGAGAAATGGAAAATAATCCGACAACAATGAAAGTAAACCCTACTCATGCACCCAAAAAAAAACCCAAAAATGCTGTAAAAAATTCTGCTTTCCCCCCAAATCCGCGGCGCCTGTGCCAAATCGGCGCAACCGATCGAACAGCGAGTCTACAAACGCACACTACGGGGCGGCCACCGAGGAGCGACTCGAGGCAGGAGCAGGCGCACAAGTCAAATCGGAGAGCGCGTATCCTCCGGGCATCCGAGGCGGCAACTAAAGCAGGAGCAAGTGCGCGAACGGTAAACTGGCTTTCGAGCCGGTACGCACCTGTCGTCGTCGGCAGCGGCGGAGGGAGTCGTCGGCGCGGTAGCTGGGGGCGGCGCGTCCGGTGGAAGCAGTCGGTTGAGCAGGAAGAGGCAAGGGGAGAGACGACCTTCTCCTCGTTACGGATTAGCCCCGTTTTTTTTCCTTGCTTTTGGTTTTTCGAAAATCAAAATAAATAAGATTATTTGTTGAAACAGATTATTTAAACAGTTTTTCTAGTGTAAAATTATTATATATATCGTCCACGTCGATATTTTTATTATCCACTGCTGTCTTTAAAAATATAAACAAAATTAGAGAAAATAGTAATCGTGACTTTGCATAATGCTCAGCCGTCCGGTTATATTTTCTCTCTTTTTTCTGCTTTTTCTCAGATGCCGTCGGTTGGGCTGAAATAAGCTGATTTATGACTAAAATTATACTGTAACTGACTAAAATTATACTATAGCTAATAGTAGTTTATTTGGCGTAACTAAATTTAAAATTTTTAAAATAGAGAAAATAACAATGCAAATAAATCAAAAGATAGAAACTTAAACCGAAACGAGCGGCAGCTTTTTTTTTTGGAACTAAAGACCGTGGAGTTTTTGGTGGCCATGTGGCTGTTTCCTCTGCACTTTTTAAAATTCCGTGGGCTGGGTCGGTTTGCTTTTGTTCACTGCGAATTTGCAATGCTAGGCTGTTTAGGATTCTGATTAAGCCGTGCAATTAGGAGAAGAACCCTTACACCACCGAATGAATGAATGATGAGCCCATCCCACGTGTTTAATATGTGTCTACTAACACTAACACTTACCCCAACATTACATTTACAGCTAGGAATCGTGTGTTTGCATATTGCAATCTACAACTAACAAAGGCCATATCTGAAGGTGCTCATCAGATATAGGACATGTTCTTTTTAGCTGCGGTTTATGGTTTTTAGCTGCGGCTTGTGACTTTTAAGCTATTTGTGCGAGAGATTACAAAGTAACAGAAACTCACATGCGGTTTTTGGCAATATAAATGAAGTCAGTAAAGTATTTCGTTTAAAAGCTATTTAATGTAGAAAAATCGAAAAGTAGCTTTTAGAAGTTGAAAAGAACATGATCATAGCAAAATCGCAGGGTATTAATTAGCTTTGCCCAAATCAGAAAGAGGGAGAGATATACATACATAGCTGTGTCATCCCTCATCGGCCGAAATAAAATTACTCCATCCTCAGGAAGAAGACCTTTTGTTCTCGCAAAAAAGAGAGGAAGATTGAATTGAACAAGATGGACTTAAAGATCAAGTTGGTAGAAAAAAAAAATCGAATTGGGCATACGCTAGATTGGGCTGAAATTAAGATGGGCTTAAAAGCAATGAAGGCCTAACATTTTTTTTACAAGTAGACTGGGCCAGGCAAAGCCTAGTGCCATCTTAAGCCTAAGGGCGTCCCCAACAGTTCGAAATACTAGCTAGTTCTGAGCCTACTGAAAAAGTCAGTTCCTTTGTGTCTATCTCTAAGACTGACTCATGGTGTTTTTAATGCCCGGTTGTATTTATAGAAAGTCCTGATCAACTACACATCCCGAGGGAGAAGAGACGGCATCAGACGATAACACTCGCTTTTCCACCCTCATTTTTCGAGCGAGCCTAGCGCAGGAATACTCGCTAGTTGGTTTGTTTTTTCTCTTTCTCTTCCCTCCACGTACGATACACGCTGATGTGGACAGGCTTTGAGCTATCTGACTTGGCACTGTTGGAGACGCCCTAAGAAACTGCCAAAAAGGTTAAAGGTAAGCATACCTTGTGCGTAGTTGGAAAGTGTACCTTTTTAACTCGATGGGTTGTGTGTTCGTACTTTGTACAGCTAGTAAGCACACATATTTATATTTGTCTCTTCTGCAAATTATTAACGTATGGTCAAAAGTCGGTGGAGGTTTGGTTCATTTTGGCTTATCAGTTAAGCAACCAGCCATGTTTTTATACTTTGCAAAACAACCTTAAAAATCCAAATTCTCTATAGTTGGTAGCGCACACACCATCCATACCTTCTCTTTTGAACCTAGCCGATAATCCAGACTTGATCTCTCCATATTTGATCTTAATTTTATGCAAAATTAGCTAGCAAATGTATGGCTAAGATGTGGGTCGCTTCAAACTTATCAATTAAGTAACCAACCATTTGTATGTACTTTGCAAAACTACATTCATAAAAAATCTGATCTCTCTGTATAGCTGGAAAGTACACACTTCACCATAAGTTACTAGTTTTTCAAAAAAAAAGAGAGAACAAATATGAAGAGATCAAGTCGCATGGTAGGTTCAAAAGAAGAGGGCATTTTATCTCTGAAGAGTGTTTTTTTTTCAAATTGCACGAAACGGTTCCTTGTTTAATTTGTTTAGTTAAAACTATTCCAGCTCCGCACCTACTTGTCACCATAAGAGCAAGTTTAATAGAGCATCTCCAATAGTGACTTATGAGCTAGCTCTAAGCATATTATTTCATATTTTAATAGAAGAGAGAGAAAAGCTATCTCTTGATCAAGAGCTAGTCTCATACACACATTCCAAGATTATGTGAGAGTGTCATATGAGGCTATTTATATTATGAGCTATGTGCTAAAAGTTAGTACTATTGGAGAAGTTGTCTTAGAGCTAGTAACTAGCTCATACTGTTGGAGATGCTCTAAGGCTGACTGTGCTAGCTATAAGGGAATCCATGTCAGCATAGTCCTATGTGGAGGGGAGAGAAAAGGAGAGAGAGAGAGAGAGCCAAGCCGACTCCCATGCAAGAGTCAGGCTATAGCACAGGAAAAGAGGCATTATTCATGCATGTACCCATAGAACTAATTGTTATACCAATGCATGTATTAAATTATCAATACCCATGTATGTATTAAATGATTGAGAGCTCTTGTGGAGACAACTTATAGCCAACTTATTGTATGAGTTGACTGCATCATTATCTTTTGATGACATGGAAATGTATTGGAGGTAGCAGCTATCTGTACTATTAAACTTGCTCTAAGTTACCAAGTATGGAGAAAAGAATAAATACGGAAAGAAATGTACCATGGTAGTGTACTTTCCAGCTATACAAAACAACGCTGGGTTCTTTTGACTTAGCAACTAAGAAATGATCCATTTTGTGAACTTTGCTAAACCAATGAATTATTTTTTTGTGCACTTTACAAAACCATCTTAATAAATTCAATTTTTTATAGCTTGAAAGTACACCTACCATTATGCACATCTCTATATATATTTGTTTCTGTGATAATGGTAACTTATGGTAACAAGTGGCTATGGTGTCTGGTCAGTGGACCACTTTGTTAGGACACGGGTAGGCTATACTAGTGCAAAATAAAATTTCTATCACGTAAACCAGGAAGCCATGTGAGTAAGAGATCATGAATCATTACCACTAGACGCACAGTGCAGCGGAAATAGAGTTGAAGCAGCCAATTCAACGAAGAGTGTGTCGGTGTAGTGGTAGTAGTCGATCGACCTGTGACCAACCGTCTCCTCCTCGCGATCGTCCCAATCAACACCGCAGTCGTAACAACACCTCTACTAAAGTCCACACGTCCAGTGATGGAACACCGTACATCGGTGTGCTAGCACCAGTGCGCACGGCAAGAGTTATGAGAGGTGGAGGCTAAGGTTTCGACTAGTGTATTTCGGGATACCTCTCTCAGCCCCGCACCTCTCTTTATATAACCTCCAATCAGATTCTTATCCGATACGAGCATAGATCAAATCCTACTAAAAAATCTCATCTAAACCCTTATTGTTTTAGCCCATTAAGTATGTGACCCTGTAGGTTCGTGTATATATGGCCATGGGCCAAAAACTCCTTTTTCAGTGCATAAGTCAGTAGTGATCCCTAGCAGAACATAACAGCTCCCAAATATACATAAAGATCATATTGGAGAAACCTATATAGTACTTATATGTCGATCCATTTGCATCATGATACCAAATCGAACTCAAGGCAAGAAAGCGTGCCATCCTATGATAGCTTGATTCTTCACTCGAACCTATAGTGAATTACTCAGTTGTGATTGACTCTTCAACAACATTCGGCATGGCTATGCACTTCCTTAATCCAACCACATCGAGGAGCCCAGAGATATCTCTCCTATTATATAGGAGGGGTAAATTATATCTTGATCGTTCATATTCCTCTGCATGTTTCATAGTAAATCCGAAAGCTACCTTTATGACCACCCAGTCACAGATTAGTTATCGGTAACCCCTAAGTAAACTATTACATGTGTAGGAAACAATGATGATATCAGGTCTAAAGATCCTAGATACACTCGGTATGAGATCAACTGATGACACTTAAGAATATAACAATTCCTGTAGTGTCTCACGGTGGGTCAATCTAATATCATGTTCTCTAACATGTGTTCATATTATTGATTTGATATCTCATATCCATGATCCATGAAACATGATTATCAATCAATATATGTACTGATCTGTAAATCATAATTGTCCCATATAATGATATAAGACCATGGATAATTTAGAATAGCATCAAAACATGGATAAAAAGTTCCACAAACAAGTCACATACTTATTAATCAATATGAAAGATATTTATTCAAGAGACAAAACAACATATTATTCAAAAGATCATAAATATAGAAGTGATACAATCATCTCTATGATTGCCTCTAGGGCATATCACTAACACACTTTTGACTGAGCAAATCAAACAAGGAACTGTTGCACTTTGCAAAAACAACTCTTAAAAAAATCTAACATCCATGTTATTGTAGTTTTCAAAAACATTTGCGTAAACACATGGCAAACATTCCATATAATTATTGGTCTAAGTAGGGCTGCAAATGGATCGAATACGGACGAATAATGTTTCTATCATATTTGTTTTCATATTTTTTTCTCGGATGCGGATACAAATACGGATACCTCGGATATGAATACAAATACGAATAATATCGAATACTGATACGAAGCGAATACGAATCGAAATAAATATGGTCACGAATATTTATCGGAATATAAAAACCCCTTAAACTATACATCCAAAATCAATGAAAACACATAAATAGTTTATCTTGTCAAAACATTAATGAAATCTAAACAAGCATAAGTATTTTTATCTATAATAGTTATACCATTGTATAGATTTTAAATCTTCAAATGGCAGTAAATTTTTTCTAAAGTCCTAAATAATTCTTAATGGATTTCTACCATTTACATGTGACTAATAAATTAATAAAGAATTTAAATTTGCATCAGAATGATTTAAACGACGGTACATCAATTTAATCGGTACAAATTTTAATCTACCGACAATACTAAATTTATTTTTAATAAACATAAATATTTGCTAGTGGGCTGGTTGCAGGGGAGATGAGAGAGGCTTGTTGGGTTGGGCAATGTTGGGTTGAAATCTCGGATATCCGAATCCGTATTATCCGGATAATCCGTATTCGCCGGATATCAGGCCTACTATATTTATATTCGTTTCTGACAAAAAAATCCGTATTTGTTTCCGATCCGAAAATTATCCAAAGAAGATCCGATCCAACACAATCCATATTCGCTTTTATCCGGATCGGTTAGAAACTATCCAATCTGTTTTCACCCCTAGATCTAAGTGGTAACATTTTCTAAGAAATGACAATTAAAATGTACCAAAACATACATGGCCAAGTCCATCCCTGTACGATCCAACTAAATGAACTAAAGATTTTACGCTACTCAAAACTATCCATTCATGCTAAAAGAAAAAAGAATAGACCATACAACACGAAATAGCAACACCAAATTGAGAAACTAAACAGTATCATGTCTATGTGATTTGCCACTTGTAAGTATTGCATGTATTCCTTTTTATTTTGTTACACCAACTTTTTATCAAAACATTGCATCATGTGATGTTCTTAAAGATAAGATAAGAACAACAAAACTAGCTAGTTGGAGTTTAGTTCATCACTATTCACAAATAAAGCATTCCACTAACTAATCACCCAACAAGAACTTAATTTGCTATAGGCAAGTTACACACAAAACCGATGGCTTGTGAGTGTAATCTAAACATGTTGACGAAGCTACAGTAGATACTTAATGTTTCAAAATGAACATTGTATGAGTATGGTGTTGGACCATTCACACAAAACATGATTTTGGATATATGCTAGAGAGCTACAAGTGTAATTATCAAATATCATATGGCTATGCACGAAATAAAAGTGCTTGCTAATTATGTATGAAGTGTGCCTAAAATGTGAACATAGTTATTTAGTAATAAAGGTTCTCTACTATTTTCCCTCTTTGTCATTATCCCCCCACCTTCCACTTTTTAACCGTCGTACGCATTTGGATGGAACTCGTGAGCAATCCTATCAAAATATCTATGCTTTTAATATATTGCTATGTATAGACAACATCGGTGTTGTCTTCCCCATTTTGTTCTTCAAATCTTAGCAATTATTATCTCCTTTCTTCACTTCCCTACTTCCCTTTTTTCCTATGGCTACTTTCAATTTACCTAATGCTATCAATTCTTGCCTTATGGAAGGGCGCTTGCTTTTCTCTCGCTTATTATTTTCCTTTATGATGGAGCCTTCTATTTCTATGGAGATCATAGCTTTTTGGTTGTTGCTTGAAGGAAATGGTTTTGTTGATCTCCTCCAACGCATAAATTCCTTTGAGGATAATCAAGTCCTTGCTATTGCTTCTGCTGGGAAAAAATTCATTGAGACTCTTCATGGAAACCCTGATGATTTGACCTTTAGATCTAAGACAGCTAGTGAGTTTCGTGAATATATGGTTGTAGGAATTGCATCTTGCCTCAAAAATGTCTGCTACAAAGCTTTAAACGATCTCCGGAGAAAGGCAAATCAGGGGATGACAAGCCATGAGATGGAAGAACCAGTCTATTCGATTAGTCAAGCTTGTCAAGATCACAAGGATCAACCTCACAGAAGCACTATAAGGGTAAATATATTGAAATTATTGGTATATTTATAGTAATTTTCTTAAAGGATGGCATTAAAGTCTTTTAATTGTTAGATAGTAATTTTATAGATGATGATAATGGTTTTCCCCACTTACCATTCTAGAATGAACTTTTATTTTACTTGATACAAG
Organism: Dendrocalamus latiflorus; assembly: GCA_017311315.1. Taxonomy (NCBI): domain Eukaryota; kingdom Viridiplantae; phylum Streptophyta; class Magnoliopsida; order Poales; family Poaceae; genus Dendrocalamus; species Dendrocalamus latiflorus. The sequence goes on from CM029611.1 coordinate 1,282,747, forward strand.
GCTTCTTTCATGCAGAGTTCTGACCACCACGAAGAATTCACAAATTTTAGGAGTATTACTAGTGCTAGTCGGCACCTGCAAGACATGGTAAAACTAGAGGGTGGGGCTCATTCAATCAATCCCTTTGAAACATGCTTGGATATTAGGAGTCCTTGGCACCAACAAAACATTGGAGTAAGCATGATATCAGAATCAAATATACGTACTTTGGAGTCATCACTTAGTCGATGCATGCTTTCTTCCTATTATCCATCAGAAACATCTAATAGCTTTCCTCAAAGTGACTTGGTAAGTTCTATGATGAATGTGGATCCTTATTTCTACTCAAACCTGCAACATCATCATCCCCTTGTTCCACAAGATGAGAGAATCTTATTTGTCACTTTCTCCAATGGATATCCATTAACTAAAATGGAAGTATATGACTTCTTTATGAGGTACTATTCTCTTTCTTGGTTTATGTTATTGGTGTATCTTCATTTTTACACATTTGTTGGTATTGTTTACATATTTTCATACAAGTATAGTATTTTTAGAAATTGTTTTTTCTTATAAACTTTTACAATTGAGACATCAAAATGACAGCATATTTATAGTGTGATTTATACCCTTTTCTCCTATTTTTGTTTCAAATTTATTTTTCTCTCTTACTTCTTTATCCTATATACTTCTCTTATTTAACAAAATCATAATCCTATTAAATAATGCAAAACTAGTAACAAATGAAACATAATGATGAAGTAAATTAGTACATGCTTTTAGAATCAAACATAAATAATTAAATCAACACAATTTTTCTTAAGAAAAAAACACACATACATGAATATAAAAAATGGAAGAGTCAATTAGCCATTTTAGATGTATGGGTTATTTCATAGCATGTTAAATTATACATAATGCTACTCTTGTAAAGAAAGAAAATGGACAAAAAGGACCAAGTATATCTCAAAGTTGGCTAACTCAGCAAAAGAACTCATCATGGATCCGTAACATCTATACATCATATTGGCAATAGAAAAAGAGACATATTAGGCAGGGATAATAAAAGATTTTTGATGCATAAATACATCATTCACATTTAAACAGTTTCATTAGATAGAAATATGTCATTAATTTTTTTGGATGTAACAATATTTATGGATTAATATGTCACAATAAGTTTATAAATAATTTTCAAAGTATTAATACTTCATATATTTGATAGTATTTTCCATAATTTTAAGCATTGATTAATATGCTACAAAAGGAATAAGAGTAACTATTAAGATATATTAATAATCATTTGGTAGTGACATCATGCTTACTATTATACACCTTTTTATCTTGGACTTCCTTTTCAAAATATCAACATACACATCAATTCTCATAGTCAATGTTGATTTGTGTAAAATATCATGTATGGATCATGTTCAAAAATAGCTCAAATATTGTAGCCTCTCCCCCTCTTCCCCTTCCTCCCTCCTTGTCGCACACAAAGTAATTTTGACTAAATCTATAGTAAGGGAAAGAAAATAATTAAAAGTAACCATATCGTAGTGAACTAAAGAAAACTATAAAACATAAACAAGTAAAGGCAAATAAGTCTGTTTAACATATTATGATAAAAGCAAGTGAATAGAGAATAGAATACAATTAAAGCATATGAGTAAAATATATTGAAAATAGAAGAACAATTTGTACTGAAAAGGGTGAAGATACATACCTGGAATTTCAAGATATTGAAATAGGAAGAAATCAACAAATAGTAGTATATCTAATTTCCAAATTTTCACAATCAACTGCAAGTATTGCATCACATAGGAAATTTTGGGCCTTGGTATGCAAATATACAAATCTTGGTGTATAGAACTATTAGAAGATCATGAAGTTACTGGAACTATGTAGATCGGTAGTAGTTTCACAATCGTGATTCTTCTTAAAGGCGGGTATTTTTGCAAGGCATAGCGCTCATGGATTTGTTGGATATGATAGAAAGGAGCTGAAGAGACGCCTATAGATCTTCAGTACCATGAGAGGAAAGGCATGGGCTAGAAAAGCTCAAGAAGAAATTGGTCTCTATCTTAGATTAGATCTCAATGCGAGAAGGGTCTACTCAATATATATAAGTGTGAAAGATGCAAAAATGGTGTGATGCCTCTCGAAACTGGTGAGCAAACCGACAAACATAACACGTGGATTGATAACTAACGGCACCATACAAATTTCATGAATAGTTTAGCTATTGACGTAGTGGAAATTGCTTTCCATATAGTTTTATTAAAAACAATAAAATAAATTTTAAATAATGAAATGTGAAAATTTTGGGACCGATTTAGCTGCATATCTCTATTCATCACTAGCCATTTGGTTCAATCCTTTTTTTTTTTTGAAACAAATTGGGCGGTTGTTGTAGGAGCTTAATTTGCGTAGTGGAACATTTCCATTACGACCGGTTGGCTGATTCCTTCCTTTTTTTTCTTTAACAGAATTACTTTTATGTGTGTAATTACTGGATTCAAAGTGTTTGGTTGTATTCATTACTCGTCGGTTTTCTTGACGAATTAAGGCGCATGAGTATGTAAGATTAGATGTGAGCTTTCCATTTTTTGTGCTATTTTTTCTCCTATTTTTGATGCGAAAGAATAATTTCTATTTCCTTGTGGGATTGGAGTGATTCAATCAGTGCAACTCGCTTACCGGTAAGCAATGGAGGGATTGGGTCTGCATTTTCCACGTGCTTCCGCAAATAAGCTTAAAGCAACTGAAGTGCTACACTCATTTGATACCTTGGATATCTCACTTTATTCGAAACAATAAACTAAATTTTAAATGACTAATTGTAAATAATGAAATGTGAACAAAAATAAACACTTGAAGAATACAGGAGCATCTCTAATGGGTTTCCTAGCCTGATGCTAGTGGTGGGATAATACGCAAAAAAAAAAAAAAGTGGGAGAGACCAGAGGAAATATGCTTTGCATCCTTGATGAAGCACCCCTCACAAATTTTCTCATCCATCGATTGTCCTCCTCCATTATCACCATCCGAGTGGTCTTAGTGCCTAGCAAGCATTAATTGGAGATGCTATAATAGATGAGTCATGTGTTGAACTCAAAATTGGCAACCAATAACATATGAAGCCTGACATATATTTGTGTTTTTCAAAAAAAAGCTTTTGTTAAGCTACTTCCTTAAAAAGGTTTGCAAGTATTTATCACTATTAATATGAAACTATATATAGATGCACTTTTGTTTCAACTTTATTATCATGTATGGCATTGTTCTTATCATTTATTCTTTTTATATTGCAGACATTTTGGGGATGTTGAACGAGTGATCATGGAGGAGCCTAATGAACCTAGGGCACCTCAATATGCAGCAGTCATATTTGGCTCATCGGAGACCTTGCTTCATGTCCTTGATGGAAAAGAAAAGGTCAAGTTCATGGTAGGGGGGAAGCATTTATGGGCTCGAAAATTTGAGCCGAAGGAAAATAAATTCGGGCTACTCTTAGCCCATCAATTGACTGCATAATTTGCGTATCATGCAATGTGCTTTGTTTATGGAAGAATCGTATTGTAATAATGCTACCTTCGGATCTATATCTTAGAACTATTTGCTTCTTCATAATTTAATTTTGCCTGAACGTGTGGTTTACATGTATGATTTAAATCGGCATATGTCTGAATATTTAATGTGTGTTTCATTGGTAATACTTAGTTTTGCCCCGTACCTTTATTTCTCTTGTCATGTAACAATCTGATAGGGCCTGTTTGGTTCACGTACGAGTAGAGCCTGGCTCGTATCTGAGAGTCAGGCTCTCGTGGGACAGGTTGAGCGTATGCAACGCTGTCGTGTTTGGTTCACGTACGAGTAGAGTCTGGCTGAGAAGAGATATTGTTTGGTTGCCTGTACGAAGATATGTTGCATGAGATAAAAATAATATAAGATTATGATTATGAAGATATGTTATATGAGATGTTCGTATCTTATTATATCTTAAACTTCTTCAAAACACGTTAATAATACTTGATATTTACTAATATACACTAATAACATCATCAACTGACTAATCACCTGCATCCCGCGAGCCTGGCTCTCCAGAAACGCCCGATTCCCACGTTTCTCCAGAGCCTGGCTGCGGGGGGAATCTTGCATGAGCAGAGCCAGGCTGAACTCAGCGACCAGGCAACCAAACAAAGAGACCCTGCATCCGGCCAGCCTGGTTCAACCGGATGCAGGCAACCAAACAGGCCCATAGTGTTGCTAGGAAGTTGTTTCTTTGTGTGTTTGTCTATGGTGGAGCAAAATTGGTGCTATCCTCGCTTGCACGCTCCTCAGTTGAGCTGTATCCACGAACAGGTGGGCCCGATCTGCCTTTGTCCCCACATGTCACACAGACGAGCACGAGCCGCCAAAGGTGACGCGTGGGCTTTAACTTTTTGGTGTGCTGACCGCCCTCTGCTTCCCTTCGCTTCCAAGCTACCACTTGGCTGAAAACTCAAGAAATAGCTTTTCTGTTTTGTAAGTTACATACCTTGCTGTATGTTCATCAGTAGTCATTTCATATATACTTTATTTGCTTGTGTAAATGCCTGATCAGGTAATGGACAGTTGGACACTGTGACTTACAATTGAAGATTGTGACGGTGACATGGAACACTGTATTTTGCATATGCAACTTTACATTAGCTGAAGATTTGAAAGAAGCCGCCTCTAATGAAAAGGTGAAGTCTGAACTTGGTAGCAAGATTAGCAGAGCACGTATAGGTCAGGAGGTTTGATTTCTACACTACTTATTAGTTATTTCCAACTGCTGTTTCCTTATTTCTTTCCTGATTTACTGTACAAAGTTGCTGCTGTCTGTGCTGATTGGTGAAACATAGGATCAATGATCATCCTTGAGCTACATATTCCATGATTACACCTTATACTATTCATGTTTGGATGGGCAAACAGTAGGTCAGCGTAGTTGGCAATTGGGCCGCCATGTTAGGGCCGGCTCGTATCCAGCCCATCCTGGCCTGGCGCAATAGCAGAAGAGAGTGCAGGCCCAAGGCATGACATTAGGGCGGGCCGAACCAACCGAGTCACTCAGTCCCGAGAGGAGACGACCAACCGAGAGCAGAGCAGAGCAGACATGGAGGCGCGCCATGACCTGCGCTCGATCCTGCCCTTCCTCCCCGTCATCCTCCGCGGCGGCGCCCTCTACTGGCCGCCGGCGGCGCAGGAGTCGCTCAAGGCTCTCGCCCTCGGCCCCGACGTCAGCCGCGTCTCCTCCGGCGACGTCCTCTCCGACGCCCTCCTCGCCCTCCGCCTCGCCCTCTCCCTCGCCCCGCTCCCCCCGCGCGCAGCCGACGGCTACGCCCTCTTCTTTGACGACCTCCTCTCGCGGGCCCACGCGCGGGACTGGTTCGCCGACGTCGTCCCCTCCCTCGCCCGCCTCCTCATGCGCCTCCCCGCTCTGCTCGAGGAGCACTACGCCAGGGCGGCCCACCAGGCGCCGTTCGGGCTCCGCCTCCTGGGGCCGCAGGACGCGGGCGTTGTGCTCCTCAGCCAGGAGCTCGCTGCCGCGCTGCTCGCCTGCGCGCTCTTCTGCATCTTCCCCACAGCGGATAGGGGCGAGGCGCGCCTTCCAGGGATCAATTTCGACAGCCTGTTCGCGTATGCCCCTTGCTCATTTTGGTTTGGTTTTCCAGGGGCTTGATTTTTGTTGGGGTAAAAAACGATTAACTGTTCTTGTTGATTGATTATGCTTCTGTGGTCTACTGATCGATCGACAGGGCTCTGACTTGCAATTCGAGGCAAAGCCAGGAGCAGAAAGTGAGGTGCCTTGTTCACTATTTTGAGAGGGTCACTGCTTCTACACCTACTGGTTTCGTTTCGTTTGAGCGGAAGGCCCTTGCTCGCCGTCCTGTCTCCGATGGCATTATGTATCCTAACTTTGATGCCTGGATGAAATCTAGTGCCCCTCTCTGCCCATTCCGAGTAAGTGGCATTGTATCATTTATACTCCGTACGAGAGATAGGATTATTTTTTGATTCATATTTCCTCTTACACAAATTCTCTGAAATTAACTAGCACGCAAAATTGCTTTATCATAAGGAGTTTGTTCAGTTGACCTGTCTTTGTTAAATAAAAGCCGACCTTGTAGCCAGCATTATTTCAGACAACACGTCTCTTCTACAGCCTTTTGTTTGGTCACATAAGATGACATAGCTTAAAAGAAGTTGACAAATTAATATCTATTAACCATCGAACAATGTGATATCTGCATGTAGCATATTGCAGTGAATATTGAGATTTAACCATTCAAGTAATATCAAGACAGCAATCTGGTATTGTTACAACATAGAATAGCTGTTTGACTATTTGTCTTCAGCGTCACATCTCCAGGCACAGTGGTGGAGCGTGACCCAAAATTAAGGGGATGCTAAAAGCTATTGCCAATAAACACCATCTTCCATTGCAAAACGATGAAATCAATTGCATAATTAAATGAAACGTTAAAGAAGGAAGCAAACTATGCCCGTGCTTTTGCTACAAAAGAGCTTTTGACCTCACCATTGGTATAGCCTGTGCATCTGGTTCAAGTTGGGAGATTTGAGCACAAATGCGCTACGGTCAGAATAAGGAAGGAACGAGAGAGTGGTGAGAATTCCGTGTTCTGTAGGCTACAGAATAAATGGACATTTGGTGTTTGGCAATTTAGGGATAAAACATGAGCACACACCACAGGCTCCAGAGGAAAAGAAATGAAGGCTGTATAGAATAGAGAGGAACTGTCAACTAATTGCCTAAACAACAAATAGATTTAGACATGTATGTATCTATGTCCAACTAATGGATCCAAGGGGTGGCCAAGGCCCAGTATGGTCTCAACGATGCTCTGCCACTGTCCATGCGTATTTTGGACTCTATGCAGAAGTGAAGATGTTGGCCTTTTATTATGTGATCCATCTTATTCCTATCTGAAGGGTACTTGGCGAATATGTCATAACTTGTTTCATGTTGAGTTTTGCATCTCGTGTGATGGTCCACTTAGAATAGATATTTGTCTTCTGATTAGCATCTCCTGGCATGCTAGGTAAATATGTTTTTTTTTCTGTCATCATCTCAATGTTCTCCATAATCCTGGGAGAAATGCCGCACTGTTCTAAAAGGCACCCTAGGTGGCCGCCTAGGCACTGGGCGGCCACCCGGCGCCTCGCCTAGGGTGCTAGTCGGGTGCCAAGGTGACGAGGCGGCTGGCTAGGCGGTGAGGCAAGGTGCCATGAAGACACTAAAGAGGTCTGAAGAAGAATCACACCTCTGCAGCAAAAAGGAAATGGCTAGGGTTTCTCCACACCGCCGCCTCAGCACCGTCGCCGCACATCCTCCGCGCCGTTGCTGCGAGCCCACAACCTCTCTGCATCCGCGTCGTTGCCGCGAGCCTGCGACCTCTCTGCATCTGCGCCATCGTCGCACCGCCTCCATGCTGTCGCTGCACATCCTTCGCGTCGTCGCCGCGAGCCTATGACCTCTTTGCATCCACACCGTTGCCGCGAGCCCGCGACCTACATCCCATTTTGGGCTCGTGATGGGGGAGGATGCCCAGGATCTAGAGCGGGAGAGGGAGGGGAGGTGAGAGGAAAGGGGAAGGAAGAGAGGCGTGGCCGTGTGGGGGTGGGGAGGAAGAAGAAATGAGAGGCTGGGGGCGTCAGCTAGATGGAGAAAGAAAGGGAGGAGAGAGAGAGAGAGGAAAGGGGTTGGAAAAGAAAAGAAGAAAAAGAGGCTCAAAGTAATAATTTTTTTTATCTAAACATCAAATATATATGTATAATTACTTATCTTCGACCTGCTGTCCTCATTTTTAATTCGGCCGCCTGGGCCCCGCCTAGGCTCTCTAGGCGCTAGGCCCCACCTCGCCGCTCGCCTAGCGTCTTCTTGAACATTGAAATGCCGTATTGCCATAGTCAAATTTTGGAGATCACATGATAAATGATATATCCTGGTATTGGCATGAAAATGGAAATAAGGCTAGTAGAACTGGAAGAAAAAAAGTCTGTTACACACTTGCACTTAACTATGATGACATAAAAGATCATCAGAAAAGAACAAGAAACAGCTACGGTTTTTCTGGTGTCTTAATGGTCATCAAAATATCTCAGGTGTTTCACTGTTGAGATGAAATCTGCTGATTGTTTGTTTTCTTTTCATTAGTAGGTCTTTCCCTCGGGTTTGATAGAAGATGAGAACCAAGAAGCCCTTGAAGTTGACTTCGCAAATAAATATTTGGGAGGAGGTGCACTTTCCAGGGGCTGTGTTCAGGTTTCTTTCTTTTGTTTGTAGATTTTACTTCCTCTGTGTTCAACTTTGTAACAAATATCTCCATTTGGATTTTGGACTAGCAATAATTATGTGATGTTATTCATGTATCACTAGTTTGAACACATTTCTACATTTGTTTTGTATGTAACTTAGACGTCATCTTCTATGTTACTTGGAAATACTCATGTTACTTCACTGGTTTAAGACCGGTGTTTTACTTCATGGGTGCATGATGTGAATTGAAGTGCCTTTAGTTTCATTTTCATGCTGCTGGATAGCACTTGTTGATGTTGTGTTCTTAGACTAGTTAAGAAAAGCACTTGTTGATGTTGTGTTATTGGATTAGCTAAGTGAAGCATTTGTTGATGTTGTGTTATTTGATTAGTTAAGAGAAATTACATTCATATATGTCTCTTGCGGTTCTCTTATAATGCTGTATTTTATTTCTGTGGTACAGGAAGAAATCCGCTTCATGATAAACCCAGAATTGATCGTGGGCATGCTCTTCATGGCTTCAATGGAAGATAATGAGGCTATAGAAATTGTTGGTGCAGAAAGGTTCTCACAGTATATGGGGTTAGTTTATAACCTTATCCACCCTTTTCTTGATTTTCATTTGTTAAAAGAACTGCCACAGCACTCATCCAATACGATATGATTTATGGATTTTTTTCCTTTACAACATGTGATGATTTTTACATGGTATGAACCCTTCACTTGCTTCTTCAGGTATGGTTCCTCGTTCCGTTTTTTGGGTGACTATTTAGACAACAAGCCCTTTGATGCAATGGGTAGACGAAAAACGAGGATAGTGGCAATTGATGCTTTGGACTGTCCAACTATGTTACAGTATGAAACTAGTGGTCTTGTTAGGTATGTCTTGTTCTTATTTCACTTAAATTCGTTACAACTTTCACAATTTACTGGCAGCTTGTGGTTATCGGTTTGTCTCTATCTACGGCCTTTCTTTCTTTTTTCATTGACAATACACCTTTGCGCAGGGAAGTGAACAAGGCTTTTTGTGGATTTTTGGATCAATCAAAGCATCAGCTCTATGTGAGGCTTTTCCAGGTGTTTAACTAATGACTCCTGAGGAGTTGCTCTGAAAAGAATTATTTTTTAAAACTACCTATTTCCAAGCATTGACAAGTATCACAGTCCATTAGTCAACAATCCAATCTCTGCTTAGGTTCAGAAACTGACTTACCAGAATCTATTTATCCTTATCATTTGCTTTCTGCTCATCAACCAATGAAGTAGTTAAGGCCTGGTTATATGATTTCAAAGAAATGGCCTAATGTGATAAGCAGTAACTTATATATACATGCACAAGAATTCAGAACTACGGTATCTGTCTGTTCTGATTTTGTTTGAACTTTTCATCCATGGTTCAGTATTCAGATACCAAGGATAACTGTCCAAGTGTCAGCTCAGACGAATGTATAGGGGTTTCAACTGGAAACTGGGGTTGTGGGGCTTTTGGTGGAAACCCTGAAATTAAGAGCATGATTCAGTGGATTGCTGCATCACAGGTACAGGAAAAGTGTTTGACAATGTTATGACACAATCAAATTTGAGGGACTAGTAGAACATGTGAACTTACTTTCTTCCTAATTAAATATCTGTACCGATTGATTCATGTAGCTACATCATTGGAGTGTTCAAATAAATTCTTTTGTTCTTATTTTGCAGGCACTTCGACCTTTTGTCAATTACTACACTTTTGAGGCTGCATCTCTGAAAAGATTAGAAGAGGTACTACACATCTGTACCACCCTTCTCAGATGTTTTACTTACCCTGCAAAAGTAGAAGATGTGAATTTTAGCTGTACTACTTTTAAAGTTGGTATAAGCTCCATGTCTAATGGTGCTGATGGTTCCGTAAATCTCCCACTGAAATGGTTAGTGGTTGGGATTTTTGTGTGCGCTGGTATTGGGGTGATTCCTCAGTACTGTTCAAGGGGGCCTCTCCTTGGACCAACCGCCGATGAGGTCTGATTCATTTTGTGGAAGTTTAACAAAGTAGCTTGCACAACAAAAAAATAGATATGATGGATACTATTACTTCATGGAGGCATGTATCCTCCGTTTTCTGTACCGTATGGAGCTAATCCCATACTGTGAGGCTTCGTTAAGCCTCCGTTGTTCTTAACTTCTTATGTTAAATTCACCTTATCTTTTTCTTGCATCCTCGTACTGTGGCAGGTGATCCAGTGGATATTACTTCATGGATGGACGGTTGGTGAGTTGTGGCACATGCTCGTCGAGTATTCATCCCAGAGGCTAGGAGGAGAAACGCATGAGGGCTTTTTCGCTTGGCTACTTCCCAAAGACAGCCCCAACACTGATGTGCATTACATGTGTGAATAGGCAGCCAGTCTTTTTAGGTTAGCGTCTATGAAACCGGATAGCCGCCCTAGTAGCAATGTGCATTACGTGGTATGAGCAGCCAGTCTGCCGTCTGCGAAACATCATTGGTTGATTGCATCCCTGTTCGTAAGCAAGCACATTTCACGATTAAACAACCGAAGTCAGCAAAAGTCAAACAGGAAACCCCGCGAGTTCACCCATTTCTCACCGCCGCAGATACCACCCCTGACTATCGGAGGGTGATCGCCGACGCCGGTGACTTCCTCCCGGGCACTGCGGAGGCCGTAGGAGGCGCCGCTTTCTCCTCAGCGGGCGTTCGGGCATCGCCGCGGTGGACACCTGCGTATCGTGGGTCTCGGCGACACGGCGCTGCCGAAGGTTGCGGCTGCTGCTGCTCCGGCGGCGGTGCGGGGAGCGAGGGGTCGGAGGCGGCTGGTGGTTCGCGAGGGAGCAGGGCTTGGAGGAGCGGGAGGTGGAGGGGAGGGGGTCCTGGGGGTTAGGGTTCTAGAGGACGGGAGGAAGGGCAGCGCCGGCAGGAAGAACCAGTCATGTTGCGGCGGCGCCGGTGAGGGGTCGGGGTCCAGGGGCATTATTGGGATTCCGGCACTGCGAGCAGCGGATGCTGCTCATGAGTGGGAAGGGATGTTGGCAGGTTTTTTAAAGTAAATAATTTTTTTAACAGTATTAAATTTTTAAATAGAGTGTTTTTGAGTCAGGGTCTATTAAGAAAATTATAATAGATATTATAGCAACTTTATTTATATCGATCAAAATCATACACGAGTGTCTCTCTCCATATGGTTTTTTCTAAAACTGTTACTATTTATAAGCCAAAAATAAAAATCATCAGCAAAAACCAGTATGAACAACCCATATTATAAATATTCTATAATATTTAAAATTGCATGCTTCAAATTTTGTGGAACATCTAAATTTCCTCCGGATTCGATAGATAGGGTTTGTGTTCCTTTCAAGTCAATTTTTTGTTGGACTTCGAAAATAAGATAATCCGATAAAACATATTATTAGACAAAACCAACACTCGAACACTCCAATGGGTGAAAAATGATAAGTAATGTACTGTTGGATTGAGCGATAATTATCTAGATTGATTCTTCCCCATGGCTCTCATGTGACCAGAATTGCCGTTAGCCACCTCTTTAACCGGGACATTGTTATTACATAGATCACTTCTACAAATACGAATGACTAAAAATTAAATATAGTAAGATATGTTAAAAATACTTGTCCCAAAATTCCTATTTCACCTAACAATCTATAATGTTTTTAAAAAAAGGAATGTAACGTTATTTGCATCAATTTGAGGCATGTGGTGGTGTGCTTGAATGTTTGCTGCCATCTCCTTTACGTAGGCTGACCACCTGGCCCCACCAACCAGAACCTTTCCCGCGCGAAACCCACTCGCCAAAACGAAAAGCGCGGCAAAACGAAACGAACCGGGGAAACAGCCCAGCACAAGAAAGGAGAAAAAACTGAAAGGGTGTAAAAGAAAACCTCTCAATCCGATCCATGGATGCGGAGATGAAGGACGCGGAGGCCCAAGCCGAGAGGGAATGGGATGGCGGCGCCGGCGGCGGGGCCGACGCGGTGCTGGGCCTTGTCGGCGCCGGCGCCTCGCTGTCGGTGTGCTACCACCAAGCGTTCGGCCCTCACGACGACCTCATCCTCCTCGAGGCCGCTGCCGACCTCCTCCCAGACCTCCTACACGGCCGGTAAGCCCTACTCCCCCACAAACACGCACCCACGCGTTAAGGGACTTCGCCCCCAAATCGAGCAAGAACTTCGAGCGCCCTTCTTTCAAGAATGTATCTTGGATTTAATCGTCTCTTAGGACTTTGGCTGTCACTATATGGGCCTTATTGGACTTGGTAGATAGGAGTTGTGAAGGAAGTTTCATCTGTAGGGACCTAATGCGAAGAACTATGGAGATTACTAATGAGTCATTAGGTAGGTACTAAACAGGTTTTTATTATTCAGATGTCAGATCTTCGTTTGATCTCAGTTTTTCCCATAAGTTATTTCTCATGTTGCTTGTATTCACTATGTTTTAAGTATTTTGGTTTAGACAGATAATTAACTTGACATTTTAGGTTTAGAAAATGTTCATCTGCACCGTTCGCCTTGTGTGTTCATTAGTTTACATGAATTACTCGAAGCAACATTTGTTTAATGCCAAACTAATTGTAGCCAAACTGGTTGCCACGGTTGGCCTGGCCCAAAGATTAAGAAAATTAACTGATTAATCCCTAGATGCAGCATTTCAGTTATCTGCTAAGTGCTTTGATGTACCTAGTTCTGTAATTGCATTTATCTAGATTGTTATGTGGTTTTTTCGTACTTGATTTCCCTTTTGAGCTGGACAGCGCACCGTTAGACCAGTGGACCAGCAACATCACATAGCAAAAGCTTAATCTGTTGATTTTTCTTGAGCTAAAGCTGATGCCAAATAAAAAGTGCAATCTAGTGACATACTTTCAGGTCTAGTTCACGTGCCATTGGAGAATTACCTTGTCTTTATCTAATGCTTCACTATAGGATGTATTACTTCTGCGTTTCCGTCTATGAGAAACTCTGAAGATTCTCTTGATACAGGGTGACTGTACGGGGGCGTCCAGATGAAGAAGCTGTTCTCTGCACACCTTCTGCAACATATGCTATGAAGTTTGTGGGCACATCCAATTCTGTCTTTCTATTACCACCCGGAGAACCAGCGGTTCCTAGCCTACAGCCTGATCACACCAATGGTGATCCTAATGCCGCCACTGCCACTGATGCAGTGGCTTCTATCATCAAAGTAGCCTCGGGGAGCATTGAATTGGTCCGGACTGCTCCACGGTTTGACAAACTGAGGAGCCTTCTTCATGAGAGGCCCTATGTGCTTGACGAGGATCTTGGAGATGGCTTCCAACATAAGAAGGGGCTCTACACATGGCAGGACCTTTGTGAGCTTGTTCAGGCCAGTGATGGTGAGCTGTCAGACGGGTTGAATTCCCTCTCAGCTGTCGAGATTGATGGGTTTTGGAGGACGGTCGATGCCAATTCTGTGAACACGATTCTGGACATGATCCTGCACAATTCTGTGCTGCATGACTGGCCGTTAAATGCTATGCCAGAAAATGATGTGCTACCTGTCATGGAATCTGATGGCTTTATGCGTAAGATTGTAATCCATTGCCTCAACAGATTTGGAATGAAGGTCGAGCAGGAGGCTAGAAGTTGCTGGAGCCTTGATGAGAGGCTGGTCTGCCTGCAATTCGCTCGGAGAGCACTTGGTTCAGGAAAGATGAAGCTCGACAACTTCATGGATAAATGGGAGCGAAGCATTCCTTCAGGAATGCGTGCGGATCTTCAGATGCTTGAAGGGGAAGTTCTGTATGAAAAGCTTGGGGCTGAGACCTGGGTGCATGCTTTCAGTGTTGCCGATCTACCATTGACACCAGCCGAGAGGTTTGCGGCACTATTCCGGGAGCGGCCAAAGTGGGAATGGAAAGACCTGCAGCCCTACATCAGGTATAATTCACAGCAATTTTCGTTGAAATTCTATAGTGGAACTGTCATGTAAACATGTGTCTCTTTCTCATGTTCAGGGACTTGCGCGTACCTGGTGTCTCCTCAGAAGGATTGCTTATCAAGTATACCAGAAGAACGCAACCAAGCGCTGATGCCGAGCCTATTTTTACTGCAAGATAATCAATCTACCCTACTACATCCATGTTTTAATTCTGGCCCTTCCTGCTTGGTGGTGGTGTTACTGGATTTGAAACATGGTTTTGGTCTGGATATTGTTGACAACATAAGATTGCTGCGACTGTGTTTAAGCCATGCTACATTTTGTCGATGGCACAAGATTTTCTTGTTACATACAGATAGCCTGATCCTGATTCGTGGTTGTAGTGTGGACAATTAACTTACCAGAATCAAATCCGTTGTTAGTTTTGCTCGTCGTTGATGCAATATCTGTAGTTTGATAGTCTGAAGTTTGATAAGCAATATCTGCGAACTTTGATAAACAAGTCTGCTGCTCCTAGCTAGTTACGAATTATGATTGCAGAAGCAGAACAGCCGAGTAAGACATGGCAGGCGTCCGAAAATTGAAATTACATTGCAGGTTGGCAGGCAGCAGCTAATCTTTGCTTATGGAGACCAATTAAAACTTCACGATATTAACAAACCTCAGGATCCCACTATTTGAATACGAAACTACAACAGGTTTGAAATTCAAAATGTACTCTGAAAATTCAGGGCTACTCGTTTCTTGAGTTCAAGTCTAGCTAGCAGGCACACTCCCTTTCAGTTTCAGCTGTTACTTTGGATGCAGTAGGCACGTATCAACTGAATTAAATTAGCTTATTGCTTCTGCCGAATAAACAAACGGAATAGTTTCGAAGAGGTTTATCGATATTCGATCTATTCGCATACATACTTAAGGCATCTCCAATGGTCTGAGTCAGCTAGCTATATGCATGTACACATCAGCATATATCCTATGTGGAGGAAAGAGAATATGCAAAAAAAATCGAGCCAGCTCTTCCTTAAGCACTAGTCTATAACGCCAAACGAGGCAGCCTCTATAAATTCTGTGTGTGCATGTAAGCATCAAATAGCTATCCATAGATAGTTCTTTAGAATGCTAGCTTTAGTGTGTACTATATAGATGATATAGAAGTCTTATAGTTAGTTGCTAACTATAATCATTGGAGATGCCCTATTAGAACCAAAAACCATTCACTACAGCAATAAATTATCAATCACAGTTGAAAAGAATACACCCCAATAAGTGCAGACTAGGGCTGTAAAAAAAGCTCGAGGCTCGCGAGCTACTCGAGTTTGGCTCGTTTTAGACTCGATTCGAGCTTGGCTCGAGCTCCATCCTAAGCTCGCGAGTTTTAACGAGCCGAACTCGAATAGCTCGCGAGCTTACAATTTTTTACCCCCCACCCAATTCCCCACAGTCCCACACTCCTCCCGCCTCTCCTCTCAAAATCCATCCCCCACGGCCTCCCACACCCTCCATCCTCTCCCGTCTCCCCCAGACCCCCACCCGCCTCCGGCCCTCCGCCTGCCCCCCGCCCCTCCTCGCCGCCCCCTGCCGCCACCGCCCCTCTCGCCCCCGCCGCCGGCCGACCCCCCACTCCCGTCCCCCTCCTCCTCTCCCCCGCCGCCGCCCCTCCTCGCCCCCTCCGCCGCCGACCCCCTCTCCCGCCCCCCCGTACCCTTCCTCTCCACCGCCGCCCCCCTCTCCCGCCCCCATCCCCTTCCTCTCCGCCGCCCCTCCCCCCCGCCGGCGCCCCTCCTCCCCCCGCCGCCGCCCCCCTCTCCCGCCCCCGTCCCCTTCCTCTCCGCCCCCCGGCCCCGCCCGCCGCCGACCCCCTCTCCCGCCCCCCCGCCCCCTTCCTTCTCCGCCGCCGCCGCCCCTCCTTCCCCCGCCGGCGCCCCTCCTCACGCCCCCCGCCGCTGCCCCCCGTCCCCTTCCTCTCCCCCGTCGCCGCCCCCCGTCCCCCTCCTCGCCCCCCCCCCCCGCCGCCGCCCCTCGTCCCCCGGCGGCCCGCCGCCCCTCCTCAACCCGGCCCGGCGCCGCCCCTCCTCATCCCCCCCGGCGCCCCTCCTCTCCCCCCCCGCCGCCGCCGCCCCTCCTCGACTCGGATCCGGCCAGATGGCCACCTGTCCGGCCGTCCCTGCAGCTCGGCGCCTCGGCCACGGCCCACGGCTCCTCAAGTACTCCCTCCGACCCTCCCTACTCCCCCACAGAATCTACACGAACCTAGCTCGAGCCCAGCTTCAATTTCGATGTTGATCTCAGGCTCGCTCGAGCTCGGCTCGAATTTGAGCTCGGCTCGTTTACAGGCCTAGTGCAGACATTGAGCCCAACGTAAAAGAAGCCAGTGGGGCTACGGTACATGGCGTTTGGGGCAGCCGAACGGGTACCGCTCCGACCGATACGTAAGGCCGTGCAAATAAAAGAGGAGGCTGCCCCACCACACCACCCAACCGTGACCCGACCCGACCGCATCGCATCGCATCGCTCCTCTCGTCGTCTTCTCGATCCCTCTCCTCATTTTTTAGGCCTGGGGTTGGAGAGCGTCACGCTCGCTCGTTCGGTAGAAACCCTAGTTTGCAAAACCCTCTCCTCGCCGGAGAGGCAGGAGGAGCCGTCGGTCACCATGGACGCGATGCGGAAGCAGCTCGACGTGCTCATGGGGGCCAACCGCAACGGCGACGTGCGGGAGGTCAACCGCAAGTACTTCGACCGCGACGTCTGCCGCCTCTTCCTCGCCGGCCTCTGCCCGCACGACCTCTTCCAGCTCACGGTATCCTGTCCTCCCTCTCTCTTATGTATCTATCCCCCGCCCCCGTGCTCCTCCCCCTCTCTCTCTCTGCGCGCGCGCGCTTCTTAATTCGTGGTAATTTTGGTTGAGGAGTGCGTGTGGTTAGGCCGTAGATGATTAGGTTTGGAGTGGGAAAGCATCTTAGGTTGTTGCGTTAGTGACAAGTCATGGCAAAAGCGCGATATGTGGGCTCTACTTTGAGATATCAGAAGTAATTTCGCTCTTTGTTGCTGTGATCTAATCGACTAATCCACTCATGGCAGAAAATGGATCTCGGACCTTGCCCCAAGGTTCACTCGCTTCAACTGCGGAAAGAGTATCCTTCATTCTACCTTATTATGCGCAACATGTTTCACTCCAGTTTTTATTTTTCGATTTTCTTCCCCAAACCACCGTATAGTGTTCGCTGCCTTCCTGAGCTCTTGGTAGTTATGAAGAAGTAAAAGCAAAGGGAGCAGATAATTTTGATAGGGAACTTGAGGATGTGATAGAAAAGCTCATTGTGGAGTGCGAGAGGAAAATTCAGAGGGCGCTGAAACGCCTCGCTGACGAGGATGCCAAGGCAGCTATTGCAATCTCTGTGTCTGAGGTTACTCAGGTATTTAGGCACCTGTCTGTACTACCTATTAAAGCTTACTATGTGTCAGTGAGAGCTTCAATTAAATTGCTCGTGTTGTTGTTAACATTTGCAGACAGATGAGGTGTTGCAGCTGTCAAAGGAAATCAAGGAGAAAATGAAAGAAGTTGATACGTTTGGTAATGCTTATGCCACATCAAAACATATTGTCTAATTTGTTGAGTACTTCTATTCACAGCGGTCCAGCGGTCCTGGTAACTACGGTCTACGGTTTGACTGCTAATATTCAACCTCTCAATTGAGGGAGATAGATGTAAAATCGTATTACTAATCTCATTAGGATTAAACAACAGCTGCTTCAAATTGTAGAACTCCTTGTAGTTTTCTTTATTTTCAAGAGATCCATCCCTGTTGGATTGCAGATATGTTTAGCTGTCCAAAACCACAACTTGGTCTTTTTGCAATTATAGATGTACGTGATGTTGGTGTTTGTAGCTGGATAATGCACTGATAACTGTCTTAACCGCAGTTTTGAGCACTCTTTTCATCAAAAACTACACCAACAAAATAAACTCTCTCTGCTCTAATATTCTTGAGTGGCACTTTAGATGGAAGGTGGAGAATTTATGTCTCAATGTAGTTTTTATTAAATTAGGCAATGAGCACTAGTGATCTAGCTAATCATTTAGTTTCATTACTAAGTAGTTAGTTCATCCTGTGTGCTTCATCACTATGTTTGTGTACTAATGTAGTGGTAGTTTAAGCCCTAGATTGTTAAATTTTACTTTGGGAAAAGTCCACAAAACCACCCATAAGTCACTTGTTTTTTCAATTTGCCCCCGTCAGTACTTAATGTTTCTCATCAACATGTACCAAACAGATTTTGAAGGGAAAACTGATGATAAAATCAAGGCCCTGGAAGTGGTGGAAGAACTAAGATCTAAAAGGGCTGACATGCAGGTATTACTTTGAAAGTTTGGATACTTGTGTTAATTCTTATAGATCTTAGGTTATGTATTGTCAGCACATGCTACTAATAAATTGTTTTGACGGGACTGATTATTTTTCCTGCTTTGTTTCAGGCTACCCTCTTGCTTGATGCCTTCAACAAGGACAGAGCTTCATTACCTCAGCCTACTCAAACTCCTCAAATAGCACTAGTACCAACACCTGCTCCTCCTGATGCTCGTACTCAAGAAATGATCAATGAAAAGATAAAGAAAGCTGAAGAGCTTGGTATGGAAAAAAATTGACTGCTTGCTGGTTTGTGTCTTCTAGAAATATATGTATTCAGCAATGGGAGCCGAGTTAAGGAGATTTTTCTCCTAGTATATCTCGGTTTTGAATTTAACCACTCAATTAGTTCACACAACAAACGGATTTCTAGTAACAATATGATTGTTGAAATTTCAGTTTGGTCCAATTTTTAATATTTGGTGAAGCAGAAGGCAAGAAGCCTTCACTGTAACTTTCCTTGGAGAACCCTGAACCGTTAACTGATGTGAATGATTTTAGTTTTATATTTGTGGTATATATATTTTATTCTAGGCCTTTTAGGTCTGACTTCAATTTTTGGTCTGACTGTGTCTGTCAGGATCATAGATTAGTATTATGGTATTATATAGCTCTGTTGATTATTTGTTAATTGGACATCAGTGTCTTCGGTAGTTTTAAATTCTATGACTACACCAACTACTTGATCTTTTCAAGCCAAGATGATAAATTTTTATTTGGTATTTGTATTGCTTATATATATGCATGCTAGTATTTTTTTTTACAGCATAAAGATGTATATAGTGATATTTTCATGCCTGTCCTTTTGGTAGGTGAACAAGGGATGGTAGAAGAAGCGCAGAAAGTTTTGGAAGAGATAGAAGCTCTGAAAAAGGTAACTACTGCCATGTTCATCAAACTTTATTATGTCCACTCTTTCACCGGGCAATTGTAGTGGGTTAATTTTTAGCTTTGCCTTTGCAGACATAGGATATAGATAACTTGTGATTTCTAGGACACTGATATTTTATAACTTGTGATTTCGAGGACACTGATATTTTCATTCTTTGGTTGTATGGACCATGACTGATTTATCATTAGTTGGCGGTACGGCAGGAACAGGCTTCAGAGTCTTCTAAATATACTGCTGCTGATGTTCGAATTGTGAGTTTTAACACTGCTAATGGCTAATTTTATTTAATTTCTTATTTGTGTTATAGCATTAGTTAATTAGTTTACATATTATGTTGTTTGATGATTGCTTAATTTGTGGCTTATGGGGTGACTCTTGTACAAAAGTTCATTCAAGATCAGTAGCTTTCGTGATGCCTAAAATTGTCCTTGGACCTACTTGGTTTGATACTAGCTATTCAACCAACATTTTTCTCCAACTGTTGTGTGCTAAAGTTTTCTCCTACCATGGTGTTTGATATGATTATGCTATGTTCTTGGGAAAATGATTATGCATTTCTCAGGCAGTGCTATTAGGGAAAAGTTTTTAATTTGCATTGTTCAAAACTTTTGAACATTTTGATCAGATGTTGTAGTACAGTTGTACTAGAAGGCTCTTTCAAGTGACGGCTCAACCTTTGCACATTAGGAAATCTGTGCTCATCATGTATATTACCTGTAGTTTTTCGATCAAGTGCGCTAATCAAATATAAAGTAGTATGCAGGAGTGATCTCTTGTTGCTCTACAAGTGGATGTATACACACCTGTGTTAGAAAAATTATAGGCTGATTATGATATGATCTTGGAGTACATCTATTTGCAACATCATCCCACACTATTTCTCTTTCCACAAACTATCATGTGCATTCCTCATATTTAGATGTTTTGTTGTTTACAATGCACTTGTTCAATGAGTGCTAACTCTGCACCTTATATCTGTTGAAATTATGAGCTTCTTACATGCTGTCATTGGTCTAGATGTATTACTGGAGAGTGCATCATAGGCAGAATTGTAGGCGTTGATTTCTTGATATTCTCGAATGCGTTGAATTAGGAATTACATGCATATGTAATTGTATTTACTCTAAAAGTTTGGTTGCTGCTTTTGTTTCCTTGCAGAAATTTTCTATTATTTATATTATCATTTATCAGTTCAAAACTTGGCCAACTAATGTTTATAGATCAAAGTTTTGCTAATGGACTAATGGTATTCTCTGTCCACCTTTTATAGACTGATCAGAAGTTACGTCTCTGTGACATATGTGGAGCATTTCTGAGTGTCTATGACAAGTAATACTTTTAGCTCCTTCAAGTCTCAAAATGTTCTGAAACTTCAGTCACATTGCACCTTTAAGATGGAAATATATCTCATGCCATATTGTACGCAGTGATCGACGTCTTGCTGACCATTTTGGAGGGAAGCTACACTTGGGCTACCTGCTGGTTCGAGAGAAACTGAAAGAACTCCAGGTACATTCTTGCATGCTCAAGTACATGTACGATGTTGGGGAGAGATGAAATAAGTTCAGAATTTCAGATATCGTAAAACATAAAGGCATAAAAACAATAAAACCAAGAAACCTGCACAGTCTTATTAGGACTTACATTATATCTGTCCATTACAATATAAGTTTATGGATCTATTCCTTTGTCCTTTCTCTAAATTTGTTAAGGTGCAAATTTTGGATATCTTTATCAGGTGCTGAATGTAATATTCCATTTTCTGCTTTAAAGAGTTACTCTGTTTTGGGCCTTTTGGCATCTGTGAGTTTTCTTATCTCAAGGAAGAATCCCAAGGTTCTCACCTTTTCTATATATTATTTCATTTCTCACATTGGAGGGCACCATGGTTATTACGATAGTCATTACAGGAATTAGTCAATGTTGCATAATTGGAATCTCATGTGACAATCATCCTCCTACCCATGGCAACAACAGCTGTCACTGTATGTTGACAAATGTAAGCATAGAGGTGTGCAAAACATGGTATGGAGAATCATGTTTACTTAATTGCGTCAAGTTGCTCATATACTCTGCTTAGTATTATGTTTATCAGAAGCTGGAGATTGCTTTCTGCTGGGTGATCCATATTTTGTAGAGCTGGTGATAAATAGTACCGGTTAAGTTACTCTGAAAGCGCGCACTCCTTTTGCCATCTTTTGCTGTAAGTTACAACTTGTTCATATGCTACCCGCTCCATAAGTTTGTAAGTTGTCATTTGCTGAAGCAATCTTGACTGTAATGTATCTTTTACACTTCGTTGTTGTTATTTAAAACGTTGTCCTTTATTAGGTATTCTCCATTTGGTAATACATCAATATCATTATATTTTATCATTATAAAATATGTTGTACCATTGTCCAGGAGGAGAAGAATAAAAGAAGGAAGGACAGATCGGAAGATGACAGGCAGTACGGTCTTCCCCATCCTTGTTTCATTTTATTCTAGTAAACGACATAATATGAAAGTACATATTGGGTTTTTTAGATCAAGAGAACACAGCAAGGACCGCAATGGTCGGGCATCCAGGGATAGAGATGCAGAAAGGAAGGACAGAGTTGAACCTCGAGAAAGCAGAAGAGACCATGATAGGGATCGCGATAGACGTCATGATAGGGACCGTCGCCATGACCGGGATCGGGATAGAGACTACGACCGCTCCCGTGGCCATGATTCAAGGAGAAGGGATCGTTCTCGATCCAGGGAACGCAGGTATTGCTGTCTTGCTGAACGGTTTCTTTCACGTACAGATTTTTATCCAGATAAAGTAAGCCTGCCTTCATGCTTGTAGAACTGTTTATGCCAAACTACAACATTTGACCATGGAACAACAAAGAACATAATGAAACTTTCTGCTTTTGATTTGAAATCCTTGTTATTGCCATTGGCCAACCCTGACAACTGTTGCGATTTTCAGGCGTCACGATAGATACTGAATCTGCTGCTTCATGGCTGGCTGATTTTGGAGTACACTGGTCCTCCCTCGTTATAGTAATGGTTCTTTGAGATATTGTTAAGTTGTGCTTTGTACTAGAGAAATATGGAAGCATTGTATTCTCTCTGTTGCTGGATTGATGCAGTCAAACCCAGTGGTTTCTGCATCATTTTGTTTGTCTGACCTAATGTGGTGGGCCAGCCTATACTGTTTTATATTATACCTATGACGTACCAAAAACAGTTATTTGTTCATGTACACTAGATTTTCGCAGCAAATGAAGCTTTGGGAAACTATCTTGACAGCTAAATGAATCGAGAATCCTCGAGCTACATGAATCACTGTATAAATAATTACTGCCCGCTTACACTTCCGAGGTTACATGAGCAATATCTGTATAAATCCTTTCACAAATTGCAATAGGCAAGTTTTGAAAGAAGAAAAATCTGCTATTTGCACTCAATTGGTTCTCCAGTAACGTAAGCTGCCCCAGGCCCCAGCATGATGGGTTCCTGTCACCACGTCAATTAGCTAAGACTACGAGCCTCCTGTTCTTCCGCCGCCGATTGCCGGTTAGGTTCTTAGGGATTTTGATTTAGGGTTACTGGTTCCGGATATCCGGCCGGATATTATCCGGATACCGAAGCAATTCGGTCAGATATTTGCTGTCCCGATTTCAGTACCGAATTCGACACGTAGTATCCGGTTCCGGTATCCGATTCGCCCGGATTTTCTATTTTCTTCCTTGTTTCGGTACAAGTCGAATTTGATACCAGATCGGTCGAGATTAACCCAACCCATTTGCACCCCTATCGGCATGCAAACTGCAGTACTTCCGCTTCCCGGAAGCTCCGTCAAAACCTAGCGGAACCTTTTTTCCAGAGAGCACTCTCGAGATGATTTTATGTCTGCGGCAAACGGAAGTACCGGAGTTTCAACGACGAAACTACCGTAGAGCGGTAGTACCGCAGCCTTAAACGGTACTTCCAGAGCACGAAAGCTCCGAGTAACTCAGGCGGAACCTTTTTTCCAGAGAACGCCAACTCTCGGCTTCAGATCAAACGGAAGTACCACGCCGATATCTCGAAACTTTCGATGAACGAAACTACCGGATTTATAACGGCGGTAGTTCCACGCCAACTTCCAACGGCTAGTTCAGAAGCTCTAAAATAGCCGTTACTGATGTGTCAGAACAAGTCCGGAAGTACCGGCCATTGCATGGCGGTACTTCCGCTCGCCCTGAATTTTCCAGGAATTTCCTTATAACGGCTAGTTTTGGTTGGTAAGAGTATAAATACCCATCCACCTGCCTAAGGACAATAAGAAGAGACCCCATTGAATATCCTTAAGTATTGAACATTCACTACACCTCATTTTCTCATTATGCATTCATTTGAGGTGATTGAGCCAAACAAGTGCATTTCATCTCTAGATTGATCCTTTGACACTTGATTGTCGTCAAGCGAAGCTTGTGATCTTCTACTCTTGGTGCTTGCTAGCACCTGAACGATTTGGTGGGAGTTTACACGGTGACTTCTTCAAGAAGGTCGTAAGGAAGCTCGGCATCGACTTGTGAGTGGTTTCATGTCCACCATCTTCGGAGTGACGGAAGGACAACCACTAGTGGATTGAGGGGCTGAGGTTTAATTTGTGGAGCCGGTCCAAGTCGCTTGGACTTTACTCAATGTGGACTAGGGGAACCGACAAGTTTCGGATCACCACGGTAAAAACATCGTGTGTTCATCGATTATCACTGTCTCTTTTTCAGCTCTTGTACATTTAGTATATTGTAATTATTTACTTGTGCTGGAGCCTCTTGTGAAGATTTATTCTTGTAGGGCCCTAAACTTATTAGAATTGTGTATGTTTCAATTATTTTAAATCTCTGCCATATTGATACTGTCGAAATCAATTAGAAAGCGAGAAAGTTTTTAAAACCTCCTATTCACCCTCTCTAGTCGGGGTTTGACGGCGGGGGACGCACCACGGCCCGAACGGCGGCCGATCTGGGGCTTGAGAGAGCGAATGAGGTGGCAGCCGGCCAATCCGGCTGTAGGAAGATCGGATCTGGGGGCCTGGGGATGTCGGAGCAAGGCAGGAAGACAGGATCGGGCAGCCGAAGTATCGTTGGCGCGAGAGAGGGTGAGAGGAAGAGACGAACATGATTTGGGCAAGTGGTCGATAGTAGCGTCTTAGCCCTTCGCATTGGCTATTCACGTGCCCACAAGCAACTTCTGTAACCCACTTATGGAAGCCTGTCATTCGAATTGGCTTTGGCTTCCAAAGATAGTTTCTTGGAAACGCAAGGACGGACCTAATGCCCAACATGTTTTTGATAAATCAAATTCAACCATAAGACAACAGAAATAATGAAACAAGGTTACCAAGAAACTTTACTGAAGAGCTTTGACAAGATCATAAGCTAGGTCATGTACAGAATTTTCAGGCAGCTTCCTGTCCTGCATGAATATGCATACCTATGATGAGACACAATACACAAGGGCAAGGAAACAGAAAAATGGGTAGCTTTTGTCTTCACTAATGTAACATATAATAAAAGTTCTGCACATCTACTTGCACACTGATTCCTGACAAAAGTACCCCAAAAAAAACTATGTAGGTGACACTTATTAAGACATGTTGCCTAGGCTCACATGCATCTTCTGTGCACGTTAAATGTTAAACCAATTCTATTTAAAAGAAACAACAATGGAGCTCAACATACGGATAAAATACGATTTTCATAAATAGTTGACGTCTCCAGGGTGACATCCGGTGTCCCGCCGTTTGTGCTACCCCACATCACGGCGGGGTAAGAGATGGCGGAGTGGGAGAGAAGGGGAGAAGCGAGGGGGGCCGTGAAACAGGAGAATAGAATAGAGGGCTTATGAGATACGAGGATAGGACGCCGCCGGGGGGGGGGGGGGGGGGGAGGCACAGGCGACGTGGCATGGGGATGAGCGAAAGGAGAGGGAGGGGCGCACGGGCAGAGGAGGCGACGACGGTGCTAAGCGGTAGAGGCGGAGGTGCGGCGGCGGAGAGAAGCGGTGGTGACAGGTGGGACGAGAAGAGGGGAAGTACCATGGAGGCGAGCTCTAGGGGGTGACCGAGCAAGAGGATGCGGAGGGGGTAGTCAAGTGGGATTTGCAGGTAATTTCGATGAACATGGATCGGCAGACTTGATTTCGGTCAGATGCTGGAGTGCTGTTTCCGTCACTTGTTTATTTTTAACTTCTACTTCTCACGAGAATAAGAATCCAATCATTTTAAAAAACTAAGTGTATGATGCAACTTCATAAAATCCAAAGAAGAAGCTGAGAACAGAACTGTACCAAATATCCTCATAGTAATCGTTGAAACAAGCTAAAACTAAAAACTGGCTTAAAAGCCAAAAAGATAAAAACCCAACAAAAAGACGTGCATTGTAGAATATAAATACAAGAAAACGGCACCTTTTTCCCTCAAAAACAGGAAGAAGGCAATACATCCATTCCCAAGGCAGTAGCATTCTTATATGACAATACGCCTGTTCTTTACAGAGTGACAGAAAATTACATGCGGTTTTTGCCGATATAAATGAAGTCGGTATAGTATGTACTACAATTAATTAGTAGACTCTATTTTGAAATGATATTTTGTTTAAAATCTAGTTACGGTAGAAAAACCGAAAAGCGGTTTTTAGAAACTGACGCCCTAAACACAACCAAAACCTGAAGCTTTCAATCCAGAGGAAACCAGTCCTACACAACCCGTTGAGGTTGGGCTGACCCATCTAGAGAGCTTTCCGCTTGCGGACCTTGAAGCTGGTTGAGCGGATGACATCGTCGTCCGCGTTGAGCCTCAGCTGAAGCGCATACAGGGATTCAGGCTTCGTGAAGTATGTCACAAGGAGGTATATCCCGTCATAGTAGGTAGATGGCAGCCCGGTCCTGCTGTTCCTCTTCCTGATGCTGTAGGCTAGTGGGATGACTCCTCGGTTGAAGACTTCCACATACATGGCGCCACCGGCGACAAGCAGCTGCAACACATGGGCACAGCAGTAAGCAGGACTGCCAACCACATCCACATGGGTTGATACACAGATGGTAGGGTGCACTGAAAGTCTTATGACCAATGAAATAGAGTCATAACATGGAATTTAACAAGGGTGATGGAAATGAACAAGGGACTAGCTTGATCATTTACAAAGATTATATTATAGGACAGCAAAACAGAATCGCAAGGTCAAGGTAAACCTGAATCCTTGTTAGTTGTTACTAAAGCAGGAGGTTTGCGCACACAATGGATAGAACTATATCCAAAGACCTAAGCATGACAATTGAAGATCATTTTGATGGCATATGTAATGTAGTAACTATTGCACTACAGCAGCACTATTGTTGTCAATGCTTGTTGGATCACTAATGTGAGATCTGCTAAAAATACCGATTCCCAACTGTTCATCAGGTGATGAAGTGTATAACCTTTGCTTTCTCTCTCTTAAAAAAAAGAAGCATATAACCTTTGCTTCTCCAGCCATTGACAAATCATTCAGCTCATAGGCAGCAATATTGATGGCCGGACAAGCAAAAAATAAGACATTTTTCGAAGAAACAGTGAATCATACACTCATCACTGCCAATTTACCTTCAATTTAACCCTTCAAGATTAACAACGATTCAATAAACTCGTTACCGCATTGGCCACTACGCATCTTTTCCCCAGAATTCATGTGAAATGCAGTAGAGAGGTGATCAAAGTGTATACTACTACGTATAGTTAGCGCAGCTGACTAAGTAGTAAGTACCAAATGATTTACCTCCTCGTAGCGCTGTATGAGGGCGAGGCGCTCCTCCTCGGACATGTCGGGGCGGAGCACGACCATGGTCTCGTACGGCCGCAGCCCCGGCGGGCAGGGCGGCATCTCCCGCTCCTCCAGGGCCAGCGACGAGGCCGACATCCCGAGCCCGCCGCCGCCGAGGCCGAGCCCGCTGCCGAAGCCCGAGGCGGATCCCTCCTCGTCGCCGACCTCCTCGTCGTCTCCACCGGCCGCGGACGTCGCGCCGCCGTAGAAGCTCGCGGCGTAGCCGGTCGAGAGCGCGCGGGAGAGGGCAGAGGCACAGCGGGGCACGGCGGGGAGTTGGCGCGGGAGGCGCGAGGGGAAAGGCGGGAGCGTGGGCAGGGTTGCGGTGGAGGAAGGGATGGAGAGCGCCATGGGTGGCGGCATTGGAGCCTGGAGGGAGCCGAGAGAGGAGTCGGGAGAGTGGGGGTGGGGGGGGGGGGAAGAGGAGTGCTTCGTGTCCTGCGGATAGATAAGGTAGGAGACGACGCAGAAGTTTTTACTGTTCTGCCCCTGTGGCATTTTTTTCCCCGATATGACACCCAGTGGCGTTTTTGCCCTTTTACTCCCTCCTGCCCGTGGAACCACTGGCAGACGCCACGTGGCAATTTTGCAGCCGGGTGGGCGTGAACAATCAGTCGGCGGCCATGGGCTTTTGCCCTCCCCTGTGCGCGCGCGAATTCTACGGTCAGGGGGTAAGGGAAAGGTCGGCCGCACTCGTCAATTCCAGCCGCTGCCGCTCTACCAATTACTTTATAACTTCCGATCATTCCGACTACTTTATAACTTCCACCTGCCCCACCATTATATAGCTTTCGACCGTTCCAACCACTCCTTAGACTTCGGCTGCCCGATCATGTTATAGACTTCGACCTCTGACCACTCTGTAGTTTCGACTATCAACCACATTTAGCTATCGACTACTAAGCTTCAACCACTCTCTAACCATCGACTAGCTACTATAGCATCGACCATCGATCAGCTACTGTAGCATCAACCAGCTACTGTAGCATCGGCAACCAACCACTTTATAGCAGCTCTCAGCGCGCCTTTTCATTGGACACCAACCGCGGCTCATGGGCAGCCCCGCCAGTTTGCGCGAGCGTGCCAAGGCCAGACAGATTTCTGTGCTTGTCGGCCGCGGATCCGCATGCCCCGGCAGCGGAAATACCACGTATCGCCCGCCTGTTGATCCACGGTCGGGAAGAGGCCAATCGAGCAAAAAAAACAGACATCTGGTGCCATATCTGCAAAAAAAAAAAGGACACAAGGGGGCCACTTTTGCAAAAAAAATTCGACGACACAGGTGCCTGTCTTTTTTTGAGGGGGTGTTTAATATATATCACTTGGATATTTTCTTCCAAACAATCATATAAATTTATGACCTTTTAATTCGCCTTGTTATTCATGCTCCGTTTTCTTCTATACTCATGTGGAAAATTTGGATGATTGTTTGGAAGAAAACATCCGAATGATTGCTAGACATACCTGCCAAAGCCAGAGCACGAATAACGAGGTGAATCAAAAGGTCATAAATTTGGATATTATGTGGAAGAAAACATTTGGATGATTTCTAGACATTCATGTCGTCCATGAGATTAGGACTATGTTAAAAAAGTGCTATAGCTTTTAGCTTTTGCTGTGGTTTTTAGCCTTTGATGATTGCGAGAAAGATTAGGGGAGTAAGGAATACTTACGTTGAAAAGACACTCCGTTTAAAATTGCTCCTGCAGTGATTCCTATAAACGGCTTACAGAACTACATTGAGAAGCCACTCCATTCAACTTCCAGCTTCTAAAAGTCAAAAGTCAAAGGTTGTTTGGAACAAAAGCCTACATACAATAAATTTGGAGGCTCTTCAAGCCAAAGTACATTTTCAGAGATACACATTGCCTTCCCTGCTAATTTATGTGCTACCAAATTGGCTTCCCTAGGACAATGTTTGAAAATCGTGCTCTTGAGTTGTTAGGATTTTTAATTTCTTCATATACTTGCACTGCATTAGTCTCCACAATAACTTTGTTGCATTCGATCTGATGAGCCAAAATGATACCGTTGCATATAGCTTCGACCTCAACAGCAAAAGAGTTGAGGGCTCCATTAGCTGGCCAGCAAGCTGACTGCTGAGGCAATGAAGCAACCCCTTTCATCTTGTATTACTACTCCTATACATCCTTGCCCAAGATCTTCATGATATGTGCCATCAGTGTTTGATTTAGCATACCCCTCAAGTTACCTTGACCATTGCTTCAGAATTTGCTCCTTTGTTTTGTATAAAGTACTATTGTTTAAGCATATAAACGATGTTAGATAGGCACAATAGCTTGAGCTGTATGGCATGGCATACCTGCATATTCCTCTCTCCTAATTTTATTCCTTTCCCACCAAATATACCAACATGCTATTGCTATTGTGCCATGAAAGTCAAGTTGCGCAAGAACAGGGGGTTTCTTTTTCGGCATGTGCATTATGTATTCCATAACCTTCCTTTCTGAGGTAAATGCCTTGAGAGCTTCCTATATTTCATTGTCTAAACAAAGAGCTCTCCACACCTTTACTGCCCTCTCACATTCAAATATAGCATGTCTTGAATCTTCAGGGTATCTGTTACAGATTACACATTAGGCTTCTTCCCTGATATGTCTTCTTTCAAGATTAGCATAACTTGGCATGATATTAGTAAGCATTCTCTAAATGAATATCTTTACCTTTCCAGGTACTTTTAGTGCCCAAAGTTTTTTTCCACATTTTGTCTTGTGTTGAGCAGCTTTCTTGTGCCAAAGCTCTTCTTCTTTTCTCTTCATTTTGTGCTTTTCCATTTAGCATGGTATGCTGATCTCACATAATAAACCCCATTCTTCTCAAATCTCCACGATAAGTCATCTTCCATTTCTATGTGAGGGAGAGGAATATTGAGAATTCTATTAGCACCAACATGGAAGAAAATGGCCCGAACCAATTGTTCATCCCAGTTTCCATTAGTCAGATCTATCGATTCACTAACTTTATTTAACAACGTACCTCCTTTAGGAGTGAAGATTTTCCCATTCGAGCTAGATGGAATCAATGGATCATGCCAAATATTGATTTTATTTCCATCTCCAATTCTCCAAAAGAGCTCCACGTTTCAAAGTCTCTCTCCCTACTAGTATGCTTTTCCAAGTATAAGATGACCCTTTCACATGGAAAAGATCAGAGTGAGGGAAATATTTAGCCTTTAAGATCTGCGCATAAAATGTATTTGGGTTAGTGATAATAGTCTAGCATTGTTTCCCCAACATTGCTAAATTAAAACTATGCAAATCCCTAAACCTGATGCCTACTATTTCCTTGGGCATACACATTTTGTGCCAAGTTAACCAATGCATGTGTTTTTGTTCCTCTTTATCCCCCACCAAAACTGACTTATTGCGCTTACCATTTTGTCACAACTCTTTTTTGGCAATAGGAAGCAAGACAAGCGTTTGATAGTATTGCTTGGCATATTGCTTTCATTAGTATCTTTTTCCCAGCCGCTGACAAACTCTTCTCTTGCCATACTTTTACCCAAGCAATGGCTCGATTCACTAAGGGTTGAAATATATCTTATTTGGACAAGCCTATTAGAGTAGGTAAGCCCAAATACTTATCTGAAACTGCTTCAATTGGGATTTGAAGAATGTTTCTAATTCTTCCCTTAGTGTCTTGAGCGGTATTAGGGCTTAAGAAAATAGCCAATTTTGCACAATTTATCTTCTGTCATGAGCTGGCACAATACATTTGCAAAATAGCTCTGACAGTGCTAGCATTTTGTTCATTTGCCTTCATTAGCGTCATCAAATTGTTTGCAAACAATAGATATGAGACAGGCGGTGCCCTGGAGCAAACTTTTACTCCTTGTAGATCCACATCCTCTCAGCATTCAACAGCAAAATCGACAAACCTTCTGCACAAATCAAGAATAGATTAAGGAGATAATGGAACTCCTTGTTGTAATCCCCTCTTGGGAATGAAAGTATTTGTTGAGGAGCCATTGAACCAGACTCGATAGTTCACTATTTTGATACACGCCATGATCATAGAAATCCAATTTTGGTGGAAACCAGGCTTTCTCATCATATTTTCCAAGAATCCCCATTCGACTCTATCGTAGGCCTTATTCATATCCAACTTGACAGCCCTGATCAATATGGCTTCAGCTTCTGGCTTCAGCTTATTTTTGCACTATTCATAAATTTCGTCTTTTTCTGAACTTTTGGCTTTTTTTTAGTTTTTTTACCGGTTCTTTTTTCCTCGTATTTGTTTACATTATACGTGATGGGCTAATATGTTTTTTCTATTTTTTTTAAATTTAATTATGGTAAATAAGCCTCTGTCAGCTTCAGTACTTTTTTCAGCCAGCTATAGTGTTTTCAGCCATAAACCATGAGGCTTTCAGCCGAACCGATCACCATAATAGTATGGAAGATTTCACAAGGTACTAGAATGTTACCAGTAATTAATCTTCCAGGCACAAAGGCTCCTTGTGATTGTGAGATTATGTCCTCAAGAACTCCTTTCAACCTATTAGCCAAGGTTTTCAAAATAATTATATGTTACATTGCAAAGGCTAATAGGCCTAAAACGAGTCATGTTTTCTGGATTGCTCACCTTTGGTATTAAAACTATGGATGTATCATTCCATCATTTTGGAATTGTGAAAGAACTTAGGGTCTTCTGTACCTCCTTCACAACTTGGTTTCTAAAAATATTGTAGAATTTCTTATAAAAGATTGCATGTATTTCATCAAGTCCCAGAGCTTTTAAGTCCCCTATGCTGAATACACCCTTCTTAATCTCCTCCATGAAAGGCTCAATAAGCATTTCATTCATTTCTCTTGTTACTTTAGGTCTCACATGGTAAAGTAGTTGCTAAGAGGTGCCTTCAGCTTCAGCAGAGAAAAGAAAATTAAAGTAGTTTGCCATTACTTGTTCAAGATTCTCATTTCCTTCTCTCTCATGGCCATTGTCATCCTTAAGCTTCTTACTTGCACTTGTTCTTCGTTGAGTGGAGGCTTGAGCATGAAAAAAAGTGTATTTATGTCCCGCTTTTGCATCTAGTTTACCAGTGAATCTCTTCTTGTTCTAAAACATTCTCTAATTCTTCAACTATCTCTCTTTGCCTTTGGATAGATAAGCCCTTATCTCCTTCCTCATCACCTAATCCAATTCCTTTTGCAATTTAACTATTTTTCCTTGATGGGTTTCAGCACACCCTTATCCCACTTATGCAACTCATCTTGTACAAACTGCAAAGATTCTGCCACATTCTGCTCCCCATATGTTCTTTGTGCTATCTCCCAAGCATTTTGAACCACCTCCTGGAACTATTTTTCTTGCATATGTTTTGCCTCAAAACGTCTTCTTATTGCTCCTCTCCTCTCGACCACATCCTTATAATAAAGAGTATCAATAAAGATTGACTTGTGGTCCGAGTGGTATGGTGATAAGTGAATAATGGCATAATTAGGAAACATTGTCTTCCATCTCTTATTACCCATTGTCCTATCCAGCCTTTCTCTAATACTATCCTCCTTTTGATGTGCTTTGTTCCACCGGTTAAAAATGTCACCAATGAAGCCCAAATCTTCCAATCGACAATCATCTAAATCACCCCTAACACAGGTGCATGTCTTAGAAACAAGGATGCAGTGGTAGATTGCACTTTCGTGATTCACCAGCACAACACTACTGTACAAGTGAACGTTTCGCTTGAAAAACTTGGTTCTCGAACGGATCTGGTACGATAAACACTCCTAAAGATTTAGTTTTAGAAAACTCAACTAAACGATTTTATGATTTCAATTAGAATTTTTAACCTTTAGATGTGTTCGAGGATTTCTACCGCTTTCACCTCCACCTCTACCTTCGGCAAAAACCAAGCACATGAGCATCATTGCCGTTGGCAAACAAGCAAACATCGCTCCCTCTAGTGAAGCTCTTAACGCAACTCGCCACTGAAATCTCTGCCTTTGTCAAGTAGTCCATTCTTCCTCTATAGATTAGGTTTTATGAGCTTTTGCAGCACCTACAATGGTTTGCTAGCTTTGTCATTAGCATGGGAGAATATTTTTCTGGATGTGTTTCTGTAGACAGGGGTGGAGCCACCATTGGGGCTAGTTGGTTGGATGTTGAATCTTGCAGTTTGATGAACAATGTGAAAAGTTGGCCAGTATAGATATTTGCTATTATTTTATCCCAACTCATAAGACTATGTATGTGGAGATTCGAAGATCATCGTCACCTCCTACAAATTAGGGTTGTGCCGCTATTAGAACTAACATGCTACAATGCTATGGACCATGGGGCTTGTCTGGAAATAGAAACGCATAGGGCCTTGTTATTCATTTGTGCATTTCTGAGTTTTTATGCCCTTAGTTCTTTGGAAATCCTCTAGCCGAAATGTACTGTATTTACAAATTGTGATAACTTGTGTTTAGTGAATCTTGATCTCAAACTTCGCCTGTCAGGCCATCTACAACGTACAATACTAGCTAGCTTTTTTTTTCTCCTTCATGGCACTTCTAGCCACTGCATCGGGTCAGTTCGAGCGGTGCAAGGGCAAAGATTCATAGCACCGATACTGGAAGACGTATCAGTGCTAGCTGAATAATAATAATAAAAAAAAGTGAGCCACTTGTAAGCCAAACGAGAGGGAGAGAGAAATGGCGAAAGAAAAACATATGATATTTTATTTAGTTAGGGTCACATCACATAGAGAGAACGAGGGATTAGACGTTGCAGTTAAAAGGTTAAGATCAGTTCCTTTTGGGCTTATGATTATATTGTTTACAGTAATTAGCTTTTAAATTGTATGATTTTTTGAGACGGATCATATAGGAAAATTGTAGTAAAAAGTGTGCTGAGTTTAGCTATATCGGCTAAAATCACATATAAATATTTTCTTCTATGTATTATCTTTCACGAGCAGTTAAAATTTAAATATCTAAATAATAAGCTGTAAGCAATCAGTTAAAAAAACCCACGCTAAATCTAATGCCGTTGTGACGTGCGCCGAGGTTCTAGTCACTTCTTGCTCGGGCTGACCGGCTGAGCTGGGAAGGGGTCCGTCCAACCCCAAGCATGCACGTGCTCGTTGTTGCTTCGCTGCAGTACTTACTTGTACCCTCGCCGCCTCAACTCGCGGCTCAGCTTCCGCGTCTCCCACCGACGGACCGACCCCGCTCCTCGCCTCCGCAACCCTCACCCTCAGGTAATCCACTCTTCCCTAGCTAACCTTGCATCTCACATCGATCCTTATCCTCCTCCTCCTCCTCGGATCTTGCCATCTCCATCCATGGAAGCACTCTCTGATCTCAGGTCTTGAGCTATCATACATACAGAACAATGGTGTTTCCTGCTTAAGCTTGGTCTGATCCGATCTTGATGTGATCTCTTCTTGTTCCTACCAGCTAGCAAGCATGTCTTCGTCGGAGAACCCCGCGGTGACCGAGCGGGGCGGCGGCAAGGACCGCCGCGACGACGACGGCGACCGCAAGAACGAGGCCGGCGACAAGAAGGGCGGCGGCTTCATCGAGCAGGTGAAGGACTTCATCCACGACATCGGCGAGAAGATCGAGGAGGCCGTCGGATTCGGCAAGCCCACCGCCGACGTCACAGGCGTCCACATCCCCCACATCAGCCTCGACCGCGCCGACCTCGTCGTCGACATCCTCATCAAGAACCCCAACCCCGTCCCCATCCCGCTCGTCGACATCGACTACCTCATCGACAGCGACGGACGCAAGCTCGTCTCCGGCCTCATCCCCGACGCCGGCACCATCCACGCCCACGGCCAGGAGACCGTCAAGATCCCCGTCTCCCTCGTCTACGACGACATCAAGAGCACCTACAGGGACATCAAGCCCGGGAGCATCATCCCCTACCTCGTCAGGGTCATCCTCCTCATCGACGTCCCCATCATCGGCAGGATCAAGCTCCCGCTCGAGAAGTCCGGCGAGATCCCCGTGCCCTACAAGCCCGACGTCGACGTCGAGAAGATCAAGTTCCACAGGTTCTCCTTCGAGGAGACCACCGCCACGCTGCACCTCAAGCTCGAGAACAAGAACGACTTCGACCTGGGCCTCAACATGCTCGAGTACGAGATGTGGCTCGGCGACGACAGCATCGCCACCGCCGAGCTCACCGAGTCCGCCAAGATCGAGAAGCAGGGGATCACCAAGATGCAGATCCCCTTCAGCTTCAGGCCCAAGGAGCTCGGCTCTGCTGTCTGGGACATGATCAGGGGGAGGGGCACAGGGTACACCATCAAGGGGAAGATCGATGTCGATACTCCGTTTGGGAACATGAAGCTGCCCATAAGCAAAGAGGGTGGAACTACTCGCCTCAAGAAGGGAGACGACGACGACGATGACGACGAGGTATCTGTTATCTGTTGATTTATCATCTTCCTTGTTGCTGTGGAATCATCATATACCGGACCAGTTTAGTCTTGTTTGATTAGAACTGGAATGCCAGTGGAAGAAATAGCTTCAGACCAAGCATATATCTTTAGGTGTTTTAACAAGCGTGGGTTTTCAACTACAGGAGTGCATTAGCTGAATTCTAATAGCCCTTTTCCTACTGTTCTGAACTTCTGACGGAGGCTTGATGCTAAAAAAAAGTTGCTTGCAGCACAATTTGACTCTGTTTAAGCTCTGTAGTCTCTCCAGGCATCTCTTATACTGAATTGTTATAGCAGCTCAAATCAGTTTGGCTCGGCTCTGGCTGCTCTAGACAAATATGCGGGAGCTGGAGCCCTGCCAAACTGGCCCTTATATACCAGTGGTTATACTCTGATCAAATGTTCAATGCACAAATAATGGCAGATAACTAGTTCTCATACTGATGGAGGCTCGACACTAGAAATAGTCTCTGTAGTCTCTCCATGCATGTCTTATACCGAAAAGCAGGTCGATCAGTTTTGCTCTCGTAGAACTCTAGGTCAGTGAGTCTAAAGAGATTTTGCAAGTACTTGCCTCAACTTGTTGTATTAAAATTCTTGTTTGTATATGGCAGATAACCAGTGTATTCTCATATACCAGTGGCTATACGCTCTTATTAAATGTTGAATGTACAATTTAAGCAACATCTGTTTTGGTAAACTTGAATATAATGATATTTTTTTATAGAAATCTTAGCTGAAAGTTATCTGTTCTAACTTCTACAGACCAAATCATACCTCCATGCAACAAAATATGTAGCGCAGGCAGTTACTTTGTCTATCAACATATTGGATGAGTCGTCTTAAACAGATTAGTTATTACAGGGGGATGATTTCAAAATTGATTTTGTGATCATATAGAAATAAATTGGGTTGCTGGGGTAACTCTGTACACCATTGGTGTCTTACCGGTGCAAAGCGTCACTCTTAGTAAATAAGCATACTTGTGTCCTGGGACCTCTCTTGACAACTTCGTTTTAATTGCTTTTTCAGGATTGAAGCGCTGTTACTAAACTCACAAGATAGTGAAGCAGAGAGAATGTTGTAAGGGCATGTCCACCTTGCCCTTAACGTTAGTGGAACTCTTGCTTTAGCTTATGGTGTCTTGTTAGTTACATTGCCTGAACCTCCTCTGTGTTGTGTGCATGCTTCATTGTGCACTGGTCTTGTGACTGCATGTGCTGCTCGTCTAGTTATTTCTTTTTTTTTGCGGGGACATCTAGTTATCTCCTGCTTGCCTCTGTGAATTCTGTGTGTGAAGAGATTCAAGCTTTGTGGTTGGAACTCAATAAATGAGATCCATTTCTCCTTGCTCGTTGTGGATCCATTGCTCCTTGCTCTGTGGGGTTTTTTGGTACTAAGTTTTTTTTTTTTTTGAACTACTGTGTTGGTGCGTGAGCGCTCTCCTCGCCGAAATGTTATGTTTAGTGTGAATGTCAATGTGTTGTAGACCTGTTTCGAAGTGTTGTGATTTTTTGCTAAAATGGAACTGTAGCAGCCGGTAGTTTTTTAAGGTATTTAAATAAAGCAAATCTAGAAAAAAAATTTAAAAAAACACTATTATATTTATATAGATAATGTAAAGGAAAAAATAAAGCAGCTTTAAGAAGCTAGCATATTTCAAACAGATTGTATACTGGTTCAAATGGTGGATAGGCCTTGAATGCGAACCTATTTCCAACGGTAGATTGAACATGATTTTCGGTTTTGCTTGCACATGGAGTACAGACGGGTATGGTCATCAGCATGGTCTCTTAGATTGGGTGCTGTCGCCATGGATATTCCAGATCTGACCTGCAAGATGGGCATGCTGCGAGTTCGTATCGATTCTATGGATGATCCAGCGTTGTTGGAGTTGCTGTAGTGAATGGTATGGACAGGGCTGGAGAAGCTGCCCATGCCCATGCGGCGAATGATTTGGATTTGTCATTAACGAGCGACGAGGAATGGTTGTGAGTACAGTAATTGGACAGGCAAGATGGAGAACGCACGGATCGGAATGGATGGCACGCATCTCTCCCCGCGCGCTCGGCTCCACACCATCACCATCGCCGCGAAACCATTGAGGAGCTTTCCTTTCGCCCAAAGCCACTGAAGGATCAAGCGAACAGCGACGTTCCAAAGTACAGTGCCAAAACATCATCCAACTAATAGCGGTGGCTCTCGTAAGCAAGGTAGAAATAACATTCCGCTCAAAAGATACACACATGTATTGCAGTCTGCTTTTTGTTTAAAAGAAGTGTGTACGTCTTAAAAGAAAACCTACCACCACCATCATTTCTTTAGCTGAGCTTCCCACAGGCTCCATGCTATCTGCTGCTATTTACATTTTACTATACAGCTCATGTCGGTCATGGCTTTCTTCTCTGCAGGTTTCTGATCCCGAGAGAGAGAGAGAGAGAGAGGGAGAGAAGGGACCTAGCCTCTGGCGGTGTCCCTCCACAAACTGGTTCCCAACCAAAACCAGATTACATGATGTCAGAGTACTCACCATGTTCTTTTCCTCGACAGTCTTCCAGATCGCGCCTAGTTTGCTCAATCAGCACTTCTGTCCTATGGATCAACGTCGGATGATGCGCTCCTCGCACAAAAATGCACACCTCTCTCTTCATCCTCTCTGGTCAACCAAGTTGCAACTCAATGGCTTCTCGGATCGTTCGACGGTCACTTCTTTCTCCGCTCTTGTTCTTCAAGATTATTCCTAAGATCTTTCAATGCACGCACTACTTTCGGTTTCAGCTTGTGCTGCAAAAGCTTCCCTTGCAACGATGTTGACCTGTCCATTTCGAGATGCAAATAGCTAGGTCCGGTTCAGCTTATTTACCAAATATTTGAGTTCTAAACAAAATTTGCTGTAATCATTTTTTTGCAGCTTGGCAGAAGGTATATCAAAATAAAAGTGATTTCCCCTGGATGCTCAAACAAAATACAAAAATAAAAACAGGAATTTGAACCTGGTTTCCTTCAGCTCTTCATCAAGCTCCTTTTCCGATTCTTTTATCTGCAGAGCCAGAAGATAGATAAGCTGTTGTCAGGCAATCTGCACATGCAATTAGGGGTGAAAACGGATCTGATACGGATTGGATAGTGCCCAAACCATATTCGTATTCGTATTTGTAAACAAATACGAATATGAATCCAAACATTCTCGAATACAAATGCGAATCAAATATTGTGACAAATACGAATTCGAATCAAATATTTACTTAATTCGATCGAATCCGGATATCCTCATAACTTATGTAGCATGAATATATTAATGATATTTTATCCCCTTACAATCCCGCTTAACCATTCTAATTCATTTACTTCACCTAAAGAAACACGAATTCACGTTCAATTAAAAAAACTTATCCAACTAATTAGTCACATTGGAATAAAATATGTATATTAATTCATCGAATACAAATATAGATAAGGATAGTCCGGATAAAGTCCATACCATACTTGTATCCATATTTTTTATGCTAATTCGAATACGATAGAAATTGTTAATCGGATAGAAAAATCTATACTATATTTGCTTCCTATCAAATACAATAACCAAATAATATGAATAATTCGTATCCACTTTTCACCCCTACATGCAATAGGGAAACTTAACATGTTGTTAGGTACTTGGA
This sequence comes from Dendrocalamus latiflorus, assembly GCA_017311315.1. Taxonomy (NCBI): domain Eukaryota; kingdom Viridiplantae; phylum Streptophyta; class Magnoliopsida; order Poales; family Poaceae; genus Dendrocalamus; species Dendrocalamus latiflorus. The sequence goes on from CM029611.1 coordinate 1,322,114, forward strand.
TTGTCATAAAAGAAATATTTTATGTTTTTCGATAGTAATATTTACAATATCCAGCTTTGTGTTGTCATGGATGCAAATGCCCTAACTTTGACCTTTTAATATCATATTTACATAGCATGGTTTTAAAACATAAACATTGCTACCATAGTGACATCAAGACTTTTGGTCTGAAAACAAGAATTGTAGTTACGTCAGCAAAATGGATATAAAATATTCACGTCAAGCATGGTCCTTTGAGCAAGTAAATATCTACTTGATGCAAAATATTAAGAACTAACCTCTTTGACCAATCTTTTAGAGCTCCAAATAAGAGCACCCTACAAAACATGCAGTGAGAATGAGCTTTAAACCGTCAAGAACAACATCTGACAAAAAAACTTCAAGTAGCATCCTCTTGTAGATATATAAAGTTTCAACTGCTTCCCAGATTCGTGCTGTTCAGGTTGGTAATTTCCTTACAAATTTAAACTCAACAACCATTTTGTAAATATCTCAATTATCTTTCCTGTCATCTTTTGAAGGCAATGATCTGTTTTGAGTTTTGACAGATAACAATCAGTCCTTATGCTTTCCAGAATAAGTGCTTGTAGAAATATTGGTTGTTAAATGTGTGGGCTACAGAACGATTTTCTGATACTTTCAGTTCAGAAATGTGGCAGAACTTAGCAAGCAAAATAAAAGATCTAGGCCCATACACTGGTACATAAATGTCTAATCATAGACAGAGACCAATAGAATCTAATCACGAAAAGGGTGAAAACATACTTCTCCATGTGCTAATTGTTGCTCCAATGCATCGGATGTTACAACCCAGACTTTTGGACAGCCATCTGCCACCAAAGCTTCAACCTGCGTTGGTGGTAAGAACTAGCATAAGCAACCTCTTGGTGACATGACATACATAATATCTGCTATTTGGTATGATGGCATTCCATGTTCATTTAATTCAAAAATCACTTATTGGTGGCCAGTGTGAAAATTTAGTAGTACCAGTCTGGAGGTTAATACTATCACAACAAATGCTTATAAGATGAAAATACAGCGGGGACGAACCAAGAGTGAGTCACTTCAGATCAGTATAACCCTTGTATTAATTATGCTCATTCTACTGATTCCCTTCTGAAGAATCACTGTAGATTTGAACAGTTGGGGCATGAACATACGGCTAGTATAAAGGCCTACCACAGGAACCTTACTGATGGCTGAAACTGACTGAAGTATTTTCTGATATAAATAATTTCAGTCATGCATTCTTCATAAAATCAGGGCCTTCTGCCTATATAATTTAAATCCGTGCATGAATTTTGCACTGGCATAAATGCACAGGTTTAATCAACTAGGAACTCTAGGGCATCCTTCCTTCTATTGAAGAACTTCACAACATACCTCCTTCTCGATCCAAGAATCAGCAGATAAATCAGCAGAATATACCACATCAACCCTGTTCCGTGAAACAAAATCTGTTTGTTAAGTTTTCCCTAAGAACCAACTAGAAAAGGCTGATTGAAACATTGAACTTCCATTTATTTTATCAGACAGACCCAGACCAGCTTATGTGGCATCAACATCTAATGAAAATATCTAGCACCAAGAGTCAACCAACACATTGGAAAATGGCCGCATTATAGTAGCGCAGAAATATCTTACCCTTTATAAGTTTCCTTATGTGTAGAAAGCCCAGACATTGCAGCATCAAATACCACTACAACTTTTACCTCTGCAATCATCACAGTGACAAATGATATAAGATAGCTGGTGTAAAAGAAAAGCACATGGCTCTTGAGAGGAAATTATCAATTGCTGTTCCAAAGTAAGGAGAAAATCAGTGGACAATGGTATTGCAAGTTATGGGTGAAAAACAAGATGATCTAGTTATGCGGCACACCTGTGTTGTGTACATACACTTCTAAGTTAAGTTTCTTTCACTACAAATCAGAGTATACTATGTAGTACAATTGCCTATCAGCTTCCAACAGTTATTGCTTAAATAGGCAGCAGAGCCAAGACCCTTTTTTTTTGTTGACAAATCATAGTTGAGACCATATGTAATTGGTTTAATCCTCTGGTACAAACCTCTTACTGCACTGAATGATACCAGCTCATCGATGAGCATTTGTCTCGCAATTTCTTGCCTTCCATTCATGAAATCCTTTTTAAGCTTTCCCCAGTGGCCACATACATTGTAACCGTCCACAAGAATAACCGGGGAAGCAATTTCCAAACCCTCATTTGTGCTAGATTAGATGACAACACAAAGTCAGCACACTCATTGCATCACCAATCTAAAAATGAAGGTCTTGGATATGAAAGTAAAGACAAGCCTGACTAGTGAAGAGTGGAAGAAGGATCCTCGTAGAAGTCCGCATCATCTGGAAGCACTTCTTTTATTGCTTTCTTTTTGCGGTACCTAGTAGCAGGCTGAGGTCCACTTGTTTGCTTCCTTTCATAATCCTGAAAACATGGTTTATAACTTTAACAGCTAGTGTGCCTTAATCTGAAGATTGATGCATTACACTTCAGAATAGGACTATTATGAGTTTCAGACATTTATGAATACAAGACAAGAGCACTACATGCAGCTGATAATCTGATTCCTTGGGGATCTGTTTTTATCTGTAAACTTAAAGGTTAATCTTGCATGTTTTGGGTGCACCACTGTGTTGCTCAACGTATGTATGACATGTTTCTTTCTTACGACTTTATTGTTTATTCTTGATGCAGCAAATGACACATTTTAACCATACAAACAGATAGGAAATAGTAATGCAGGAAAGCTTGTACCTTCCAGAATTTTAGAAGCCTCAAGTTCTGCTTGACATTAGATGTAATCCTTGGAGGCCGTCGATCAGAGACCTAAAAATAAAGAAGCAGCGTCAGAGACCTCCTAGATGCAATATAAGATCTCCCAATGTCTCGATAATCCTAAAACGCAATAATTTGAGAACTTAGCGCCCTAACATTTTCCGCATTGAAAGAACAAAAATAAGACGAGTGGATCCCCTTTCTTTTCCAGATTCCAAAAAAAGAACAGTTTTTTCGTTGATTGAAACATCGGTGATGATGGGTACACCGAAAGGTCGTTCCATGTTCTAAAACTTTTTCTTTGCCCACACCGCATAGAGCAAGAACCAGCAAAACCTGTTATCCCCGAATCTTAGTATGTGCAATAATTTGGTAAATAATTACAGGCACCAACAGCTACTCGTCGTCGCCAGTTGCATTGCTCCTTTTCCTTCCCCGTTAAGATAATTGGCTTCACGCTGAACCAGATTTGTGGCACTGAACCCGATGCATGAGATCGCAACAAGAAGGAAGAGGGTTGGCCAGACCTTGTTGGTGCCCGAGGAGCCGCCTCCGCCGCCGCCCTTTCCCTTGACCTTGTTCTTGGCCATCACCACCACGATGGCGGACGCGGAGTAGGCGGCCGAGCCCACCATCTCGCCGCCCGCGATCCTCTGTATCGGCCACCTCTTCCTCTTCCTCTGCCTCGCCTGTGGTGTGGTGCGTGCGACGAGTGGTGGAGAGTGAGTGAGTGTTAGCAGAACGCGTGGGTCGGTGGGTGTGGTCGTGAGCCGTGTGGAAAAGTGGGAAGCACTAGCAACATCCACAGGTCGCCTATCACTATCAGCGATATGTGAACCGTCCGATGCCCGATCGGACGGACAAAAATACCAAAGAGAGGAGAAAGAAAGTTGCCAAGGCTTTTAGCTAGCTGAGTACTGGACCTTGAGCAACATCCGTTCCAAAGTGATTTGTGGTTTTGGCTTTCGTTTTTTCCGTTGAAATGACACTACAGCTGTGTTAGCTTTTTCATGTATTGAATTAAAGAAAAATAGAAAAAAAACACAATTATATTTTCACGGATAATAAAAAAACACGTTAAAAAAACAATGCTTTTTAAATGATGTTTTACTTCTAAAAACCAAAACCAGAAGGAAGACATTACTATTTAGAACTAAATCAGAAATATGAATCACTCTCACTCGTAGTGCAAGTCTGTTTCATTGCCACTCCACTTCTTCTCTATGTTATAAATGGGGATAACTTGTTTATGTTTCTTACATCTCCTAACTTCGATCCACAATTCACAGATTCATTACAAGGTTCATGACCATCTTACTATTTTTTATATAAAAAAGTTCATGATCATCTTCGATACTTCTTAACAAGAATTTACATTTTGCACAACGGAATTGATGTCAGCGGTGGACTAGAACTAATATTTCCCTAATCCATCGTCCATGCAAAGTGTTTCTGTGTGTGTGTGTGTGTGTGGGCTTTTCATGTGCATGATAGCTCTGTGCATTCTTGTGTATAGTTTGGTTGACACGTTGGTCTCTCTTTTTTTTCCCTGTTTTTTACATGCAAGCTGCATCGGGTGGCTCTGATTGAAAGCTTGTCCTTTATAACGAGGAACCATCGCTGATGACCAGTCCAATTAATTTATCTGTTTATACAAAATAAGATTAATCATAAAAAACAGAAAATAATATATTAAAACACAGAGAGGTAGAGAACTCCTAATCTTTCTTTGTTGCTTTCTTTCTGATTTTGTATACAAAATAGCTAATGGTACTACCTATTTATAGCCTAGTGGTAACATGCTCACCATGGGTCAAGGCTTCAAGCCCAGGCCCAGATTTCCGAACACTCCTCCTTGGGCACTCATTCGACACGTTCATGCCTCATCAAAACTCTATAAAAACCAAGTGGGAAAAATTTGAAGAAAGAGTACATGATACATGTTATGCTGTGTTGCACGAATTGGCTCATTAAAAACATTGGTCGAGAAACTTCAGGAAAACTCGTAAAAAAAGAGTATAATCCACCCAATTTCGTTCAATCTTCAGGACTTACTCTTTGGGTACTCGATCTTCATGATCAAGATTTAATAACGGGCTTGAGAAAATTCTCCTCATAAATTTTGCACTTCCCTAAGTCTCATCATTCCAATTCCTCATACGCATCTTTCAAAGCTAGATGCAGAGAGTGACTTAATGAATAAATCTACAAGATTCTCACATAACTTAGGCCCTGTTTGGTACAGCTCCTGCTCCCAGCTTCTCACTAGATTCTTGTGGAGCTGTACCAAACACCCAACTTCTCAAAATGGTTGGATTCTGATTCTCGCGAGGAGCAGAGCTAGAAATGAACTAGAGTAGAGAAGCAGTCTTTTGGTGGATTCTCGTGGGGAGCCATCCAACTAAAACAAATATACCTATAGAATTTGATGGGAATTACCCGCAAATGCCACTGACCTAACCCCATCGCGCGCCCATCCCGCTCCTTCTCTCGCCAGACGCCGCCTCCCCCATCTCTCGCCCCGTCGCCGCCCTCCCGCTCCTTCTCTCGCCCCGCCGCCTCCCTCCCTTCTCTCGCCCCGCCGCCGCCCTCCCTTCTCTCCCTCCTTTCTCTCGCCCCACGCCGCTCCCTCCCAATCTCGCCCTTCTCTCACCCCGCCGCCTCCCTCCGTCCACAGCACCGCCGCCGCCGCCCTCCCTTCTCTCCCTCGCCCCGCCGCCGCCCTCCCTCTCTTGGACCGCCGCCGCCTCCTCCCTCCGTCCGATCCACGGTACCGCCGCCGCCTCCCTCCGGTCCCCAGCAGTGCCGCCGCCGCTTCCACCATCTATGTGTTAAGTACAGGTGAACAAAAACCACTTCTTTGGCTAGAATTTTGATTGCAAATCAATGATGGCTTGACATAGTTTGCTGTTTTTCCTCAGCAATTCTCCTCTTGGCCGAAGACCGGATGTTAATTGTGTGTTGATTTCAAACCATCTGTGATGTTTGTGTACAAAGTTAATAACAGATGCGTGTTATTATGGTGAATCTTGTTGTTTCCTGGGATTTTTCATGTTATTATGGTGAAGTACTTGTAAGAATTATTTGGTGAATCTTGTTGTTGCCAGCATTAACACCGAGGAGATGTCATGTATGATACGTAAATAACATGAGCTTGTGCATACACAGCAGAATGTTAGAAATTGTAAATAAGAAGTTTTTGTATGCGACATCGTATGATGTAAAGACCTGCAAGATATGGAGATCACTACTGCCTGTTCATTGCGGTTCATGAATGATATGAGCTAAGGACATGTGTTGTTTCAATTTTGCTCACTGATTTCTTGTTTCTCTGAATCTTTCATTATCCACTGTGATATGTATCTATTTTTAGCTATCGAAGAGATTAGGACAAATGCTTTTGATCTTATGCACAAACCATTTACCTATATCATTGTGATCTCATACAATAATTGTGATAATTATATCTATATCATTTACCTACGATATTGTCATAAATTTGCATCTGTATAAGAAAATTGCTCTTAAACTCTCATAGGTATAGCTACTGGCCGAGGTATTGCTGACCCTAGTTCGCCATGAGAATGTTCTACATAAAACTACACCACCGGTCAAAAAGGAAAAAAGAGAAAGAAAATCTAGTTAAATTGAAGTGTCAAAACTAGGGGTAACATGGTCTATTTCCCTCAAATCTCCTCTTTTATGAATCTGGAGCCAACTCACTAGCCAAACGCTTTTCAGAGGCAGCTCCTGATTCTCAGAGAAGTGGATTCTTGGAGAATCCAGAGCAGAAGCTGAAAAATGAGAATCTGGAGCTCTACCAAACAGGCCCTAAAGTATGCAGTACTTTAATTTCGTCCATCTTTTGCAATTCATGAGCATAGAAAAAAACTTAAGGTTGATATGCTTTGTGAGATGACTCTTCACGTAGCCCATCTGCACTTGTGCAACGCAAACTGCATTATCTTCATATATAATTGTGGGAGCTTATATAATATTCATCCCACACGACTGCTGAATATAGTGAATCATTCGTCGGAGCCAAGAATATTCTCGTGTGGTTTCGTACAGTGCTATGATTTTTGAATGGTTCATCGAAGTCGTTACAAGACTTTGCTTACATGATTTTCAAGAAATTACAGTTCCATCACATAGAAATACATAGCCTGTTTTGTGACCTTGCGGTATGTGGGTCCGACAGATACCCAGCATCTCCATAGCCAACCAAATTCAACTCTATTCTTTCTGTAGAACATTCCAAGGTCCTTGCTTCCTTGGAAATATCGGAAGGTGTCATTTATTCCTGCCAATGTCTTGTGGTACGTTCTGCACTATGCCTTGCTAGCAGGTTTACGGCAAATACGATGCCCAGTCTAGTGCAGTTTGCTAACACACATAAGTGCTCATTACTGCACTTAAGTATGGGAATTCCGATCCCAGGACTTCCTCCCCCTCTTCCCTAGGCCGTATGGATCCTTTTTTTGCTGTAGAGATCTCCCGATCATCGGTACTTTCGATAGGTATGCATTCTCAAAGCTGAACCTTTCTGCAGATACTAGTTATACTATTCTTTACACTAAACAAACTATTTACTTACTACAAAAATATAGACTAAAAGATAAAAAAATTTACCTTACGGACAAATCGCTCATCGCAGAAATACCAGAACCTCCTCTTATCCTTCTCCCTCCTCTTTTCTTTTCTTTCTTTCCTCTCGAATCCTCTCCTCTCCGGCCAGCACTCACTCGGGCACGTGACTTATATAGTGCATCCAGTCACTGAACGATTGGATGACTGAAGGGTACTGCCGCCGAATGGTTGGACGACAACATTTATCATCCAATCGTTCGGCTAGTACATTTATGTGGCCCAACAATTGGGCAAGCTCGGCCGTTGGGCGATAGGAACTAGTTACCTAATGGTTGGGTGACAGGTGATTACTTTTGTAAAAAAAAAATAAAAGTAGAAGTATAATTTTGTATTTTCGAATAAAAAACGATTATTTTTTTAAAAAAAAATCGTCGCGTCATCGGCTGCCGCGAACGGAGAAAGGCCGGCGAGGCGCCACGTGCACCCAACTGCCGCCGCACTGACGCGCTCCGCTCCTCGCGGCGTCATCTCCCCCACCCGACGAGACGAGCGCCATCTCCACTTCTCCGGCTCCGAGACCGAGATGGCTTCCCCCGCATTAGCCTCCCGCGCGCTGCAGCCTCCGCGGCGCCACTACCCTCCCGCCCTCCCGCGCGCGCATCCGACAATCACCACCGCTCCAAGGCCGCGCCGAGGCGCGTCCGCGCGCTGCCGGGCGGTGGCGGCCGACGAGCTCTCCGCCGACACCTCCTTCCCCGAGGGCGAGGACCGCGCGTTCTCCGGGTACGTACGTGCCGCACCGCGCGCACCCGCACCAACTCTTCTTCACCATTCAAACCGAGACGCGGTTCAGTTCACCGTTGCTGTCTTCGTCTTCTGATCGATCAGGGTGGCGGAGAGGCCGGAGGCGGACGTCGTTGTCATCGGCAGCGGGATCGGCGGGCTGTGCTGCGCCGGGCTCCTGGCTAGGTACAACCAGGACGTGCTGGTGCTCGAGAGCCACGACCGTCCGGGAGGCGCCGCGCACTCGTTCGACATCAAGGGCTTCAACTTCGACTCGGGGCCGTCCTTGTTCTCCGGCTTCCAATCCAGAGGCCCTCAGGCTAATCCCCTCGCCCAGGTGAGCTCAGGTGGTCCTTGATTAATTCTGCATATCACACACGCTTAAATTTTGGCATGCACAATATTTTACCTATGTTTATTTGTGGTGAGAACTTGATGCTGACGTGATCATTCAACTGGCCCAGGTCCTCGATGCGCTAGGCGAATCGGTTCCATGTGCTTCATATGACTCTTGGATGGTTTATGTACCTGAAGGCCAATTCCTCTCGCGGATAGGGCCAACTGATTTCCTCAAGGTAACTCTCAGGCTACTTAATTTGATGTACCAATCACTCTACTTGTAGCACGTACAAGTTCTTAATTTGCAGTGAGTTGTTTTGATACTCATTCATATGATTGTTCTCTGATTGCTGGGTAGGATTTGATGGGGAATTGCTAATAATATGACTTGTAATTGGTTAACATTTTTTGGAGTAACCGATGTGCATGGTTACAACTTACAGGAAATGTTATTTCTTCCTCAAACATGTCATGGTTGCTTATGGAACTTAGTAGTGCTCTATCACATTTATTCGATGTTTAATGTTAACCTTTTGTTTGCCAGGATGCTCTGGTGAGTAGTGATTACATTCTGACTTGTAATTCCTGCAGGACCTTGAGACATATGTTGGTGTTGATGCAGTCCAGGAGTGGACAAAGCTTCTGGTGAGCTCCCTTTATCTGATATTTAGTTTCTTAGGAAAAGGTTTTTCAGTTGTTGTAGACTCACTGAACTGCTGAAAAACGCATGATTGGTAATGCATGCCTCTTTTGTGCGTTTTAACTCTCATACACTTCATCATGTTAATTTGTACAAGAATCGTGATTCAAATGTGAGACCAAGATTGATTTTTATGACAAATTATATTTTCATCTTAGGCTACTGTTATGTTCCATTAAAACGTGTGCTAATCCAATGCTAAAAACAATCTCAGGATGCAGTTCTTCCTATGTCTGCAGCTGCAATGGCTTTGCCTCCACTTTCCATTCGAGGTGATTGGGGTGTTCTCTCCACAGCTGCTGGTAGATATGCTCCTTCTCTGTTGCAATCATTCCTACAAATGGGACCTCAAGGAGCTCTAGGTGCTACAAAACTTCTGCGACCATTCTCGGAGATTGTTGATTCTCTGAAGCTGAAAAATCCCTTTGTTCGTAATTGGATCGACCTCCTGTGCTTTCTACTTGCAGGAGTCAAATCTGATGGCGCTCTTTCTGCAGAAATGGTAAAGTAATTTCCAACAGGTTAAATTTCCTTTTCAGCACTTATTGCTATCCCACATTTTGCTTCACATGAAAGCTGTGCAATATCGAAATGGTATCATATTACCAAAACACACAAAAAAGGTGCGTGTGAGCAAATCAGTTTTTTTTTTTTGCATCCTGAAATCTAGCCATCTAGGCTAAGGCACCCTAACCACGACATATGGTGAAATGGTTATGTATCTTCATCTTCTAGAATTGTCATTGATCCAGGTCTGATAGACAGATGCATGAACACAGACTGTATTAAAACCAGTGTGTTTTGTGTGAAACAAATAAATGAAATAATTTTATTGCATAATCTTTGTGAATATTTATGTGCCTTCATAGATCCTGATGACAAGGACCATCATAGGATTACCTTTGAAATGGTGGTAGTGTTGCAATTTGCAACATTCCTGCTTCCTCTCTCTCTCTCTCTCTGAAAGGGCAGGAGCACTGCCTATTTCATTGAAGAAGAAAGCAAATGTACAATACCAGAACACCAGAAGCAAAACAACTAGGAAACTGAAGTCCACAGCCGCTTCCCGCTTCCTTTCATAGGGTGCATATAACAGTTGTGTTGATGTCAGCATGGGATATATTGTTACTGGCTCTTCATGTCATCAGGGCATCTAAACTTGGGTCATCCTTACTCTTAACATAACACATACCAAGGATTTATGTACCAGGGACCAGGTTTCAGGACCTATATAAATTACTTCATGTGCCCCTAAACGAGTCAATGCAGTGGCCATGGTAGTGATTGCATTTGTACTGGGTCTGAATTTTATAGGTTGCTGGCATACTTATCTAGTGGTGGATGTCAGTGACTGCTACATGATTCATGACATGGCTGTTGTTGTCTTGTTGGTATCATGCTCCACAGCAAATGGTTGTCTAGATATTTGGTATTGGAACCATGGGATTAAGGCATTCGGCACTTTATAAGACGTAGTTTTTCCATATCATTCAGTCTTTACCTCTGCACATTAACGGCTCTTCTGTCATGTCCATTCAAATTCACTTAGATAATTTAAAATTTATAATTCTGAAGCGTTGTGTTCATCATTTGGTCTAATTACAATCTCAGGTTTATATGTTTGCAGAATGGTACAAAGCAGGATGCTTGCTTGAGTACCCTGTGGGTGGAGGTGGAGCAATAATAGATGCCCTTGTGCGAGGTATTGAAAAATTTGGTGGCAGACTTGCTCTTCGTTCTCATGTTGAAAGGATTTTAATTGAGAATGGTCGAGCTGTTGGTGTCAAGCTACGAAGTGGACAAGTAAGCAGCCCCGCAAGAATACATTTTTGCCAAACAAAAATTAAAATATTACCTTATGGAAAATGAGTGGTACGACATGACCACAAAGCCAACAATAGCAACGATTAGTAATGCTCAGATTTAGATGTCATATGGTTGTCATCGATAATGATTTCATCAAGGATGATATTTCATAATACCTTGATCCTTATAAATGCCAAAAAGCCATAAATTAGAAGGTACAATTCACTACAATCAGTATGTATTTTCTCTGTGCCAAGCAAACTAAGTATTATATTCAGTACTGCATATCATATTTAGTTTAGGCCTTGCTCCACCCCTTTGCAGTAGTGGCAGACCATAGAACTCGTGTAGGCCAAGATAAGATAAATTTTCTCACGTTGTTGTCTTATCCAACTATTTTCGAGTGGTATAATTACGCCACATGTCATTCTAGGTCACTAGGTAGTAACTTTTTTCCCCTTGTATTGACTTCTATCATGCTACTTACGGTTTGAAGATTGATGCCGACGTGAAGTTGGTCGGATCACCATTAGCTATGCATCCCATAGAACTCGTGTAGGCCAAGATAAGATAAATTTTCTCACGTTGTTGTCTTATCCAACTATTTTCGAGTGGTATAATTACGCCACATGTCATTCTAGGTCACTAGGTAGTAACTTTTTTCCCCCTTGTATTGACTTCTATCATGCTACTTACGGTTTGAAGATTGATGCAGCTGTTGAAATCTTGTCGGGAATTTGCTCCTCTTGCAGATTGTCCGTGCAAAGAAAGCGGTTGTTAGCAATGCATCTATGTGGGATACTTTGGATCTGCTACCACCAGATGCTGTCCCAAGATCATACAAAGACAAAGTGAAAGCAACACCACAATGTGATTCGTTTATGCATCTCCACTTGGGTTTTGATGCAGAGGTTTGTTATCATATGCTTCATCCTAGCAAATGATCTTTATATGATGTGTATTTCCACATTGACTTAATTGCATTCTCTCACTGTAACCACTGATATAACTGGAATAGAATGCTAGAGAGGACCTTGGAATCCATCATATTGTGGTTAATGATTGGAACAAAGGAGTTGATGGTGACCAGAACGTTGTGTTGATATCAGTTCCTAGTGTTCTTGGCAAGGGCCTGGCACCGCCTGGAAAGCATATCCTTCATGCGTATACACCGGGAACAGAACCTTTCAGTTTGTGGGAGGGACTAGACAGGAAAAGCGCAGAGTATCGAAAACTGAAAGAAGAACGTTCTGAGGTACAACATAGAACTGATATGCTCTAGTTCTTCTAGCTTTTGTTCTCTTGATAGCTAGGAATCGGAACCAATAAATTCATGCACTTTAGCATCATTTCACCAGTTTCGATATTTCCTGGAAGTTTCATATGTCCACCCTTCTTATGCGCGTGTGCGCATATGGCTTGTCTAGCAGTCTAGTGCAAGGATCAACAGTATGCTAGTAAAAGAGTCAAAATAGCTAAAATTGATAGAAAGTTAAGCAAAGAAGTCATCAAAATAAGACAAGTTTTCGCAAAGGACGCCTCCATTTACTGACTGTAAGCTGTAGCTTGTTGTCTTAAGCAACCTCCTAATGCAAACTTTTCAGGTGATGTGGAAAGCCGTGGAGCTTGCTCTCGGTCCAAGATTTAGCAGAGAAAAATGCGACGTGAAGTTGGTCGGATCACCATTAACTCACAAGAGGTTTCTCCGAAGGAACAGAGGAACCTATGGTCCAGCCATAAAAGCTGGAGAAGCCACTTTCCCAGGGCAGGCAACACCAATCCCCCAGCTATTCTGCTGCGGCGACTCCACTTTTCCAGGAATCGGAGTACCGGCAGTCGCGGCGAGCGGTGCAATAGTCGCCAACACACTAGTCTCCGTCTCGCAACACTCAGAGCTTCTTGACGCTGTTGGAATTTAAGTGGCAGGCATGTGCTGGTATCTACTCCATTTTCACATAAGTAACCATGGCACTCTGCAGAACCTAAATTAGGCTACTGAAACAACATCAAAATACTTTGTGTTGGAGCTTTTCACAGACATCACATAAATGTTTGAAGGTTAAACTTATCCTCCTCACATGGGGAGTCCAGCTGCGAGCCCCATAGAAAATGCATACTGAGTTATAGCTGTGGCATGCCAGTGAGGTCCATTGACCTGGTCAGCGAGTGACAGGACCCAGGTCTCCTAGTAGCATGATGAGGATGAACAGTACAGCTGTCCTGGTGGGCCTTTTTGAGTGCTCCTTTTTGTTACTACCACTTGTTTCTTGTTGTTATTCCTTTGATTTGGGCAAAGGCATGTGACTGCCCCTGTTATGTCTCACTTGTTTCCGGTATTACATCAGGTTCCTCTGCTTGCAGGCAGGCAGATCTGTGGATATGCCATGCGTACATACAGAAGAAATACCAAGATTTCCCTATGGCTGTTGAGAAAGAGCATTCGGATGAGCAGGAAATTTACAATGAGTAGAAAAACATCGATTCCTTCTCTATGTAATGCAACTGTCGTTTACAGAAATGAACCACACTTCATCATGTACAGAAGTGTTCCTACATGATGTTGTACGGTACCGATGAGTGATGATGCAGGTATTCAAGAAGTTTGCATTTTTCCCACATTGTTAATGCTGCTTCTGAAAGTGGTCTCCTGAAGCGAAAACCATGCATGCTGGATTGTTCAACCGAAAGTTCTGTGGCACATGCAGGCTTTTGCCCATTTTTTCCGGTACGGAGAAGCATGTGTTGGATTTGTGTTAGAATAGAAGAATGGATGGATGCTTTGTACAACTGAAGCCACAATTAAAACACAGTGGAGCTGAAACTATATTCAACATCGCAACAAGAAACAGAAAATTCATCATTATTTATTCATCAGAAAAGCCCTTTCCACTCCCATGTGTTTTCCCCCCATAAAACATGGTTAATTAAAGTTCCACGTGAAAGTCAGTTTCTATTATAATTGCAAAATCGACATCATTTCCATCACTGAGAAAGGAACAGACCAATAGATACGTTTTTATCAGTTAAATACTACAAGTTACACCCAAAAATAAAATTATTCTTGCACATCACAAAGTCATTCAAGCCAAAACTCCCATCCATCAATCCAAACATTTTCACTGCCAAATTGACTGCAGCAAGCATTGCAAGCAAAAACCAAAAACCAATCTGTTTGCTTCTCCCCACCCCAACCCCTTCCCCTTCCCTACACCATGCCACCACCACCTTGAATTTTCTAGTCCTTCCATGCCATGCCAATTCTTTTTACCAGAAAAGGAAAAGTTTGGAAGGAAGAAGAGCAGCTGCCCTCCACTACCTCACTCACTCCCACTACCAACTTGCTCCTGAGAGTCCTAACCATATTCACCTCCACCGCCCCCAAACTCAAGAACCCCCAAGAACAATTCCTAGAAGAATTGCAAGAACCGTGGGACTGTTAAGCGCTTGTGGCTTGATCTGTCTGCTCCGAGAATTTGTTTTCGATCTCCGCGTGGTTTTGGTTACAGGTACTGGTTCTCTAGATTCTTCGATCCCACCGGAAAAAAGGTCCTTTTTTAATGCTCCCTTCGGGCCCGGTTTGCGGCTGTTTTGACCCAATTATCGAGGTATTGGATTTGGGGCGGAATTGTCCGGTTTATTTCGGAGGATCTTTAGTCCAGTTTTGAGTTTGATCTGTCATTACTATTTGGAGAAAGTTGCCGCGGGGGGGGGGGGGGGGGGGGGTGCTTTTTTTATTCGGAGGCTCTTCTTGATCTCTGGGTGGCTGAAAATCGGGTGCTTTTTTGGAGTAGCGTACTCTAACGGAAGAATTATGGGTTGAATTCAATGTACTTCCTGAAGATTTTGTGGTGTTTTCCATCGGTCATCAATCGCTGCACTTTTGCATGAGAAGTTCCCTACTATGTGTAACCTTCCACTGAGAATTGCCCATTGATGCTCCAGAGAGCGCATCTTGATCTTAAAACACATTTTGTTGTTAAAGTGATGGTGGAGTAAACGGCATTGGCAATGGCAGGCTGATCTTCTGCAAGCACTGAAATGAGCACTGAGCTGTTTGCAGACTCTCACCTTGGTAACCTCGATTAATCCTTACCATTCGGCTGGGGAATGGCGTATTCTGGTCAAAGGCATGGCGGTGCCGGGAGCTCCTCGCGGCTGGGGAATGGCTTGAAGGGACCGGCTAGCTCGGTCGAGTTTCTAGGAAGGGAGATGCTGGAAATGCAACTTAGGGATGCCAAGCCAGATGTTGATGATGAAAGGGTGGGTTTCTACTCCTGTTTGATTGACTTGTCACTGAACTAATGTTATTGTTTGAGGCAGAATGAGCAATCACTTATCACCACATTCAATCAAGCACATGTTATAAAGCCAGCCTATTCGCTTCTCTCTGGTTCTTCTTGTTATTTTGCTTACCTCCTGTAGTAACGAATCATTGCATTTTTTCAAAAAATTATATGATTTCCTCCGCCACAAATTTGCAATTTGTTTTGTGCTATTGCTTCGTATTCCTATGGCTCATGCAAATGCCCAGCAAGCCTAGGGGAAATTGTGAATAAACTTTGCACTTTGTTTTATTAGATGAATATACTCAATTCATTTGCAGGACATTGAGCCAGATGTGACCGACGGTTCTGGTGCTGAAGCTGGTCACATAATAGCTACTACAATTCGTGGCCGAAATGGTCTGCCTAAACAGGTAAGGGTAATTTTACTTCCAACATTGCAATCTATGATGTTTCGTCGTGAAACAAATACTGATACAGTGGTTAATGAAACAGTCGGTCACTTACATTGCTGAACATGTGGTTGGAACTGGTTCTTTTGGGGTTGTATATCAGGTAAACATGTGGCCTTTTCATTGTCTAAAGTGCTTAACTGTTCTATGCTTAACTGATTGTGAAGGGCATATAACCTGTTCTTGTCAACTCTTTAGGCCAAATGTCGAGAAACAGGAGAAATCGTTGCTATAAAAAAGGTTCTTCAAGATAAACGATACAAGAACAGGGAATTGCAAATTATGCATATGCTCGACCATCCTAACATTGTTGGTCTTAAGCATTACTTCTTTTCAACCACCGAAAGGGATGAGCTTTATCTGAATCTTGTGCTTGAGTTTGTTCCAGAGACAGTAAATCGGATAGCAAGACAGTACAACAGAATGAATCAACGGATGCCCCTTATTTATGTCAAACTATACACTTATCAGGTATGCCCTGACTTGTTGGTTATTTTTCTGAATGATGTTATGCTTTAGAAATTGTCCTCAGTTTCAACATTCGTCTTTGCACTAGAGCAGTGTTTTTTAAAAAAGAAATAATAGCTCTTTTGCATTTCATGTACCATTCCAAATCAATTGCTATCCTAAAGACTAGCAAAGAAACTTCTTAGAGGTCCTTTCATAATTTATTTTTGGTAAACAATAGCTCTTTTTGCATTTCATGTACCATTCCAAATCAATTGCTATCGTAAATACTAGCAAAGAAACTTCTTAGAGGTCCTTTCATAATTTATTTTTGGTTAACTTATTTTGGAGGACACAAGGGAATATATTTTGCAAAATGCGGATTACTTCTTTTCAGTTGCATTGTCTAGTGGTCATGAGGCATGCATGCCACAAGCTCCACACTAGAGCTTATGGATTATGGATGTATATTTTGTCCTGTGGAACATTAATATATCATGTTAATCATCTGAAAGGAACTTGGAGCAATAGAGTTAAAATAAGCGCCAGTCTTGATAACCTACATCACAAATAATGAGCATAGGCCAATAGTCTATATGATGTAGGCATCCTTGTTCTCCAAAATTATCTACGTGTTGTCATGTAGAGCTCGTGGTGCAGAATTTGCTTGATTACTGAAGACATCAGTATCTTATCTTTTTCCCTTCTTGGTGTCGGTCCTTTGTTGTCCTCATGTCTGCTTGAAGCTTATCTTGCAATAGTTGAGTACTGTATTCATGTATTGGAACCTGTCTAAAAGTTTTAGGTTAGTGATTCGCACCGATTGCTTTCATGAAACATCTAAAATAAATTCTCAGACATTTAAACATCCAACCGAGCCAGCTTGTCAGTTGTCCTGTCTTTGAATTTATGTTCTACAACTTGCTTCTTGTATGTTTAGTTAAACATCCAGTGCTATTTTATAAAAATTATATCACACAGACGATGAGATGCTATCAAAATATTTTTTTTCTTAAGACAAATATTTATGCATATTTTTAGTATTATAGAATGAAGGATATGCATTGCATGTTCTCAAGAGAGCATTTCTAAGTTTTAGCTGAGTGACTTGAGCCACTCTCTAGGGACTTAATATAGATCATGTGCTGTGTAACTGATAACTCACACATTAGTGCATCATAATTGTTTACATACCTTAACTAATATTTTGGTTCTGCTGGATTTTGTTCTGTACTACAGTTAGAATTTTTAGCTAATGAGTTCTGTCATACATC
Source organism: Dendrocalamus latiflorus (assembly GCA_017311315.1). NCBI lineage: Eukaryota > Viridiplantae > Streptophyta > Magnoliopsida > Poales > Poaceae > Dendrocalamus > Dendrocalamus latiflorus. The sequence continues at coordinate 1,339,590 of CM029611.1, forward strand.
CATTTGCTCTTTGTAGTTGTTGAAGTCAGAAATATATTTTCCCAGCCATGCAACAAATCATGCCTTCAGCTGTCTTTTAGTATTGTATCTTAGCACAAAATTTGATTGTGTAATAAGTTAGTTATTAGTAACAACTACTAAGTCATCTAATCCATGTTCCATAATCTCTTAACTTTGCAGATATGCCGATCACTTGCTTATATACATAATTGTGTTGGCATCTGCCACCGTGATATCAAACCACAGAACGTTCTTGTGAGATTTTAAACTCTTTCTTCTATATTTAATATGTTGTGCTGTACATATCCTCAATGTATGCAGGATGTCATGTTATTGGGCTGGTGGAATATGTCATAGAATTGATTTGGTACATGAAGAGGTTCTACGCGTGTAACAACTGTCTGTTTAACTAAATAAAATATGCAAATATCGACATCAAATTCTACAGCTAGTAGAGAAGGTGCAAAATGTTGGTAATAGAGTCCTGGTTTACTTTGCTTTGGATGTACCTGGATTTTTCATTCAAGAATAGTGGGCAACAGGCTTTCAGGGTTTTCTAGTCCTGTTGAAAGCAATACTTCCCTCAAATCATGATAAAGTCATAGTAAACTTGGGCAAACATTGTTGTGCTTTTTTGTTCAATTGAGTACTCATATGTTTTCTATTACATATTTCTGATGATACGGTGACAACATAAAAAGTAAATGAGGTTTGAGTGCACAGTTTGGACTAAATTTGTGGTTCATATGCATCCAAATATTGTAATTATTGATTGGCTCCACATACATGATATATGGCCCCCAACAGTTTGAAACTGAAAACATCAATCCACGTGTGCATTATTTAATTTCCTATAGCTGAGCCATCCCATGTGCATTGTTTGGTGCCTAGACTACAGGGTTTCATATTGTAGACTACTGTTTTACTGTTTTTCTTGTTGGTGGTATCGTCTTGTGGAAGAGCACTTATGTTTAGCCATTTTGTTCTTTATCGAAAGGCAGAATAAATATCCATGGCGCCACATGTGGATTGCATTGTTTCACACTAGGTCCACTACTAGGCCTACATACCAAATGGTTTGAAATATACTTGAGCATACTATAAGCAGTAAGCCTCATGCAAAGGATAATGAGAAACAGTACAAACCACATGGATCAGGGATTATTTAAGCAAACAAATTGTTAGCACTTTAGTTATATGTTTTTGGAACATGAAGAATCGTACTTGAACTACCAGAGTGTATGAATCAAATGAGGTTTCCATAATACCCATAGGAGTTGGCTTCCCTCTGAATTGTTTTGCTAGTTGAGCTTTCTTTACCTCAGTAACATATTACTGATGACATATGAATAATTACTAATACATTTTTATTAATCTTTCCACTGTAGGTTAACCCACAGACGCACCAGCTAAAAATATGTGATTTTGGCAGTGCAAAAGTATTGGTAAGTTATCTTCTAAATTTGGTAGAAATTTAAATGCACAAGCGCTTCTGATTTCTGAATGAGCATGCTAAATTTTCTTGAAATGAATAAACAAATGCGCACTAAATGCATTAACAAACCTAGACATGGTAATTTCTTTAAGTGGTTGTGATGTAATGTTTTGCAAATATACAGGTCAAAGGAGAGCCAAACATCTCCTACATATGCTCAAGATATTACCGGGCACCAGAGCTCATATTTGGTGCAACTGAATATACTACTGCCATTGATTTGTGGTCCACAGGCTGTGTCATGACAGAGCTCCTTCTTGGACAGGTTTTACACATGCATACAGTCTTTTGTTTTTGCTCTCTTGCTTGTTCTGATAACATTCATCCATGTAGCCTCTGTTTCCTGGAGAAAGTGGAGTTGATCAGTTGGTTGAGATTATCAAGGTGAAATTTTTTACGACATCTTAAATTGTTTTCTCCTGTGACCTGTATTCTCGACAATGACCTGTTCAGTCATAGTGCCTTGCAGGTTTTGGGTACTCCAACAAGGGAAGAGATTAAGTGCATGAATCCAAACTACACGGAGTTCAAGTTCCCGCAAATTAAGGCTCATCCATGGCACAAGGTAATCTGCACATAATACTTGTCATACAAAATGGATGCATGGTTGCTTGGTCGGTACAAAATGCACAATTGTTGTTCAATTGGTACATACCTTTGGAACAGGGAGATCTTTAACATTGATTTCTGTGCAGTTAAATTGTGAAGTATTTATTGAAATAAACATTGATTGACATAAAAAAAAAGAAAAATCCAATTCGAGCGTTGTCATTTACAATTTCACACTTATAGTGTCAGAAACGCTAGCAATGCCCATGTCATGTATATGCTCAGGCGCAAAAATAAATGAACATACTTTCTCAGGATTCCTTTGTTACCTCAAAAGTTTTCTTTTTTATCCAGGTTTTCCAAAAAAGGCTTCCACCTGAAGCAGTGGACCTTGTTAGCAGGTTTCTGCAATACTCGCCAAATCTCCGGTGCACTGCTGTAAGGCCACATGACCTTTTCTTTTTGTTGCCACGAACAAGGCGATGTGATATGTTGTGAGACTTTTTTACTCTTCTAACTACGGAATCATTGTTTAGATGGAAGCCTGCATGCACCCTTTCTTCGATGAATTGAGAGATCCAAACACTCGTCTACCTAATGGACGTCCTCTTCCTCCTCTCTTCAACTTCAGATCTCAAGGTAGCATAATCGTACTGTAATTTCAGTAGAAGCAGGCAAACCTTAGCATTACTGATTTGCTTGTTGTCAACATGAACAGTGGTATCTTGGTTACTATAGGTTTTCCTTCATTGTATTGTTCTGCTTTTTTTGAACACTTTCGACAAGCTGATAGATCTTCTTCATGGACAAACTAGCATTTAGCTTCTTAGCTTTTAATGGTACTTGGTAGTAAGAAGGTTCTGAGCAAATAAAGACAATACTACTTATCTTCTGCCTTCCAGAATGGCAGTAGTTTTTTGTGCATCAGTCGTTAATCGTTTGTTCCCTTCGATGTTCCTACTTCAGAAATGCATTTGTCCGCTTCTAATTTATCATAAGCTAAACTGCTCCATTGTTTGCGCTCTTGGCAGAGCTAGACGGCATTCCTCCAGAAGTCGTCGTACGCCTGGTTCCAGAGCACGCCCGGAGGCAGAGTTTGTTCATGGCGTTGCGCACCTAGTTTTCACGGGTTTTCTTTCTTAGCCGTTTCTTTCGTTGTTTGTTCTCCGAGGGAAGCTTGTAAAGCTTTTGCTTCTCCTTTCCTCCCCCTTTCTTGCTTTGGAGCTTTGTGTGGATAAGGTCTTTGACAAGCACTGGAGTGGTGGTTCCAGGATGTGAGGAGAGGCCTGTGTTTGGTGTGCAGCTGATTTGAGGTTGGAATTTGATGTTTCCAGTGTTGTGGGAGACTTGCAAGGCTGTGTAACTCCTCCAGTTTTCTGTGCTTTTCTGGCTTCTAAAGTTTCTTGCTTTGGAGCTTGTGTGCAGTAACTGTGCTTGGATCGACTAGAGTGGTTTCATGATCGGAAAATGCAAAATCATTCTGAAAGTGTTTGTTCCTTTCTTTACCTAAGTTAGACCAATGCTACCTCGTTGACAACGTCGCCGTGCACAGTTCTGAAGGATCCATCCCGGTTTTCTTCTAGAATCTCCATGTTAATAGGTGGTGATCGGTTCGGCTGAAAAACTTGTGGCTTATGGCTGAAAACACTGTAGCTGGCTGAAAAAACACTGTAGCTGACAGAGGCTTATTTAGCATAATTAAATTTAAAAAAATTTAAAAATAAAAAATATGTTAGCCCGTTACGTATAATAAAAACAAATATGGGAAAAAAAGAACCGGCAAAAAAGCTCAACAAAAAGCTAAAAGTTCAGAAAAAGACGAAACTTATTAATAGTGAAAAATAAGCCAGAAGCCGAAGCCGAGTTGACCAGAGCCATAGGGTGAGTACGCCAGTATGTGAAGCCAACCCCAAGGTCCTCTCTTCACCGTCCGATCACAATCGAACGTCCATGATCTCCCAGCTCTCCCCCATAACACCACCCTTACCCTTCCCCCCGGCGATCTCTTCCGGCGAGATGAACTTCAGGGGCGCGCTGGCCAAGGTGGCGGTGCGGCCGTCTACGCCGCCATGAACAGCCTCTACAACGTCGAGGGCGGCCACTGCGCCATCGTCTTCAACCGCACCGCACCGAGGGCATCAAGGACAAGGCAACCCTCGATCTATAGAGTTGTTTTAGCGAGGCGTGTGATTGATTGGGTTCGCATTTGACTTGCGATTTGTGTGCTCCGTGCAGGTGCACCCTGAAGGGACTCACCTGATCATCCCATGGTTCGAGAGGCCCATCATCTACGATGTCCTGTTAGGTCTAGGTTTTAGGATCTTCTAGGTTAGATCTAGAGGTGTTCATCTTTAGGGTTCGAGTTCTTGAGGGCTACACTAAGAGGGAGAGAGGTACCAACCTTCGGGTGCAGAGGAAGCAGAAGCGGCCATCGCGGGTTCGTTGATGAAGATCTGCGCACGGGCAGCGACGGTCGGGGTAGAGGTTCTGGGCTCCTCTGCGGCGTGTCCCGGGCGGCGGCGTCTCCCTGGCGGCGGTGAACGGCGCCGGTGGTGCTTCCCGTCGGCTCAGCGCCCCCCTCTTACAGATCGGGTCTAGGGTTTGTAGGTGGGGTGACGGCGGCGCGGTCAACCTCGTGATGCGTGCCGCCCGGCCCCCACCTCTGTATTTATAGCGCTGGCGACAGGGGCCCACCAGCCAAACGGGCTGGGCGCCCCCGATCAGGGCGCGGTCAAGGGGTGGGCTTTGGCCGTTGGGCCAAAGCCCTGAGATCATCCTAACATTCTCCCCCTTGATCTCAATCTATACTTTATCTTTAATTACTTTTGACTTTACACATTCCATCACAGATTAGTGCATAGAACATGTCTCATCGTCACGGTCAATCGCCGATAGATTCAACAGTTACAATACACCTCTCTGTTCTGAAACAGTTACTTTAATCTTTGGGCCATCTTTTAGTCCAGGAATCATAGGCTTTCCCTTAAACCCATGCCGGCTACATGTTCTCTGAACACGTTGGGTGGTAAGCCTTTGGTAAGCGGATCCGCTAGCATCTTTGCGGTACTTATGTGCTCAAGACTTATAATTTGATCCCGAACTTTATCTTTCACAACATAGTACTTTATGTCAATGTGTTTGGCAGCACCACTTGACTTATTGTTGTGGGCATACGTTACTGCGGGTTCATTATCGCAGTACAACTTAAGTGGTCTATTGATGTCGTCAACCACTTTTAAACCGGGTATGAACTTCTTTAGCCAGTTCACCTGCCCCGTAGCCTCATAACATGCTACAAACTCGGCATACATTGTGGACGATGTAGTGACGGTTTGTTTTGAGCTTTTCCACGATATAGCTCCTTTAGCGAGAGTGAACACATATCCGGATGTAGACTTTCTATCATCTCCCGCAAAATCAGAATCTGTATACCCCACTATATGGAGTGAATCTGATCTTCTGTATGTCATCATGAGGCCTTTTGTTCCTTGCAAATAACGCAAGACTTTCTTTATCAATTTCCAATGTTCTATTCCAGGATTGCTCTGGAATCTGCCAAGTAACCCGGTAACAAATGCTAAGTCAGGGCGTGTGCACACTTGAGCATACTGTAAGCTTCCGACAGCTGAAGCATATGGAACCGCTTTCATTTGATCGATCTCATACTGGTTCCTGGGGCATTGAAAATCCCCATATCTGTCGCCCTTGACTATAGGTGCAGGTGATGGACTACATTTATGCATACCAAATTTCTTTAAGACTTTCTCTATGTATGCCTTTTGTGACAGTCCCAATACCCCTTTGTTTCTATCTCGGTGAATTTCGATCCCTAGAACGAATGAAGCTTCACCAAGATCTTTCATATCGAAGTTTGAGGACAAAAACTTCTTTGTCTCCAGTAGCAGACTAACATCACTACTAGCTAGCAGGATATCATCCACATACAGGATTAGGAAGATAAACTTCCCATCTTTAAACTTTGCATAAACACAGTTGTCCTCTACATTCTCTTTAAACCCAAATTTTCTTATTGTACTGTCAAACTTCAAGTACCATTGTCTTGAAGCTTGCTTTAACCCATAAATCGATTTCTTTAGGCGGCATCCCATTCTTTCATTTCCTTCCACGACAAAACCTTTCGGTTGTGCCATGTAAACATTTTCCTCCAAATCCCCATTAAGAAATGCCGTCTTTACATCCATCTGATGTAACTCTAAATCATAATGTGCTACTAATGCCATTATGATTCTGAAGGAATCTTTACATGAGACTGGAGAAAATGTCTCATTGTAATCAATCCCTTCTCTTTGCGTAAAGCCTTTTGCCACAAGTCGCGCTTTATGTCTTTCTACATTCCCTTGGGAGTCATGTTTAGTCTTGTAGACCCATTTACAGCCTACTGTTTTGGCTCCTTTAGGAATAATTTCCAAGTCCCAGACTTTATTAGTCTTCATGGACCTCATTTCCTCTTCCATGGCCTCAAGCCATTTTGAGGAATTTTCGCTTCTCATGGCTTCTTCAAATGAGGTGGGATCATCCTCCATTTGAAATTCCTCTGTATGATAAATCTGATAATCATCAGAAATAGCTGATCTTCTTACTCTTTGAGACCTCCTCGGGGCCTCCTCATTTGGTACATCTACTATTTGAGGCTGCTGTTGCTCCCCCTCATCTGTGGCAATAGGTTCTATATGATCCTGAAGAACAGGTTCCTCATTCTCATTCATTGTTGCCACGGGAGGAACAATAACAGGTGCTGGCACCACAGTGTCTTGCACCGTCGGTGCAGCGGCAGCAGGTAGTGTGAAGAATGGCTCTTGAATCATCGGAGTGGGCGCAAACACCCGCTTCTCTTCAAGGTCAATCTCTCGAGCTACCATGCTCCCCCTCATCATTTCATCCTCTAAGAAGACAGCATGTCTCGTTTCTACAAACTTTGTGTATCTGTCTGGACAGTAGAAACGATAACCTTTTGACTTTTCAGGGTAGCCAATGAAATGGCAACTTACTGTTTTGGGATCAAGTTTTCCAAGGTTTGGGTTAAATACTTTAGCCTCAGCAGGACTCCCCCACACACGTAAGTGCTTTAGTGAGGGAACTCTTCCTGTCCACAACTCGTACGGTGTTTTGGGCACCGACTTACTAGGCACTCTGTTGAGAATATGAATGGCGGTTTTCAACGCCTCCATCCATAAACTCAATGGGAGTGTGGAGTAGCTCATCATACTTCGCACCATATCCATCAGGGTACGGTTGCGTCTTTCAGCTACTCCATTTTGCTGAGGTTCGCCCGGCATAGAATACTGGGCCACTATTCCATTTTCCTGTAAAAACCTCGCAAAAGGTCCAGGAACTTGTCCATATGGGGTATGTCGACCGTAGTACTCCCCCCCACGATCTGATCGGACTATCTTAATCTTTAAATCGTGTTGGTTTTCAATTTCAGCCTTAAATATCTTGAATTTATCCAAGGCTTCATTTCTTTCTTTGATTGGATAAATATATCCATAACGGGAGTAATCATCTGTGAATGTTATGAACGAGTCATATCCATCCACACTTTTCACAGGAAAAGGACCACAAATATCTGTGTGAATAATTTGTAGAACTCCTGTGCTTCTTTTAGCGCCTTTCTTTATTTTCTTTACATATTTTCCTTTAATGCATTCTCTGCATTGTTCTAAGTCTGAGAACTCTAATGGAGGAAGAATATCATTCTTTACTAGTCTTTCTATTCTCCCCCTCGAAATATGGCCTAAACGACAGTGCCATAATTTCGACGACTCATCTAGAGTTCTCTTTCGTTTTCTGTTTACATTCGTAGACGAGGATTCATTCACTTTCTCGCACGCAACGTTCTCATTATCGCATACGACATTCACATCATCACATAATGATAACAAATAAAGCTCATTCTGTAATATGGCAATACCAACACATTCTTTATTAAACATTATTTCGCACTTGCCATTTCCAAAATTGCAATCATAACCATCTTTGTCCAAATTTGACACACTAATCAAATTCCTCTGTAAAGAGGGTACAAAAAGGACATCCCTAAGTAAAAGAGTGGAGCCATTAGCTAATTCTAATGAAAGATCGCCAACGGCTTCAACTTCAGCTTCGACTCCATTTGCGACTTTAACGCATCTTTCTTTTCTTTGCGTAGTCCTCGTCGAACGGAATCCCTTTCTTAGCCATTATCATCTTTAAGTAGTCAGGACAATCCTTCTTGTAGTGTCCCGTCTTCTTGCAGTGAAGACACTGGTCTTTGTCTACAGCAAATTTGTTCTGTTGAGGCTGATGTACAGAGGCTTTGCCCTTGTTCTTTGAGAAGGGGTTACTGTTGTAATTCTTTTTCTTGTTTTCCCTCACAAAGTTGATAGCACCACCATGTGAGGATTTCATTCTTTCCTCCTCTTGCACGCACATGGCTATGCACTTTTCCATGTCCCATTTTTCGGGCTGCATATTATAGTTGACAACAAAAGTGTCAAACTCTTTTGGCAAAGAAGCAAAAACCAGATGAATAAGGAACTCATCCTTGAGAGCCAAATCCATCGGTTTCAGTTTAGATGCTAAGTTGCTCATTCTAAGAATGTGCTCTCTTATGCCATTGCCACCGCCAGAATACCTCTCTGTTACCAGCTGCTTAATCAGCTGTGTAGCATAAGTCTTTGAAGAGCCAGTGAACTGACTCTTTATTTTATCGAGATATTCAGTGACAGTGTCACACTCTGCAATTGAGCCCAAAATAGCAGGCTCAATTGTGTTCTTTATCACAGCCATACATTTCTTGTTGGCTGTGGTCCATTTCTTATGATCAAGGTCATAAGACATCTGTAAGGGAGCATGATCCCTCTGTCTTTTCTGCCATGCAGTGTCATCCTCATTCTGTTCCCTCACTGGCGCCAAAGGCTCAGTGGGACGTGCTGTAGTGAGGACCCAGTCCACCTCAGCCAAGATAAAAGCTAAATCTAACTTTTTCTTCCACTCTCCATAATTATCACCTTTGAGAGTGGGGATTTCTCTAATACAACTCATTAAGTTGTATCCTCCTGAAAAATATTTCAAATACAGTGAGAACGTAACATCAAAATCATATGCCTTATTTCCAACGTTGGTCAAAAATACGACATACAATTTAAAACAATTCTATCATACATTAAATCTACATCACCGTTGGGCAGAAATAGAAATAATGCATGAAATCAACATTAAAAATTTATAATACTGATATTAACAACGTTGGTCAGAAAATAACTGTATCATAAATCTCTGGGAATTTTAATCTATTTTTCCAAAATTAAATTCTCCCGTTGGTTCGAATTTAATAATGAAAAACAATCAATATTAACTTTTGCAGCGGAAACTGTAATTATTCAAAAATAATTCATTATTCAGAAGCATTATACTGTAAACATCAATCTCTGGAAAAATTAACACGTTGGTGAAAAAATTTACAGAGATTTTGGATGAAATTTCAATCAAATTCATCAAAAATTACTTCTGAAAAATAATTAAACATCAATTTCGTGTTTTACTGTGCATTCGGCCATTTCGGCCTGCTCGGCCTGGCCCACGGCCCACGGCGGCCTGACCGCGCAGCCTCACGCTCGCGGCCCGCTCGGCCGGCCTCTCTCGCGCGCCTCACGCGCCCACGCGCTCGCGGACGCCATCAGCGCCGCGGCCCAACTCGCCCTCAGCCGTTGGATTCGCATCCAACGGCTGCAAACCCGCACAGCCGCGCGCGCGCGCGACGCTCTGCCCCGCGCTCCGGCCGCAACCTGGGCCTGGGCCGGGAAAGCGCTCGCCCGCCTGGGCCGAATCTCGCCCGCGCCGCGCCGAGCGATCTAATCCGTCCAACACAATCCGACGGCTCAGCGGGGTTTGCGCCCGATCAAAACCTGCGCGGCGGACGCTCCCCGAACCCTAAACACTTCTCTCCTCTCCCTCTCCTCTCGCGCCCGAGCGACCACGAAGCGGCGGCGGCGGCGACTACGTGCACGCCGCCGGAGAAGAAGAAGAAGAGTCGGCGCCGCCGCGGGCCCTCTCGCCGGCGTGCGCGCTCCCCCGAGAGGGAGCGCGCCGCCGTCGAGCGGCTCCGTGTCGGCGCCCCTGTCCCGCGCGTCGACGGCGGCCGCACGTGGAGCGCCGGCGAGCCCACGGCTCGGCCGGTCTCCCGCACGCCAGCGACGACGACGGTGGTCCGGTAAGTCCGGTCTTTTCAGATCTAGGGTTAGGGTTTAGCCCCAGTTCCCCTCTCTTTTCTTTTCTGTTTTCTAGGGTTCGGGGGGGGTTTCTTTCTTCGCTTTTCTTCCCCGCACGCCGGTCAACCGACGGCGATCTCATTCCCCTTCTAGATCTACACCTAGATCGGCTCTGATACCATTGTTAGGTCTAGGTTTTAGGATCTTCTAGGTTAGATCTAGAGGTGTTCATCTTTAGGGTTCGAGTTCTTGAGGGCTACACTAAGAGGGAGAGAGGTACCAACCTTCGGGTGCAGAGGAAGCAGAAGCGGCCATCGCGGGTTCGTTGATGAAGATCTGCGCACGGGCAGCGACGGTCGGGGTAGAGGTTCTGGGCTCCTCTGCGGCGTGTCCCGGGCGGCGGCGTCTCCCTGGCGGCGGTGAACGGCGCCGGTGGTGCTTCCCGTCGGCTCAGCGCCCCCCTCTTACAGATCGGGTCTAGGGTTTGTAGGTGGGGTGACGGCGGCGCGGTCAACCTCGTGATGCGTGCCGCCCGGCCCCCACCTCTGTATTTATAGCGCTGGCGACAGGGGCCCACCAGCCAAACGGGCTGGGCGCCCCCGATCAGGGCGCGGTCAAGGGGTGGGCTTTGGCCGTTGGGCCAAAGCCCTGAGATCATCCTAACATGTCCGCGCCCGCCCCAACCTCGTGTGGAGAGCACTTCCGGAAGCCGGGATCTCCAGATGGTAACACGCTCTTTCTTCGATCATTGTACTTGGAAGTTGTAGTTTACTAATTCTAGCACAGACGTGTGAATTTACTGCTTGATGTGCATGCTTAATCACTTAATTTTGATGTGCATGCTTAATCACTTAATTTGGGACCAAGGGATCTGCCTCGTTGAGATGATGTAATTGTAGCCTGTAGGAAGCTTCGTTGGACACATGTGAACTGTTTAGCGTTACTGACATGTGGATGGTTTGGCATGCTAGTTTGGAGTTATCATTTCAGAGTGCTGTTACCGTTACAACAGTTGTTATGGTACCTGCAATGGAGGAAGTCAAACTTTGGTTGACTCGGCCATTGAAATTCTAATACACCCCTCGACAGTCGACAGACACCGTGAAATCCTGCGATATATAGTCTATAGACTGTCACTTCACTAACTGAACGATGCATTTCAATTTGTGTAGGGTTTTTCATGTTAATATGTTCTGAGGGTGTTTTTGATCTTCGGAAATGCCCGAGTAAATGTAATTTAGGATGCTATTTTAGCTCTTTGTAAGACTGCCCACTTAAAAAGTAGGGGTTTTTGGCTTCTCGCCATTACAATTTTCCAACTTTTGAAAAACGCCATTACAATTCAGCTTATTGGAAATCTGCCATTACAATTCTCATTCTCCCGCGCCCATACCCTGTTCTACGTCTGGCGCGTAGCTGGGCCCACTTGCAGTCGCCGTATTCCCGTATCTCCCCGTATTGCTCCTTGTTCAGTCGGATCAGGTAATGGCGAGCAACATGCAGACATGCAGCCGCCGCCGGAGTCCGGTGAGCCCGCCGGCGATGCCCTCGCGGAGTGCCTCCGCCTTCTTGCCGCGCTCCCCGCCGCGGCCGCCTCCTCCCCGGCCTTCCACCGCCACTGGCCCTCCATCTCCGCTTCCCTCTCCTCGCTCTCCGCCTCCCTCACCCACCCCGCCTTCCCGCCCTCTGCGCTGCTCCTCGCGCCCCTCGCCTCCGCGCTCACTGCTCTCCTCTCCGTGTCCAGTGGCCCTCCCCTCGGGCACCTCCAAACCGTCTCGCTGCTCTCCTCCTCCGCCGCCTCGCTCTCCCAGCTCGCGGCCGACGCTCGCCTGCTCGACTCCCCCACCTCCGGTGGGGGTGACGGTGATGGAGCCGACGGCCTGCTACCCCGCCTCCGCCTCGGCTCCGCTGCTTCCCGCGCCGCGGCGCTGGACTCGCTCGTCGGCTCCGTTGGCTCCATGCCTGCGTCCTCCGCCGCCGCCGCCATCTCCGCCGTCACCGCGATGCTCGACTCCGGCGACCTCCACCCGGCCTCCCGCGAAAAGGCCGTCTCCGTGCTCGCCGCCTTCGCGTCCTCCGACGCCGCGTGCTGGTTCTTGGCCCAGGAGTCGGGCACCGTCCTACCCCACCTTTGTCGCGCCCTGGAGTCCGGCGGCGACGTCGCCGAGAACGCTTGCGTGGCGCTTAACCCCCTCACCACCGTGTCGCTTTGCGGAGGCGAGGGGCGCGAGGAGCGGCGCGGAGGGCGGGAAGGCGGGGTGGGTGAGGGAGGCGGAGAGCGAGGAGAGGGAAGCGGAGATGGAGGGCCAGTGGCGGCGGAAGGCCGGGGAGGAGGCGGCCGCGGTGGGGAGCGCGGCAAGAAGGCGGAGGCACTCCGCGAGGGCATCGCCGGCGGGCTCGCCGGACTCCGGCGGCGGCTGCATGTCTGCATGTTGCTCGCCATTACCTGATCCGACTGAACAAGGGGCAATACGGGGAGATACGGGAATACGGCGACTGCAAGTGGGCCCAGCTACGCGCCAGACGTAGAACAGGGTATGGGTGCGGGAGAATGAGAATTGTAATGGCAGATTTCCAATAAGCTGAATTGTAATGGCGTTTTTTAAAAGTTGGAAAATTGTAATGGCGAGAAGCCAAAAAACCCTAAAAAGTATGTGCTGATTTGCGAATTAATTTTTCAACTCCTTTACGGAGCCCCTTAATCTATTAATAGTGGTCAACAATCCAGTTTTTGCTTCATCACAATATGTTGCCATCACCATTTAAGACGATTTGCTCATACTAAAGCAATTTAAACTTGTATTGACCATTTGAATTAGTTGTGTTCGTGCGTGTTTAGATGCAACTTTCTTGTTTTGAACATTGACACATCAACTCCTTTGGTATATTTGATACCACTTGATATCTTGGACAGGTGAGAATTAGTCTTCGTATCCTTACAAGACCCATGCCACAGAAACTACCAACCATCTACAGGACCCGGGGGGAGAACTTCAATGAGAGAGTTTTGCCTTCAATCATTCATGAAACACTCAAAGCTGTGGTTGCCCAATACAATGCCAGTCAGCTAATCACACCGAGAGAGGTACCATTTCATCATATTTATTGTGTTTAAATATGTTTCCATGCTATGCTAGATAATAGTTGATCTGACTAGGATATGATAGCAACTTATACTTTATCCAACCGCAGGCTGTGAGCAGGGAGATTAGGAAGATTCTGACTGAGAGGGCTAGAAACTTCAATGTTGCTCTGGATGATGTGTCCATCACACTACTACAGACACCATCATCACAGACGGTTCAAAAATCGTCTGCGTTTATGTGTCAATGATAATAGGTGGTTATCACAGATGGCTCTCACACCGTCTGCGATAATATACAATACAAACGATTTTTAATAAAAAACATCTGTGGTATGAGTGATACCATAGACGGTTTTTGTTATTAACCGTCTGTGATATGATTCATATCGTAGACGGTTTAGAGTTCCGAATCGTCTGTGATATACACCATATCACAGACGGTTTGGAACAGCGTCGGGCCCATTTGCTCCTAGCCCAAATGGCCCGCTTTCGGCCGGCTCAAAAAAATGGGGGGTAGAGTTTCCCCTACCCCTGTTTCTTTGATGGCGGCGGCAACCCGAGCGGCCGGCTCGGGCGGCATGCTGGGGGGCAGTCCCGAGCGGCGGCGGGCCTTGGGCGGTAGTCAACATGTCGGCGGCGGCCTCAACTTCGGGCGCGGGAGGCGGTCGAGCGGAGCGGTGGGGCTGGCCTCAGGCGGCGGGGCCGATCTTGGGCGGCTGCTTCGGGAGCCGGTCGGTGTGCGAGCCGGTGCGCGAGGGGAAGGCCGGCGGCCGACTTAGAGGGCGACGCCGAGCTGCGATTTCGGGTGGTCGTGCGAGGAAACCGTGGTGGCGCTTTTGGCGACCATGCGGGGAAGTCGAGGCGGCCATGCGGGGAAGCCAAGGCGGTGCTTCGGGCAGCCGTGTGGGGAAGCCGAGGCGGCACTTCGGTGGCCATGCGCGGCGCGGAGCCCGAGGCGTCGGTGCGGTCGGTCAGCTCCACCCGTTGCTTCAACTGGCAGCCCCGAGCGGCGACTTCGGGGCTGGCGCGTACGAGGCGTCACGCGAGCAGCCGGCGGCCCCGAGCGGTGGCTTCGAGTGGCGACTTTGAGACCAGCGCATGCGGGAGGCGTGCAAAAGGAGGTCGGCGGCCAGATTCACGCATGGCGGCCGTATGAGGCCGGCCGTGCATGATTATTTTCCTTTTTGTTTCAATCTACAGCGCAATCAACATTTACTCTTTCATGTAATCTACCGATCGACATTGTGCCGGCGACTTCAAGTCTGCTCGCGGTAGATTAGAGCGGATTTGCACCGTAGAAAAATAATCTAGAAAGCGAAATCCGCGGATTTTAGAGCGATCTAGATATAGACAATTCAATCTACTAATGCTTCGATGATTACCTTTCAATTCATCGGAGCGATTCGTGCTGATAACGTGTTAAGGAACCGTCACAGGTATTTGATAGGTTGTCTGCTGCATAATACAGGTCGGATCTGGCGTCAGCGGGGCAGAGAGGCCGACAGGGGCGGGAGGGAGGAGCTCAGGGGCTTTGAGGGGGCGGCGCCGGGGAGGAGAGAGGAGGTCTGGCAAGGAGAATGAAGGGATGAGAGGAATAGATAAGGGGCAAAACCGACAATTCATCTTTAGAATATATGAAAAATCGGAGAACAAAAAAGAAAATGAGAGAAAATGAGTGATATTGACATATGTCAAATGAGGAAATTGGAGTGGCAAATTTCGAATTTCAAGAAACTGAGTGGCATATGTTGAAGCAGCAACTTTCTGAGTGCCATATATCAAATTTGGGAAAAAAAATTGGCCTTTTTTAAAATTTTGATTAGCCACAGCAAGAACAGGGGGTGACAATTGAACGCAAAAGGCTGTATTACACTGTGAGAAAGCGAGGTAGAAAAATACGCTTTTAGTGTTAGGAAGCGCAGGTGCAAAATTGGCTTTGTCGTGAACAGAAACTCCTCATCATTTTCTTTGTTTCATCCCATAATAGGATTCCCATTCCATCCATCGTTTTGGTCGAGGGCGAGAACCGATCGAGTGCACTCACTTATCTGCCGTCAGAGGCAGAAGCTGTCGCTTGACGGACGAAGCTGAGCGTTATTCTTCTTCAGTGGAAGGCCTCGGGAATCCCTCTTTTAGTTGGCAAGGTCAATCTAGCGGTTAGCACGCGCATCCGTCTTCTTGCTCGTTGCGCGTTAGCGCATCCGTCTTCTTGCCGAGGAATGAAAAAGTTTTTTTTTTCACTTGCCAATATGTAGATAAGTGAGTGTAAAAAGTCGATGTCCGACCGTGGCTGCTATTGAACCGCGAGGTTGTGTAACTGTTAGCGGATGCAACCGAGCCATACAAGAAGAAGAGCAGCGGAAGGTGACTTAGCAACGTCAGTCATTTCCTATAGGAAGGAAGGAAGGAAATGGTCTCTCTTTGTTAGACCCCGTTTGGCACAGCTCCATCACCGGCTCCTGGAGCTGTTTGGAGCCGTTTTGTGCCAAACAGGGTAAAACAAAATAGCTCCACCCAAGGAGTCCCTTAAAACATGCTGAGACAAAAGATATGTACGAGATGGAGCTGAAAAAAGTAGCTCCACCCGGCTCCATCCGCAGGCCCGCATGCTATTGCCCTTGTACTTTCGTGAATTTACGCGATCTGCCACCGGCTCTTCTATTCTCCCATTCCCGTTCCTCTGTTCAGTCTTCTCGTCTTCGACCATGAAGGGAGCACCGCCGCCATTAAATATTGGTTGTTAATACTTTGTGTTATTTTAAATTTTAATTTTTTTTGAATTCAAATTTACTCGGATGAAAAATCATGTAGAAACATACAACTATTGATGTTACTACAAGCCAAATAGACAGGGGTATATTGGACAATTGACATCTCTCAACCATGCATGATAAAACAGGTGGAGCTGTTTTGCCAAACAATCTACCAAAACAGCTTCAGCTCCACCGGTGGAGCTGAAACAAAAAAAAAACAGCTCCACTTGTGAAGTGGAGCCGTGCCAAACGGGGCCTTAGTTGCAGTCACGATTGGGCATCACATCGATCCTGTACACTTTTGTCACCTAAGTACCTAACAGAAGTCGATAAGTCTTGCACAAGATTACAAAAGGTCAACAAATCTTTAATAGAGTACGTTGATGTATACACACGTCATCGTAGCTGGTCGAACAGTGTATGCTGATCTGCTTCGTTTGGTGGACAACAGTGTGGTCAACCTAAACAAAATTCCTATGCAAGTAAGTCTTCCATGGCGTCAAGAGAGTGGTGACAAGAAAGTCTTCCATGGCGTCAAGAGAGGGGTAAAGAGTGCACATATGTAGAGCAAGCATCCCCATTTGCTTAGCAAGTCTCCCCATACCCATTGGTATTTGATAGGCTGTCTGCTGCATAATTGTAATAGCTAGCATGCAGCTGGGGTTGGCATGGAGCTTAGCATCCGCTGTCATGGTGGTTGCGTCCGGAGCACCTCCTCCCACCGCCGCTAGCCTTGCGCACTGCCCCAAAATCTGTGGGAACGTGAGCATCTATTACCCCTTCGGCGTCAGGCCTGGCTGCTTCCGAGAGGGCTTCGAGCTCACCTGCGACAACACGACCAAACCTTGGAAGCTCTTCTTGGGCAACACCACCACTCAGGTGACTAGCCTCTTTCCTTCAGGAACTGTCCTTGCCTCTGTTGTGTACACCATCCCCCCCATGACGCCAGGCGTTGGCTCCTACAACTTGTCCTGGGATTCTCCCGGGAGGAACCTCAACATTGAGACTTACAACTACTTGGCGTTCTGTAACGACCCACATCGTTAATTAACCTTAACCAGCGAATTAGGACGTTAAGTAGGATTAATTACATAAATGATAATCTAAAAATACGGGGGAATTTAAAATTTTCTACATAGTCGTATAAATTGAAATCAACGAACGGTAAACGAATACGCTATTACCGTAATTTTATCGACAAGGGCGAATATTCAACTATATAGACTCAAGTGAGAAAGAAAATTTAGTTGCGCAGCTAGTATAGTATTCAACTCAATTAAATTATATATATAACAGTCCATAGTATAACAGTAATTTATTACAATCCGTAGTTGGTAAAATCAATAACATCCATTGAACCACAATTAGGACTTATATCAAGTCAAATAAAAGTATTACAAATTGCATTACATGATAGCGACAATCTGAATTACAACAAATATACAATTCCATATCTCAACCAAATAACCATCTCAACAATTAAGAGTTTGCAATACAATAGTATTCCGTCAGAAAGTATATGATTCAATTTACATCAAGTCCATCTCTTACATAATTATTACAATAGGGAAATGAAGAATAGAAATTACATTAAATTATATACCTCAATATTAAGAGAAAGCCCTATTACAATTTAGATCATTTCATACATTAGAAGATGTCGTCGAGTTGCCACCACACCACTATTCTAATTGTGAACAAACCAGTAGTTATAATGCCGAAAAAGACCAAACAAAAGAGTAATTAAAAGTAAGGCAATATAAAATAAGAATTGCCGTCAGAGCCCTAGCGATTAACTTCGGGCGGGGTAATCCGTTCACAGAGATACCTGACCGTCCGGGGGCCAGTCGGCACCTCTCACAACCATAGGCTCATCACACGACATTATATATATATATATACAAACCTGTTCTGAACATAGGAATCCAACCAAGGCAAAGACCAGGTGAGCACAAATCATTCCAGCCAAACCCACAACAGAGAAACCACCTGTCAAAGCCCTCACCATGCAAATATCCACCGCAGTGAACCAGATAGCACCGGGCCAGAGCAGCCACGCCCAGGGAGCATCGACAGCCAGCAAAGCCTCACGGGCAAGCCATCCACCAAAATATCCCACATTGCATACCAGTAGCCAAACCGAGAGGAAAGAGCACAGAGGGACAAGCAAGGTAAGGCAACATTCCCCAACTCTCACAGCCAATCCCCAGACCGCAGAGGAGTCCCCAGCCGAGTGGAGCCGAAGGGCCAGGGAGGCGAAGGCACAGCAAGCCGAAGGAGCAAGACGACCGTGATGGCGGCAGGAGAACCGCAAGCCAGCGCCCACAAGCCAGCAACCACAAGCCAGCAACCGCAACCAGCCCCAAACCCTAACCATTCCTTCAAGCAACCGTGCAGGTAAACCTCACCACCATCACCATCCATAGTATACAGTTATTCCATTCATACAACCTAGACTAGAAACCATACGCATTCACAGTAGAGCACATGAACCCATACGAGCATGGCATCAGAAATAGCAGAGGAGAGGAGGGTTACCAGGAGGGCGGCGGCTGCGGGTTTCCCGGCTGAGCCACCAGTTCGCCGCCACCGGTACTCCCCCGGCGTACGGCGACGGTTCACCGGCGGAGACAGCCACGGTCACCCGCCTCCCAAAACCTAACCCTAGGTAAACCTCACAAAAAGTTAGCAAATCACAAATTTAGAGATCAAAGCAAATAGCAACCAAACCACATCAAGCCAACCCTAGATTGGGTGGGATGGAGGAGCTAGGCGCCAGATCTGGGCCTGGGCCACAGATCTGGCCGGGGAGCTATGCGGCGCGACGGGAAGCCGGCGTGAGGGGGAGCGGCACCGAGGGGAGGCGCCGAGCGCCGGGGCAGAGGCGCCGAGGCGCGGGCGCGAGAGGGTGGCGGCGTGTTGGGGGAGTTGGACCGGGCGACGGCGCTGAGACCCGAAGGCGGAGGAGAGGCGGCACGGCGTCGGCGTCGGCATCGGCGTGGAGAGAGAGGCCGAGAGAGAGAGAGGACGAGAGAGAGAGAGAGACGGCGGAGGGGGCGAGAAAAGAGGAAGAGGAGGAGGAGCCGAGGCGTCGGCCGAACCAGGAAAAAGGGGGAAAGGCAGCCGGGTGAGAAGAAAGGAAAGAAAGAGAAGGAAAAAGAAAAGAGAGAGAAAGAAAAGAGAGGAGAAGCGCACGTATAATCATAAATCCGTCTTAGTAAATATTTAATTTAAGTGTTAGATTGCAGATTAAACTACTTGTTAGTATTACACTAATCTTGTTAAAAGTATAAAATATCACTAATCGGTTTAGATGGAAACTACAGCTTAATTAAGGGCTGTCAATAGATTAAAAATCTGGCGCGTACTAATTGAATCGATGTATTGCCGTTCGAACTATTAGAATTCCTGATTTAATACTTATTTAACCCTGTTGATGGTATAAACTTGTGAAACCTCAATAATAAATATTAGTGATCATTATAAATGAACCAAAAACGTAAATAGATTAAAACAGGCCCGCGTAAATATTAGAACCTGTGTATGGCTATTTAGATTACTCAACGGTGTAATTAATTACTTAGACAACTTGGTTAGTAATATTTAAAATTAGAGAAATACCTCTGATAATTATAGAAATCTACCCTTGGTTACTTAAGGTCATTAGAACAAGTAATCGGGTCCGATGATTTAAAAAGAAGCGAGTCGATTAAGCTCATACGCATCCGGATTTAATTAGAGTACTATAGTCTAAGTCCATTTTTGATTGCAGATTTAAATACCCAGATAAATTGAGTAGGTCCATCTAAATAGTAGAAGACCATTAATCAATATTTGCAATGATTAGAATAAATGTATTGCCATCTGTAAAATAAAGTCGTAGCATGTACCAATTTAATTGATGCATTGTTAATTCAATCATTCAAGGTTATAGCTAAATACTTAAATAGCCGGGATAGTGTTAAATCATAGAATTTTCCTAGTAAACATTATTGGATCTTAAAAATAAACTAATTGATGCCGTAGGCTGGAAATGGCACGCATGCGGAGCAAACGATCATAATATCATTTAGATCATTTTATTACGCATTTAAATGCCCAGCTAAATTTTGTTAGTTGAATATAAACTATGGAAATCCACTAATAACTATTCTAAATTGTTAGAATAAATTAGTAGCCATTAGAAGATTTAGAACTGGTCATGACGACTAGATTAACCTGTACCAAATTAAAATAATAAGCCATGACTCAAAAGTTGTGCCCGCCAATTAAACTGGTACATAGTAATTTAAATAGCATAAGCCATAGCAATCCGTAGCTAACTAAAATAAAATCCTGGCGACCGTACAAAGACGCTTTAGTATAATTCAATTAATAATTACTTAAGAATTAATTTCGTTGGTGTAGATAATTAATCACACGCGTATTAGTTACAAGAAGGACCGGTACCAAAGAAAAAGAATCTATTTAAATAAACATAGAACCTAAAGTGAAGTAAAATGGTGAATGTATACTTGTGCTCATATGAGGAATCAAATTGGTAAAAGTGCATACGCAAAAATTGACTAGAATTAATAATGGCAGCTTATCATCGTACAAAATCCATATGAGCCGTTATAATTGTTTATGCCTCTAGTTAATTCCATATAATCGGAAAATTGCTAGAAAATAATAAAATGTTGAACGTACCTACTATATCAACCATCTCTCGTGACTCTAGTGCGATAATGTTGAACGACGGGTAGTATGCCGAAATTAACCTTAATTACCGCAATCGGGTTAAATTGAGCGAGATCTGACCTTAGGGGCACAAACACATCGATAACTTGTATTTTATTATATTTCCATAGATTAAATCGTAGTCGACGTATTTAATTGCAGGCGACAATCCAAGCTATGGGAGTGATTTCACCTGATCCTACTTGAATCCGAATTTATGGTTGAAATCCAGGCAAGCATTCCTTTGATCAAAGCTTCTGAGTATATTCGTAAAACAAGTATTTTGTATTAATCTAGTATCACCCTGCATGAAATAAATAAAAGATAATTTAAATCGAGAATTGGCAAGAGATAAGAGAAAAGGGTTAGATGGCAACTGATGGAGCAGTTGGCCACTAAAGTTAAGTAAAAAGGTGGGCAGAGGTTGCCAGGGGAGGCAGTGAGTGGGCAAGGGAGGGACCTCTGCATAAGAATAGAATATAAGGGACTACAAACTTCATTTGTATGAACAGACCGTACCAACCGTATCAACCATCGTTCCGTCTTCACGGGCAGTCGGTACTCTAGTGAGGTGTTATGTTCTCCACAGGAGTGATTTATTTAGGGAATAGGCCCAAAGGAACCGGTATGAGACCGGAGCGTAAAAACCTACAGGCGGGTTACGCATTGGCGTTATATACGCGAGAGTGGGGGTTGGGTGAGGGTCGGAGAACCCTACCAGCCAACGGTTATGTCGCTTTCGGTAGGTCTGCGTGGCTCCAGGCTGCCGCTTGTGAGTAACCGGGTGGAGATATAATTACTGAGCTAGAGATAATTGTACTGTACTCTGTTCTGGGCGCCGCTTCAAAGGAATTGCGGATAATCCCAAGAGCCAACACGAGCAGAGTGATGATGGGTAAAGTGATACAAGCTTGCGCAATGCTATTAAAAATCATGAATTCATGCCTGTCTCCGGGAAAGGAGAATTACGGAAACTTATGGGGGTTTTTGCTGTTCATGCGTATGTTCAGTAGTTTTCTAAATTAATAAATCGGACTTCTTTCAAAGCCAACAAACTTTATTTTCTATGTCATGGGAAGGAAATTGAGAAAGGAAAAGAGTATAAAAATGAGTAAGAAATTGAGAATAGGAATTGAGATTCCTAAATGTGGAAAGGATAAGCATGTTGTGCATTTTTGTTAATAACGCTTGCTGAGTACTTCTGTACTCACCCTTGCTATAAATCTCCCCTTGCTTAGGAGCATGTCAGTTCAGAGAATAGCAAGTCAAGTGGAAATTGCTTGGATCGAAGACCGTGGACTCGGATTGCAATAGGTGCAAGGTGGGCCTCCCGTGCGAAGGTTGTGTCGAGAATGAGATATTCAAGCCTTTGAGGCTTTGTAATAAAATGTAACCCTGCGTGGCGATAATATTGTAATATCGTGTTTTGTCTCTAATTATTGTTCTGCTGCAACACTCTTGTGGCTTATTATTCGTTAGAGCGATGTTTTATCTGCTAAAACGAATAATAATCCGTTGACTGGCGTTATTACCCCACGGTAATAATGCGGGTCGTCACACGTTCCTTGGCTGCGGAATCGGGGTCTACCTGTTTCACCCTGACACCGGCGACCTTCTAGGCCATTGCACGATCAAGTGCGCCTCCATGGCGGCCATGCTCACGGCAACGGAAGGAGGGATTTGCAACGGGATGGGTTGCTGCACTGTGACGTTCCCGGTGTTGTTTCGAGGCTTTAGAGTGACCATTGTTAAGAACAATGAGACAGTACCACTGCCCTTTGATAATTTGACCATCAAGGCTTTCTTAACCTTCTATCCGTATAGGTTTAGTGTTGCGGATCTCTTGTCAGATAAGATAAATGCGAGCACCGTTGGTGCTTCCTCGGCGTACCTCTCCACTGTCATCACAGACAGACCAAATTGTCCAAGCACTCGGTTCGATGATAAGACGCAGTGTGCCTGCGGCAGTAGCAATTGCGTGGATGTGGCAAATGGAGGCTACTCTTGTACTTGCTCCGGCAATTCCGATAATGGCAATCCCTACCTTCTTGATGATTGCAAACAAGGTACATACAAACCTCTAGCTCTAGATACACTCTTCCAGCCCCCAATTTTTGTGATTGTTTGCTCATTCAATGTGTGATGTTTTAAGAATGTACTGGAAAGGATAATTAGGGACCTTAAATATGAATGTATGGAGAAATTTTACCTCCTGATTCTCGTTGTTTCTTTCCTGTCTCTCTGTCTACAGTGTTTCTTTTCTTTATTGATTGTTATCTCATTACATATTTTGTGTTACTAACATTTCTTAACTGGAACAGAGTATAACCCTACCCCAAAAATGAATTGTTCTAGATCATGTGGCAGAACTAGCATTCCTTTCCCTTTTGGGCTTGAGCCGGGCTGTTTTGCTAAAAGGAGATTTCAACTGAATTGCGCGTCCAATCGCACTCTTATTGGAAGGCCACCTGCAAAATATGAAGTGACAAATATTTCCTTAGACGACGGACTCCTGTATGTTAATAAGCTTTCAGAATTTGAAGATGCCAACACAAAGTTTCTATCAGTATACTATGGTGGTTCTGGATATTTTGGCCAGCAATTAATTTATGGTTTGGAAAAGTCTGACTTATCTGAAGAATACGGTGTTTGGAGGTGGGCCGTGACCAATTTGACATGTGAAAATGCAAAAAACAAGAGTGTGTATGCATGCCTTAGCATGAACAGCGAATGTCTTGGTGTTACGTATGGGGGACTCTACATCGGTTATCGTTGCAAGTGCTCTGTTGGCTTTGAAGGAAATCCTTATGTCCAAAATGGATGTACAGGTACGCAATTCTTTCTTGTATGCAGTGCATTCAATTTTATGGTATGCAACAAGAATATGGAGATTTAACATGGAATGTTTGAAGAAAGTGATATGTTATCCGTTGAATTTTACTGTATGCTATTTGCAAATACTAATGTGTGTGTGTTTGAAAGCAAGTAGGACCATCAAAAGTGATATTATATACACTCTGTAACACCCCCGTTTTTGTGGACGGGAATGTCGTTATCCTCCGTAACAGCCCAGGAGTTCAGTTACGGACAGAGGAAGTATCATGCCTGCTCACGAACATTTAAAGAAAGTTAATTTAATTGAAATATGACATAACGGTCAATTTTAATAATAATACGGGCGTCCAAGCCCAAAACTTAACTTACATACAGAAGAGCCGAAGGAAACACCACAGGAACGCTTGAGTGCAGTCGTAACCCTAACGCGAACACTTGCAGCATCTTCTTTTCTTTTGGTATCTGTGGAGGAAATTTTGCAAGCCTGAGTACTCCAACCCCGTACTCAGCAAATCACATATGGAATATATAACTATATGCCAGGATTTTCAAAGAAAGGGAGTATAGTGTTTTATTAAGAGGTGGATGCAATTTTATTTGCAAACGAATAAAATTTAAAACACTTGCTCCTTAAGATCAGGGGTTTCTGTTATCAGACAAAGTTTCATCATTACTCAGATTAACAACATCAAAAACACTACTTATGCCTCGTTGTTGGAATCACCCAATTAACACAGCTTCATTAACCGGAAGCACGGCGTATTCGAATACCATTTATTTCACTCTGCAGAGTTGCCCTGCTTTACCCACAAGATTTCTTAACTCCACGTCTGGCTTTAAGAAAACAAGGTTGTTCACTGTTCAATTCTTTATATAGCCTCCACCCAGTAGGTCCTAGGCCTCCATAAGCTCGGATGACCCCACGGATCTCCTCCGACTCATAGCAGTCCTACTGTTGTATGGTTAACCCCCTCTCATACGTACTCACCCTCGGACTCCCCCAGCCAGTTGCAGAGGTTCAATTGAGCTTGAGCAGTTACTAAACCAGGTTTGACAAAGTCAACGCTTGTGGTTGGGCGGATACTATGTTCTTTACTCAGCATAAGGGTCTAGTCCTTATATTTTTCTCTGAGGCATCAACCATCCACAAACCCATATTCAGTACCTTCCTGTACTGCCACCAATCCACAACCAAGCCTCCATCCTAGGATAAAGCGGTGGACGAAGTCCACCACACGGACCTCCACACCCTTTTTATCCTACTGTATACCGGCATCACCAGCCTAGGGTATGGTGTCCTATACCACCCTACCCTAGCCCGAGTTTCCAAATCTACTGGCCCACGGCCAATGTCACTTAATAGTACAAAATGTTGAACGAAGTGATTTATGAATATTTATACCGTACAATAATAATCACTAAGGTTGTCAAGGTGAATGGCCATCAAAGTAAACATGGCTTTTATCGGTGGTAGGATTTATCTAATTAACATGTCATTCTAAACATTTATTTTAAGCAACTATCATTTCACAACTATCAATAATGAAAATACATTAAGTAAATAATGTAAATTTCATGGGATTCAATATGATCAAAAACATGTGACTTGCCTCTTTGTCCATAGTCTCTGATTATCTTTACGTAATCTTCGGTTTGGACACCGACTTCTTTAATTGCTCTTGTAGTCCTTTGGTTGACCAGCTCATGTGGTTCGTGTACTAACGTGGAAGACGAACACACACGTCCCTGCTTTACGAAAGGCAAGCTGGGAACAAAATACAAATAAATAACCGAAATAACATAAAGAGGGTAGGTGGGGTGGTCAGGGTTTAGGTGTGTGGGATGGTCGAGGTTGTATATGTGGCGGATGGATTCTCGATGAATGGCGGAAGGTGTGGATGACATTGATTTGTAGGGTTAGGATATTTGTCTGGGTTGTTTAGAGCTTCACTAGAGTCTAGAGCGGTAGTGCGAGAGTGCGAAGAGTGTAGATGGGCTCCGGACGACAAATCGGATACAAGTGTTAATAGGATTTCGGTGAACGAAAGAAGTTTGGATTGAAATAGGGTTAGGGTTTGGGAGGGTGTTTGAGGTTTTTAGGATTACTAGTATCCTATATGAGGAAATAGAGCTAAGAAATGGGTTGGTGGGCTCGAGACGATCAAAACGGATATAAACATGCATTTTTGGGCTATATGAACAGTAACGGGTCGGGTTGCTACAGTAGTGGGCGCGGTTACTGTTCACGGCGGGCGGGATTACTGTTCCTTAACGGGTTTTCGCTACAGTACCCGAACCGGTACTGTTCTTCTTCTCCCTCTCGTGTGCTACAGTACCCCCGAGAAACAGAGAAAGCGAAAATTGGGGAGATCTCGAGCTGTGGTGCATAGAAATGAAAACCGGGGGTATGGGTGGACTCATGGGGACGAGGGGGTTCCATTTTTGTGGTCTTCAAGGGCAGGGGAGACGGCAATCGCCGGCAGCGAGGGCATTTCTCCCGAGAGCATCTGGACGGCCATGGTGAATTTCTAGGGTTAAGAGAGCCAAAGTTTTGGCATTTAAGCATCTAGAGGGTGAGGAGGTGAGGGTGGAAGGGTCGGCTTGTGCTAGGGATGCCGAGGTTGGGCTAGCCACGGTGAGGTGGTTGCGGCCGGCGGTGACTCTCAGCGCCGGGAAAGGAGAAGGCTCGGGGGGCTATGGCGATTATTTGGGGAAGTTCCTGGGAGCTTGTAGTGGCCATGGGAGCGAGCAATCGGAAAATAATCGACTGTATTGCGGAAATTAGATTTGTGCTCACCTTTGAGTTCTCCGGCGATTAGCGGCTATGGAGGCGGTGAGGGCCTGATTGGGCGTGCGGGGAGCTTCGGTGGAGTTCGTGGGAGGGGTCGGAGGGGTCCTTGGGCCTTTATAGGGCTCGAAGGCGGTTCGACGCCAGGAGATGATCAAGACGGCGACGACAGCTCAAGGGGGCAAGAAAGATCGGGGAGAGCGCAGAGGGGATAGCTGGCGATAGCAGGTGAGGACTAGAAGGTGCGGGATAAGTCGGTCGGCTTGGAGGCGACGAAGAAATCGGGCGGCGGTGATAAAAATCTGGACGGCGGTGTAGTTGTCTGATGGTGAATAGTGCCAGCACGAAAGTTGTTCGTTGAGGTACTGTCGGCAGAGTTTAAGGGCTGGATTAAGCTGAGATTTGTGCGGTTTATGGGAAGGATCAAAGGTGAAACTAATTCCAAATGAGATTTCAAATCTTCGTAAAAATCAGTTTGTTTCGCACTCCAATTTACATTTAGCATTCTATTTGCAGATATTGATGAGTGTATGATACCAAACTATTGTAATGGGACGTGCCATAACTTGAAAGGAAGCTATAGTTGTTGCCCTCATGGCATGTCTTTTGATCCAGTAAGAAGGCAGTGCACTTCCAATAAGCGGCAAAATCTTCTTTTGGGTATGTCAGGCTTTCCTTATCATTTTTCTGTCCTACGCATTCCAATTGTCAAAAATAAAACTTGATTTGTTGCAAATATTCATGTAGGAGTTGCTATTGGGATTAGCAGTGGTTTTGGAGTTCTAGCTCTTACATTAGGTGCAATTGTATTAGTCAAAAGATGGAAGAGAGGCACTCAAAAGAGAATTCGAAGGGCATACTTCCGAAAAAACAAAGGCCTACTCTTGGAGCAGCTGATCTCGTCCAGTGAAAGTGTTACACATAACACAAGAATATTTTCCTTGGAAGAGCTAGAGAAAGCAACCAACAACTTTGACTCAACGCGTATTGTCGGACATGGAGGCCACGGCACAGTTTATAAGGGGATTTTATCTGATCAACGGGTGGTGGCCATCAAAAAGTCCAAAATTGTGGAGCAGAGTGAGATTGACCAATTTGTTAATGAGGTTGCCATCCTGTCTCAAATTATTCATCGCAATGTGGTGAAACTTTTCGGCTGTTGCCTTGAGTCCGAGGTGCCTCTTCTCGTGTATGAATTCATCTCTAATGGCACACTTCATGACCTTCTTCATGGCGATCTGAGCTCCAAATGCTTGTTAACGTGGGATGATCGTATCAGGATTGCTTTAGAGAGTGCAGGGGCACTTGCTTACCTCCATTCTTCTGCTGCAATGCCAATCTTTCATAGAGATGTGAAATCGACCAATATACTCATGGATGGCACTTTCACTACAAAGGTTTCAGATTTTGGTGCTTCCAGATCCATTTCCATTGACCAGACTCATGTGGTTACAATTGTTCAGGGGACATTTGGGTACTTAGATCCGGAATATTACTATACAGGCCAATTAACTGAGAAGAGTGATGTTTATAGTTTTGGAGTGATACTTGTTGAGCTCCTAACAAGGAAGAAGCCAATTTTCCTCAACTGTCTTGGTGAAAAGCAGAACTTGTGTCATTACTTCCTTCGAGGACTACAAGATAATACTATAATGGATATATTGGATGCTCAAGTTGTAGAGGAAGCCAGCCAAACAGAAATTGATGAGATTGCTTCAGTTGCAGAGATGTGCTTAAGGACTAAAGGAGAACAGAGACCTAAAATGAAAGAAGTGGAGTTAACATTGCAACTCCTAAGAGCTAGGAAATCTAGAACATACAAAAAGGAGCTACGAAGGGACAGCGAAACCAAGCCATTATCAACTCCAAAGTCCAAATCTACTTCTCTGACCATGACCAAGAATGTTGAATTTGGTCTTGTTGCTAATCCAGCGTCTCAGGTTGTCTCTAGGTGCTATACCATGGAGCAAGAAATGATATCGTCGGCAGAATTTCCTCGCTGACTGTAGATTTTGTTTTGAACAATTCCCCAGTTGCTTTGTTTTCTTATGTAAACACCTTACTTTCAGCATACCACATTTTCAGTCCATGTAACTAATGAGTAGGTGGAAGGCTGAATAAATTTTGTAGATGAGATTCAATGTAGAAATGTATGTTACACTTTTTTTTCTCAAATTTTGTGTTTTCTGAAATTCTACTGGATCAAAATATAGAGTTGCCATAATTAGATGCCACTGTATACTGTAATGCCAAGATTGATTTGGTCATGAGGAATAAGTGCATGACAGACAGAACTACAGAGATGCTCTGAAGAGTCGCAGAATAATTGATTACTACACCTTAATCTATTACTATCTTAAAGGTAAGCAATAGCTTTCAATGCTCTCATGACTCCCCGGGCGATGCCCTCCCCCAACCCACCGCCGGCCAATCCAGTCGGGGCATCCACCACCTTTTAGGCTCAGCGACAATGAGTTCTTCTTCCCTGCCATGGCTACTCCACCACCACCACCCCTAGAATCGTCGCCGATCTTCTCGAAGGGCACTCATCTCCACCACCTCAATCCCCATACCAGGCACGTCATTGCTCCAGGGGAACCCTCCAACCCCAACTTCCCGGAGGAGCTGCCACCTCCACCCCCCCAGCAAGCAGCATTCAACTCCAACCTTCTCATGCAGAGAGGAGAGATTTCGACTAAGTGATGTTACCCCCTTCAACTAGATAATGATAATCGAATAGATAAACAATAATAGGAAAAACACTTAGAACTTCTTCTCGTACATATGCTCAATGTTTTCGTAGACAACTCAATTGTTTTGTATTGATAGCAAGAGTTAGGAACAATTCGGCACTAGGAAGCTCCTTCCAATGAGCAGAACCACATGCAAAGAGGATAGACTTTGGTTAGTAGTGTTCCCTTACCCGACCAGTTAAACAAATCGTATGAGCTAGAAGTGGTCGAACAAATATAAAAGAAACTATACTAGACATACGATAATAAAGATTTGAACAAACTGGAAGCTTTATTGAGAGAGTAGAAATGTTGCATATAAAGAAATGGGGCACCATAGTGTCTGGGTATCAAGCCTATCTCGCTTTAGATTGTTTTTAGATGTGTGTAGGTGTAATGATATATAATATATCAGGCAAACCCGTTAATATTCATTAATTCAAAAAAGCATCAATTTAGAAAGAAAGTCATTAATTTATCATGCTAAATCAATCATGGATGAAAAGTCTAGAACCTGAGCACCATGGTGCCCCTGTTATATACACACACACACAAACCAGTGTTGTGATGATTCGTGTTGTTCAAGTTGGACCTGTTGACTCTTTACCAATATTATTCACTTCGTTCTCGAATGCTGCAAATATAGCTAGCACTGATTTCTGACAGATGGTAATCTCCGTGCATACGCACTGGCATCAGTAACACTAGTGCAACGCACTCAGAGCAGAAGCTCCTGTTCTGAATATGTTGCTAGTTTGATGGCGGTTGCCATTGTTGGCCATCACGATTTAATCATGCATTCTGTGAGCATATATGGGGCATTGGATCGTCATTACTTAATTAGAACTAGAGCATCCGAAGCTTTCCTGCTGTAAATACGATCGAGGGTCTGATCTCGCAGTACGCCATGTTTGGCTGGTCTAACCATAGTGTAAAATTAAGCTTTAACCATCTCCCATCTAGTGAAACTGAGTTCGGCGGGACATGTATTAAGCTGTGCTTTTAATTGGTATAAAATTAAGGCCCCAGTGAGTATGAAGTCGATATGTCCGAGTGGTTAAGGAGACAGACTCGAAATCTGTTGGGCTTTGCCTGCGCAGGTTCGAATCCTGCTGTCGACGTTTTTTTTTCCTCTTTTTTTTTTGATATAATCCTTTTAATTCCACCTCATGATAGCTTTGCCATGTTTTTTTCTACAGAGGATTCAATACAAATTTCGCTTGGAACTTGCTAGTTGCTACATACAGAGGAGTTTTAGCACAAAAACAATGGTATACGTTGTAATACTAAGCAAGAAAAATAAACAAAGCTTGGCCGTAAACACACTAGCACATCACAAACACTAATACGCTAGCCTCTTGAGTTTTACGTCGTGCCTTACATTATAAGCAACATAGCCCATGACAAACAATAACTTAAATTTGCTACACTTAATATTATACTAGATTGAGTTTTGATATTTTGCATTAGTCCTCACCCTATTTTTGATGGAATAGCCCCTATTTCGCATGATAAAAGTTGCCAATTTGGCTAGGATTTAGTTTGGATTTGAACTTAAGGTCTATTCTTTTCAGTTTCTAAAAATTGATTTTCGACTTTTCTATAGTAACTAGCTTTCAAACGAAGTGTCCTTTCAAGACGAGGTCTACAAGTTGATGGTAGTACACACTATAACGACTTTATTTATATCGGTCAAACCACATGTGAGTTTTTATTACTTCGTACCCTCTCTCATAAACATTCCAAAAGGTATAAACTGCAGCTAAAAACCATAAGCTAAAAAAAAAACAGCCCCTAAATCCCTATCAAATTCCTTTCATCCAAACATGCTTCGTCGGAGGTATCTAACACGTAGGGCTTGATTGGAACATAGAAAGGAAAGAAAAGAAAACGATTCAATTCCGCCAGCAAGTCTAAAATAGATTAATTGATGCTGTTCTTTTCAGCTCCTGGTGTTTGGTTTTTTTGTAAGTATTTAGCTTTTAAATGAAATATCTTTTTAAAATAGAGTTTATAAGTTAATTGTAATAGATACTGTAGAGATTTTATCGATTAAAAAGCATTCGTCAAGATCTCTTTTTGTATTTTTTTCTCACAAGCAGATAGATAAAAACTAAAAATTTCAGCTAAAATTCGTGAACCGAAGTCCACAAGAACAGGCCTTGTGATGCTGCACAGGCCAAAATTGTTATGGCCGGAGCTCAAGTGGCGGAGGTTGTAAGAATGGGTGACGGGTGGGCGAGGATGAAACAGCCGGTGGCGAGGAGGCGCCGTGCCGGCGGCAGAAGGACGGTGCGACGTGAGGGCACACCAGCCGCAAGGGGAGAAGAGAAGAAGGTAATTATTTTCTTATTTCTCTTGAACCCTACTAGAATAGAACCGCTTGAACCCTCCCAAAACCTCCCCGCCCGCGTTAGCTCCTCCTCCACTCGATCGATGCTCCCACTCAATCGGCGGCCTCTCCGAAACTCTCCCCCAAATCCAACCCAAATTCTACCTCCCAATCCGCCGCAAGCTCCGCCAAGGCCAGCCCGCCGCCGCCTCCCACCTCTGCAGCCGTCGGCCTACCCCCGCCTCCTCCTGGCCGCGTCGAGGACCCGGTCCCTGGCGCTGGGCAAGCTCGCGCACTCCCACATGCTCCGCGCCGCCTACAGGCCCGGCCTGTTCCTGTGCAACAACCTCCTCGCCGTCTACTGCCGCTGCGGCGACATGCGCCACGCCCGCCTCCTGTTCAACGGAATGCCGCGCCGGGACACCGTTTCCTGCAACACGCTCATCGCCGGGTACTCCAGCCTGGGCTCTGCCCGCCTGGCTCTAGACGCGTTCCGGGACGCGCGGGGCAGCGGTGTCGTTGTGGATAGGTTTACCTACGCCGCGGTGCTTGCTGCGTGTGCCGGGGCGAGGGATGGGACGAACGGCCGGGTGGCGCATGGGCTGGCCGTTGTGAGCGGGCTTGCACGGACCGCGTTCCCGACCAATTCGGTGATTGACATGTATGCCAAATGTGGGATGATTGATGAGGTGAGGTTGGTGTTTGACCGAGCCGAGGAGCGGGACGAGGCTTCTTGGAACCTGCTGTTGTCGGCGTACGTGCGGATGGGGTGGCCGGAGGTGGCAGTGAATGTGCTCGTTTGGATGCACCGGTCGGGGGTGAAGCTGGATAGCTTTGCATTGGGTGGGATCCTGAAGGCTTGCTCTGAGCTTGGGGATTCTGAGGATGTTCGCAGGATGCTGCACGGTTGTGTGGTTAAGGTTGGTTTGGACTTGGATGTTTTTGTTGGGAGTGCGATGGTGGACATGTATGCCAAGAACGGCGGACTGGAGGAGGCAATCAAGGTATTTGATTGCATTCCGAATCAGAATGTGGTGGTTTACAATGCCATGATAGCGGGGTTTGCTCGGTTAGGTAATTACCCATGCCCTGAGATTAGAATTGAAGCAGTCAGGCTTTTTTCAAACTTGCTCCGCAGGAGGATAAAACCGTCTAAGTTTACGTTCAAGAGTGTGCTTGAAGTGTGCAATTTGACCAATGCGGTGCGATGTGGGAGGCAGATACATGCCCATGTTATACTCAATGGGTTGCAAGACGATGAGTTCATTGCATGTGCACTAATTAACTTGTATTCAAAAGCGCGGTCAGTTAATGACAGCCTGAGGTGCTTCCATATGACACCCAAGCAACATGTCCTCACATGGACATCCATGATTACAGCATTTGCGCACGATGAGAATTTTGAGAAGGCACTAGACTTGTTTATAGAGCTTCTTTTCGTTGGGAAAAAGCCAGACCAATTCACCATATCAAGTGTGATGAGTGCCTGCGCTGCACTGTGTGTGCCAACAACCTGTAAGCAGATACACTGTTATGCAGTGAAATCTGGATTCGATCAGTTTACTGTTTGTGGCAATTTTCAGATCAATATGTATAGGAATATAGGTGATCTTAAGGCTTCAAAGAAGACATTTGAGCAGATTACATGTCTGGATACTTTCTCATGGTCTGCTATGATTTTGACCTATGCAGTCCATGGACATGAAAACAAGGCTCTAGAGCTCTTTGAGACAATAAAGGATTGTGGTGTCATGATAAATGATACTGCTTTCCACGCTGTTCTCGTTGCTTGCAGCCATCAGGGCCTGGTGGATGAAGGTTTCAGGTATGTCCTTAGGAATCTTTCTAGTTTACAGTATATCTTTCTAGTTTACTGTATATGTTCAATATCCAAGTCATCCTACAGAAATTCTATGCAATAGCAAGGGAGAGATGACAGTCTGGGAATTGTATGAGTGCAATGCCAACATAGATGGCAGAAGGAAGTCATCCTCCAGAAATCATTTACCAACTTCCCCTAGTTTGAATCGTGCATTCTTGCCCCTGTACTAATCTAAAAAAACCTGTTATGTTAGCTAATACACTTCACCTAAGCCAAACCCAAGGGTTACCTATGTTGTGATATCATACTTACCCTCAAAATAGCAAATCAGTTGTGCATGTTGGCTGCATTGTGGCATGAATTCAGTTTATCATGCCAATTCTAATTATACCTTTTTGAATTATCAATTTCAAGGATCGGTATGATAATCAGACTTGAAATAACACCGCCAATGCCGGTCCCAAGCCCGGATGTAAAAGGTGGAGGGTTTGAGTTTGACATACCTTTTCTGAACAAAATCATTATGTAGCCTTGAAGCATTATAGATGTTCAGAACTTATGTATAGGGTGCTAATTGAAGAATGTATACCCCACTTATCAACATATGAAATAGGGTACATTCCTCCCTTTCTAGTACTTATACCCCACTTATCAACATTGTTCACAATTCATCACAGATTTTTCTTTTTTAATGCAGGCATTACGAGAGCATGGTATCAGACTATGGCTTTTCCCCGAATGTGAAGCACAAAACTTGCATAGTTGACCTCCTTGGCCATGTTGGGATGATGGCTGAGGCTGAGGATTTCATAATGAGGTCTGGATCTGAAAATGACCCAATACTATGGCGTGCGCTATTGCGTGCCTGCAGAATCCATGGGGATAAAGAGAGAGGTACAAAAATTGGAGAGATACTAATGGTACTTGAGCCCTTTGCTGCTAGTCCATATGTCGTGCTGTACAACTTGTACATGGATGCTGGCAAAATCTCATTGGCTATGAGAACAAGAGGCCTAATGAGGGAGCGAGGCGTGACTAAGGAAACTGGGATTAGTTGGGCTGAGCTTGGAGGATCCATCCATCATTTTGTTGATGGAGATAATGGCTGCTCACAGAACAATGCAGTTTACGCCAGATTGGAAGAGTTTTTTATCAGTGCAAAACAGAAGACTGAGCATGGTGGAACGAACACTTGGGAGTTAGGATTCCAAAGCAGAAAGCTTGGTGAGAGCTCAATCAGCAGACATGGTGAATTATTGGCAGTGGCTCTTGGGCTGTCTATTTTGCCGTCTACTGCTCCTGTAACAGTTATGAAGAACCAGAGGTTATCCTGGGAAAGCCATGAAACCCTGAAGTTGCTATCAGAAAGTGAAAACAGGGAAATAATTGTCAGAGATCCAACTCACTTTCATCGTTTCAATCAAGGTTCATGCTCTTGCAGAGACTACTGGTAGTCAACTCAAAAGCGATCTCTCTCCTTGGGTGTTCGAAGCATAGAAGGGTCAGCAGAACAGTTTGACCGTTCTTATAGGTGTGGTTGCAACTGGGGTGTGGCTGGCAGATAATGTAACTACATACAATTAAACCAAGCCAGGTTACGCAATTGGGATCAGGGGGATGAGGATTACCATAAAAGCGACATGGTTACAATCCATGGAACAGAGGTTGTATCGATGCAGCCTATGATTGTGCTTGCGATGTCCACCTCCAACCTTGTATTGCTTTGTAATTAAGCACTACACGCCTCGAGCTGTTTATCTTTGATGAAACCATGGAAGAAGACAACCACAAAAATGTTGGGTGCTGCTGAAGAATTAAGGCAGACTGCTGCCCTGTATTTCAGTTAGAAGGGACTTAATCTGCATACTTGGCCATTTCTGCGAGCCAAATGTGCTGACCAGAATAGAAGCTGCTGTTGTTGCAGCATGGTGGATTGCACGCCTGGGAGCTTATCTGCAGCATAGGGTTGGCCCACTTGATACTTTGCAAGACCTTGTCCCCCGGGGTGATGCCGTACATTCTCAAGCTAAAGAACTTGCTGAGAACTTTACACAAGCTGGCTGTTGGTTTTTCCCTCATTTAGGCTTAATTGATAACAATGTCGAAGCAGACACAGCTACATTTGGAACGTGTATACAATGAGCCGTGAATATAGGTTTTGCAACTGCGAAAATGTATATAGGACTAGGAAATGGCATTGATACATGAGTATCCGTCACTGTGTTCGATTACAGAAGTAGGAGATGGATGGTCGATTCTTCCTTCTCTTCTGGGGAGAAACGAGTCAGCAGTACTGGATATCTCGTCCGTCTAACACACTGACGTTCTCCGGTTCGAGTCCGGGCGACGCCACTTTTTATTTTTTGGTTAACCTCTTGGGCACAAGGTGCGGTTACCGTAGCCTTGTTGTAATTTTTGTTTTAGCCTTGCTTCGATTAACGTAAGATTGCCCATTAACCTATTAATTAATTAGTACGGATACAATAGTGTCTGTATTGGCTTTTACTTTGTCTTCTGTTTAAAGAAACTAAAACCTAATATAAAGATATGATTTTTTTAAAGTTGCTTTTCTACTTCTTTTATTCTTGTTTCGCTCTGATAATAAGACAGAGATAAACATATCATGTACTTTATTTCTCTCACTCTTGTTTCATGTATACATATCTCCCACTTTTCCTCACTTACCCTTTTTTAAAAGGTTTTTTTTCTGCTATTACTATTTAACACTAACTGGTTTGTCCGTCGGCAACTTCAGTTGTGTTTTAGTGCTTGCTAGTAGATCAGGCTGTTTGCATGTGTTGGCACTGTAGCGCAGTTTTTTTTTCAGATCTGTTGTTTGACGCTGGTTTTTGCTATTCTAGTCTCGTCCCCAACCTCGACGGGCGACGTGTCTCCTGCTGCGCCATCGGAGCTCGGTAGTATGGCGCGACAGGACGGTGCGCGGGACGGCCGTGGAGGAGGCGGCGCTGGTGCCGTTCGTGGCGGTGCGGGAGGAGCAGGAGGAGGAGGGGAGGGGGCTGGGTCTGAGTCCGTGCATACGGGGGAGGGACGGGAGATGCGTGGTGATGGAGCTGGATTCCACGGTGCTGTGCGACAGCAGTGCCTTCTTCGTCACCATGGCGCCGCAGAGGCCACTGCCGGCGGCGGGGACAAGCGGATCGAGGTGGATGGGGTGGAGATCGTGGAGCCGTTGAAGGAAGCGGTGGAGCTCATGATCGAGCCCGATGCCATGCGGTGGCTCGTCAGGGCCGGCTTGTCACGGGCAATAGGTGTGCTCGAGGTGAGATGCATTTCCTTTCCTCCTCTTTGTTGCTGCTTCAGTTTTGAGACGTTGAACACTGTCGTGTGGTTACGGAAATAGTGTTCGTTCGAGTCACATTGCAGATATAATACAGTTCGATTTGATCGGTTGTCTGATTGATTGCGCTAATTTCGTGGTAGATTGGTAAGCGTTCATGTTTACCTATTCTGTTAGTATGCAGATGCAGCTGTTTTTCAGTACACATTTTAGTTGTTTTTTTTTTGTGTAGGTGATGTTTTGGTTATATTAACTAATCCGTTTTCTGCTTGTGAAAATCATTGAGATGGTATTGATGTTCTAGCTTGTGCAGTTTGCTAGAAGCCACATTTGTTATGGTAGGGGTCTTGCACTTCTACTAGTCCAAATTGTACAGTGTGGATGATAGTGCCTGTAACTGGTGTGAGCAATAAGCCTCATTGAGAAAGATGGTAGGACCACCTTAAGCATTTACTAGTTGATCATTCCGAACAAGTTTAGGCTGCAAACTCCACAAATAAATGAAACTAGCCAACTAACTTATAGTTCAGCAATGCTTTTACTTCATCTTAGTTCGCAAATTAAATAAAAAATTTGCTCTTCCATAGTTGCTAATTTGCTATATGTCACGTTGTCTATTTAATCTGTCATTGTCGTGGTCCTAACTGTTGACGTCCTACCTGTTGAGTGTAGTTATGGAAGAAGGAAGTTATAATGCTTCTAAGGAGAACTTTGGCCCATTTGCAATAGTATGTCTATGTCAACATGAGGACATAAAAACTTTAATCAAAGAAGGAACTATTAGCAGCGTAGCAATCTTGGTGGTATATTAGTAGTGTGGCAACCATGGTGGTGTATTAGCTGAGTAGCAATCTTGGTTGTTCAGGGCTAAGATTCTTCTGAATCATGTGACTGAAATTTGTTGGTATGGGAGGTACACAACATAGATTATTTTGCCAATTAAACTTTACTTTGGATTAAGTACATTTGTTTGGTGTCACATGTTTGATCCCTTAGCTGTTGTCAGCTACTCTGCAAACTGTTTATATACAACCTCTTGTGCTACAGTATGGCCCGGTGGTCTCCAGTTAAAGGGGTGATGTCAATGGCAGAGTGGTTCAGCGATTGTACCACCATCAAGAGGGTTCAGATGCCCATATTAATAGTTGAACATTGTTATCAATACACATGCGCACCTATTTAACTCTTACATGTTTTTTTCTCAGTTTCTTCTTTCTGGTATAATCTGAGTTGCATCTCGTAACAGGTCTGATAAATGTTATTATCTTTTGAATTACAGGTGGCTTCCTCTATTATGTTCGACAGAGGAATCAAATCATGTTTGGAGTATATTGAAGCAGTTCCTTGGAATGAGAATTGAGGAAGAGAAGCTAAAGAACCTCTCTGCTAGATGCACTTTCGATGATGCATTATCAACAGATGTCTTGGCAAGATTAAAACCACAATACCGGAGCAGCTCAGAAGACCTGACAGTTCAGCTCATTCAATCTGTCTCCAATAGCAGTAACAATGGTGCAAGAAAAGAGATGCAATCTTTGATCAATGGTCTTCTAAGCAAAAGCTCGGTCTATCAAAAGGATTTGTCTGGACTAAACAAAGGGGGCCTTTACGAGATTTGCTGTTCCTGTCTGAACTTACTGGTGGAACTTTTTAAGGAAGACTCCGAGCCAATTTGCCACAAGGACCAGATATTGAAAGTTAAGCCAGATATCAGCGAGCTTGTTGATTGCGCTTGGAAAAGGGAAAGTGCAGTGCCCCAGTGATTTGAGGAGCCAATTGTTCCACGGATGGCTCGGGCCAATGTTAGTGGATTTCGGCTGGCTTCAAAGGTGCTACAAAGGGCTGGATGTGAGAATGTTGGAGGAGAATCTGGGGCAAGCACTTCTCACCCTGCCGCTCCGGCAGCAGCAGAGCTTATTCGAAGAATGGTTTCGATGCTTTGCCTCTAGAGGCACGGAATGCCCGAATCTTAGTAGAGCCTTCCAGGTATGGTGGAGAAGGTCGTTTGTTAGGCCTCACTTATTTCAACTTAAACTTCTGATTTCTAGCTTATTTTTTATTATTTCTAAATTTTATCTTTTTATGACTTTATGGCTTTTTGTAAGTTTTTTTTGCCGGTTCTTTTTTCCTATATTCGTTTACATTGCTTGTGATAGGTTAACATATTTTTTCTATTTTTATTTTTTTAAATTTAGTTACGTCAAATAAGTCATCAGTAGCTATAATGTAATTTCAACCAAGCTACAGTATAATTTCAATCATAAACCAGTTTATTTTAGCTCAATCGAGCGGCACCTAGATCATTAGTAGAGGTGCGCCGTTGAGACACTACTTGTTCTGTGAGACATGTGGTGTGTGCATCGATGTAAAATTAGAATTCTTGTTAGCTAGTAGAGTTGAAATTTTCTTTATAAAAGTTCTTACCATTCCACGCACTAGCAGGCAGCAGTAGCATTGCTACAACAATGAGAATCAATATATCCTAGCACCATAAAAGTGGCAGAAAGCTTCATACATATCCTGATAATGCAAACCGGGTCCTATTTGCCTTAAACATGGCATCACTGTACATGACCTTATTCCTGGGGAAATATAGGTACAGTACGAGCAGTAAGCAGGCAGCCATATCCTGCAGGGCAAAACATTCATTTACACAGTACATTTGTGCTTTGTACCAGCTATATGCACACATGTTCTCCTTAATTTCATCAGGGCAGAGCTTATTTTATTTTAGCAGCTCTTCCCATACAACAGAAGGCCATCTGGCTGGGCATCATCAGCTATGTTGAGCCAGTGGCAGTCCTCGAACGCGCACCTCCCGGAGGCTTGCAGCGTCTCGCCGACGTCTCGAGGCTTGAGGAAGTAGGGCGTCCACGCCGGCGTCCCGTCCTCGAACGAGTTGTGCGTGAGCCGCCGAACGTTCGACCCATCGATGTTCACGGTGAAGATCTCCCCGTAGGGCTGGTAATGGTGTGGGTTCGAGATGGGCTCCGCGGAGACGGCGGCGTAGTCCGAGGTGAAAACCAGGCTCTTGGAGTCCGGGCTGAACCAGGGGTGGTTCGTCCGACCGCCGTCGCCGCTGTGCACCACCCTCCGCAGCCCGGTGCCGTTCGGGTGGACCATGTAGATGGCGAAGCTGCCGCCTCCCGGGTTGTGCCGGTCGGAGGCGAAGGCGATCCACTCGCCGTCGGGGGACCAGTTGCACATGGTGTCGGACCATGGCCCCTCGGTCAGGCGGCGAATGCCCCCGGCCTCGCCGTCCTCGGCGTCCATGATGTAGAGGTTCTTGTGCCCGGACCTGCCCGACCGGAACACCACCCACTTGCCGTCCGGCGACGGGGACGGGAACGCATTGTTCTCGCCTCCCACGGTGAGCTTCCTGATCGAAATGTCATCGGAGTCGTCGTCGCCCAGGGTCACGGCCACCACGTCCACCTTTGTGCTCTCGCTTGCGAATTCTGGCCCGACGCTAGTGTATATCACCCCTTTCCTCTTCCAATCCCATGATGTGGGGAAGGCGTTCCCTGAGAAGACTTTCCGGCGGCCACCGGAGCCATCGGAGTTCACCACGTACAGCCCCGGCAGCCCGACAAAGGCGATCCTCTTGCCGTCGTGCGAGAAGGACGGGAACGAACCGTCGATCCTGAACAGCGAGAACGTGTCCGGAGCCGAGATCTTGATGTTCTCCAGCAGCAGCGGCGAGTCCCCGTTCCCACTCCCCCGGCACCGGTGGTACCCGACGCGCGCCCCGTCCGGCGAGATGAACGGGTTGAAGTGGTGCACGCGCGGCGCCACGGGCCTGGTGACCTCGAAGTAGGCGTTTCTGCTGCTGCTGCTCACGTCGATCACCTCGATGTGCCGGTAGTCCGAGCCCGGGCGCCTGGTCGCCACCGCCACGAACCCCGGCGCGCCGGGCGACGCGGCCGGGGTGAAGGCGTGGAACCCCGGCGGGGTGATCCGCTCGACGGACGCCGCTGATAGTCCGTCATCCGTGACAGAAATCTTGGCGCGGTACACGCCGTACCAGCCGTCGCTGTCCCGGCGGTGGAAGAAGACGGTGGTGTCGTCGGCCCAGCTCGGCCAGCCGCCGTCGCGGATGGCCAGCGTCCGCCGGGACCCGTCGGAGGTTCGGAAGACGTAGATGTCCGTGCGGAGGTCCTCCACCTCGCCGGCCCACCCGGCGGGGCCGGGCGAAGCGGTCGCGGTCCACTCGCCAGAGGGAGACACGGCGGGGCTGAAGTCGGCGATGTCCGGCGGGGTGAGCCGCCGCGTGCGGCCGGAGGGGAGGTGGGTGGAGTAGACAGCCGCCCAGCTCCTGCGCGGGGAGGCGGCGGAGAGCGCGGTGGAGACGTAGACGAGGTGGGAACCGTCGGGGGTAAGGGACGGCCGGTCCTTGAGGGCGATGGGCTCCCAGGGGAGGAGCGGGGAGAGCGGCGCCACCTCGAGCGCCTCGCGGCGGGAGGTGGGGACGGGGGAGAGGTAGAGGTTGAGGGAGCCGTTGCGCTCGGAGACGAAGAGGAGGGAGTCGGAGGTGGGGGCGAAGTTGCCGTTGTAGTTGACGGAGGAGCCGTCGGTGAGGCGGAGCTCAGAGGCGGCGGGGTCGGGGGAGAGAGCGAGCGGGAGGGAGAAGATGTCGAAGGCGTAGCGGCTGCGGCCTAGGGTGGTGAAGACGATGGTGCCGGTGGTGCAGCGCGCGGGCGTCGCGAGGAGGAGCGCGAGGAGGAGGAGGAGTGGAGTGGTGAAGGTTGCCATGGCGTGAGCGAGCGGTACCGACCACTGACTGGAGCCGCGGCGGAGTGGGATATGGTACGTTGCGATCTTCCCTTTCACAGGGGAAGGTAGGGTGCAGCGGGTGGAGGAGATGCCCCGATTTGGGGGATTTTTATGGCTGCTTGCTGATGGCAGTCGTGTGCTCGAGACACGCACGCACAAACAAAGTCGTCATTCGTGCATGGTTGTCGCCGTGATAAACCCTTGGAATTTGACTTCGCTCGAGTCTAGCGCGAGTATTTATATAAATAAATCAAATGATAATAAATTATTTTATAAAAGCTATCATAATAAATCATTTTAAAATGGTGACAGAGAAACTATCCTATTTATTTATTCGAAGAAAGCTATAAACTAAAAATAACTAGGCCAAAACCATACTATTTAGAAATAAGTTTGCTTTATCCCTAGACTCTTATGATGGTTTAACTTTCAATCTGGAAATGCAAATCGGATGTTTTACCCTCCCCCCCCTAACTATTAATACCGTTCCTTTCTGCCACAATTTATTCCTACGGTTCTAGCGCGAGTATTTATATAAATAAATCAAATGATAATAAATTATTTTATAAAAGCTATCACAATAAATCGTTTTAAAATGGAGACAGAGAAACTATCATATTTATTTATTCGAAGAAAGCTATAAACTAAAAATAACTAGGCCAAAACCATACTATTTAGAAATAAGTTTGCTTTATCCCTAGACTCTTATGATGGTTTAACTTTCAATCTGGAAATGCAAACCGGATGTTTTACCCTCCCCCTAACTATTAATACCATTTATTTTACCCACTGAGACTGTTTTACTTGACGTGGCATCTACATGGATAAGTTTTGTTGCTATGGTGTCGTGTCATATGCACGTGTACAGTTGAGTCAGCAAAACATTCTTTCATTTTTTCCCCTTTATTTCTTATCTTTCTTTTCCTTCTCCTTTCTCCTTTCTTTTCTTTTTTTCTATCTGAGTACCTGCTTCCTCCTCTAAGCAAGAATAGCGAGCTCTTCATGGTGCCGCCCAGTGAGGAAGGAAGAGGCCAAGGACTACGTTGGCGACTTGACTTCGACCGGATCCACACTATCACCTCCCCCTACCGTGCACCACCTCCGGCTGGGAGATGCACCGTCGCCTCCTCTGGTGGTGAGGAAATCTGGCCGGCAACGGTGGTGACGGAGCTCATGGTGGCCGAGGATGACGACGGTGGTGACGGAGCTCGCGGTGGCCAAGGATGACACCAGCAGCGGAGCTATGCCTGGGGCACCTCTTTATTTCCATTGCCGGCCATTGAGGAAGGAAGAAGAGGCCATGGGCGACGCCGATGACTTAGGTCCAACCAGAGCCAGCCAGGCCATGCCACCTCCTCCACTAGGATCTGGGGAACGGTCACCAAGAGTTGCCTCGTCTCTATGATTGTCGCTGGCAGCAATGGGCAGATATGGGGGAGGAAACCAGATAGGAGAGGTAGCCATGGCTATTGGGAGAGAGAGGAGAGGAAGAACATGACGAGAGGAGGGAGAAGGTGATATGTGATAATGACATATGGGCCCCATCAAAAAATTTGTTTATTCTGCCAACCAGGCTGTTTACGTGTCAAAACCCTAAAGCAAAAAAAAACAGCATATGTGTTAAAACCGCTTTTACGTTGGCGCCATGTAAGTTAAAACCGCCTTTAGTCGGGCTTAGAGGGTAATATATGGTATTGTGATATGAAAGTTGTAAAACATCCGATTTTATGCTTTTAGATTGAAACTTAGATTTTTTTATAAGAGAAAGTAGACTAATTCCTACTTATTTACCCCTTGGCCTCTTTGTAAGAAAGCAACTCAAGATTTTTTTCACAAGGAACAGGTGATACATAGCGTTCGACCAACTCGGTGAGCTGAGGGCGAGATGCTCTTCTGCGGCCACGTCTCCTGCTGTGCGTGTGCCTCTTGACGGAGACGTGCTATCCTGTGGTGGAAATACAGTGTAATCTTACGTCGAAGATGCCCCACTTCTACCCCTTTGCTGGTAAGAAAGCAACTCAAGATTTTTCTGGAAAAATAAAACGTCGAGCTCCTGGGATGAGACGCGGGAGGAAGAAAGAAAAAAAAAACGAGTGGTCTGTGGACACCTTCGTGTTCACCATCCACACCATTAGAGCTCCCAGCAAATAATAGTGGGCCACCAACGCGTCCGCCCCGGCCCAACAAATGCGCCGGCGCCGGCACACCACAGGTCGGACGATAGGCAACACGTGACTTTCCGCTCCTGCCTGCACGGCCCGCACATGGCAGCATGGCCCAGCTGCATGCCTCTGCTTTTACAACTTGCCATCACTCTACTCTTGCGTGCATCTGGCTGATGCAGAGCTGCTAGCCATGGCTCCATCGACGCTAGCACTGCACGCCATGGGAGACAGCAACGTCAAGGTGTAGTTTGGTTGAGCTGAAATAAATTGATTTATAGATAAAATTGTATTATAGCTGACTAAAATTATAATATAGCTGATAGTGACTTATTTGGTGTAACTAAAATTTTAAAAAAAAATAGGTTAGATCATCACGGATAACGCAAACGAAAAAATGTGATTTATAGATAAAATTGTATTATAGCTGACTAAAATTATAATATAGCTGATAGTGACTTATTTGGTGTAACTAAAATTTAAAAAAAATAAGTAAAAAATAGGTTAGATCATCACGGATAACGCAAACGAATGGCAAAAAAAAATAGAAAAACTAAGAGACTAAAAAAAGACAAAAGTTAGAAATAATAAAAAAAATAAGTTAAAAACCATAAATTCAACTCGAACTAGGCGGAGTTCGTTATGTGCATACGTATCCAAGTATATATGAGATTTTATTATATGACCATCTGACACATAGAGGCCT
Source organism: Dendrocalamus latiflorus (assembly GCA_017311315.1). Classification (NCBI taxonomy): domain Eukaryota; kingdom Viridiplantae; phylum Streptophyta; class Magnoliopsida; order Poales; family Poaceae; genus Dendrocalamus; species Dendrocalamus latiflorus. The sequence continues at coordinate 1,383,849 of CM029611.1, forward strand.
AAAAAGACTAGCTAGTAGAACGGTTTGTTGAACGAACCCTACGAAATTTCATTTATAGTATCGCAACTTCTCTACTTGTATTAGAGACCACAAGACCAGTTCAAAAAAGAGAGAGAGAGAGAGAGAGACCACAAGACAACTGGCCTACAGGATCCGACCCACCTACTCGTATACTAGTCTCTCAACTCAGCATGACGACAAGGTGGAAACGCATGGTCCAGCGAGTCAAAACACATCCTCTTTTTATAGTAGGTACGTATCATCCAACGAGATATCATACGTACGTACACAAGAGAGAGCAGCAACAGCAGCCGAGCAGGTGATAGATGGTCACGTACGAGCGTACATGTGATGTACGTACAATATACTATATCATCTGTCTATCTTGCCGATCCATGCATGACAACCACGTACAGTTGTATTTCCAAGGGTATTTCAATAATTTCTTAATTAAAAAAGAAAAAAAAATAAAAAGGAAAAAGACGGGACCCACCTGTTAGTGGGCCGACCCAAGGGGATAAGGGGTGGAGACCTACTCTCCTCCCGTGCGCCGTTCATTTCATTGGATCTGGTCCTCCATGGCTGTGGCTTCGGCGAGAGGTGGCGGTGCAGATGGCGCTAGTGGCTCGGGAGCTTCAGCTTCCGCCGTTGGTGGCCACCGTGCCGAGCTCCTCTCCTCCCCCTTGCATCTATTTAAGGGGGTTGCCTCGCCTCGTGAAGGGAAGAGCAAATCCGAGTGAGCACTTGAAATTTCTCTCTTTTCTTCCCGATTGGCTTTGGAGTTTAGTCCTTGGAGCCATTACTTCACTGCATAATCGTCGGTCTCAGTGATGATTTGTGGCCCCTAGTGCTCGACGGCGAGATGCACTTGGCCGGTGCTTCTCGTGTGCTTGTGCGGCATCTCCTTCACCTCGGTTTTGCTGGGTCTGGTGTATCCCGAACAGCAAAGGGGCATTGTATCTCTGAACACCTTGCCCTCTCAATGCGGCACACCGGGGCGCTAGGTTTTCTGGGTTAGCGCCTTCGGATGTGCCTTGCCCTATTTCCTGTCAATGATTTCGCTTACCACCGGCTTGGTTCACTTCTAGACGGCTTTGAGTGTCGTCTACATCGTAAGTATTTCAGTTTTCTGATTGCAAACATTGTGAGCTGTGCTAGTTCATTAATCTCTGATATATGCTCTAGTACTGAGAGACATTGTTTGCAGATGGGCTCTGTTTATATGCTCTATGATGAAATTTGTCTAATGCTGAAGTTGATATGTACAACTAATTACATTTGAGCTATACTTGTGGTGTTACTTTTGTTCCATAACACTTTGGGTTACATTTTCGATCTGTCAGAATTGTCATCTAGATCTGTGATTACATGTTGAGTAGTAGTTAACTTTCAGATTTCAAATTAGTTTTCAAAGGTTTTACTCCTTTGTTGTTTCGAGTATCTGAGATTCTTTACTTGATCATCTTTACTTTTCGGTTAGAATACTGTTTGGCAGTCAATTTTTTGAAAACTTATGTTATACCAAAAGTTTGGAAGTGCTTGTCATATGCAATTTAAGTAACAGTTAAGTGTTGCATTATTTAGAGCTCAAATCATAATCATTAGTTGTCTTATCAATTGGTGAAGAGTATAGACAAAGCATTGAGAAGGCCAAAATCAAAGCCTTGAGCAACTCTGCCCTGAGAACAATAATCAAATTAAATCTTGAGCTTTATGCTAGATTTATCTATTCCCTGGTTCATGAGAATGCTCATTTCGGTAGTAATGCATTGGGTATATGCTCTTGTATGAATGACATGGTAAAGTTACATATTTATATGCAATTTATGTCATACATATATACGGCTGAAAATGTTCTTTAATTATGCTTTATCTTGCTAAAATTAAATATAAATATCTGCTTATACCGCATTATTTACAACACATATGACCTACCTTATACTACTATCTGCGTACACTAAACAAACTCCAAGTTCAAAACTATCATAACATCACTAGCTCGCACGACGCCGACCCAGCAACATTTGTAAGACCGATCGCTAAGTAAGATATGCATTTAATTAATTAAATTGCGTTGGTTAACTTATGTAGGATTATATGGCACAATCAGAGGGGGTGGAATAATTGTCTCCACTTTTTGACACCTGAAACCAAAACTGAAAGCAAAAGAAAAACAATCGAAATTACCGGATGTAGATTACGACCGTAAGATGTTGGTTCGCTCGCACATGCTTGATAAACAATTCGATCGTCCGACCGTTCCCTTCAATAGCTCGCTACGATCGTTCACTATGACCACTTGCTACGACCATCGACGCACATAGTCATAATCTCCCTCCGCTCGAAGACTTCAGCCGCCCCAATGCTTCGATCGCCCGAACGAGTACACGCTAGAGACAAAAGAAAATCTAATCTATTATTCCTGTATCATAGTTGTAGTTACAAAGTACCCTTACAGCACCCCTAAAAGCTCTCTCGACGAAAGCCCTCTAAAAACCCACACATTAGCCCTTAGCCTCATCCTGCTTTTATAGGCTAACGTGCAAGTCGTGTCCATCTCAAATATGAACACACAACTCTCTCTCTTCCTCAAATCAAGAGACCCGAACCTCTTCCTAACATGGGTTTTACCATATCTCTAAATCTTCCTATTACGGACTCCTTTCATAATATCTCCAATCTCACTTCGTGACAAAGCCACCAGGACGCACCTCCAATATCTCCATCACATATCACCAACTTGTATCGAAACCTCTAGGACTGCACCTCCTGTAACTGCTCTACGCATCATCATGTTCTCTGGTGTGAGCCCGATCACCTCGCGTGACATCTCAACTGTCTGGGCCTCAGATTACCCCCTCTTAGTCCTAGTCCTCCTCGTCACCGACCGTAACCGTCTCCACTTCTCCACGCATTATCCACCTTCGATCTCCACATGCTCCAGCATGAGCCCGACCACCTTGCATGACATCTCGACCGTCTGGACCTCAGATTACCCCCTCCTAGTCCCGATCCTCTTAATCACCGACCATGATTATCTCCATGCTCACCTGCACATGCAAAGACTAAAGAAACTCTCCCGGCAAAAGTTCTCCGCAACTTGACCATCATCAGCACACACACTCACACCACCTTTGTCCATCCATAGACAAGAACAAAACCATCCATGACCATCAACCATGTCATCCACGATCACACATTCCATCGCTTCCCACAAAACAGATCCAGACAGCTTTTTACGATCGCTAGCTCAACGAATACTCAAAAACCACAAGTACTCGGGAAATACTATCACTCCGCCAAAAATACTCGGGAATAACAAGCATCGCTATCGACTAGAATCATCGAGTACCGACTACCGAGTACCGATCATATACCATAAGTCTCCGACAACCGATCACAACACCTATGGCAAAAATAACGACCATCGACTACCGAGTCCTTCTGACTACTGAGTACCACGACCACTTGACCACCAAGCACCAGCCAGTCATCCTATTGGTCTAATACGAGTACTCAAAGTACTCGAAGATTACAAGAAGTAAAGCACTCGTACCGATAATGAAGTCTACGAATACCGACCGTGAAGCCTACATCAACCGATCGCAAAGCCTTGACTACCGATCGTGTGGTCTGCGACAACCGACTGAAAAACTGAAGGCAACAACCGCAGACCACAAAGTCTATGGGTATGATAGTAGTCTGCAAAGTCTAGAACCAACGACCGCAAAGTCTATGACTATCGATCACAAAGTCTATGTCCATCGGCCGCAAAATCTACGACTATCGATCACAAAGTCTACGACCATCAATTGTAAAGTCTACGACTATCGACTGCAAAATCTACGACTATCAACCACAAAGTCTACGACTATAGCTTCAACCGTGCAAAGTACTGTCGTGGTCGAAATCGAACGTGGTTGAAGCCGAACTTAGTCGAAATGCCGTGGTTGTTTAGACACAGTTGAAGTCGGTTGTGGTCGAAGTGCCGTAGTCAAGTTGCTTTGGTCGAAGCCAGGCGTAGTAAAAAACAGACGTGGTTGTTCTTTCGTAGTCATGCTGTAGTGCTCGTACTGCCGTGGTCGAAAGCCGTAGTGGTCAAAGTCCGTCGTCGTCGAAGTTGGACATGGTCATAAATCCGAGCTCTGCTGCAGTACTCTTTCGAGGACCAGCTGAATCACTATTCACCTCCAAGTACTGTTCTTTCGACCGTACAGTTTGACCAGATTACTGTAGCTTCGGCTGTACAAAAAACCTGTAGCTTTGACCAGTCCGTGCTCTGAATCTTTGATCACGCTGCTCGAAGGCTGTCCGATCTTCCGGTGGTACTCAAACGCCATCCGATGCATCTGTGCCACTCGGAAGCCGTCCGATCATCTAGTGGCACTCGAACGTCACCTAATCTCCTGATGTCACTCGGACCCGTCCGAAAGCACTCGGAGCAGACCAAAACCACTTGGAGTAAAGCAAAATCATTCGGATGAAACCAAAACACTCGAATTCAAGCAAACCACTTGGGACGACCAAAACCACTCGGACGAAACCAAAACCACTCAAACTCAAACAAACCACTCGGGGCGACCAAAACTCACAAACACGAAATTCAAAATAATTCAAATATTAATTATTTATCATCACTTTATTTATAATCATCTATATGGTCTAACAACTTGGCATTGTTGACTTCTCTATGATCGAGCTGCAGTGCGATTGGACGACGCACGTACGCCAAGTTAAGCAATGGCGTTGGTGTATATCGAGCTATGATGGTGATGACCAAATGATTGTCGTGTCTTCGTTTGGGCCGTGCAATCCGCAATCCAGACGTTACATCCTGCTGGTGTAGAGAACTCTTACATACTACTAGCTGGTCGGTAGCAGTTTTTTTTCCCTCCATCGATTCTTAGTCAGCAATAGGTATATTCTTTTAGTCTTTTGAAGTTTAGATTTCCAACCTAAAATTATATATGTCTTGTTCACTGCCGTTTCGAAAAATACAGCTAAAAGCCATCGATCATATAAAATAATATCAACGTAGTTTTAAAGTCCAATAAAACGGGACAAATGACTTACATTGCAGGTCTGTTCAAAAGTTTCCAGCCCGAGACTCGGTCGGTGAACAAAACATGTGGGGCTCGTTTTGCTTGGATTATCTTGTATCCGCCTTGGCACGACACGGGCAGGTTTTTCTTTCCCTTGCTCGGTGGAAACTTGGGGGAAAAGGAGAGGGAAAGGGTAACCTACAAGCTGCAAAACCAAGAGGAAAAAAAGAAGGGCGGAATTAAAGGAAGGTGCCCCCATTAAGTTCACAGCGATTAACTTAAACTGGTAATTATGTTGGTTGATAGTGAAAGAGCTAGTCGTAGATACATGCTCCATGTATATGATGACTGCATGGACTGATCGAGCTCTATCGTTTCCTTGACAGCATCGATTCAGGTAACATCACAAAGACAAGAATGAGAGATGCAATGGGGAAAAAAAAGACGATAACCCCGGCTTCTTTTTGTATTCGCTCCTTGTTGTTGCAGTGAAATTAGCAGCTCCCTGCTATATATTTTTCAAAAAAGAAAAGAAAAGAAAAGAAGAAAAAGAGGAACACGTACGAACTTTGCATTAAGATGGTCATGCTGGCATGGCCCTTTCTTTACAAGTGCAGACCTCAAAAGCATCGACCTACCTTGAGATCGATCCATCTTATGCTGTTGGTTGCGTCTATGGTCGAGAACGTATAGTACAACAAGACCAGACACTGCGGATCGATCAACCTTGGAATTATCACGAGCGAAGCAAACAGATGCCCAGCTGCATGTTGTAGTTTAGCTGCAAACTACAGAAATTTAACAAAAATATCTAGATAATATCTAGAAATTTACACGAATGCAAAGAAAATATCTAGATAATATCTAAAAATTTACACGAATGCAAAGAAAATATCTAGATAATATTTAACAAAACCCTTCGTGATTTTCTTTTTTTTACGCGAAGCGCTGCACGCGGCTAGGGCAACTGCAAACGCACGCGCAGGCACGACGCTTTTCCTCGTTGACCCGATCCATCGATCGATCGGCATATCGCCACGTGCTTACGTAGTAAACGTTTGCTAGACCGATGGAACATGCATGCATCCAACAATGGTACGACAGACACATGCATGCACGCGTACGTAATTCAATTCAATTCAATATGCTGTAGTAGATCCCCTCTTAATTAGTAAGAATAGTAGTATACCATAGTTTCTTCTGGAGAAGAAGAATAACTAGCGCTCGATCGTGACCGTCCGTACGTGTGCTGATGTGGGCAACTATTCGTTCAGCTAACAGGTTTAATTACAGTTGATCGGATGAACATGAAATGAAATTCGTACATGCAGCGGCAAGCAAGCATGTGCAGACAAGTATTTGGAGTTGTTTTTCCGTGCCAGCCTGAGGCTCGGCCACCCCTACACGGTCTAAGCATACCATATGATGGGTCTGACTGGCACAACATAGATGAAATGCAGGGTTAGGATTAGAAAACTAACTCGACGGGAGGCTCGATCTGACCCGGTGTAGCGTGTTGTGCTCAGGCTGGCCTGACACGGCGGTATCCGTCTCACCCTTGCTGTCTCGCCTCCCGTGTGACCATTCGCCTCACCTCCCACGGCGTCTTGGGGATGCCCGAACGGTGCTCCCACGAGAAGGGCACTGAGAAGGGCATGGAGGAGACGCCTCCACTGAGAGCTAAAGAGTCCAAACAGAGTCAAACTAAGTCACTGAGAGAGACACACAGAGAGAGAGAGAGGGGGGAGGGAGAATCCGAGAGGGAGGAATGAGGAGGGGACATTAGGGAGTCAGAGCACTTACATGCTACGTTAGTATGTTACACAACCTGTCGATTAAGCTAGCCTCGACAAGCATGTAATGTGGGAGGGCAAGACATGAAGCCATGAACAACAGAACAAGGCAGAGTACACATACAAAGCACATACACCCGGCTGGGGACTAGGGAGGACAAATCACAGACCGAGTGGACAAAAAATGATTCATTTGCAACGATTGAAAGGTGCAGACAACGGTCGAATGGAGGAGCGGGCAACGTTCAGGAGGGAATCATGCAACTGCCTTCTTTCTGATGGCTATCAAATCCGCTCCCCTCCTTATTTCTTTACCATCCATCCACTCAGTGGCGGACGCATAACAGAAATTTAGGGGAGGCTAGCAGAAAAAACCAACACCTGTCAGATGCATATCCGCATGATGGCCAGCGGCAGCGCCGAGTGCAGTGAGTTCTCCCTAGAACACGCTGTCCGACGTTGCCTTCATCGGCTTCACGGCCTCCGCGACCGCCGCAACCATGGACACATGTGCGTGTATACAATCCCCACGTCCCTCCTTCCCTCTCTCTCTCCTGTAGGTTGTAGCCTATCACCAAGGGAAGGAATGACAGAGAGGAGGGCAGAGGGCAACTCCATTTCAAAGCCAAACAAAACTAGCATATATTCTCAAGAAATCTTATGTACATTCCAAATTCTTGCCACGATAAGAACATGCGCCAAACTGACAAAAAGGAAGAGGAGATGTAAGCCTAAGAAGAGGACTAGACAGTCTACAAACCCGGTGAACTATTCAATATAGTGGCACAGATGATTCATCTCCAACTTGCGCGGTGCTGTACTTGTACTTCTTGGAGGAGTCCGGCTTTGGCATGTCACAGGACCTCCTCCGGAGCATCTGGCGCATGCCATCGGCCACCCTAATAGCAGGGTTGGACTTGAACATCCTGCAGAATGCCCACAGAGCCATTGGCCATAGAAGTTTGCTCTCACACTGGTAATGTAGTCCTGGCCTCCTGGGTGCAGTGCTCCCTCAGGCCACAACACTCACACTTGAATAACTCTATTTCCATTGCTACGATTGCTTTGTGTTGGCCTTAGTTTCTTAGGGGCAATGGAGATAGTAGTCAAGGGGGGTTGGGTGGGGTGGCCGGCCGTAGGGGGGCGCCAGCTCCACCTGACCCCCTGGTGGGTCCGCCCCTGCATCCACTCTCCTTATTTTTTTCACCATCCATCCACTCTCTTCATTTATTCACCACCAAAATACTAACTCTAAAATTCTCTCCTCTCTTTGCTCTCCTCATTTATTCATTATGCTACCAAGGAGTCCGAGCACCAAGGAGCTCCCGAGCGATATGCTATTAAGGAGTCGTAGCACGAAAAGGGTAGCAAGACGACTTAGTGTAAGCTCCCGTCGCTGCTCCCCTAGTCCCCTTCCTGCTTCCACTCCTGTTGATACTCGTCATTTCTCACCAATCATGGGAGACTACAGTATGGATGACCATCATATGGATGGTACGAAGAGCTATGAGGAGTACCAAGGTAGATCGGAGTCAATGGGGGCGCACAGCCGAGGGGGAGAAATACAAACGCAACTAAACTTCACTTTGAGGGCGATGGCTCTGTAAGTATTTGGGTATACAATCTGCTTTCTGCTTATGAGAAAATTGCTAAATATATTAGTTCAGAAGATTAACCGATTAGGATGGATGAAAGTCGCGCATTCGAAAGAATGAATTAGTAGTTACCTTAGTATTGTAGCTTATTATTTAAATGACAATTACAAGCTAAACAAGAGAGTCATAGAGTTTAAGGTAATTAACGAATCGCACACGGGAGGGGATATCTATTTTTATCAACGCTAACTCTTAAAACAATGAATTGATACTTACTAATTCAGATTGGTAAATTGCTAATTATTTTTGAGAGTTTTTAAGTTTTTTTTAAAAAATAGAGGACTATATTTACAAAAACATATATCTGAAAGCTATTTTTTTTTTAAAAAAAAGTGGCCACGGCGTCATTTGCGTAAACACCTGGAGCTGAGCTTGTGTTGTGAGCTAAGGCAAGCAAAGTGAAGAGAGCAGAGGAGGCATCGGAAAAGGTAGAGGCTGCATCTTGGTGAGTAGGGACTAGGGGTCACCGGTTGAGTGCCTTGCATTGCTCGTCTGCTGGCCTGGCCTTGCATTAGATTAGACTGAGCAAAAAACGAAGACAAAACAAAACTACAGGAAATAGTTCTTTTTAATCGTTGGTGACATGGATGGGTCTATTGGAGTTTGTAATGGCTTATGTTTCTATCTTCTATTTTAAAAAGTCAAAAGATAATACAAACATCACGGTTGAGTTTTTTTAGACTGTGGTCTATAGTTTTTGAATTGTGATTGTTTGCAAGAGAGATTACGAAAAGGAAGGCAGTTGCATACTATTTTTACTAGTACAACTGAAGTCGTACAGTGTCTAATAGAATCAATTTGTAGACCCCATTTTAAAAAGACGCACCATTTAAAGCGAGTTACTACAGCGCCATACATCGAACCCACTCCTAGCTTCTTGAAACGACCTTTTCACTTCTTTTGCTACCGTGTCGCTCCGAGGATAAGAAGGGGGGTTACGGGTGTATCACGGACCTCACTTCTCTCGTTTTCATCACGTGCACGTATCTCTCCCTCACATTTTCCACCGCTCGACCCCTCCTTCTAAAACAACTTATTTCAGTCATTACTATTTATTTTTTAACCAAAAGCCATAAGCCACAGCTAAAGATCATCAATAAAAACCAATACAAATGCCCCCCACCCGGTATGGAAGAAAAGACTGACCAAATAAACCCTGGCAAGGTGCTGTCGTATAAGCTGTAGCACCTGATACGCTCAAGAGAGGAGTTTTGGAACCAAATGTTTCACAAAACATAAGTAGTGACACGTGGACAGATTGCTCGGATGGCTAGCAACGTTGTAGAGCCTGTAGTTTGTCCGGGTTTGAACTTAGTACATCTCACCTGAATAAATTAGAAATATGGTACGTACACGTGCAGGATATTACAAGAACAAAAATAGCCAGAGTTCACCATTTTTCTATATATATAATAACATATATAATTTTTAAATAATATTATACTAAATAGTAATATGGCTGGCAATTTTCAGTATCAATACTTCAATATAACGATGATAGTGTATGATGATAAAGAAGTAGTGATCGAAATACTTACCAACATGAAGAAGCCTAATAATAATATTAGTTAGTTACAGCAAACTGAAGGAAATGAGGATAAAATCACAGACAAAAGTTGATCGACAATGGTAAAATACATCATTCAACATTAATGGCATGTTAAAAGAGAATAAAATTACTTAAAGTTCTTAAGTAAAAAATAGTAGAATGATCAAATGTAAGATAATGCCATACCTTTTAGTATTTACATTCTTTCAAGTTTATAAAGCATCGAACCACAACATTATTAGTAATTTTCATGAATTGTTGTTTCTCCATATAGCAAATAAGTATATCATTTATGAAATCATCATCAATTAATTGAAAAGGTCAATTAGATATTTATATATTCAACAATTCAAAAACAATATAATAGAAAAATACGTTCAATGACTTATTTATTTAATATTGTGGTCAAATACTACAATTTTACCTTTGATTTGCAACGAGCTAGGCCGGTATTTCAAAAATTAAAATTAAAACCCTAAGTATTAACTCTACAATTAGACCAAGAAACAACAAACAATCATCATATTAAAACCTTAACTTATAATTTTAGCCATGTTCTTAAAACAAATTGAAAGAATTGAGAGAAATTTCGAGCAGAGTACATAATAATCGGTGTGGACTTAAGCTTCCTTTGGCCGGCGCGGGCGCGAGGCAACAGGTACCAGGCGGCGCTCGGCGAGATGGAAGACGAGGGCGGCCGGTGGTACCGATTTCTTCCATTCTCCAACGACTGGTCACTACCTAGCTGGGTGCGGCTACGTGGCGGACGTGGTGCACATTACCTGGCTAACCATGCGAGACGAATAAGCGTCGAGGACTACTGTGAGGTGACACGCTTTGGGATCGATGAAATGGATGAATTTGAGATGTTATTGCTCCCTTTGTTAGGCTTCAAAGAAGAAACCGGATGCACTGAGTTCAGATTGGGGATTCATACATAGGCTCGAGGCGCAATTCACCGCTAAAGAGTTTTTGGACCCAGTGTCCTTGGACACCGGGCCCCCTGACTTGGTACGACCTATGTACATGTATGCGTGTTTAGTGGGAAAGCACATACTCATTCTCCATGGGACCTTGTGTCTTCATAAAAATTCCTAGGTTATGTAGGAGACGTGAGTTTAGTGCGCGTCCACATTGTACCTTTCAAAAAAAACATGAGGGATGATCTCATCCATTTCCTTCGTAAATTGCCTAGGTGCTTTGGAAATTACCAAGTCCCACCAAGAAGCAATACCAACCAAATAACTTGATCCTTCCTATGCTAACTTCGTGTTATGGTACATCTTCCTGCTCCAGATCGAAATTACTAACCGAAGGTGAAAATGTACATTTCTCAAAGTACTAGCACTAAATACATGAACCAGGATAGTACAGAGACAGTACAGTACTACTTCATTTATGTGGGCAAATTGCTCGGGAATTCGCCAACTACCGTTAAGGTGTTGCGCTTGGCTATGAACAACTCGAGGCTGCACGAAATGCAGCTTGTACTCAAACTATAAATGTGACGGCTCAAATCATCAGGTTTTTTCTTCTTCTTAAGGTTAAACCGACAAGTTTAAGCATGGCCATGCACACCGACAGATGAAGAAGATTTCAGATGGAATTTGGTAGACGTCGTTGGAACCTTTGTCGTACTGAGTTGGCATGAAAAAAAGGTAGCACGTTCAGCCTAGTTAAACCACTGCTAGTTACTACGTACTGCTCCTGCTGAATCTTGATCGAGATTGTTCCTAATTTACTGCGCCTGTGATTTGTTTTGAACTTCTGTTTGGCTCAAGATTTGAACTCTGTCCAAGCGTGCGTTTGCGACTAGTATCTTTTTGTCGCTAGCTCGATGAACAATTTGGAAATTTATGAATTGCTAAGTGAGTATGAATTTGGAAATTTATGAATTGCATTGGAGCAGTGGCACTACTGCGTACTGCCATATTAACCATTTTCTGATACATGAGTGTGGAGGAGGAAGGATACATGCATGAGCGTGTGGGCAATTAGAGCTAAGCTTGCACGCAATAATTAAACAACCTTGTTGCCAAGCTTGTAACCTGACTGGAGCCGTGCGTACGTGCACCGTCTTGCAAATTAATCTTGCATCACACGCACGTCTTTTTTATTAGATGTACTTCCTCGGTCTAGCAATATAAGGAATCAAAGTCACTTTTGACACTGTTTCATATCGTATTTACAAAAATAGCAGTATTGTCATATATTGGCAAAAATGTCGTTTTTGCCGTCTGGCGGCCAGACTGCAGTATCCGCAAGGCGATGCGTGGCGCCGCCGCCTGGTGGCTGAACGGCAGGCAATCTGCAGCCCAGGGAGCAGCTGCCACCAGGCGGCAGATAATCTAAACAAATGTGGCTAATTTTTCCGTGTAGCGCTTGTTTGAATTTTTAAATATATGAAATGAGCTCAAAAAATTATGAAAATTTATGTACAACCTCCTAACACAACGTTCCTTGCAGTGTAATCTTTGAAAAATTTTACCAATGGTGAATGTTGCTCAAAAATTCATATAATTTTGATATTTTTATGAGTTTTTATATATAGCAAACGAGCTCAAAAAATTACAAAATTTTATGTGATGCCTCTCAATGCAGTAATAGTTATTATGTAATTTTTTTGATAATGTTATGCTATCTGAATTAGGCACATTTGTTGAGATTAACTTAATCATGAATTTAATGATGTACTCATTGATGTGCACATGCTACAACAAATATACAAACAAATCAGTGAACACTGGTACAGTAGTACTCACAAAATAGTAATATAAAAAACTACTAACACGAAATAGTCGTAATTTTTTAGGGAAAGAAATAGTCGTAGTTAATTAAGGGGCCGGGTGAAATTAAACAAGCGATTGAGATATTTGGGGATGGATGGCTATAGACATCGCAGTTAATTAAGCTTGGACTTCAACTTTTTCCGAAAACGAAGATAAATAGGACGATTTCTTTAAATGATTTTTTAAATTTATTTCTTCAAACATCTTTTTAAGTTTAAAATCATATGCGCCGTCCACTGCTGTCTCAAAAAATTCAAACAAAAGTTATCAGCTGCAGCCAAAGGCATCTTTAATAGTGTTATTTCAACTATTTCTTAGCTATATTAAGTATGTAAAATCCAATGTAAATGGAAGAGAAGGTAAGGAGAGATAATGTGTTGTCTCTTATGTAAGAGACGACATAAGCCCGTAAAACAACGCAAATAGTGAGAGAACGTGAGGCAGAAAGTTATGATAAAATAGTATAAAATAATTAGAAGAATGATTTACCGTTAAAGAGATTGTTTCTAGTGTTGTGTTTAGGTGAGATAGAAGTCTTAAAGATAATTTTAAAAGATAGGCTATTATACATGTGCTAAAAGAAAAGATAGGGTCATTAGTAGCTAGAGCCAGATAGACAATGGATGGATGGAATCAGAGTACCATGCTACTGCTGCCGCGGCTAATAACGGGGAGACATCAACAATGCCTGCTGCTGTGCGCACCACCGATGGAGCGATGCGCGAGCCATGACAGCGGCCGCATGCAGTGGTCCGTTCATTCGTTATTCCTCACCATGAAAATGCACCACGGCTATAATAAGTTGAGTTCTGGTTCAATACATTCAGTTGTTCTTAACCGTTAAATATAGCTCATCCAACGACTGTCATGGCCTTGACACCTTCAGTGTCATTGAGTGGTGCGAAGAGGTGGTGCTAGCGAAGTGGGCAAAAAAGTAAGAGAAGTGGACAGAACTGAACGGGGAGAGTTTCATTTCCTTCTTTTTTTTGGTAACTGACTAACTGTCCAAAAAAGAGAGACTCTTGGAGTGATTGTACAGTTTTGCCCTTGATTAATTAACGGTAAGCTATGGTGAAGATGCTAACACCTCCTACACCTCTACATGGACTGAACCAAGACTCTAATAAGTTTGCCTTCTTACTGCTTTTCTAGCTTCTTTTCACACATGTTTATACCTTGTCTTGGGATCAAATCCTGGAAAATCCATGAACCAATGCATCTGACGTGCAGTTAGCAGGATTTGGAGCAAAACTGTTAACTAGATAATAATCTGGGTGTCTCTCCGATTAAATTGGTCATCAGTAGACAATACCGATGAATCTGACAAAACTAGATTAAAAAAGATAGTACATAAAGAAAATTCTTTCTGATATGTACTATATGTATGCTCTTTTCTGGTTAGCAAAACAACCCTTTGGTAGTTGTGTATTTGTGTAGACCCACACACCGACAGGCATCAGTACAACATATATGCCGTTGTTCCAAACAGTTCACCCTTCCCATTTTCCCGTTCGTCTTATCTGGTCTCTGACATTTTATCCATGTATACCCTGGTATTGTTTGATTCGCTCAGGCCGAGCGCTGCAGCTCACTATCCCTAGAAGGTCTTTGTTTTCTTTTTCTTGTTTCTCGAGGCTTGATCCCCAAAAACACAAATCGCCTTTGCTGTGGAGGCGAGGTCGGAAGTATCTAATTTAATCTACCAGTAATAAACATAACAGATAATCCCCATAGGATCATGCATTGAAAAATCCTTTGATTAGTTTTGGTTCTTGCATTGCTGGTCATTGGATGACCGGCTATGACTTAGAAGTAGGCTTGGATCTAAGATTTTATTACGCTCCAGGTTAGAGAGGGTCAAATGTCACTATTATTTAAGCTGAAAGAAAAAATTACACACTTAACTTATTTGGACTTACCTAGGCTTTTCACTGATAGATATCGCACGTCTCGAACTAGAGCCTAAGCAACTCGAGGTGTGGATTTGCCCATGCTTAGAAGACAATGTTTCTCATTCTTTCTTTATCTATCATTTGTTTCAAGGGTTTGGACCTGAACAGTTTCTATTTGTGAGGATAAATTTTGAACCCAAACGTAGATGAGCAGTCGCTACAATTATTTACGCAGTGGTTTTTCAGGCAAATGTCAGCAATAGTGTAGGAAGATAGAGTTGGGTGGAATTGGATGTCTTGCATTGAGCCTCTCGGGCGGTATATATAGAGGTACAAGACTTGGGGGGCAAGAAGGTACAAGGGATTGTAATCCCAATGGACTCTAACCTACCAAATACATTGTACTCTAACATCCCCCCGCAGTCACAACGGGAGCGTCGCAGACGGTGAGACTGGAGAAGAAGCCGAAGAGCTAACATCCCCCCGCAGTCATAACCGTGGATGCGGCGCGCATGCTGTGACTGGAGCAGGAACCGACGAGTAACTCAAGCAAGGCGATAGCCCTTTGTGCCGATGTCGAGGTAGCCGAGCGCGAGGACGGAATAGTCGTGGTCGAGGATGCCGTGCTGGAGATGGCCGTGGTCGACGTAGTCGTGGTCGGGTTACCGATGTCGAGGCAGTCGCTCATGAAGCCGCGGGCGCAAAAGAGGCACCATGATGATGACGGAGACGCGTCGAGGCAGTCGTCGTGGAAGGGGGGCGATGCCGAAGTCGACACAGTCAGGGCCGTCGAGGATGTAGACGAAAAACGGCGATGCAATCGAGGCAGACGGGACGGGAACGGGAGGGTCGATGCCGAAGTCGATGCAGTCAAGCCGCCCAGAGCCGAGGCGTGTGCCAGGTTTGCCAGACCCGGCAACGCGTCGGGGATGAAAGCACGCACCGGTGTTGCCAATACCGGACGTACAAGGTAGAGGGCCCCAACCAGGAGTGGTTGTGCTGGACGA
The DNA here is from genome assembly GCA_017311315.1 of Dendrocalamus latiflorus. NCBI lineage: Eukaryota > Viridiplantae > Streptophyta > Magnoliopsida > Poales > Poaceae > Dendrocalamus > Dendrocalamus latiflorus. The sequence continues at coordinate 1,399,576 of CM029611.1, forward strand.
AGAAGGAGCAGTGCGGGAGCGGACGCTTCTACCCGAAGGCGAGCAGTCCGGGCGGACGCTCTAGCGTGAAGGCGAGCAGTCCTGACGCAAGGTACGGCGGCGGCGGTAGCGCTCGATATCGGCGAGGAAGGCTCGAGCAGTATGACGAAGACCATGTGCAGACAAATGGCGCACAAGAGGTTGCGCAGCACAGTCGTCGATGCACAGGGGACGACGATGTAGATGCAACGGCGAGGGGACACACGTGCGGCGGTGCTGCAGCCCGAGGAGGCGACACAGCAGCAGCCCTGTTGCTCGGAGAAGATGCGCGTAGTACTCGACGACGGACGTCACGGGAGCCGGGTGGATCGCGCATAATCGGCTGATCAGACCGAGTACGCGCGAGGCGGGACGACGATGAAAGAAGTCGGTGGAGGCGTCCCGATCTGTGGTGGCAATGACGAACCGGCGATGAAGACGTGCGGACGGGATGACCGAGACGCGACGCGCGAAGGCGTCCCCTCGGCATCGCGTGCCCGACCTGGCCGCATAGTCGAAGAGGTAGAGGCCGGTGTAATCGACGCCGATGTCGGAGTAGATACGTGCGAGGTCGACGGGCGGTGGGCGACTCAACCCCGATCAGTGATCGGGAAAAAAGGAAAAAGATACAGCAGCAGCAGAATGGACTGGGATCCTCCATGTAACTTCACCGGGTACACCTAGCTTGATCCTCCTCCCCCGATTTTTTTTGTGGTTAAATCTCACCACTCACCGGTTGGACTAATCCAATCGGCACCCCCTGTGCGGCTTCTGCGGTCTGCCCGAGAAGGGCGGCGATGTTGCAGGAGCCGACCGGCTCGAACGGCGGGCGGGCGGAGGGCGTCGGCCGGCCGGGTGGAGGACGGCGAGCGAAGCCGGCGGTCGGAAGCCCGACGGGTGGAGAGCCGGAGGGCGGCCGACGACGGAGAGGCAGCTTGGCTGGCGGAGAGACGGCTCGGCGGCGTCGCGGTCGAGGGTGGAGAGGCGGCTCGGCCGGCGTGGGGGGCGGATCTGAATGGATCCGGAGCGGCGGCCCGGGAGAAGGTCGGCGGCTTGCGCGGCCGAGAGGAGGCGGCGGCCTGCCGACGGAGAAGCGGCCCGAGGGAAGGTCGGCGACGGCTGTGGCCAGCGATCGACAAGGCGGCGCCGAGCGGAGCAGCACCAGCGGCAGGAGGCGGCGGCCGGGGGGCTGGATCCAGACGGATCCGAGCGCAGGAAGCACCGATCCGGCGCGGGGAGGCCGGATCTGGCGTTGGTCGGGTGGCGGCGGCGGCGTCCGAGTGGAGGAGGCGGTGGCGGCCCGGCATGGAGGGAGACGCGGTCGGCGGTGGCGTCCCTGCCAGGAGGGAGACGCGAAGCAGCGGCCTGAGGGGGGAGCAACGGTGGCTGTGCGGAGGTCGCGCAGTAACCCGGCGGAGGAGCGGCGCAGGAGGCGTCCCGATCTGCTGATCTGCTGCTTGACACGACGATGATGGCAGCCGGATCAATAGGATCCGCCGCCTAAACGGTGGCGCTGCCCCCGGCGGAGATAGATCTCCCCGGGGGCGCGCGGTGCGGAAGCGAGCGGCGGCTAGGGTTAGGGGCTAAACCTAGAGCTCTGATACCATGTAGGAAGATAGAGTTGGGTGGAATTGGATGTCTTGCACTGAGCCTCTCGGGCGGTATATATAGAGGTACAAGACTTGGGGGGGCAAGAAGGTACAAGGGATTGTAATCCCAATGGACTCTAACCTATCAAATACATTGTACTCTAACAAATAGGAACTAGCCCACTGCCTCTCCCTCTTGTCCATTTCATCGTGTAGAACCCCCCCCCCCCCCCCCCCCCCCCCCGCGACAGGTCAGGCAAATGTCAGCAATAGGAACAAGCACGGATCATAAATTTGAGGGGGAAATTCAACAGCCAGCGCATGCTTTGTCAGGAAATGTCAACTGTAAAATAACAAAACAAATTTAGGAGTAGAAAAGTAATGAAAAATACAGACAAGATCCTGTGCATGCAGATGCACGCTACATGAGCTGACCAGAGAGTGACCTTCCTGCTCAGTTCCCAAGACACCATCCATTAAAGAAAAGAGGCACCTAACGACTCAGCATAGACCTGCTATGACTCTTCTTCGCCGTTAGTTCGGGTGGGTGATCTAACGAACTAACTTTTAGTATAAACCTTTGATTAAAATTATACTAGAATAGTTATTAGTTTTTGTAAGAAATTTTTTTAAAAAAATTACAAAAAAAACTGTTATATAAATAATGTAAAGAAATAAGAGAAAAAAAGATAAAACCCTAAACAAAGCTAAAATTAAAAATCAATATATTTTAAGTGGTTTCTGATTTAAATAACTAAAAAACAAAAAAAAACAGCTGTAGCGGGGTTGACCTAATAATGGCAAAAAGGTTTGGTACTTCCTAACACAGAGAGTTATTGATGGCTGATTGCAGTACTGTGTCTTGTATAATTTGATTCATATTTATTTGAATAATAGAAAACAACAACAAAAAGTAGTCATCCACTAACAAAGAAAAAATCCATTTGCACTGTTAGTTTCTAGGAGTAATTAACACTCCAATACTAGTACTATCAACAAGTTTAATCCAGGAACTGCTGCATCAGAGCGAAAGGGAGGGGCAGTAATTAAATGTGCAGCACAGTCACAGATGACTAAATCAAAGTTACTAGTAATAAAGCAGACTTTCGTGGAACTGGAATATTCTCCTTTTATCTATGCGCCCCCTAATCCCACACACCTTTTCACCACGTGCGTCTGTCAGTGACACAAGCAACTTACACAAGTGGCTAAAGAAAAGAGAAAGTGATGACTTGTCACTTCTAAAGTACTGAATATATATTTTGTCACTTATAAGATTTTTTGATGAATTACCACTCCTCCGAGAGAAATAGCTGTGATTTACCACTCCACCATATTCTGGCATTTTTTCTTTTATTTTTATCCCAAAATCACTTGTGAAATGACAACCCCTCATTTTCCTCATCTTCCCCTCCTCATCCCCGAAATCTGGCCTTCCCCTCACCCACATCCGACAACCATCATCATCAACGTCAAGATACCCACGCCGTGGGAGGAAAACGGCTCTTTGGCATTGTTGTGGTTACAGACCAAACAGTGAGATGAGAGTATGATAGTAGAGATGTTAGGTGAGCAATGCTTGGGGGGCTTCCCCATGGCCTGGATGGCTTTATATATATATATATATATATATATATATATATATATATATATATATATATATATATATATATATATATATATATATATATTCACATGAGGAGTATTTTACAATTATGTCCTTACACCCAAGTATCCCTCTCAATGGTATTTATGTCATTATATATGTTCTATTTTGGGCTTTACAACCTTCTAACAAGCCGGTTGGGCTTAGGTGGGGGCTACCCCTACAACAGGCATCAATGCTCATTACCACCGTAGGCGCTGGTGCCGTGGGTAGGTCGGAGTACTGAGTACATGGAGAGCAAGCTCGAGCAGTAGTACTAGGGGAGCAAGAATGTGTCGTCATCGTTGTTGTCCTCACCGATGATGAAATGCAACCTGACACGGCGTCGTAGTCATCATCCTATACTGGGAGGAGGTCACGGTTGGTGGGTGGGGTGCTTTGATGAGCTCCTGCACCCTGTTGGTGCGACGACGATACAAGTAAAGGGTCGGAAGGCCGCCGCACCATCCTCATGATTATCGGCCCGTTCTACGCAGCAGCTCAGCCAACTCATTGCCTGACTCACTTATAAATCATGCACGCATCAACATCATCATCAGTGTAATCTGTAGCTAGCTAAGTATTCCAACAAGAAGCAACAACTTGTCGACAATCAAGTCGCCGATCTTACGAATTGTAAAAAACTAAATCTCATGAATTGTAAAAAAACTAAGTCTCTTAAAAGGATTTAGAAGGAGGATGAGGGCTTTCTTTATTGCTATGAACTGATTACAAAACACTCTCGATGAGATATTACAAATGGGGTGCTATTAGCCCTAAAGTGCTACTTCTTGCCTTTTAAAATTGCTACCTAGTCGAGAGATCTCCCCTAATTCTTTAGAATCTATCTATGTGTGGGTGTCTCATGTTATATCTTGTCTTACATCCTCTCGTTTAGACTTTCAATGGAGCCAAAGAGGTATTAATTGTCCACATGGGCAGGCACGTCGTCGATTCGTCATGTCTGGTTGAGCGAACGGTTGATGTCAGCGAAAGAATTCTAATTGTTATCAGTGGAGAGAGAATCATGAGGACAACTGCAAGGCGGTAGTTGTCAGAAACGTAAGGCTAAGTCATCGTGCGATTATGAGAAGGATAAAGCACGTGCTTTATCCTTTTGCATGGGAGAAGTTGCCTAGAGACGGATCTATGTATCAGTTCATAAAACCTCCAAGTGGTGATTGGTCGGATGAATGAACTGAGGCTCTCCGACCAGAGGTATTCGAGTAATGTAGTCTTTACTAGCTAACGACCGCATTAGTCGGAGGCCTTTAATTGAGTATTAAAGCCGTATTCAATAGATTATTTAATCTTCATCACAACTCCAAGGAGAAGTTCAGGAAACATACGGCCGGCAAGAACTCACATCTTTGACAGATATATGGACGGATGGAAGCAACAAGCGGGGCTGGACCGAGCATATGCAAGCTAGCTGCTATGGTTGGTTCGCTTCCTCCCCACGACCCATGGGCAGAGCATCGACATCACCATCACCGATGTGGGCGAGAGAAATGTCGGATTTGGGGAATGAACGGAGATGAGAAAAAAGAAGGACAAAACAGTCACTTTACATGTGATTTTGTGTCAAAAATAAAAGATGTACTATAATACAGAGGAGTGGCAAAATCTAGCTATTTCTATCTTTGAAGTGTCAATTCATTTTGTGAAATCTTATAAGTGATAAATCTTAAAACCAGAGCGTTACGAGTGACAAATAATCCGTTCTTAGAAAAAGAAAAGACAAACAAATATTCGGACAACTGTAAAGAAAAGTAGTGAAAGGGAAGGAAAAAAGGGGCAGGCGAAATACTCAACGGAACGATGAAAGAGCGGTTGCCAGCAGCCTATAATGGACTAAACTAACACCCAAATGGTGGGAGAGAGAAGAAACTACAAGAGAGGAGAGAGAAACCAGAGAGAGAAAGAGGGCATCGAGCACGAACCAACACGACCCGAGGAGGGAGGGCGTCGAGCAACAGAACAAAAGGCAGCGAGAGGGGGGGAGGGGAGGAGGACGGCAGGCAGGACGCGACGCTTGCCAAGGGGAAGTGAGGAACCAACCAACCGCATAGCCGCGGCGCCCGAGGCACAAAAGGACGCGGCCATGGTGGCGCACGCCGCACCGCTGCCTCGTGAGTCGTGACAGGCTAGAGATGAAGGTTTCCAAGAAGCAGCAGCAGCAGCAAGGGGCGGCGGAGGCCATGGACGCCGCCGGAGTGGTTGAGGAAGCGGAGGGGGTCGCCGGGACGGTGGTGGTGGGCGTGCGGGCGGACGCGGAGAGCCGGGCGCTACTCACGTGGGCGCTCGTCAATGTCGCCGCCGCCGGGGACCGCGTGGTGGCCGTCCACGTCGTCCTGGCCTCGGCGGCGGAGGCGGCCGCCGCGGTGGACTTCGACGCCATGCTCGGCGTCTACGAGGGGTTCTGCAATCTCAAGCAGGTCGTCTCTCTCTCTCTCTCTCTCTCTCTCTCTCTCTCTCTCTCTGCGCTTGTTACGCTGTTGCTGTGCTACTAGTCGCAAGTAGGCGCCAGTGCCTAGCAACCATGTGAAGCCTTCCCCTTTCCTTGTTTTTTCTTTTTGCATTTATTTTTGTTTCTTGCCTGATTTTCCATCTTTTCTTTTATGCTGGGTTGGGAGGATTGAATTTTAGGAACATCTTTTATGCGATTCTTCCGGATGGTATGGCAAAATGCAATCTTTCGGCTAATTTTGGGCCTGGCCTAGGTTTTGGGTTCATGCTTGCCTATGCCAAGTTGGATTTTTGGGGCTATTCTTTGACCTTTTTTAATATCTTGAAGTGTCCATAGCGTCATGCATAATCTGATTTTTGTTCACATTTCGCGGTTAATTTTAATCGGATCATTTCGGCTTACCTTGCATTGATGCGATTTTTTACATTCATTTATGGCTTCTCTTCTGCAATCAATATGCTGACTTGTTCCTGTAGCAAATTGCAATCTTTTACCCCCATTCTGCTATGGTTACACAGTGGTAAATCCACCCGACATTTCTTGCTGCTTCTGCGTACTAACTGTTACTGGCGCATGGGCAGATCAATCTAAAGGTGAAGATTTGCAAGGACTCGTCGGTTCGCAAGGCTCTAGTTCGTGAGGCGAGCTTGTTTGGGGCCTCCAAGGTTGTCCTCGGCATCACCAAGAAGAAGCGCGCAATTGCGTAAGTACCACAGGCATTGGATCCTCAATGTTTCCACTATCAAATCTCCCATCCCAGCGTTTTCACCCAATGATTAACACCCACTATTGTAACTATTGCTTTGGATTCATCAGGTCCTCGCTGTCCGTTGCCAAGCATTGCGCAAAGAAGCTGCCGGCAAAGTGCGCGATCCTTGCCGTGAACAATGGCAAGATTGTCTTTCGGAGAGAATCAAATGTCCACTCAGGCAAGGTATCAGCGGAGGTTCCTGGCTGTGGTGACGATGGGATGTATTGCGTAGTGCCATTCCAAGACCGTCATGGTAAAGAGGGCATGTTACCTTCAGATGAACCCAAAAATGGTGGTTGGGGCAACAAAGAACAGCATGATGTTGGCAGTCAGCCAGAGAACATCATCTCCGAAGAACAGCAGCCTTTAAGTGCGAGTCCCGCCGGGTTGTTGAGCGATCAGGTTCAGAGTGACACGGATCCTTCTAACAAGGGTGAAGAGTCGATAACGGAGCAGAAAGATGAGATTTCTGAGCTTCCAGGTGAGGGTGCCAGCGTGCTGTACTGTGTGTTGTCGGCAAGGGATGGCCATTCAGTTGCAAGTACGTCAAGTCGGCAAGACAATGATTTGATTGAGCCACCAGCTGAAGGGGCTGGGGAGCTGTACTGCTTATTGCCCCCAAGAAATGGTCATTCTTCCAGGAGTAGCGGTGATTCTAGTCGCTCAACTTTGAGTCAGAAAGACGATTACTCTTCCAATCTGTCTCCTGAAGGTGATGGTGAACTGTACTGCGGGCTGCCAAGGAACGGGCATTCAGATAGGTGTTCTTGGGGATCCAAGTGTTCTGTTGGTGCAAAAGGTGTGATTAGGCGTAGCAGTAGTTTCTCCAGTGATATTCAATTGAACTCGGAGACATCACCTGACAAGAGGGATAGCTCGGGTGGCAAGCCTGCCACTGAACAGACCTCGTCAACAGCATCTACAGAAGCTGAGGATTTGCCAAAGAACGCTGCACGGAATGCAGAAACACCCTCTGGTTTTCCAATGTCCCTGAGAAGGATGATAGAAGGAAGGTCTGACCACTGTCGCCTCCGAAGGAGGATCTTCAACCATCAAAGAAGCTCATCTTTTGAATGGGCCAAAATGTCTATGGTTCAATGGGCAATGAGGCTTCCAAGCCGTTACGCTTCAGTCCATCCAGACAGCAAATCATTGAAATCGGATGCAAGCCCAAGGTTGAACTGTGAGTCAGAATTTGAATCCACGTCAGCTGTTGAGCCCGAATCTATCTTTTCTTTCTCTTTGTATGATGTAGCATGGCCTCCAAGTGAATTGGAATCTCTTCAAAAAAAGTATTCTTCAGTTTGTAGGCTGTTTAGTTACGAAGAACTGAAACTTGCTACATCAAATTTCTCACCTGGTAATTTCCTTTGACATGTGCATTACTTTGGTACTCATGTTTCTTTCAGCAAAATTGAATGCTAATTTTCTTTTATGCCAATGCAGACATGTTAATTGGGAAGGGAGGAACTAGCCAAGTTTACAAGGCACAATTATTTGATGGCACATTATCAGCTGTTAAGATTCTGAAACCTTCAGTTGATGCAGTACAAGAGTTTATTACAGAGGTTGAGACTGTAACCAGCTTGCAACATGAGAATATCGTCTCACTAAGGGGATTCAGCTTTGAGAACTACCATCTTGTGTTGATGTATGACTACATGCACCAGGGAAGCTTAGACAAAGTGATTCATGGTAAGCAGTAATATGAAATACGTCACTTATTCGGTCCCTAATCCTCTTGGTAAGTAGCCTCATATTTTCTAACCGTAACTCTTCTTCAGGCAAGCATGATAGCAAGAATATCCTTAGCTGGGAGAAGAGAAATAAGATAGCAATTGGCATCGCAAAGGCACTTGAATTTCTCCATCATGGCGGTGTCACCCAATCTGTGATTCATGGAGATGTTAAGTCTTCAAATATCCTCCTCTCAGAGGATTTTGAGGCACAGGTAAATATTCAGATCAAATTTGCAAATACCTATAGCAAGAAGTAGGAGGAGAATCTGTATCATGTTTTCCCCACTCTAGCTTTCTGTAGTGAATACTTTTTAAATTAAGAAAAACTAGACATGTAGATCAATGCAAGTGGCTTAACGCATAAGCAGTGATGAACTGCAATGAGCATTTAGTAACCACACTAGTCACTTTTGGTTCTGCTTGTGACATCATCTCTTTTTGAAAATTTTCAGCTGTGTGATTTTGGGCTGGCAAAGCAAGTGTCAGCTTCGACTCCCCACCTAACATGTACTGACATCACAGGAACTTTTGGGTTTGTACCATCTCTGGGCTATTGTTACCTGTTATTGTTACTTTTATCAAATGTGAAGTGTCTAAGCAAATCACTCTTGTGACAGGTACTTGGCTCCCGAGTATTTTTCGTACGGGAAGGTCAACGAGAAGATTGATGTCTATGCATTTGGAGTTGTACTACTGGAGATCATTTCAGGAAGAGAACCAATTACAACAGGATGTGCAAAGGGCCAGGAAAGCCTGGTTGGGTGGGTAAGTGCTCCTTAACTTCAGCTGGCTTGCTCTGAGCCGTAACATGCCCTGAGAATAAAATGGTAGTTGCGCGTTCACTCACTGATGATATTAAAGTGATCTTGGATCATTGCTACATTTGATCTGTTGACCTCATACCCAATCTTGCACAAGCCAGTTGTGCTTTCTTTTTGCCTGATTCTTTTTTCATGGTTTTAGGCAAAGCCACTTCTAACAAGTGGGGAAATTAAACAATTGGTTGATCCATTTCTGGGAAATGATTATGACTGTGATGAAATGGAGAGGACAACGCTCGCTGCTTCGCTGTGCACAAGGACATCTTCTCATTCTCGACCAGGAATGCCACTAGTAAGAATGGACAAAGCATTAATAAGCTCATAAAAACCATTGTTGATGTTGCAGATATTTGACCTCAATATACTTGTTCGCTATTTTTCTGCAACCCAGGTGTTGAAACTGCTTCAAGGGGACGACGAAACGATCCACTGGGCAAGATCGCAATCGCAAGTCAGCGCTACTTTTGATGGCTCTGACGAGGAGGCTGTGACTCCTGACTCAAACATGCAATCACATCTGAACCTCGCATTGCTTGGTGTGGAGGAGGATGACACGCTCTCGCACTGCAGCACTGAACAGACCATGGACACCTCTGCCGACGGCTACTGGAGCCGGTCGTCGAGCTTTGACTAGCTCTTTGTACCCCTGGTGTGAGTCTGGTAAATCGAGTTGTTTGTATAGTTCTCATGTCTTATGATTATTGTTGATTGGTTGGAAGTTGGAACGGTGAGTGGGATGATTGCATTCGGGCAATGGAAAGAAGTGGAGGCTTGCTCATTTAGATGGTAGATTTAGCAGCGCTGCTGATTTAGGAGCTGGTTTTGTTGTAGATCTCTAACCCTGCTGGCCCTGGCCCTACAATCCAATTCTTATGTAGTAGCAATCAATGGTTTAATGGTGCATCGAGATCGAATAAATTCCATGTTGCTTTTGTTTTGGATTTTCTGAGTTGAAAGCATAAACCGCTTTCCCAATATATTCCTTCCTCTTTGAACTCCTTGCCGGATGAACACGTGTTAGTTTGACAAACCAACAGTACCTGCCTACCTGGTCTCTTTCGTAGTAAGATATTAATGACTGATGCGGAAATTAATTGAGTTGTACTACAAGTACTACTCCAGTAGTTTTTTCCAATGATGTTTTTGAGGACTTCTGTATTTTTTTTCAATGATTTTTTGAGTACTTCGAGATATGACTTTGACTCTTATTTTTTATAATTGTATATAAAAATATACTAATAAAATTATAATATTGTAAAATTATTTTTAACAATAAATCTAATGATATAATTTTTGTTTAACTAATCTAAATAATTTTTAAATCTATTGATAATTAAACTTTAAAAAAATTGATAGCACGAATTTTAAGAAGTGGAGTACAAAATAATGGATATAATAGTACTGCACAAAAAAGTTTGTCGTTGCAGTTCCAGGTGTAAGACATTAAAATGTCGTTCTAGCAACGGGGAGCAAGGACACTGAGCAAATAGTTCTAATGAAGAGGAATTATACTAGACGGGGCAGCTTCGACAAGATCAAAGTGCGCAGATTTGCGCACTGACAAGACCAGACGGGCCAGCTTTGTGCAGTAAAAAAGTTAAAGGGTGCAGCGTCGTGCAGTGAGAAGACTAGTCGGGGCAGCTTTACACAGTGACTACACCGGACGGGACAGCTTCGTGCAGTGAGAGTTGGGACAGCTTTACATAGTGACTACACCAGACGGGACAGCTTTACGCAGTGATAAGACCATATGGGACAGCTTTGTGCAATGACAAGACCAGACGTGGTAGATTTGCACATAGACCAAACTAATGAGTGCAGCTTTGCATAGTGAGAAAATAGGACGGGCAGCTTTTCACTAACAACTTTTTCAAAAGATAAGGCAACATTCTGCCTCGCAAGCTACTCACATGAAATTAACCACACCATGTCAAGTCTTTGAGTTATAAAAGGAGATGGAAGCGATTTGAGAGAGAACACTACACAACCAAACCCAACACTACACCAGAGTTTGCTTCACCACGTCGGGATGAACAAGAGATAGAAGGAGCAATAGGACAAGATGATAAAGCAATAGGAGGAGGCTCGCGAACTAGCAAGTTTTGTTGTGGCCTACAATGAACAAACAAGGGCTGTTGCGGCCTGGGCCGAACAAGCGCAGCATGCCAGGAGGTTGGCTCCCCGCAATGACGCCCCGTCCCGAACGTTCCAACCAAGCATTCGCCGTAACACCCGCCCGAGGGGGAGACGCCGCCCCTCTATTGGTGTAAGGACCCATATAAGTTCTTCAAATCTAAGTAGCAGCTCAGCCTGGACATACGTTACTGGGGTTGCGCAAACTATTCCTGTGACTAACCGCCATCAGGACACGATCAGCTATCAGCAGCTAGTAAGAATCAGTTACAGTGTGTTCCCCCTACTATTTCTCTTTTACAGTACGCACCAATAACCTCTTCCGTCTACCCGCAGTCCCCGGAACGCTATGTGGCTACCGCAAGTGGATCGACCTACAGATCCACCCACATTACCAGTGGGCTCTCGACTTCGAGGAGTGGGATGTCAAAAGGGCCTACAAGATTCGGAAGGAGCGTTGCAATAACGAGCAAACCGAGCGTATACGTCAGGAGACGAAAACTCATCTCGAGGCGTGCACACACAGGGAGCGCAAGGCTCGTGGGAAATGGCGGCCAAGGCCAAAAAGGCCGCCGAGGAGTTCAACACCGAGCTCGCAAGGAAAGAAAAATGGCCCCAGTCCATGCAGTAGGTCGGGCCATTCCACACTAGTCCCCGAATGCCGAATTTATTTTCATTCCAAAAAGGCACATATGTATCGTAGGAATACTTTAGTTTGTTGCATCGTGCATGATGCTCTTTCTTATGCATGTAACCAAACCCTACACATCGTGTTATTTCCAACTTTATTATGAAGTCTATTTTAATTCACAAAATCACATCTCGTTTTTTCGCATTCAATTCCTCGTGTAGCAAGGCACCAAACAACATAAAAAAAAGTTCTCCTCCATATATGAATTTTCGGTTGCATCACAATATCGTTACCTTCGTACTTACCATCGTTGCTTTCTCAATCGTTTGAAAAATATTGCCTACCTACAACAATTTTTATTTACCCTATGCGCGGTCAGGGGGTAGTTGCGCAAAAAATGGGCTGAGTTGCCATCGTCGAACAGTCGGACGACTAGACTTCCAGTCGCCCGACTGCTCGGCAACAGGTCCCAGTTGCCCAACTATTAGCCGACTGGATCCTGTCGCCTAATGGCCCGCCGACTACATGCGTGTCGTGTGACTGCTGGGCGACATGTTTCAGTCGTCTAACAGTTGGACGACTGGAGTCTATTTTTGTAAAAAAAAATCGCGCGAGTATATTTCTATTATTTCGAATAGAAATAGATTATTAAGAAAAATTTCTAACGAAGAGGGACACCAGATCCGCTTTGGGTGGGTTGGGGGGGGGGGCGTTCCAATGCCACCGTATCCGGATCAGACAAAACCCGAGTGCCATGAATACTAGCACCACATGCTGCTTTCAGTTTCAGTTCTCCAAAGCTGCTTCTCATGTGAGCCGTGTCTTCTGGTCAATGGATGTACCAAACCAAACACTCGCATGTGAGCCGTGTCTTCTGATCGATGGATGTAGCAAACCGAACACTCGCATTATTCACGCATGATGATGCTGCTGAGTCGTCCCAAAAGATTTAGCAAGTGACCATGTGGGGGACATTTTAATTTGTAGAAGCTGTATGTACTTTGTCCGAGTCGATCGTCCCACTCGCAAGTACTGCAACTTCCTTCATGGTTGGCCTGCCTGCCATCTCCTCTCGGGCTAAGGCAGCGCACGGCGAGTTTGGCCGGCTTCTCGAGCACCACCACAACTGCTTGCTTCGTCTATAATCTCAAAGTCCAGCGTAATTCGGTGTGTCTTCTGCTGAAACATCAAGAGAGAAAGTGCAAGACAATGATTGATTCCTTTTCATTGAAGTCGTCGGCATACAGAGCCCTCTTTCTCGCACCAGCTCCAGAAGAACAAACTGACAGATGCATCTGCCGGCGCTTCGTCGGCGTCTCGACGGAAAATTTATGTTTTTGCCACCCTTATGAGGTGAGGGGCAACAGATTTGCCACCCTGACCCGTTGTCAGTGACTCAGGCGGTCCCACATGTAAGTGACAGAGGTAATTGGCCAATCTTAAGAGTGGCAAAAATATGAATCTCCCGCGTCTCGACGGCACATCATCATCAGTTACGTGGAATTACAGGCTACCAAGGTCCAAGGGCTCAATTGGGAGCCATCGACGCCGCCGCCGAGGGGTTCAGGACCGCCGTGGATTAAGAACCCAGAGCCCACCGAGAAGCCACCCGTGGCAGGGCGGGATGCCGGCGGGGAAGAGGTGAGGACTGAGGACGCCTGGACGGAGCCTCCGCCGACGGCGGCGCGCTTTCACCGGCGGAGGACGTTCGTGGTGTTCACGTCCCGAATAGCCGGACGTCAGCGGTGATTACATCCTGAATACTCCTCGCTTCCTCCGATTACACGACTAATTCGGTCCTAACGTGAGTTCTTCCGCTACTCATCTTATATATCATTGGAAAGCTTATTAAGTCTATTTTCTAACACTCTAGACGATGCTCCCTTTTATATCTTGTGTGAGATTGTTAGCATTTTAATTGGCACCACTTAGGTTGTAAATGGGGCAGTCAGAACCAAAGCTTCAGAAAAATAAATATGCTAAGCAATAGGATACGAGGCTTCATAAGATTGAATCAAGCCGTAGGATCGTTAATTCTACCAGATTTTTTGGGACACACTTAGCAGTAGTACTTCTGAATCAGCCCTAGCGGCCATGCACCAAGATGGGCAGTTTACTTTGGGATCGGGCACTGTCTGAATGTATGTCTATATATACTCTATATGTGAGAGAATAATAATAAGATTAACCTTTTGAATACTAAAGCAGCAACAGTACACATGCTACAATCTAAGATATAATGTGAACCCCAATTTACTAATGTTTAGAACATAAAATCTAATATACAACATCACGTGTTTCTTAAAGCAGATCACGTCATGTTCAAAACATGACAATGATCATTTCATCAATTTGACAAGATTCTATCAAACTTTCAAAAGTCAATCACCAACTTCCATTGCATCAACATACGATGAGTACATGAAAGAAGCAATAGAGAAACAAGAACCGGCTTGTATTGCACGAAACAAGGACAAGGTCCAGCTTCTTTTGTACTCCCAACTAAAACAAAATGAGCCAACATAAGAGCTTTGCGCTGATGCTGGCCAAAGTAGTTCACAAGATCACCACAATGAGACGTCCAAGGCCTACTCGATGGGTAGCACACTTCGAAGGAAACATTCCGAAGGAGCATATGAGAATGTCATGTTTAATGTTATGATGAACCATTGCAATATCTGTAGAGTGGTCAATTGGTTTTGCAAAAATTGCATTTGGTTTGGACTGTTTTTTGGAAGTCTCAAAAAATCGAAAGTACCGCAGGTATAAACGTGACAGTGCCGCAAGGTGATAGTACCGCAATGCGGAAGTACCAAAGAAGCAGCGGTATGTTTTTTCTAAAGAGGTCCAGCCGAGGTTTCACAGGTGTGAAAGTACTGCTTTGGGGAGCGGAATTACCGCAGTGCGGTAGTACCGGTATATTAAATGCGGTACTACCGATCTTCCTAGAAAAATAGGATTTTGGGATTTGAGTCATGAATTGAGTTGGGATGACTTGGATCATTGGATTAAGATTGCATGATACATGTTCTGGAACCTTCTAGGTCTTCTGCTTCATCACTCTAGTATCTGGTGATGGCTATCAATCTTAGGATGAAACTTGGCTCAGTTTCTACTTCTTCAACTACATCTCACCGCCAAGTGGTGCGATGAAGGTTTTGTGTTTTGTACTTTATCTTTGTCCTTGATTCATGCCTTATATATCATTTGGGGCTTTTATAGTTCGATGGTTGGTTGGACTAATGATAGGATTACCTTTTGCACGAGTCTTTCTTAGGCACATTTTGGGTTTTTTTAGTTTGTGCTTTTCTTCAATCTAGGCCAAGTTTGCTTTTTCAATCACTAGTATCCACTAGTGGAAATCTCTAGTATTTTAGATTCGTTCTTTAGCTGTAAGTCATCCCTCTCATACCAACCATGTGGAATTTAGAGCCAAGCTCTCTCTTCTTTTAGCCGTTCTAGTTATTTCTTTAGAGACCATGTAGAGAAGTGTGTTGTTGTGCTTCACTTTGTCGAGTCCTAGCAGCAGGTTTCCAATATTTTCACTAAGGTACTTGATTATTCTCATTTTGCTTTTTTGCGAGAAGAGTTAGCGGTTATTAGTCCTTTTAGCCAGTTTTGAGGGAGAGCTTGATTCTTTCGCATCCATTTTATCATATTAGTATACATTAGTTTATTGGATGCTTAAGTTTTTTACTTGACTTCATGAACATGAGTTATTTGTTGATTGTGTGCTTTATGAGTCAAGTATCATCATGATTTTTGTTGTATCTATCATGTTTTATTGTCTATATTTGGCTCCTTATGTTTATTCACCATTGTTTATACATGTTAGCGTACTTTCCATGATTTTTGTATGTCAGGATGTATGTCTACATGATGTGTATTTGATTATGGATATTTTGACCTTGATTAAATTTTGGATAGTTTTTTATATCATGATGCTACATTTATTCATGCATTTTTATCATTTTTGTTTCATATGTGCATGCTTATACTTGTATCTATACTAGCATATGCTTTGACTTTTTCTTATCATTTGCTATGTATGTATGGTTGTGAAAAGACATAATGTCTACTACAATCAATTTATAGACGCTTTAGAAAAATACTTTGTTTAAAATCTAGTTACTATGGCATAAACTTAGAATTTTGTGGTGACTTCAAGATACACGTTGAGATGAGATAATATCCCCTTTTGTTGTTTTTTCAGTCCACTTCTAGTTTAGACTTATTTCAGCTACTACTATTTATTAGACTAATAAATCATAACTATATGTCATAGGTCATAGCCGAAAAGAATAGAAGCAATAGCGCATGGCATCTCCTCTAGTCCGCTAGTTCCGTAAACAAATTAAGAAGTGTTTTTTAAGGAGACGAAGAAGACGTTTTTTCCGTCTAAAAAAAGAAGACGTTTTTTTTAATGGGGGAGTCAGCTGGTCTTTGTGTTGTAGATGCTGCCACAAATCAGCAGTTTCGTCTAGGTGTATCAGTGTATGTTGGGCCAGGCCGGGCCCAAACTCACTAGGTGATGCAATTTGTTCACCAAATTAAAATTCTCACTCCTCTTGAGCGTTAGGTCAGGAACGGACAGCCCAAATCTAATTCAGTCCGATGGATAGTTTTCTAGGTGTCCGTCGGATTGTTTTCTAGGGGAACAAAAAATATATATATATCCTGCCGGTTGCTTTTCGCTGACAAAATGCAGAGAGCTACCGTACATGCAGCATGGGTGCAAAGTGGGCCTGTATGTCACTAATAAATCGATATTCTTCAGACAAGTTGAGGGACTGTTCTCTTTTGGTTTATGGGCTGTAGTTATGATTTTTGTTTGAAAATTTTGAATTTTATGTTGTTTATGATAAAGGTTACGGAGAGAAATACTCGTTTACAATTTTAAATGATATAGATGTTGGGTTTTTAACGTGTACTACAATTAACTTATAGACTCCGTCTTAAGAAAATACTCCGTTTAAAAATTAAGTACTGTAGTAAAAGCCAAAAATTGCTTTTAGAAGCCGCAAAGAATAGGCCTGACATTCTTCAGAGTTCAGACTTCTGAACCCCATCATGGAAAAAGCCAAGTTTCAGTTCGATTTAGAGTTTGGTTCATCTTTCAGGTGCTTGCAGTTGCAGCTTCAGAAATAATCCACACCACTTGGGTCAAAAGAGCAAACGACACCACCACTTGGTTCAAGAGCAAACGACAAAAGCTTCAGTTTTTGAGAAAGAACATAATCCCTGCCTTCCTTGAAGCTGAAGCTAATTAAGCTAGTGCTGTTTTGTTCTCCTGGTTAATTTGATGAATGGGTCTAGACGTCTAGTGCAGTGTCAGAGAATCGTATATATAACCGAGGAGTTGGAATTCAATTCTGCATAGTGGAAGTGCCACAACCTCAAACATTGCTTGACCTTATACACTTGTCCAAATCTGCAAATCATGGAACGCACAACTCTGGGAAGCTCTTTCAGTTCAGTATGGTAATGATTCTCTAGACTTTTTTGCTTCATCATGAGCCAATAATCCACTTATGTTGTGTTAAAAAAACTGGTTCGTGGTTGGTTGATTCTTTAGTTGCTAATCTAAAACTTAAAAGGCATTACTGTTAGTAGTAGTTTAATCAGTGAACCACGTCTGCATGCACTCTGTTGCAAATAATTGAACTATTGTTATCGTTCCGGCCGGCATAGTGCGAACGGTTGGAGTATATCAAACTCACCGGTGTTTCATAGCTTGTGGAGTTCTTAAGTGATCTCGTCTATGACAAAGTGCGTCGTCTTGAAAAGTTGGAAGTTTGTGGAGGTTTCAATTAGTTTGCGCATCTGCACTTTCTGAGAACGATCCATGGTTATTCTGAGCACCCTGTAATCTGTCGACAGGTGTGTGGAACACTTTGTGAGTGGAGATGATAATTTTATAATACAAAATATATATATATATATATATATATATATATATATATATATATATATATATATATATATATATATATATATATATATATATATATATATATATATATGAAACATAGTCTCTTCCCCTCCCGTCTCTTCCTCTTCCCAAAAAAACATCACCGCCGCCGGTCTCCTCCCTCCCTCCCCTCTCCTCCCCTTCCGCTGCCCGAGCTCGCCGGCGGGTGTCCGCGCGGGGGCGATGAAGGTGGCGGAGGGGCCCTAAACCATACGCTCTCTGTCGCGAGCGGGCGAGGCGTCACGGGAGCGGCGGCATAGGGTGGCGGTCCGGCGAGCGCGCAGCGGCGCCTCAGGCGCAGATGCGGCTGCGGCGAGGCAGAGGCCGTCGGCGGTAGCGCTTCGGGCGCATCCCCCCACTTACGGTGGCGGCGGGCAAGCACGAACCGGGCGGCCGCATACGGGCGACGGCGAGCGGCTTCAGGCCGGGCGGGTGACGGTGAGCCGGGCGGCCGCATGCAGGCGACGGCGCTATGCGCTCTGGCGGCGCAAGGAGGCGGCCCGAAATACGGCTCGGGTGGAGGCACGGCGTCCGGGCCGGGCCGGCGGAGCCAGCGAGCGGCGGGCGCGCGTGCGGGCGCGGAAGGCGGAGCGGCAGCCGGTGCGGGAGGCGAAGCGGCGGCCGGCGCGCGTACGGGCGCAGGAGGCGAAGCGGCAGTCGGCGCTCGTGCGGGCGCGGGAGGAGCTGCTTCGGGCGGCGGCGGCCATGCCTCGGGGTGCGTGCTCGGGCGTGGTTGCCGGTGCTGGGGCCGGCGTGTCCAAGACCGGCGACGGCGACCTCCCTTGCGGGCTGCGGCCCGTGTGGATTCTTTGCGCATGCAAGCGCGTCGGCTTCTCTGGTTCTTCGGTCGGCCGGTCGGCGCTAGTGGCAAAGGCCGGGAGGCGGCAGGAGTTGGGGCTGCTGGTTTTGTCCAGGGACCCATGGCGCGACGTTGCTCGCGCGAGAAGCGGTTCGTCGTGGAGTTCAAGGATGGTTAAGCCATGGCCTTGAGGCGTGTAGATCCCCGGTGTGCCGGTGGCGGTCTTTTTGTGCGTGGGTTGCTGTGGAGGTGCTGGCGAAAGCCTTGCCGGTGTCCATACCGGTCTCGACAACTATGACGCCTTTGGACGCCATGTTCCTTCTTGAAGGGTTGTCTTCGCACTTCACAGCCCTAATTGGTTCTCCAGGTGAAAGCCTAGCCTCGGTGAGGCGGGCGGCGTCGGCGACCCTCGTCGCTTCTTTGAAGACGTCGCCTCGGAGTTTCATCGGCGCGCAAAATAGACTGGAGTTTGGGTGGCTCAGTTGGAGGAGGTTTAGGGATTGGTTGAAAGCAAGGACGGAGAAGAAATGCTGAAACTTAGTCTTTCTAGCTTTTTCTTAGTCCTTAAGCTTTTTTTTTCTTGCTGTTGTGTAATCCTCAGTGTTGAGACTTTGAGCCTAAGAGCTCGTGTAACTTTTGGCTGTATATATCCCAAGCGGATATAGAGGCCGGATTTTATATCCTTTATCTAAATATATATATATATATATATATATATATATGCCCTGAAAGAATGGTCAAAAGAAATGAAACCACTACGCAATATTAACTGAGATAGTATGCACTGTACTACCAACAATGCAGTACTAAACTTACTGTCCGATTCAGGTTCAGTCTCAGCTACATGCTGCTGCAGCGTTCTACACTGGTCCAGAATTTTTCAGTTGGTAGTAACATCAATTAATTCCTGGGGCTAATTATTCGTGGTCCATGATCTTATTCATATTTCAGGGATCCATCAATTCAGCAAGTGCTCTCATATATATCCTGTGTCCTTCTCTTGTCAGTGCTCATATATATATGCTCTGTGTCATACATCCACTTGACTGTACTACTATTTCAGTTTTCAACTAGAAGAGTAGAGAAGCTGGACTCAAGCGATTGTAATTTGTAACAAGGACTGGTTGGCCTGCCCATGTTGCTAACACTAACAGCATGCATCAATGCATGTGACAAGTCATTGTACAATGCATAGAGTACTCTTCCTTGTCAGCATCACATTACCAGTACCAGTTTGCTTCTGCATGCAAGATTGCAAGGTGCGAGTACTGGCCATTTGGCCCTGTGATGTGCAACCTTTGCTCGGTGTGAGTTTTCTCATAGAGGGATCATTAAATCAGAGATCACTTCAGAGCTGATTGCTGCCTCGCTGCACTGGTGGTGGTGCAATGTAAGGATGGATATGGACACACACACACCCCAACAACCATGTACCATCATTGAGAAGCTGCAGTTAGGTAGGAAGGTTTTTTGCTTCCATAACCCGGTTTAATTCTTTGTTTCTGGACTGTTAGTACATGAGTATGATATGATAGCAACATATACATAGCATCTATCCTTGATTAGTTTGCATCATATAGCTAGTATTAGCTACGCCCTAGCTCCCATATCCCAGATTGCAATTTGCAAGCACAATGAGTCACTTTAGTTAAGTCACTTTAGTTAAGTTGTTGCATGATGCACTATCTTAATTGACATGAAGGAGCAGAAAGCAATGCATGAAGATGATGATGTCAAGTCATCGGGGAAGAAGAGCCAAGCATAAAACTAAAGAAATCCGATTTCGCGTCCAAAGAAAGATAGCTGCAGATGTAGGTGTGTGCGTTGTTTTGTTTAGGCACTCGTGGAAAGGTAGCAGCAGGGAGCACTCTCCTTTTCTGTCTTTGAGGTGGCTAGCTAGGATAGTGGATGGCTCTGCTTTACACGTGCATTGCATTCTAGCTGCCAAGGGCGCCATGGATGGATCGATCGACTACATTGTACATGAGCGCATTTCGTGTAAAAATGCGAATTATCGCAGAGGAAAGTGCTCGACAGGGGCTCCCCACTACTAGAAAGGTGAAAAAAAAACTTCCTTTTTCTGCTAATTAAGCAGTACCTCAAGTTTGGTTTCAGTAGTTGGCTTTGTTCCCTTGTCTCCTGCAGTACAAAGCTGGAATTGAGACACTGAGAAGCTAAGGAGGGGCCTTATTGGGGTCCTCCTCAAGTCCCCCGGTTCAGCTCTTCAGCGTAGACATGTAACCATGTAAGACAGTCAGCAGTTGAAAACTGAAAGTGCAGTAAACTTCGTTAGCTTAACCAAAAAGGAGGCATGCTTGAACTTTTGGCCTAACAGTTTCCTGTAGCAATTCTTTCACCGTATGCGAAGACAGCACAGTACAACACATGCAGCCTTGCAAAACCAGCAGGGCTGAACACTGAAACTAGCAGTAGTGAATAGTGTTCCTGCTGTTGCGTCGGCAGCACATGTTGTTTGGCCCTTACCGCGCGCACTGGTCAACAGGCCGCACGGATTAATATATATGTAGCCAGCGATCGATGCATCTAGCTTGACTTGAACCTGTTCATTGAGCTGCCAAATAGGCCATGTATGCCCTAATCTGTCAGGCGTACTCGGCCCTCCCGTTCGTTCAGAAACATCACCCCAGTGCATGTCCTTTTACAGCTAGTACTTCGTACAGGCGTTCGATGCATTTAGCTTGACTTGAACCTGTTCATTGAACTGCCAAATAGGCCATGGCCAAATCTGTCAGGCGTACTCGGCCCTCCGGTTCGTTCAGAAACGTCACCCCAGTGCATGTCCTTTTACAGCTAGTACTACGTACAGGCAAGGGTCCGGACAAGAGCCTCTCCTCTTGGTTGTGTGGCAGTAGCTACTTCTCCTAGCAGCAAGTGTAATGGCGTTGCAGTGCAGGCTGGCCTCTGTGTGCATTGGAAGCAACGCCCTGGTTACGAGTAGCATGCATGGCCACGTGAAAACAGGACCAGCAAGACCGAGTTCAGAGGTACGTGCTGCTACATGAGCAGCTAGAAGCCAAGAATCTATGGGCATGTGTTTTTCCTCCAAAACTGACGGTTTTTGAATTTTACTATAGTATCAAACTTTTAAACGGAGTATTTTCTTAAGACGGGATATACAAGTTAAACGATGTACATGTTAAAAGCCTAACATCTGTACCACCTAAAATTATAAGTGAGTATCTCTCTCCGTAATCTGTACTGTAAACAACTAAAATTCAAAAATTTCAGCTAAAAAGTCATAAGTCCGCAGCCGTGGTGCTGGAGCCATTCAATTGAATGCATGCCGGTGACGACTCGATGCATGTGTGTTAGTCGGGCTGCCATTTATTGCGTGGCCCGATCGGCAAGGTGGCGACTGACAGGCCCTCCCCTGTTTCGCTCCGTCCGTCCTGCCCTGCACGTACGGCGTGCTGCACCTTCGCGCGCGTCCGACGTACGCATGGGCCGCGCAAGTTCTTATAGTAACTTGTCTCTGTCTTAGTGTAGTGCATGTAAGATATAGTATGGCTCTTCTTAAGTTTTTTATGTCAGGCAAAGACGGCACTAAAGGTTATATCTTTAATAATAAATTAATTTTTTTAACTATTTATACTATTTTTAACATACATTTTCGTCTCACATCTTCTCGTTATTTGTGTTGATTTACGGATTCAAGTCGTCTGTTGTATAAAAAATAGTACATTATCTTTTCCCACCTTCTCTCTCCTCTACATAAAATTATACCTATTTAATATAGCTAAACTATTTCTCTACATGAAATTATACTTGTTTAATATAGCTAAAAAATAATCAAGATGATCCGAGATGGCTTTGCGCTGCAGCTGCGTCCTTTGCATGGGACCAAGTAGTGGGCAGGCCATCGATGGCCGGGTTGGCACTTGGCAGGCGCAGGCGCTGTCGGCAGGCACGGCGGCTCGAGCATGGAGACCCGTTGCGCCGCCGCCGCTGCCGTGCAGGGTCACACGCACGCACGGTGGACGCCTGCCTGCCCGCCTAGCTATGCACGGTGGACGCCTGCCTGCCTGCGCGCCTAGCTAAGCACGGTGGTCGCACGGTGGACGCCTGCCTGCCTGCCGCCGCCGCTGCCGTACGTGCAGGGTCACGCGACGCAGCCCGCGCGGTGCAATCCAACAAGATGTGCACATCAGGGGGAAGATGCAACGCAGTGGTGTACGTACGCACGGCACGGTGATCGAAAGCGACAGAGCGATGCTAGCACGCCTGTCCCCGTGCATCCCACTTCTCCCCTCTTGTTTCTGTACAAGCAAGTTGGCCGCTCCTATGAGTTTAAACTTTTAGCTCATAGCTTTAGCTAAAGTAATACTGTAATAGTTATTAGATTTTTTTTTTAAAATCGTTAAATTAAAAAGCTTTAAGAAATATGACAAAAAAATAAGGAACATATTACATCAGCCAATGCAGATGAATAAGGGAAAATAAACAAAAAAAACTGAAAACAAAAAAAGATAGAAATTGGCGTGTTCCAAATGACTTCTGATTTAAATAAGGTAAAAAGTAAAAAAAATAGAAACTGAAATCATTTGAAGTGGAGCCAAATGCGAATGCGGCGTGAACAAAGCCATGCGCATACACGAGCAGGGTCATATATCTTTTTCCTTTTTTAGGGACAAGATCCAGTGATTACCGAGCTCTATTTGCAGCCACCACGTACGATCTCCTCTCGGCGCTGCCGTCCAAACTGCGAGTCAAATGAAATACGCGCTCAAGGCACTTGTCGGATCCAAACACGAGTCAAATTTGGACTTGAGTGTCCTAATTTGTTTGCCTGGCCAAGGCTATATATGCATGCCACTACTGAACAAGACGAATGAAACATGCACGAGCTAGCCTTAATTGCCGTGTCTTCAGGGATTTGTTAGTAGTAATAAACGTGTATGTAGTACTAATTCAACTGCATGCCCTGATTTCTTTTGAAATTATAATTCGGCTGCTAACTTGAGTGGGTATGGATATGTAAGCATCTTCGTCGGGATAGGACAACGTAGATGGTCACTCACGGTGGGGCACCCCATGCTACTACGAATCTTGTTGACCTCCATGCTCAAATGGTCACTGCTCAAGCATCATTTTCCTCTAGAAAGGCACCTCCCCCTCTCCTTTTAAGGATACCAGCATCTGGCTGGTGTGTGTTTACGTTAACACACAATCAATATACGCACAAGTGATTAAGCAGGAACGGTACCTCTGTCGGTCTAGACCTGGTAGCTGGGCCGGACTTTTTTCAGACCAGCCCAAGACCCAACCAACATGGCATAACTCAAACAAGGCATAAGCACGACATGTGGTGGGTCAGACCGGTATAGCAAGAATGATGGGCAATGCTGGACCTTAAAAGAAGGCCTATTGGGCTATGCTCACGCGGGTGACACGGAGGCATGGTGGGTGGGGCGGCACAGCGGTGGGGCGTGGCACGACTGAGCCTATTGTGTGGACACCGAGGACGGTGGGATGTGGGAGTAGCTGAAGAGGGGGAGGGAGAGTGCACGCCGTTGTGGTTGTTGCCTTTGCTGTGGCTGCCATCGTCGTCGGCTCATTGCACGCAGCCCCCATCCTCTTTGCATCCAACCTAGATCCATCGCCTCCACGGCGGGTAGCCCCCATCCCATCCCACAAACCTAGGCCTGCCATTGCCGTAGCCTAGATCTAGCAGGGGCATATCGTCACACGGAGCTATGGAGCCACGGAGGCATGCTCGTAGCGGTCCACTGCACTGAGGCACGCCAAGCCTCATAGGCTTGTTGGAGAGGTCCATCTCCACACTGAGTGTGCACGTTAGCACCAGGTTGTTGTCAAACAATAGTAGCACCCTATCTCTGAGGCCCAGGGACTCCTTCCACACGCGCATCACGAACACGTTGTTCATCGATACGCATGTGATGGTATCCACCCCCTTGGCTTGGAGCTTGCTACCTTCTCCATGACCCCTCGTAGGTGCTTCTGCGAGCATGTCGGCATGAAATTAAGCGTTTGGGACGGCAAAGAGGGCGGCCTTCTTGCTCGCAGCAAGTAAATTGTGATGGGTGGTGCGATCATGCGGGCGCCCTCCTCGTGTGATCCGGCTTTGCTCCATCGGATCCCCGCCGACGGCTGACACGTGCTCCTTGCCCTTGGCGCCATCCACGGTGATGGGTCAATGGTGGCATCTACAAATCCACGCGTCCAACGAGGCCAGGCTTAAACATGACTATAGTCCGTCGTTTCTTAGGCTATGCCTGGGCCTCGTCGGAGACGAACTCTCCTTTCTACTCATGTGCAATCTAGCTAGATAATTTCAGGATTAGATGCAGACCAAGGCGAATCAACGTCTTTGCAGTAGGATTATGTCTTGATAAATCATCGCCAGGGTCTCAAACACAAGTGGCAGGGCATAAGGTATTAAGGTGGTATGCAATACAACAATAATTGCCGGTAACGGACAGCATACCCGACCATTTCTTGTCCTGTCGAAATCTGAATCCCTGAATTCCTTCGTCTCTGCATCCGCTACACAGTCTGCTTCCGCCCCGTGGGCCATGAATTACACTGAGTGCTCCACGCCATGTGGTCAAAAAAGGGAAAGGGCGGTACCATGCCGTTCGTACCGGCAAGGCTAGAGTTGCTGAATTTAGCAACCATCGGTCGCTTGCGTGCTACATGGGGGGAAAATGGCTGGCTACATGCATCACTTGTGGAGCTAGCTGTTTCATGTCAGTGCCTTGTCTCCTAGCTACAGCTAAGTCGTCTTTGCAGCTAGGCTAGGCTTCCAGGCATATCCTAATCATAGATCTCTTCTTTCATGTTTCTAAAAATTGCTTTTCAATATTTTTTTACTATAATTAAGTTTTAAATGGAGTATCATTTTTTATAGGATTTACAAACTTGTTATAATACACACTATAGTCATTTCATTTATATCGATCAAAACCGCACATGAGTTTTTGTTACTCCGTAATCGCTCTCATGAATAGTCCAAAAACCATAAACCGCAGCTAACAGTTATAAGCAGGGGCGGACCTGCATAGGGTCATGGGTGTTCAGCTGAGCACCTAAATTTTTTTGGAAAATATCAGATATATAATAGACATATTATATGTATATACTGTTAGTTAGACTCAAACTATATATTTGTGCCTGCAAATAAATTCAACCTGCACTTCCTGCATCTTGCACGTGGCCTATGTAATACATTAGACACATTTTTGTTCTAACCTCAGCTCTCCTCATACAGGCCTGAAAAAGCAAAGATACAAACAAAACTTTAACATATGTTCTCTCTCTCTCTCATCTTGTGATTGTCTGTGTGGGAGGTGGCTCTGGCCTTCGAGTGGTGAGTGGGCAAAGACGCAGGTAGCAGAGGCGAGCGGCGACCGATTGACGCGGGCTGTTGAGGCAAGCAACAATAATCATGCGTGAGGCAGGGCGGGGCACAAGGCGAGCGTGCAGTAGCGTAAGCGAGCAGAGATGCATCGTGGGCAAGCGGGCGGTGGCACAACGAATAGTGAGGTAGAGAGCAGATGGCGGGAGGTGAGCAGCGCGGCGGCCGGGAGGGAGCACGGCATCAGAAAGAGAGCAGCACCTGCAACTCACCATCATAGTTCTCTCTCTAGATCTGGATGTGCTCCGCCCTAATTCACTTATTTTTCTTTCTTACTCCACTCAGCTCTACTCTGCTCTATTCTGGCTCTGGTTCTTTCTGGATTCTACCATCTGCTTTCTTCGTTCTTTCTAATAGATTATGTATGAAAATATAATTTTTGTCTTAGACAATGAACAGTTAGTTGGATGCTTGTTACATATGTTTAATACTAATTTTTGCTATATTTTGCTCCATGAAAGGAACATACAACTTTCTCTTAGATGGACGGTTCTCTCTGACGGGGAAAAAGAAAAAAAAAGGTCAGGATCAGTAAGGTATGCAACTGTTATTAATCTATGTCACCTATTTTCTCATAACAAATCATGAATTTCTATATTTTATTTATTTTTATTATATCTACATATATATGTATCGTTGTATCGACATTTTGGGGTAAACAGTATGTCGCGGTATCGACATATCGGTGGTATATCCAAGCAACTTAGCTTGAAAGTCCGAATATCCATCCTAAAAATTATAGGTCCACTACTGAGCTATAAGCCGAAGAAAAAAAACAGGCCCATGAATCCGCATAGCCTAACTTGCCGGTTAATTTGACAACACTAAGATATAGTTATCGGTTCTTTATAAAAGTGAAGTTGATTTGGATATCTCTAGGATGGAGGTGCATTTCTCGCCCTAACTTGCTCACTCCTTGGCTCTTTCGAGGTTTTGCTCGGTGCGTTTGTGTCCCTCCCTCCTCAAATATCTCAGTGTAAGCCTTGCCTTTTCATCATCAACAAACTAGGTCGACATGCATGGAGCTCTACACTTCTAGTAGAGAGCTAGCCAGCTAGCTATGGTTGTATATACATGTCTTCATGGAAATGGAGCATAGATAATTATTTCCTCCTCTACTACGTACCATTTATTTGTGTTTTTTCATTTACCTAGACCTGTGATTTTCATTTCCTGTCCATGAAGCCTATGTATAACTGTATACTCCACTGGCGTTTTTTTCCCCCAATTCTTTAAGGGCAGAATTTTGATGTTTGTATAATCAAATCAAAATCAGAGCACAGGCTAGCTCAAATCAAATACAGGCTCCGATCAACCTTAACATTCCATATATCTAATAATCTACAAGAGATTCATAGTTCCATGCAACTTTTTGTTTCTTTTCTTTTCCTGTCATATATGCAAGAATCATGTATTTGAGCTGGAATCATCATTTACATTGTATTTCTCTCCTTAGTCTTTATTGTCGCTCTCACTCTTATGAGAAGCATCTCCCACCTAAAAAAATCCATTCTAGCCGTGCATCCTCGACCACAAGGCTACAAACTCGAGCTAGACTATTCCCATTTTCCGTCGCACCGTAAGCCACAATCAGTACCACTATCTCACCGTGCACCCTTGTTCAGAAAGAAGAAAAAAGAATATATTTACATAGTACCACAAGCTTTATGTTTCGATATATAATGCAAAAAAATCATGCATGCATGATCTGGGCCGCACATAAATCTTCATTTCGTTTAGTAGTATACTATGGGAAAAAATTGAAGGTCTTTTTTTCCCCTCTCATCCCAAGCAGCTACATACCCTGATTGGCACCGCCTTCTTTCTGTTAGCCTCTGATGCGGCAGCATGCGCAAAAAGGTGCAGTCTTGAGCACTCATTTTAAAATGGGTAAGCCCATCCATTCTGTGATCACTGGGCAATGCATCGGCTAACCAATTGGCTGTGGAAAGAAGATATATTATCTGTGAGGAGTATATACTTTTCTACTAGTTGTGCTGTCTGTTACACACTGTCCGGGTTCGTCCGGGCCTTGCAGCTTGCAATCGCATGTTGATCGTCCCTTGAATCCTGACAATACATGCAGGCTTGCATCAGTCATCAGCATATGCAATCGCATGTTGATCGTCCCTTGAATCCTGACAATACATGCAGGCTTGCATCAGTCATCAGCATATGCAATCGCATGTTGATCGTCCCTTGAATCCTGACAATACATGCAGGCTTGCATCAGTCATCAGCATATGCAATCGCATGTTGATCGTCCCTTGAATCCTGACAATACATGCAGGCCGGTAACGAAGAAGCCGACGCATCGGTGGATCAATCAAATAAATCGCCCCTCCTACCTGATAATCTACAGGTGACACATTGACGGAGAAACTGTAGCTGAAAGCCACAAAAAAGAAAAGGAAAAAAACACAGGGCCAGCAAACAGGGTCAAATTGAGACACTGATGGCCTCTAGCTCTATCGTGCATCTTCTGATGAATTCTGATCGATATCTAGCTAGGTCATTTCCCAAACACCAACCGCTTCAATGCAACACACACCACTTGCTAGAAGCAACTTGCGAGTAGTAGTGAGTTGTGACTCACCACCATGGCTAGCTGAGGTACCGTAACCATCTTCTTTTAAAAATTAGCTATATATATATAATTTTAATTTCAGTCTTTACTATAACCACATAAATAGTAGCAAACGACACATGTCACCTATCAAACTCTCACATCGTGATAGATGCATATTAAGATAGGAAAGTTTGGTATAAATAGTAGCAAATGATACGTATTACCTATCAAACTCTCGTATCGTAATAGATGCCCATTAAGTTAGGAAAGCTCGGCAGAGGATGTGACGAGCTAGCCGACCGCGGCAGGACTCGATTAGCGTACACATGTTTAATTAGTGTAAACATGATTAATCTAATCAACATGCATCGCTGCCGAGGAGTCAACTTTGGAAGGAAAAAAAGATGGACTCTAGATACGCTAAGCTGCGAGTAGCTAGCTTAGGCTGGCAGGCCCTGTCTGCATGCATGCCCTGGGGTTGCACCAAAAAAAAGCTAGCAAATGGCAATTCGTTGCGTTGCGCCTGTCGATTCTGGAGACGAGTGGCCAATTACTCCACTTTGCTGAAAGTATCCATCGATCGGTGCTAGCTAGCTAGCTAGCTAGTGCGCGCTACACCACGTCGACCTCCTCGCCATTGTCAACGACGATGAGGCGCTTGCTCTCCTCGTCGTCGCCTGTGACCATCGTGATCTCCAGGCTGGTCAGTTTCTTGGCGCGAAGCGCCTCCACGTGCCAGTCGGTGCGGCACACGACGGCGACGAGCACGAGCGCGACGCAGGTGGCCTGCGCCGAGAGCAGGCCGTACCAGAGCCCCCCGAACCCCACCCGGGCGCCGAACGCCAGGATGACCGCGACGGGCGTGCCGACGAGGTAGAAGGAGAGCAGGTTGATGCGCGCGCCGATGGACGGCCTCGCCGTGCCGCGCAGCACGCCGCACCCCGTCGTCTGCGGGCAGTTGCCCAGCTCGCACAGCCCCAGGATCGGCATCGCCGCCGAGGCCAGCTGCACCACCGACGCCTCCCTCGTGAAGAGCTGCACCCACTGCTTGCTGAACGCCACCGTCCAGACCACATGGATCACGCCGATCACCAGCGCGCACCCCAGCGCCACCATCGCCGCCATCCGAGCCCGCCTCGGCTTGCCGGCGCCCAGCTCGTTGCCCACCTGCCACATGTATGGCAATTAGCAATTAAGCATGCATGCTCTCACCTTCTAGAATGCAACACAACTGTAGTAACAAACAAAAATGCACAGAGACAGTGGTGTGCAAATATCTCTTGTCCTCTCTTGGAACGAAATCGAGAAGGGAAAAAACAGAATAGTGTGACTGTGTTGCAACCCTGCTTATTTGGGGTTTTTTTTTTGTGATTTATGGCTAGATTTCGCTGCCCATTAATGGAAGACACTGCCGTGCACCGTGCTTACATGAGAAGAAACAACATTTACATGCTTTCGTCTTTTCCATTGCTGTAAAAATAACTTTTCAAACACGGAGTAAAAATAGGGTATCTGGCAGGGGCGGAACCAGGCTCAACTCAAGCCTCAACTCGGCCAGCTGGTTTTAGGTTATCTTAGACTTTTGTTCCTAGGATTTCGCACGTAAGTTACTATTTTCTATAGACTATAGTTTTCAAGTCTCGAGCTATAGGCTACCTAGTTTGAATCCTAATTTCGCCCCTGGTATCTAGGAATCTACCAAAGAAAGGAATGTAATAGAAATCTGAATGACCCTTTGTGTATGTGTTTGTGCTGCTTTGGTCCTGAGAATTAATGTTGGGTTGTCTATCCATGTCGAGTAAGATCCATTTTTGGGTTACTGTATTGCACAATCTTTTAACTATCATGCGAATCTTTATTTATTTCAGTAAGATATATATCCGTTATAGCTCTACAAGATGCTCAAAGGATACTCCACGTACGAAACAAAGATGCTAAATAGCTAATTAATATATCCAATATTAACAAAATAAAACAGTGGATCATAAGCCACCGAATGTTAGACAAACCTAAGAGAAAAAAAATGTAGCCAAGTGTACTCCACGTACGAAGAGTAGGCCAAATTTAATTTTTTTTTTATCCTCTAGCTCAAAAACATACTCATTTTTCTTTATAAAGCGGCAAAAAATATTCTAGGCTACATGAAGTACGACGTGGTAGCGGGGCACGATGTGGCACAGAAAAGAAGCATGGTACACCGTCGCCACACTCGCCACGTTTATTTGAACGGCTCATCACTGTAGCCATATTTTTAATTTTGATTTTGTTCTAGCAAACCTTGCCTCTCTGCTGCGTCGGGTACTTATCGAGTTTAAAAAGTGAACTAGATTTATAAAAATAAATATCTAAAGATTAAAATTTTCGAGCTGAGGAGAAAGCTAGATTTGTGTAAATGGTGCCACCGTGTTAACGTTTCCATTTATTTTGCCGTTGACGTGGAGTGTGCCGATAGGCCGAGGGCAAACTTGCCATGCAGCAAGGCTAGCTAAGATGCAAGTGTGGTGCATCCAACTTTTAACTATTTTGACAAGACTAGCTTCAACTAAAGAGATATTTTGACCCCCAGAAAATGAACTCTAATCTTTGTAAAATGAAATGAGTACTGGAAAGTTGGATGCAAGGAAGTAGAGAATGTGCTAAATTCATTTGTTTCACCGTTTTCTCTACAAAAAATGAAGTTGTTTTTTATAAAAAGTTCATACGCACTGAACACAGGGAAGAAGAATGGAATATCTGTCGGCATCAAAACGAAAGAAAAAAAAACGAGAGGATCAGAAAACGTGTGAGCACGGCTAACTCGGCACAAGTTACGTGATTCGGTGATACAGCAAACTCCTCACTGATTTCGATTCCAATAAGGGCATCGATAAATATTACCTAGATATTTTTTTCTAACTATTATCTAGATTTATAACTATTAAATTAGATATCTAACGGATATGAATTCTTCCCCTGCACCCTCCAAAAAAAAATCTCCACCACCTCTAAAAAAGGGTCCGTTGGATTAGAGATCCAACGGTCTTAAATCTATATAATTGTTAGGAAAAATATATCCGGATGATGGCAACCTCAACTAACTGATGAATTAACGCCGGCTGATGTGAACTTCAGAGCACTCTCACTAGGTAGCAGCAGTTGGATCGACACGAATCGAAATAGGTTTCTTCTATTATTTTTTTTCTTTTTGAACTAGCCCAGATGTTTATATAGAAATCAGAACTGAGAATGCTTGTGATACGAAGGATTAGTTTTCATTTCACGAATCTTGATGCGGCGTTATGCCGGGTGCAAAGCTGTGAAGTGCTTGCTTACCCGAGTAGATACACAGGCCGCGAGCGCCATGGGCACGGTGTACATGAGGCTGGTGGTCTGGATGAGCACGCCGGCGGCGCCGACGGCCGCGGCGGGGTCCGGCAGGTACCCGGCGAGCACGGTGACCACCTCGTACCACCACCACTCGAGGCAGACGCCGACGCAGCTCGGCACGGCCAGGCGGACGAGCCCGGCCACCCCGCCGGCCACCGCCGAGGGGCGGGCCCAGCCCTTCCACGTGGCCTCGCAGGCGCGTGCCCACCGGATGTAGGCGAGCAGGAACAGCACCATGTTCGTGTTGGTGAGCGCCTGCGCGGCCGCGACGCCGCGCACGCCGAAGCCGAGGCCGAAGACGAGCAGCACGTTGAGCGGGACATGCAGCGCGACGGCGATGGCGGAGCAGGCGGCCATGGGCTTGGTGATGCCCTGCGAGCGGAGGTACACCCGCAGTGGCTGGAGCACGGCGCTGGCGGCCAGGTCCGGTAGCGCGTAGGCGGCGTACTCGGCGGCGGAGGCGGAGATGGTGGGGTCCTGGCCGAGCGCGACGAGGATGGGGCCGACGTGCAGCCAGAGCAGCGCGATGGGCACGGCGGCGAGCAGCAGCAGCAGCACGGCGCGCTGCAGGGAGAGGGTGAGGAGATCGTAGTTTCGGGAGCCGAAGGCCTGCGCGCAGAGCGGCTCGAGGCCGGAGGCGAGGCCGAAGAGCACGCTGTGGCCGGTGATGTTTGTGAGGCCGATGGCGAGCGCCCCCCCGGCGAGGTCGAGCGGGCCGAGGCGGCCGAGGCAGAGCACGGAGACCATCGCCCGCAGGTAGACGACGCAGTTGAGCGCCGTGATCGGCGCCGCCATGCCCCACAGCTCGCGCAGCTCCGACGCGGCCGACGGCTGGTCGTCGTCCGCGTCCAGGGCGCCCTTGCCGGCCTCTTGCTGCTGGCGCAGCGCCTTCGCCTGGAGCGGGACGGCCATGCCAATCCCTTCCCGCTTCCTAGCGTTCTTGCAGGCGTTCTATTGGCCGAGCCCGAGCCAGAGGCAGCGCTCGGCAATGGAAGTGGAAGGCAAGGTTTCAAGAGCAGCGAAATGGAGAGGATGAGTGGAACGACGAGGAAGAAAGGTTCGATTGAAGGTTTATGTCTCTCTGCCGTGCGTGCTGCTCGGCTCGGCTCCCTCACTTCCCTTCCCTATATATGGCTTCTGGGATGTGCTTCTGCTCTGTTGCTTGCTTCGTTTCGGCTCTCACTGTTCAACATTCTCCTGTGATCGTGCGAGGTTTAAGACGATGCTGCCGTTTCACGAGTAATTATTATGGTGGTAGTGTATTGCGGCAGTAAAGATGCGTGAGATCGAATTCCACTGGCTTCGTGAGTAGTATTTGCTCGGGGCCGGTTTATTCCTTAGCTTCATTTAAATAAATAAATATCGTCATTTTAAGTTGATTTATCAGAATAATATTTTTGAAAGAAACAGTATATTATTTCTTCAGGTGTTGCGTTTCTGACCTATGAGCCTGAAGGCTAGGGGTCATGTAGGGCCTCTCTCTACGCTTTGCCCGTGAAGCAGAACAGAGCAGCGCCGCGACGCAGGTGGGCGTCGCTGGCGATACGGGTGAACTGACCACTGGGTTCACTCGCTCGCCTGGGCCGAAAGATAACGGGGCAAGTCGCTTGCCACGTTGGAGCAAAGAAAAACGAAGGCATCACAACAAGTCTCTCCTCGTGCGAGTGGACTGGACGCTATGAGATGTCTTCTATTGCTGCGTACGTATTAGTGTATTATGAGGAGGCAGGCAGGCCCCGTTGAGTTTTTGGCTCTTTTACATGTTTTGAATTCGTATTTGTAAAGTTAACCGTAGTCGTATGAAAATGGTAAAAATGACACTTCTGTCGTCCGGTAATATAAAAATAGAACTTTTGTCGCTCGGTCACTAGACGGCAACAACGTAGAGCTGACATGTGGGCCTGTCGACAGGCCACCATGCGGTTTCCTGCCTGCCGTCCTGCTACCACGGCAAGTAATTAAGTCAGCTTAATTATCTGTCTTGATTAGTAGTTTCGGTCGCAGCCGCTTTCCCAACTTTTGACCACCAATCATATTATCCCGACCACTACCGTATTCGACCACGGTTGTTTACGACCACAGCTACTCCGATCACTCCCGATCACTCTCGAGTCCCTACCACTCTTTGCACTCTGTAGTTTTTTACCACCTAAAGCCTATCGACCAGCTATTGTAGTTTTGACCACCTCGTCTATTCGACCACTTCAGCCATCGATCATGTCCGACCACGACTACTCGACCACTTCAGTTATCGACTAATTAAGGTAGGTAATTAAGCAGGCTAAATAGCCTGCTTAATTACCTACTATCTGGCGGCAAGCAGGGAGTTGCACGGTGGCCAGGCGGCAGACCCACGTGTAAACATACGGGTACCGAAAATTTGACGCCGTTTGATATAAACATACGGGTAGAGATAAGTGGTCTTCCTCGTCATTCTCACCCGTCTCGTCCCAGCAATCTCCACGGGCCTGGCCACAAGAAGAACGGCTTAGCACTAGACGTTTGAATCATTGCTCGGACGGTGGAGATCGGGATCGCGTCAATCAGACGACTGCGTGCGTTTATCCGGACGACCGGTAACAAGTGTGGACAAGTGCCTCTATTTCCTTGTCGAGGCGAGAAACATTTACCTGCCGCTGTCTCATCCGACGACGAGAGGGGTTCAGATTTCATATCCGTGCTAGATCTTTTTAACTTATGATTTATATGTCAGTTTTTTAGATTATCTATATTTTTCAAGATGGTGATAAACGACGAAGGTGCCAACGTAAATGGCGCATATGGTTTTGGATTCGAAAAAAATATCTAGAGAAGCGATTTCAAGAAGCCGCTTAAAAGCATCCCATTTATTTCGTTTTTCGGAGAAGCTAAAACAAAAGGCCATAATAAAATAAAAAGAATAGGATCTACAGCTTATGGTTTCCATCGAACAAACAAACGGGATAGCTTCTCTGTCGTCCTTATGAAACGGTTTATTAGAACAGACTTTTCAAATGTTTTACTGATTTATTGACATTCAATTTGTTTACATAAACACTTACTCTATAACCAAAACTCATAAACTGCATCTGAAAATAACGTATGAGATGTTTACGTATCACCCAATCTGGATGTGGAAGAGCACTCTCCCTTGCTTGACCCTTCCAAGCCGGAGATTTTTGCCGAGACAAATCCTGCTCCAAGGGAAGAAAGTCAAAACTAGGGATTCGCGTCGTCTGCGTTTGCTCACAACGGCAAACTCTGTCTTAACTCCAATCCAGACCCTTCATCAATGATCCAACGCTGCATGCCTTGACTGCTGGCCGGACCCACCACAATGACTAAACAGCGAATTTGTGGCAGCAGACAGTTGTTTGACGTTCAGATAAAACAATCTATTAGAGCTAAAGCGGGAAACAACACGAACCAATTTTGTGTTTGAGCAAATTAGAGATCATCTCTTGATTTTCATTTTGCAATGGAGATTGAGCTTCTACAGAGAACCTTGGATTTATTCATTCCCATTATCTGAAGCCTAGTCCGTGCATCAACCCCTCTACACATATGTGGATCTCCATATGCTCTCTCTACCCACCATTTATTCCTCGAGGCCAAACATTATGCAAGGAGTAGGGAAATATATATATATATATATATATATATATATATATATATATATATATATATATATATATATATATATATATATATATATATATATATATATATATATATACACACACATACATACACACGTGCATGCGCGTGCACACACATATATATATCAGCAGCATGGATCTCGAAATAAGAATGAATGGCAAAGATCGCATGGGAGATCTAAGATGTGAAGATACTACTTCTCTCTCTATACACACACATGTATACATATATATATTAGTAAAGTACCCGTATGTTGCAACGAAGTCCCAAAATATGATGATACATACCATCAAATGTGATCCCAAAATGTACAATGAACATGGAAAATTCTCTTACACGCATATCAAGCTAAACATATATGTACTAGTCTACACGGATATCGCATGTGGGTATTTTATCATATGGTAGAGTTAGAAGAATATGCCAAAGCATAGAGCAAGTCAGTGTGTAGTCTCAAAAGTACTTGTATTTAAGGGTAATTGTTGTCACTTTTCTGTAATGAAGATATGGAGTGATATTCATATAATTGATGCCATGTATGAGACTCTAAAAACTAATATTAAGAAAATGATTCGGTAATAATGCAACAAAACAAGCTACTAAAATTATCTAAAACAAGAAATTAAAGGACAAACCAGCTTTTCCACTAATCACTCGGTGTTTCCATCGTTGAAAAGCTAGAGATGATGCTTTGCTCTCTGCTTCTGTCCTAAGAACAACCTTAAATTGCTATTGAAAATAAATTCTGCCTGAAAAGAATTGAGAGTTAACATGAAGCCATTTAATATGTACTACAACAAAAGTTTCATGTACAAGTTTTATTTTTATTATTCATAAATTATTATTTTTCATTATTCATAAATTTTATTTTTTATGAACTTTTTGGCTTTTTTAAGTTTTTTGTCTGTTTTTTCCTGTATTCGTTTGCGTTGTCCGTGATGAGTTAACATATTTTTTCTATTTTAAATTTTTTAAATTTAATTTTGCCAAATAAGCCATCTTTAGCTACAGTGTAATTTCAGCTAACTACAGTGTAATTTCAGCCATAAGCCACTATTTTTCAGCCCAACCGAGCGGGGTCTTAATTTTATAGTTGTGGATTTTGGTGTACGACTGAAAAACTGATAATACAAAAAACAATAAAGGAAAAACATTAAAAAAGTCCGAAAAATTAAAATAAACCAAAACTATAAACTGATGTGCTCGAAACCAAAACTATAAACTGATGTGCAGGACAGGTGCCTTCTCTCGTCGCCCATGACGCCGACGCGCGCCTCCGCCGTCTCCACTATACTGTCCAGAAGGGGAAAATTGCACATGTACCCTATAGTTAGTAAGCACTTGTAAATTTGCCCCACACTTAAGTGGCATTGTAATTTTACCCCATACTTGACATGCCTCCTTATTATTTTGCCCAATTGCCCATTTAACTCATATTTTAATTTCGTTTTTCATTTTTTGGGGCAGGAAAAATGCAGTAAAAAATATTTTTCCACAGGCCGAGGAAAGAGAATATTTTAGGCGTTTAATGGACAACTTTGTAAAACGAAATTTTACAGTCCAAAAAATGAAAAACGAAATTAAAATAGGAGCTAAATGGGCAATGTGGCAAAATAATAAGAGGGCATGTTAAGTATGAGGCAAAATTACAAGGCCACTTAAGTGTAGGGTAAATTTACAAATATCTATTAACTATAGGGTACATATGTAATTTTCCCGTCCAGAAGAAGGCGAGCATGACTTCTCCGGTTAACTCCCCACCCCCACAATTGCTCCTTGCCTCGCGATTTGGTCTGTTCCGGGCGCATTCCGTGGGCTCTTCTCTCCTCCCAAACCAGAAGATGCTTCGCGGCGGCGAATCGGATCCGGCCGTTCCTTAGGGCCTTCAGCGACGCGACGGCTTCGCGCCCGGGTGTGGCCAGGTCGCAGGTACTTTACTCCGCGTGTCGATTGTGTGTAGGGTTTAGAGAAATGCGTCGTTTAGGATGCTGCGGATTGTGATTGCTCTGTGTGAATTGAGGTTTCGTGCTTGCCTAATGCGCGCGGATTAATAGTGATTCTGTCTGCGAACATGTAGGATCACGCGGTAAGGTTGATGATGTGAAAGCTAGACTTGATGAGCTCGACATTGCTATTGTTGGTGGAGGCATGGTGGGCTTGGCTGTTGCTTGTGCATTGTGTAGGTATTGCTGTTCATATACTTCCATTCGTTTTATTTGTTGATGATCCCAGCTCCTTGTGTTTCATTTTGGCTGGCAGTTGATCCTTCAACGATATCTTCATTGTTGTCATAGGCATTGCATTAATTATTAAAAGGAAAAATTGACGCTACACGAGCAGTTTTCAGGGAGCCTCTCTATGAGTTCAATGCGAAGTATTACCGTTGTTATTTGTAGCCAGGGTGGTAGTTTGATGGCTGTATCAAAATGCACCTTGTGTATGAATGTGATGATCCGAAGGTTGTTTCAGATTAGGAACACCAACTTTTACATATAAGTTTAAGTTTCTCACGTTCTTATTTATCCTACATGTAGCCAATATGCCATTGACCAAACATCTGAGAGTTGCCATCATCGATAGCAACCCAAGAAAGATGGTATACCTGATTCAAAGGTCAGTACTGTGACTCCTGCAACTATTTCCTTCTTCAGAGGTACGGTTCTAGATCTAACATGTGTATGATATTGCTTATTTCCATTCAGAATTTTGGATGCACTTATAGTGAATCAATATTTGGAATTAAATTTGCTTAGTATGTTTTGGGTGCAGGGGCGAAGCCAGGAATTGGATATGGGGGGGACAACATGGACATCAATTTGATAGTATCAAAGTAATATGTTTTGCAAATTACAATTCAAAGAAAATCACATCTCTATTAACTACAATGCAAAGAAAATTACATCTCTTGTATATATGGCATAACATTTCCTTAGAATGTCAACTGCATAGGCCTTGCCTTCTTTTTTTGTTAGATACAGAAGGGAAGCCTCCGATTTGATTAAGGAAATCAAACAGACAGAGTTCTGATGTTACAAGATGACTGTACATATTTCTAATGGCCTTACAGAATAACTGTACATTTGACAACAATCATGTTCCATGGACTGTCACCGTCCAAAACAGAGCCAGTCCAAAGTTCTAAATAATATATAATGATTCTAAATTCACACGCCGTGCACCTGCACGGGTTGATGACTAGTCATAACTAATAGCACGGAAGCCGTGTTCACGAAACACTAGTTGAGCCTGAGCAGTACTGCGTTTTCTATGTAAAACAATAGTAAATCCTGTAGAAAAAGAAGCCTAAGCACCCCTATCAGCTGATCATCCTGAGAGATATAAGTAGCATTAGCTAAGCTATCTGGAGTGTCAAAGGAGCTGGGCTGCATCATCGTTGGGGGGTGCCAGGCCCCCCCCCCCCTCTCTCCGCCACTGTTTGGGTGATAATTCAGTAAGATTTACCTTCAATGTTTGGTTTTGACAAGGAACCATTTATGCCTACATTAGACTGCATATGTAACCTTAAAGCGCTTCACTCATATTTGTATTACTTCCGTTTATCTGCTCCTGTGGATCTTCTGCTTTACAATATTAGTTTATTGACATGCGACCTACACTGATCATCATGCAATATTTGGCTGAGCTGCCTTTCTTGTGGAGTATAGTGTAGTGATAAGCTGGAACTTCATGTCAAATAAGCTCAGCCACACATGGTGCTAGCAAGTAGCAACTCTATTAATCTATATCTGTCTGTAATCAGTGGCAGCATGTTATCACACTTTTTTTTGTCACCAATTGCGACTTTTCACAATTTTGATTAAAACTGCTGCACTATTTTGCACACTGGAAGTGAAAAATAAAATGATTGACAAAATCTAGTTTGAGAAGTATAACATCTTAAACTTTCCTTACTGTGTGTGCATAGCTACTTTAGCTGCTAGAAATGAGAGTTTATTATTGGACATATTCTTCACGCGTGTAATATGTAATATTATAGATATTGGCGCATAGGAACATGTTCAACAGCAAAGACACACTTTCTTTGGTAAAATTCAGGTGATGATATAACATGCTTGTAATTATATATGATTTGTTTCATTTGTATGGCGATTACCTTTTCTTTTCACCTTTAGTCTCTTTCAGCCCAACGCATTTAGCTTCATTTTCTCTTTGTGCCTGCTTGTTGCTTGACTAGATTCTGAACAAGTCTTTGATGCTTCTTGTAGTAGTTTTCTTCATTCATGCCTTATCTCAATGAACCAAGTTAACTAAACTATTGATTTCATCTCTTTTGCATGTTCTACAAATGGAACATACAACACATACTTCAGACTTTCAAAGTATTCCTGCTCAGTTTCCAATTGGAACATAACAGATAGTGACATAGAGTTATACCTTTATTATGCTTCTGTTTACCTAGCCCATTTCATTTGGAATTTTGGATAGAATAGATCAATAGAGGCTTAGCTATGCTTCGAAGCTACATGTTGTACCATATATTTTTATGCATATTAGCCTATCATTGTGTGATCTATTGTATAGCAACTATCCAACCATATGCGCAGGCATTAGCACTTGGCTCCTTTACCTTTGGTCTTGTCCTCTTTGATTTGTTGCACTTGCGTACAATAAAATCAACGGTGTCTTCCTTGAGATAGTGGGCGCTTCAGTTTAAGCACTAACTGTAATTCTGGACGCATTTTTACTGACAGGTATGGGGTCACACTGGACTAGGATAGACAAGGTACAATGCAAGAGATGTGGGCAAAGAATATCTCGGGTATGCTTTAATGGAAGCAGCTATAATTGTCTGATATAATTTTTTTCACTGGCACATTGCTAACTTTTGCTTTGTTTTCACATTGTTTAGATGTGTGGTGGAGAACAAGGTGCTTTGCAATTCACTTTTGTTCCGTTTGCAGGTTTGGCTTTTCTTTAAACCTTGGATAATTTTGATTCTGATCTAGATTCTTAGACTGATGTTTGAAATCAACTAATACTAGCTTACTCCATCAACAATAAGTTTCCTTGTGTATAAATTTGCAGAATAGAATGCAACACCCTTACAGTCTGCATTCAAGATACCAAAGTATAAATCTTATACGAGAGGTCTTATCATAACAAATGGATAAACTTTCTTTTGTGCTGCCTAATGCCCATACAATAGATTTTATTTTCTGTACACAATAAAAAAATGTTGGTCATGAAGCGCAGGGTCTACTCTTTTTTTTTTGGTGATGTTAATATTTTTACCCGTGTGTAGTACAATAAGATGCTCTCAAATATCCTAAATTTTTCAAAGAAAAGAACACACGGAAGTTGGTGGTTGGGTGTTGTGCAGCCAGATAATGTGCTTATCTTTCTTGTTAATCTGACTTTTTCTATTGAAATAGTCAACTTAGTCTGATGCTTAAAGATGTTTGCCTGATCAGGAGGAAAAGGGACTAAGGGAGACATTGAAAATATGATCTACCCTACCAGATTAGTGTCCCTTGCTTTCCCATCAAAGAGCAGACAAGTAGGAGTAGCAGGACTGAAGCCACCATCAAGTGAAGCAGATTCCGTCGGTCATACTTCAGAAGAATTACATCGTAGTAGCTTAGTTAAACTTTACCTAAGTGATGGACAGACTTTATATTCAAAATTGGTGGTAATTGCCTATATCTGCTTCTGCATTCATTTAAACCTCTGTGTTTCTTCATTGCCTTCAGTTACCTATTTAAACTTATGGTCACAGGTAGGAGGTGATGGTTCCAAGTCCAATGTAAGGCAGATTGCAGGCATAAAAACAACCGGGTGGAATTATCCTCGAGTGCGATTATTTGTACAGTGCAGCATATCATGGAAAGTGACTGTGCATGGCAGAGGTTTCTCCCTTCTGGTCCAATTGCCCTACCTCCGATAGGTGACAACTTCAGAAGTATTGTGTGGACAATGAGTCCAGAGGAGGCATCACACCACAAGTCAATGAGCCCTGAAGATTTTGTGAAGTCAGTGAACCATGCATTGGATTTCGGTTATGGTCCACATCCCCACTCTGGTGGTCTTGACTACTACATGGAAAAGTTATTTTCTGACGCTGGAGATACTGCAGCATCTACGAAAGAGTGCTTTGAAGTACCACCAAAAGCAATTGGGGTAATCTCTGAGAGAATGGCATTTCCATTGTCACTGATGCATTGCCATGATTATGTTTCGAAAAGGCTAGCACTAGTTGGGGATGCTGCTCATACAGTCCACCCTTAGCCGGCCAAGTTGTCAACTTGTGTTTTGGAGATGCAGCTGCTTTAGCAAAGTTATTGCTGAAGGAGATTCTGTGGGTGCTGATATTGGGGATGTAAGTACCTATAGTGTTGTCTTTTGGTTGGTTTCTTTTCATTCAAAAACTACAGTAGCCTAGCTTCTATGAGCAGCAACTACTACTATTTTGAACTAATTAAGAACTACTACTATTTTGAACTAATTAAGTATGAGTAAAAGATGTTGAGCTGATCATTCTGCATCTAAACCATTCCTGTGATTCATGCTTTCTATGTCCTATATTGGGGTGCCATTGTTGATCATATTGCATATTCTAGTTAGTCAACTATAAATAACACCATGTCTATCATCCACAGTAAACTAACCTGATTTCCCCCTCTTTGTCAGCTATCTTTGCTAAAACGGTATGAGAAGGGCCGAAAGGCTGTCAATGTTGCGATGACTGCAGTGCTAGATGGCTTCCAGAAGATGTACTTTGTTGATTTTGGGCCTCTCAATGTCCCAAGGCGTTCCATGGCGCCCAGTACATAACACCACTGAAAAAGAACATAATCTCTTATGCAATGGGCGACACAAAATGGCCTCTGTTTTCATAAACAGCGGGACCTAGAAACTTCCTAGTTGTTAGTTGTTACTGCAACGTGAAGTTCTAAACTAGTGTTGGGCTAGTGTTCTAAGCTACTAGTGGATCACTGAGAAACGTTATAGAGTGGACGTGATGTAACAAGAAAGTCATACTCCATAAATTAAAATATCCTGGTGTTCTTAGAATGTTCATTGGATTTCACCTCATGTACTCGTGTTCAGTAGTTTGCTTGCTCTGAAAGGAGACCTCTGCGTTTTGTTGTTTTCTTCTTTATTTTATCTTGGGGAGCTCAAACCTCAGATCTACAGGCAAGACAGTGTAGACAACTACGGCTATATGTTGTACTATACATCTCTACATGCATCCACGGCCCAATTGTAGCTAAGCACACTGGACTGCCCTGCTCGGTTGGGCTGAAAAGCTATGACTTATGGCTGAAAATGTACTGTAATTAGCTAAAATTTCACTGTAGCTGGAGGTAGCTTATTTGGTGTAAGTAAATTTAAAAAAATATAAAAATAGAAAAAATATGTTAGCTCATCTCAGACAACGCTAATGAATACAGGAAGAAAGAACCGATAAAAAGCTAAAAAAATGAAAAAAAATCAGGAAAAAACGAAATTTATAAATAGCAAAAAATTAGCCAGAAGTCGGAAGCTGAAATGAGCGGGGCCAATAGTCTGCTGTTAGAGTTGGGTCCAATTCATGAAACTTTGCCAGGCCTAATGCAAACTCAGGCTGGGCCGTAGTATCCGGCTTATCCAACAATGACACCATAATCCATAATCTTCCCCTAAAAAGACTTAGGCCCCGTTTGGCACAGCTCAGCTTCACTAGTGAAGCTGTTTTTTTTGTTTCAGCTTCACGAGCAGCTTCACCGATGAAGCTAAATCTGTTTTGGAAAACTGTTTGGCAAAACAGTTTCACCAACAGCTTCATGCATGGCTGAGAGAGGGCAATTGTCCAAGATGTCCCTGTCTACCTGATTTGTTCTAACATTTGGAGTTGTATGTTTGTATATGGTCATATGGATTAAAAAATAATATATTTGAATGAGTATGAATTAAAACATTAAAATAAAAAATTAAAAGCATTAGGAAGCAATATTAGTGCCTTCTTTATGTTTCGTGAACGGGAGAGGTGAACGGGATGGACTAGTGGCAAATACGTGTAATTTTGGTGAATCAGAGGGGCAGTGGGTTCCTAGAACTGCGGGTCTGAGGGAGAGAGCTGTGAAAAACTACTTTTTTCAGCTTCACCTCTCCCCATTCCTTTGTGAGAGCAGAAAAAAGGAGCTTCACCTATGAAGCTGTTTGCAAAAAGGGTGTTTAGCAAAAAACAACTCATAACAACTCATAAAACTGTTGGTGAAGCTGTGCCAAACAGAACCTTAACTAATCAGAAGACCAAAGTGCAAGTAAACCTTACCTTCCTCTCTCTCTCTCTCTCTCGGAAAGAAGAAAGAAAGAAAGAGAGTAAAGCCTTACCTTACTACCTTGGTTTCGGCTTTCGGGGTCTCGAAGGAGATATTCACTTCGCCGCGTGGCCGGGAAAAGCAACCAGTTGCGGGCGGCTTGACCGGGAAAACAGCGGGCAGCGTATGCGTGTGCGAGAGGGAAGGAGATGAGCTCCTCCTCCTCCTCGGCGTCGCCGGTGCCGCCGGAGGACGACGTCTGCTCGGTGTGCCATGACCGCTTCCGGATCCCCTGCCAGGCCAACTGCTCCCATTGGTTCTGCGGTTTGTCTCTCCTCCTCCTCCTCCTTGCTCCCAATCTCTCTTCTTTTCCCCTTGCTCGGAAAATTCGATCGTTTCTTGGATCTCGATCCAGTTGTTTCGAGCGATTCTGTTGGGGGCATTCGGCCGATTACGCAAAACTGTTGCTTATGAATTAAGTTGGGTCGGTTTGCTTTCTTTGGATAAAGAAAGGCTACATTCTATCGGTTAGACTTGCCGAGAATTTGTAGATTCGCTCAATTGTTCGTAGCAGTTGCGAGTTGCGAATCGGATGCCAGTCTCGAAATTGGCCATTGCTCGCTTAGATTTTGTACTTGCTTGAGTCGATGCGAAATGAGGGTTTAGGGGGGGTTTTTGTGTTGCTTT
This sequence comes from Dendrocalamus latiflorus, assembly GCA_017311315.1. Classification (NCBI taxonomy): domain Eukaryota; kingdom Viridiplantae; phylum Streptophyta; class Magnoliopsida; order Poales; family Poaceae; genus Dendrocalamus; species Dendrocalamus latiflorus. The sequence continues at coordinate 1,444,061 of CM029611.1, forward strand.
GGTGAAATAATGAAACGTGTATAGGTGCAGCAGGAAGACGGGGTAGTGCGTACTAGATCACGACCTGATGCGAAAGAGAGGCCAGATGTAAGATTGTGTCATGCAACTGAAACCGATGAACACCACCGTGCCACACCCTATCATCCCCTCATGCAACCAATGTAGAAAACTCAACTTCATTACCTAGCTAATAAAACACCATCTCAGATTCTCAGTGCATCCAATGTCCGCTCATAGGACTGAGCCAAGAAACTCACCTGGACGCATTCACCATGAGTTAATATCATATCCACCCGAACAGGATAAGTTACTTCGGGATTCATTTTACGTAAAGTTGCCATTAACTTTATTCACTCGGTAAGAGCAAGGTTGTTTACCTTGTGTGTAGCATGAATCAGGTTCTGTAGTATCAATGTGATAGATAGCACTATCTGGTATTAGTAAAGCTGGATAGACATTGCATGATTCAACAACCAGATATTACCACCTGTCTTATGGAAAAACTGGAAGAAGAAAAAAAAATCTGTGCAGCGGACATCTCCGTTATAAAATACCAGATAGATAGTAAAGTTCTGTAGTATCAATGTGATAGATAGTACTATCTTCTATTACTGGACGTAAAGTTTGTTTACCTTGTGTGTAACATGAATCAGGTTCTTTAGTATCAATGTGATAGATAGTACTATCTTCTATTACTGAAGGTATTAGTTAATACTGTTAATTTTAATGCAGGAGAGTGCATCATCCGTGTCTGGAATCATGGACTTGCTGTACAGCCCTGCAAGTGTCCAATTTGTCGTCGCCTTATAAATCTTCTGTTACCTGCTAATGTAACAGAGGGACAGAACGATGATCCACAAGTTCAGCGTGTTTTTAGAGAGATTCAGCACTACAATCAGATATTTGGCGGAGCACCACGCAGCCTGACTCAGGTTTTTACACTGTTCATGAAAGCTGACTTCCTTTATTTTACATAGAATCTATGCAAGAGATTCGAGTAAATGTTTTCATCCTCTGCAAAAAGATTGATAAATGTTTTTTCTGATATAAATATTAAAATGGTCATTTGATTTTCCTAATTGCTACTATTGTTAAGGGGGGGGAAAATCTAAACACAGTGGCCGAAATACTTGATAAGCACTTTAGCAATGTCCAAGGGGAAATTGTTTCACAATTAGCTCATTGTTCCTTGATTGGCAAGTCTCCCACATTCTTTGATAGGGTTTACAGTGTGGTGCGCACACACGTGTGCTTAGTGTGTGATTCAAAAATCCTTACTACAGTTCATGCACATTTCTGATACTGACATGCAGCAGGTGGGGCCTCCCCACTGTTGAGTTCTACAAAAAGGATAATAGCATGCAATTACTACGGTTGCTACATAGTCTTTCTTGGATTTCAAAAATGACACATAGCAATTCAATGCCTTTCTGTTGTTCCATTTATCTTGGTAGGTAATGCTGGTTCTTCTTTGCGCCTGAGTGTGCCTTAAATATGGAGATTTAATGGATGGTACTGTTAAAGTAAAATTACTTTGATCTCTCACCTTCTTTCAGATGACACCTCACCATAATTTGATGTTATTAGGAGTTATCCCTGTTCAGGTCTAACGCCGAGAGGCTAGAAATTTCTGCATGAACAATTAGAGGGAAAAGAGAAAGATCTACACCATTAGTTATGGTGGGCTAGATTATAATAGTGCAGAGAGGTTTTAGAGTTGTCATAGTTGTAGGTTTTTTTGGGTGATGCAAGGAGTCATAGATGTGGTTGTATAAGGGATACAACTAAGTTGAGTTGTCATAGATGTTAAGAGTTGTAAAATGAATATGACTGTATTTTCAAATTCGAAAGATGTTAAGAGTTGTATAACAAATACAACCGTATTTTCAAATTCGAAGACAACTCTGAGATATTAGATTATAACAGCTAATTCCTTGATGACCCCACTTTTGCCCCTAATTTTTTCAGAGGTTGCAAGACCTACCCTTTTTCATCCAAAGACTGTTCAGAGAACTAATGGATCCCCAGAGGACCCTCCCACTTGTCTTCAGGGCAAGGATGATTTTGATGGTAAGTTCTAGGTGATTATTAAGCTATGTGGTTTCATAACATGATCTTGGAAAGTTACTAGGGTTGGGGAAGTAAACAGGTTGCTTTGTTTCTCACTTGATTTTCGTGCCATCGCCAAGTGCAATGGATATGTGAGAGATGAGACCGTATGTGAATAACGATATACTGACTGATTCGAACCTGTAGGTGGCACTGAGTGCAATTTATGTCCTGAGCCCAGTTGACATTCTTCCTGAAAGTAAGTGCGATATTCCAAGTTGATTTTCCTTATGCCCGATCTAAACTCCCAGCAGGCAGCAACATGTGGCGTTAATGTTTTGATGGTGTTGAGTCTGCAGGGGTGCTGGGGCTATTCGGATTCGTCGACGACTTTCTCATCCTGGTGATTGTGTTCCTCCACCTTGCTGCCGTTTACCGTTCGCTGCTTCTCTACCGCCACGGAGGTCGCTGAATTGCCGCGCATTGTTGTATCGCGGACGTTTCAAGATGCGAGATTCGATTTGTTTTGGATGATTGCCGGGTCGATGGATGGATGGTACGAAGGATGGCTGTAGATAGCTTGTCTCCGTTTTGTGTTCTGCTGTTATGCCTGTTTCGTGTCGTGAGATTCTGCTACTTCCTAACATGGTAATTGAACTTGTGTTAGTGAAAGGGGAGGTCCTTTCTTTCTTCATAGGATAATGATACGTTAGGACGTACAGTGCGAGAGTTCCGTTCGTACGGCTACCATCCACTCGATCCCGTCCCCATTTGGCAGTGCGCCCAGCCAAACTCACGCGCTCCGCCTCTTGTCCCGTTCCGCCTCGCAAAAATCCCCTCCCCCCTTCTCCAACACCTCATCCCCGTCCTGCCCATGGCCTTTGACGTCAAGCCCGTCTTCCTCGCGAACCGTAGAGGAAGAAGGGGGAGACGGAGAAGGCGGCGTTATGTGTGCAACATTTTGATTTCATGTGTGCAACATTTTGATTTCATGATTTTGTTGTAACATTTTGATTTCATGTGTGCAACATCTTAATTTTATGTATATAATATTTTGATTTCATATCCGTAACATTTTGATTTTATGTGCGCATCATTAAGATTCTTATCAATTTTTTGTTGCATATATGGCCAAAAAATATTATATACACAGACAAAATATGGTGACTGACTGTACAAAGGTAGTATTCGGATCGGATGCCCGGGCGCTGGCAGCTCCCATCTTTATATTATTACTGGATGGATGTACAAACACGGGTTGCGTTGGCCTTTTGCCATTGTTAGTTTAAAACGAGGAAAAAGATTTTATTTTCCAATGTTGTTGGATGCGAGCCCCACACCATGAGATGCGAGGCCCTGATCATTTGAGGCTTGCCACGCTGGGCGGGTCCTCGTCCTCGGCCGGCCCAGCCCGGGCCGCATCCACGAAGCCTTTCTGGGTGGCGCTTGCGAAGAGGGTATCATATCATATGCGGCTGGCTGGAGGCGGCGGCACGGCGGAGCTGCGATCCCGCGTAGAGGGAGGGGGGCGCTGCCGTAGCGGGAGCAGAAGCCAGAGCGTAGAGAGGCGAGGCGAGGTGAAGACGCACGCACGCACGGGCCTCCTCTCCTCGCTCTCCGTTTCCTGCCTGCGTGACTAGTATGTTGTATCGATTTCTTGCTCTGCCTCCCTCCACCTGTCGAATGGCTTCCTGCTGCTTGGTTTCCGACCTGGTTGCCTCGCCTCGCCTCCCTTGTTCCCCGCTTTTCTTGTTTGTTTGCAGCAACTCAACTTGTTACTGGAGATTTGGACTGAATCGAAGGCAGCCAAAATAATTTTGGTTCGCAATTTACCTGCTTTTCTCTCCATTCAATTCCTCAACAACAACTTTCTTTTCCCCTCCTCTTCACCTGTGTAACATTTGTAAACCAAAGTCTATCTGTTCTGAAAATCAAGGGATCAGAAACCCTTCCAAATATGGATTTTTCAATATTTATAAACCAAACTCTAAGCATGGACTCCATCCACAACTCCTAACTCACCACGTAACGAAATCTCTAAGACCATACCTCTTGTTATCTTTATCACACATCATCAACCTCACGTGTCGAAACCTCTAGGACCGCACCTCCTGTAACTTCTTCACGTATCACCACCTTTGATCTCCACGTGCTCTAGCGTGAACTCGATCATCTCGTGACATCCTCGATTGCCTGCACCTTAGATTTTCCATCCTAGTCTCGATCCTCCTCGTCACCAACCATAACCATCTCCATACCAACCTGCACATGCAAAAATCAAAGAACTTTTTCCTCCGGTACAAGTACTTCCCAACTTGACCGACATTAGTCCATATACGCAAACCACACATTTAATCATCCATCAACATCATATCACAAAGTCTAAGACTTAGGCTATAAAGTCTATGAGTACCGACCGAGAAGTTTACGGCAACCGATCATAAAGTCTAAGACTACGGACCACAAAATCTAAAACAACATATCATAAAGTCTAAGACTATCGACCATAAAGTCTAAGACAATAGATCGCAAAGCCTACGACCATGACAAAGCACTATAACTACAAACACCGACCGGTTACCGTAGAAGATGAGATTACGACCTCCGATCGGTTCACTGTTTCTTACGACCGGTTTAGTATTCATGATCGAAGCCTACGGATTACATGTCGTGGTCATTCTGCTGTGGTCGAAATGTTCTGGTCGAAATGGTGTGGTTGAAATACCGTGGTCGAAGTGCTATGATCGAAATACCGTAGTCGACCTACCTTGGTCATTTGCTGTTGTTGACCTGTCGTGGTCAACTGCCATGGCCGATCTGCCATGATCGACGTCTGCCAATCAAACCTGCTATTCTGAAAACTCTAACAATAATAGTGCATCGACCAAAACTTTCACAAATGTAAATTCTAATGAAACCTAAATGTCAATTATTCATCATCACTTACTACATGAGGTGAAATCATTCAGAGATGGAAATTAATTATCTGATATCAAAATCATGATGCTTATCTTGAATTGTAGGAGTAGAAATATTTGTTTCAGTTCACAATTTCCTAATTGTTGTACATGCTAGTGCCAGTTGATTAAGCATAAGGTCCGGAGTTATTCATCAGTTTCAGAGTCGAGGCCACCCTCTGGTACTAAAAATCAACTGCAGGTGGCGAAGAGATCAAATCCATCAAAGTCACAGGAATCAAGGCCCATCGGGGAGATGTACCCTCGCCCATCATCCATGCTTCCCTTGTTGTCAGAACACCTGAAATCATCAAACATGCTCTCCGAGAAGCACTGATCCATGTCCACCAGTCTGCTCACTGCTTCACCACTGCCCAGCAGCAGCTGATCGGAGCCGGACATGCCACTGCCAGTGCCACCACAGCCGGTGGCCGCCTCATCCTCCTCCTCGGGCGGCAGCGCCGGCGTGTGGCCGTCGAAGACGGCGACGTGGCCGAACAGCTTCTCCTTCCTGGAGAAGGAGGTGCCGCAGGAACAGACCCAGCGATCGCGGCCGCAGTGCTTCTCGTGCGTGCGGAGGTCGGCGAGCACGGAGAACTTCTTGACGTTGCACCGGCGGCAGGTGTAACTCTTGTCGCAGTGGCTCCTCCGGTAGTGGTTCTTGACGCAGATTGGGGTCTTGAGCGGCTGGAAGTTCTTGTGCTCCTTGTTCCTCTTGCACCCCACGTAGGGGCACGAGTAGAAGCACCTTCCCGGCGGCGAGGTGTCCCTGGAGCCGGGCTTGGCGAGCGCGCCCGCCGCCTTGTACTCGTCGCCGTGGCCGCGCATGTGCATGCGCAGGTTTGCGTCGCGCTTGAAGCCCTTGCCGCACACCTTGCAGAAGTGGACGTGCGGCGCGAGGATCTCTTCCTTCTCCATCTGGATCACCTCGTAGGAGCCCAGCGGCAGCAGGTGCTCGTCGGCGTCGGCGCCTTCCTCGGCGTGGTGATGGTCTTGGTTGGAGTCGCTCCCCTCGTGCGGGTTCTGCGGCGACTTGGCGGTCGCTTCCTCATTGTGACGAGGAGACGACGCCGCGGCCGTGCCGGCGACGAGGTTCTTGGAGATGGAGATGAGCTGCACGATGATGCAACTGAGCTCGGCCGACACGATCTGCTGCTGCGGGTGCGGCGTCGAGCAGATTATGCCGCGGAGGTGGCCGATCTTCTGCTCCAGGAAGGTCAGGTACGTCAGGACCGTCGTTGGGTCGGAGCTCGAGTGATCCTCAGCTGCTCCTTGCCCGCCATGGCTCTGCTCATGCCGAGCTCGCATGGTGCTCTCAAGATTGCACCCCTCCACGATCTGAGAGAAGGTTTGATTGTGCTGGAAGTACGACGGCTGACTATTGGCGAAATGATCGGCGCTGCTCATCGTCGACAATGGTGAAGAAGCAGGAACCTTTGACTCGATCGCTGAAATGATAACAAGAATAAATCAATCAAGGAGAGAAAAGCAGTAACAATCCAAATGGACATCCTCAAGAATTTATGCATGGAGAGATCTACTTACAGAAAGAGTGAGAGATGATTGGAGGAACGTCGAAGTGGAGCTCGATCGAGTGTCAGATGCTGGAAGTGTGATCTCCTCCTGATCAGATCACTTCTTGTTCCTCTGTTTTTGTCAGGGGGTGAAGTGTGCGTTCGGATGAGCTAATCGAGCCAGCTATATATAAGACCAGTAGAACGAAAGCTGCGCACGGAGAGCAGGGTGCCGTGCTTCTGCCATGGGTGCGTGGGCTCCATGGCGGCGGGCGGCTCTCGGCATGGTAAGCTCTTGCGTCAACGTGCACCAGTTGGTTGACCGCTTTCTTCCTCCTGGCCCTTGGGGTTCTGCCTTTGGCCAAGAAAGCGATGTAACTTTGCCCTTTTGAACAGCCAAACGTTTACGCAGACGTTGCGTCAAAACTCAAATGGACCTGTTGACCTCACTGCCTAACTCGCGGACTAATCGCCCGACAGGGGAAAGCCCATCCATGCTACTTGTTGACTAAGGGTCTCCACGCTACTTCGGATGGACCGTGCTACCTTAGATCGACGATAACTTCGACAAGACAAAGTACGTCACTGCAACCCCGACTTGACGTGGCACCTTGGGGACCCACCCCAGATGAGGTCCAGGAGCCAATATTGGGCGAACTTTGGAGGTCAACCTCGGCGATGCACAACACGCCGGGGAATCCACCCTGAACGAGGTTCAAGAGCTAACCTAAGACGAAATCTGAAGACCAATCTCGACGAGGTGTGATACCTCGGGTGTCAGTCGCATCGAGTGGAAGCCCGAGAGGAGTTTGACCTGGGCCCGGAGGCCCACCTGATCCAATGGGTGAAACTACCATTAGGAGTAAGCAAGGCCTCAAGGTGAACTTGTAACTTCACGTGCCTATCCTCCCACTTTATAAATAGGAACATTATAAATGGGGAGGGAGATGCTATTGGTAACACTCACACCTATATGCAATATATTCGTATGGTCGCTTGTATGTGATTCTCGTTGAGTCCTTCCTTCTTTGCATCTTCGATGATCCACAAATCCGAACAAAAATATCTACAAATTCACTATCCGATCTCGTATCAACGACACTACTAAATCTTGGTAACTACTACTACTTCGATGATGAATACATACTTCTATAGCACAAGTTCTAGAGAAATCTGCACCACTACTACTTCTATTCGTTTTTCAGTATGTTTGAATGTTCACATGTACTTCAACAGCAGCCAGATTGCGCATCGTGTGACTCGTCTCATAAACTTTTCTCTGAATTTAAGTTGTTCTACTGTTTCGAGTTACATTTACCTCATTTCTTCGCATCGTACCCTGGATTGAATACCCATATTTTCGTCAATAAATGAGTTCTATCTCACAACCCTCTTTTTCCCAACCTATTTAAGCAAGGGACCAGTAAGCGTGCGAATGAAGAGAACCGAAGTCATTTACTCCCGCTCCTTAATTCGTGTGGCCAAAGCTAAATCAACTCATATTTAAAATTGTAAGGAAGTCCATAGTTTTTATCGTATTTTATAAATACTTTTATATATGTATATAAAAAGAAGTATGTCAAAAAAATATGCATATAACATCTGAAAAATTGTTCATATCACCTATATGGTCTTAAATACTCGTATACTACACGTACATACTCTCCGTTACGCGAGATACTACCTATGTTGTGAGATACGACATATGATGTAATTACATCTGGGAGTAGAAAAGAGACTTATATATATATAAATTCAATTTTTTGGGCTAGGATGGTTTCATAGTGGTTGGAGCCAATAGTTTGGCCCTGTTTAGGGGCTTGTAGCTTTTTTTGCTTTTCTGGTTGAAAAGCTGTCTTTTGGTTTTCTGTCTAAAAATCAGTTGTATCTTTTCCACTAATTTTTAGTGACAATATCTTAACTTTAATCCATCAAAAGCCAAGAAAGCATATCTCTCCTAGCTTTTCAGCTTTTAGTCCATTTTTTTCAAGAGCTGGCTTTTAGCTTCTCCCCAAAGCTGCTTTGAAGCTAGCCTGTTTGGAGGGCTTCCGGCATTTTGGAAAACATTAAGATCCGTTTGTAAGCCTAATAAAAACCCTTATATCAGTTTATAATGGTTTATGTTATAACACATCCTAAGTACCCCCTGGTCGGAGAATTATTGTTCACCTACCCAATCAGCCACTACTTGAAAGCTCTATAACAGGAGAATTTAGACTGGCCATTATGAGTTAATGGTATGTTTTGATAATTAATGATAATTATATTATGGGACTAATATTTTCTATGAGTTTGATGAATAGGTGATGTCCCATGATGATATACTTTGGATAGCGTCATGAGTTGGTCGTCATCAAGTCAAGATTCATGATAAATGATGGCAACAAGTAATGATGAGCATCAAGTCAAGATCACGAAGAGAGAATGATCATGAGTTGGTCATCGAGTCAAGGGAAGACTCATCATACGTTGATAAAGAGCAAGTGAAGCATGCATAATGAGTTGATGTATATCAAGACAAGGACTCGGACTTAAAATGAGAATGTTCGTCATCAAGCTTCAAGAGGATGCTCAGAACAAATGTTTAACTAGCATAGGCTAAGGATGCGCTCCTAGTCTTTTACCAGTCTTGATGTTTGGTTAGAAGACTAGATTGCTAGTATAGATTGTCATACTATTAAGATGAGTCATGTCTAGTAGCTTAAGTCTCATCATGTGTTGATAACTTAATCTCACTTACTCTAACGCTCTTGTGGCATGATGCTAATATTTATAAATAGTTGTAGCTCACGCATAATCCTTGTGATATGTGACTTGATTTTGCAAGTGTATTTTGCAAACGGCCGAAATCCATGTTCCCTACTCTTTGTGGCATGACACTTATATTTGTGCATGTGTTTTTGTATATAGATGAAGCTCATGCACAATCCTTGTAGATATGACTTAGGTTTGCAAATGTGTTTTGCGAACGGTTTGAGTCTATATATCCAATCTTTGTAGTATGATTCTAAAGCGTGCAAATATCTTTTGCAACTAGTGTGAATCATGCTTTGACTTTTGTTTGCATGGTACTATGATTTGTGAATGTCTTTTGTAAATATGTTAAAGTACATGCAATCTGTCTCTGCTGAAAATTGTAAGGCGATATGAGCACATTTTGTGTGGTGCTATGACTGCGACTGTCAGACCGACTCTACGTGAGTGGTTGGACCGGCATGCAATATGACCGCTCTGAATATAGCAGTATGATCAGGGCGGTCCGACCGGCCCTGTGTGAGCGATCTAACCAGTGTCGGTTTGACCAGCCATTAGCTGGCGGTCTGATTAACTCATGGCGAGTGGTCAGACTGGCCTTGCAGTATGACCGAGCATTTATTGTGGGTAGTATTTTTTCAGAGACCACCATTTCTGGTTCATAGTCATGCAGTATGACTGGACCCTGTGTGGGTGGTAGTAACATCAGCAGTTGTCACGACTTGTTTTCTAGCCGTTGCAAGGAAGGAGGTAGTATTGGCCATTAGTTGGTGGTAGTACCAGTCTCCTGTTGATTTTGTCCCATGGCTAGCTTTTTGGTATGGATATAAATACCCTCTTGAGGCCGATTGGGGATAGGTTGTTGATGCCCTATTATGTATTCTTGAGCTAGTGTGTCTCTCCACTTAATTGAACATGTGTTGCACCTTATGAACAAGGAGAGAGGTGTCTAGTTGCATATGTTGTATTATAGGTGGATTTCATATCCACTTGAGTTTATGCATTTGTTACACATGATGAGAGCCAAGTAAGGGTCTTGACTTGTTACAATTAGGGATTGCCGATTCCTAGATGGCCTTGGAGATGTTTTGCCGAGTGATCTTCTTAAAGAAACTTGTGAAAAGACTCTGCGTGGTGTGAAAGTTGAAGTTCACCTACCCGAAGGGGAAAAAATTACCACTAGTGGAATTGAGATGATTGGCTTAATTCGTGGAGCTGATCCAATTCATTTTGATTTACCTCAACATAGAATAAGGAAGACTGGCAAGTTACCGAACATCATAGTAAAAAATAACTGTATTAAATTATGGTTTGCAATTTATGTCACCCTAGCATTGCAAATCTTGACTTAGGATATTGGTGCACTTAAGTGAACCTAGTTGATTTGGACATTAATTGTACAAAATTAATTTAATTTATATTTTCACACATAAACTCAATTTTAGACAAAGAGAAAATTTTAAAAACGCCTATTTACCCCCTCTAGTTGGCCTCATCGACCTTTCAATAACCTAACATACAGTTCTCGTATTAGGCAATGTCCTGTGCAGTTAAGGAATAGAACACATGAGCTTTTATTATCTTTAACCGTTCCACATTTGACCCTACGCCTCTAACAATAACCCCCTGCAGTTATCTCCTGAAACTCTCCTTCACTGACAATAACTGGTTGATGGTTATTCATCAAACTTCTCCCACGGATAACAACGGTTCACTCTGGCGGATGGATGGAATCGACAAGGTGCTAGTTCATGGAAGCAACTGACATCTCTTCAGCGTTATTTAAACCCTGCTCGAAGGAGACATCAGAACAACAAGAAGACATCCAGAGAACAAGGAGATTGGAGATTATACGTCACATTAGTTCAAGTAGCATACACCCCTGTTATCGCTCATTAGAGCAAGATATAATCCCGACATAGCAATAAAGATCATCTCTTTTTTCTCTTCATTCTTCTATAAGGCTCGGAGTACTCTACTATTTGTAAGATCGACGGTTGATTGTCGACACCAACTTTAAGCCCCCAAACGGGGCCAAATTTATCTCCTAACCAAAATTGGATCCTTGATGAGAGGAGGTGAAAACACTCTTCTTTAAAAGAAATATGTTTACATCTAAAAATGTAATTGTATTTTTTAAGACAACTATAACACTGAGGATTGAAAATATAATCGTAACCTTTTATATAAATATAACAACTTTAACATATTTTTTATTACTTTTATATAACTATAACAACTTTAACATATATTTGATTAATCTATACCATTATAATCTAGTCTAACAAAAAAAGGTGTAGATATAGCTTTTTTCCTTTGATTAATATAGATATTTCCCATGCAAGTAAACGTAGAGTCGTGGAGGTTTTAAGGCCCCGTTCGGTTGGGCTGAAAAGCTATGGCTTATGACTGAATTGCAATGTAGCGGTTGAAATTTTATTGTAGCTGAAGGTGGCTTATTTAGCGTAATTAAAATTAAAAAAATTTAAAAATAGAAAAAAAATGTTAGCTCATTACTGACAACGCGAATGAATACGTGAAAAAAGAACCGGCAAAAAAGTTTTAAAAATACCAAAAGTTCATAAAAAGACGAAATTTATGAATAGTAAAAAATAAACCAGAAGATAGAAGCTGAAACTGAAATGAACAAGGCCTAAAATATCATTGGGATAGAAAACCCAGAAGTGTCCAGACGAGAATGGTTCAACACTTCACCTTTCTCCCAACTTCAGTCGACACGTGTGTTTCAAGGTGCAAGAACAGCTGAGTTTGAAGAGCTGAACTAAAAGTAAGAAATTATTTTTTGTTATCCCCCTACGTGAACACAAAAAGGTGCCCAGATTATTGGTGATCAATCGGAGTAAACAAATTCCTTTGGTGAGCTTATTGTTTGGCAGTGATTACCAAGTCAAAATGAACAAAAAAAAAAGGTTAATGCCAGCATTGCAAGGTAGGAATGAACTCGAATGAAAGTGACGGAAAATGAACCGGCAAGTGTCCTGCCAACTCTGTTTTCTAAAGCGAAACACGCTTGCGCCGGTTCTTACCAACTCTGTGGCTCCATTTGAAGGTCAAGGAAGGTACCTTATTTTGCCCTTTCGTGTTATGTAGTGCTATTATCCTACAGTGTGTTGACGTCTACATATTTACCACGTGAGAATTGGACTACACGTGTGTAATTATATTGCTACCATTACTATGTTGGCCTACGTCTCTCAAAACTGTTTTCTATGAGGAAGACACGCGTTCATATAACACAAGCACACACGTACGCTCTCTTAGCGTATGTCTAGAAAGACGAAGGTCATAGATAAATACATAATTTTATAAAACTTCTACTAGAAGTTAGGAACCATGATTTAAACTCTGATGAAGAAGTCATACATCTACAACTCTATCATCTCACCTAAAAATGATCCTGCCGCTCAAAACTGTTAATGTGTGCTATGTGCGTACGTAAAGCTCTAAAAATCAAGTCAATTTGAGTAGAGTTGGAACCCTTTTTTTGAGCTTTTGCCCATGAAGTCTAGTTATAGGTCACTTGTGCTTGGATCTTAGATGGTTCGATCTACACCCTTGTGCATCAGCTTAGGGCTGCTTCAAGCGGCTTAAAAGATCTAACTTCTAACTTTAGCTGTTATCTTTTAGATATAAATATATTGTAGCGGCTATTAGCTTTTTGAAGTAAAAAAACTATTATATCATCGTAGATAATATAAAGGAATAAAAAACCAAAATTAAAAAATCGACGTATTTTAAGCGACTTCTAAAAACTCATAGTCGAACAAATACTGTACACTACTACAGTAAAAGCTACATGTTAGTATTTACTAATTATCAAGGGCTTGACCCATAGGTGTCAATGCATCCTTATCATCCACCAAAAAATTTTTAACTAGAAATTGAGAAAATAGACCAAAATATCTATCTATAAATATATGGTCCCGGTTGATGCAACCTTCAACAGCGGGTGTCGATAGTACCTATGGCCCTGATCAATTCGGCTTCTGGCTTATTTTTCACTATTTATAAATTTCGTCTTTTTATGAACTTTTGACTTTTTGTTGAGCTTTTTTGCCGGTTCTTTTTTTTTCTCGTATTTGTTTGTATTATACGTAATGGGCTAACATATTTTTTATATTTTTAATTTTTTTTAAATTTAATTATGCTAAATAAGTCTCTGTCAGCTACAGCGCTTTTTTCAGCCAGCTACAGTGTTTTCAGTCATAAACCATGAGCTTTTCAGCCGAACCGATCACCACCTAAAAGCAACCAACAGAAAAAAAAACTAGCTTAGAACGTTTAGGGCCGTAGGAAGCAATAGGAAAGAATAATAAACACGCGGATCCAAGCAGAGACGAAAAGGTAGCAGCCGGGCGAGAACGTGGTGTGGATGATATGAACGAAGACAAATTCTGCTTGTAACGGCAAAGACTAGATGCCAGATGCTGAGAAGTTTTTTTTTTTACTGATTTACAGTGACATTTGTCCAGTGCAGGACCATGCTGGCTACTGGAAACACACCAAACACCCAGGTCAACCAACCAACCCAACCAAAGCACGCACGTGCAGACGCGGTCCAAGATGCCACGTGCGACCGCGACTAGCGGTAGCGGGCTGGTGCTGAAGGTGATGGGCTCGCCGTTTGATGTTGTGCCAAACCTAGCTACTGCATACAAATTTGATGTAAAGACCGTTTTCCTATATAGACAGTTAGATGAGGAGATTTATATGTAACAACCTGATGGTTTTGTGATTGAAGAGTTAAAAAAACAAAGTATGTCGATTGATTAAATCTTTGTATGGTATAAAACAAGCTCCTAAGTAATGACATGAGAAATTCGATAGTACAATGACCTCGATCAGCTTTTGTGTGAACGAAGCCGATAAATGTGTCTACTATCGGTTTTGCCGGGGCGAATGTGTCATTATATGTCTTTATATAGATGACATATTGTTTTTTTGGGACCAACATGGATGTAATCAATAGAACAAAGTCTTTCCTTTCATGGAATTTTGAAATGAAAGATCTGGGTGAGGCTGATATTATTTTAAACATTAAGCTTATAAAGGGTGAGAATGTTATTACTTTTTCACAATCCCATTAGGCGGACAAGGTCCTAACCGGATTTAGATTTATGGACTGTAAGCCAGTAGCCACACCCTATGATCCAAATGCAAAATTACATAAAAACACTAGGCATGGGAAGGATTAGTTTAAATATTCTCAAATAATAGGATCCTTGATGTAACTAACTAGTGCAACGAGGCCAGACATCTCATATGCTATAAGCAAATTGAGTCGTCATATGTCCAATCTAGGAGATAATTATTGGATAGCACTAGAGAGAGTACTCAGATACTTGAAGGGGACCTCAAATTTAGGAATATATTATTCTGGCCATCTAGCAGTCTTGGAAGGATTCAACAATTCTAACTGGATCGGTGACTCAGATGACATGAAAGCTATGTATTCACTCTAGCAGGTGGGGCCATTTCGTGGAAGTCTTCCAAGCAGACTATCCTTACACGGTCCACCATGGAGGCTAAGTTAGTAGTGTTTGATTTAGCGGCTGTAGAGGCAGAATGGATTAGAGAACTCCTTTCTAACCCACCTGTGCTGGAAAAGCCTGTTCCAATAATTCTAACCTACTTCAATAACCAAATTGTTTTGGTTAAGACGAAGAGTAGGAAGGATAATATGAAGTCCTCAAAACATATAAAGAGACGACTTAGGTCAATAAGGCATGCTAGAGATACGGGTGTTATTTCTGTAGAATACATCTAGTTTAAAAGGAACTTGGCAGATCCTTTCACTAAAGGGTTGGTGCGGAAGGCCATCCTTGCAGTGTCTAATGGAATGGGACTTATGCCCGTGTAAAGGCTCATATTGGTGGTAACTTATCCTAAAAGATCAGAGATCTCGTGATGTAATATCCCAAAAATTCGAATATGAACATGTGTAGCCTTTGGATTATTTGGAATGAATTTTCTTGAAATTTAGAATTTTATAGTGTTTCTTAAATTTTGGTTGAGGTTCCAAAAATTGAAGAAAGTTCTAAAAAATAAAACCAATATTAATAAGCTATAAAGGAAAGATGGAAATAGTGGAAACCTAAAATTTTAAATCCGAATCTGAAAAGATGATCCAGCATAAGGAGGGAGAAACTTGGATTGAAATATGAGATTCCATTTTGGGCATAATAGTAAAGGTAAATGAATAAAGTACAAACATACCAATATATATACACATATATGTATACAAATTGGTGCATATGCATGTATGAGCTCAACAATGAAGAAATAGAAGTATGACAGTAAATGAGCAAGCAAAAATGAACCAAATGTGAAAGTGTATACACATATAAAATAATAAAAGGGAAGGAGATGAAGTCAGGCTGGCCGAAACAGCCCGGCCCAACTCCACCATCCCCCTCCTTTCTCTTGCTTCGGCAGAGCTGGAGCTCTGCTCGACCGTTGCCGCCGATTATGCCCGTCGTCCACCGTTGCCAGAGATGCTGCCCCCCTGCAGCACTTCACTTGGCTGGCGCGCCCGCGAAACAATCACCGTCCCTGGTTTCGCCACCCTACCCACGGTGCGGCGCCACCGCCCACAGCTTTTTCTCCGCTCTGTCGCATCGCTCGGCCACGTGGCACAAACCCTCTGCTGGCCGGCTCGCGCGGCGCAAAGCTGCAGCCCTGCCATGAAATATCACGCCCGAATCTTCCCCAAGACCTTGCCGCAGCACTGCCCTGTCACCGCCGCCTGCCACCGTCGCCTGCCCCCACATGACCACACGGCAGCCGCCCGTTGCCAGCCCCGTCCCGTCGCCTATAAAGGCCGCTGAAGCCCCCACGGTCCTCCCCACACTCCGCTCTCCCTCTCCTTGCAAACAATCAACCTCCCATGCCTTCCCTGCTCACCAGCACCCTTTCTTCCCCAAAGCCGGCCGAAGCGTTCGCTGCCGATTAGAGCCACCTCAGACCAATTCCGCCAAGCCCGAGCTTCTTGGGAGCCCCACAACGATATCCCCGCCGACGCTCGAGATTCTTGCAGCCCAAGCTGAGCCTGCGCCATGCCCCTTCTTCGATTGTCGCCACCACTCGCCGTCGGATCACCACCGTTGCCCCCAAGCCGCGCCGACCCCTGAGGTAGGCTCATACCGCCGCCTAGAAGCTCCCCTAGCGTTTAATTGCACTGTAATAAGGTATATCGCCGAGCTCGCCCTCCCCTGTTCCGCCGCCGCCCCTGGTCGCCGCCGACCACCGCCGCCACCAAATTGGCCGGCGGGACCGATCCCAGGCATGCGCACGACCAGGAGCAACTCATTTTGCCAGTTCTCATGTCCGGCTGCCGCTTCCTCCACCGGCAGCGAGCTCGCCGTCCTTCGGCCAGAGGAAGAAGGAGATATAGCCGCGCTATTAATTAGTGTTAAGACAATTATTAAATACAATTATGACAGTAGTTAGAATTAATGACTGGTAGTTAAGGTCATGAGTCCTTGACATGAGGGCCATGCTTCTTTAATAACACAGTGACCGGCCCCACCTGTTATAGACACAGAGAAAAGGGAATAAAAATAAAAGAAAAAACTTAAAAATAGGAAGTGGGGCCCACCTGTCGGAGTTTTAATATTTTCCAGATTAAATTGAGCTGAGAACTTAAAAAGGGCATAATTTATTCATTCTATCTCCAAATTGAGTGAAACAAATTTCTAAATTCATCTAAATTCAAGATCTATCCAATGAGACTAAAACCATGATTTTTGAAACCCATTTGAATTTTTTGTGAGATTTTGCTTGGTTTGCTAATTTTTATCCAAATTTTCGCTTCGGAAAAATAGCGTACGAAGCCCAGGAGGAAGAAGCCGAAGCCAACCTTGACAGTCAAGACCAAGACACCGGTGATCAAGGCGAATCAACACTTTGATCGTATTTGAACCCATGTTTATGCAATTTATTTCCTTTTAAACTATCAACATGCATGCTGTTATTTTATGTTCGATTTCAAGTTGTTAGTTGTACACCCATTATTACACTTGTGAATATTACTCTCCTTGACAACCTTGCACATATGAGCCTTGTCATCCTAGCAAAATTATAACGATAAAACTTTTAAAAATAAGTCCCTAACTATTCGCTATGCTTAGGAATGCTTAGATATTCGGGGGTATCACAAATGCCCCAAAAGCATTACCTTTAAACTATGAGAAACTGATTTGGGAGGTTATGGTGGAAATGTTGGTATATTTGCTGAGAATATTTTTATGTTACCAAAAACCCCAACATGCTTATTTATCTGGGCGGATGGTACGGGGGTGTGAGTGGTGCAGTGGAAGCACAAAATGGATAGTGGTAGAACCGCCCAGATAGCCCTAAGGATCGAATTATGTGATGACCTCCCAATGTACAACAATACAACCACAAGCTAGCAAAATGTAGGCAGGGCTAACTAATTTGTATAGCTCTAAGGTGGTTACGTGAATGTGTGAAAATGAGCAAAGGGATGGATGGTCATATCTCCGCCTTTACCCGTGATGGCTCACGAGGGACTCTTCTCGAGGAATGCACACATCCTACAGAAGGCAGAACCTAGCGGCGTAACCACAATAGGGCTATGCATTGTAAAGGTCCTGTGATAAATTCATAAATTGGTGGGGATTGTTGGACTCCTGAGGGTAAATTGGTAATTTCCTAATTTGATAAAAAGACCATCGGCCGAGCGCTTCGGCGCCAGCCGTTCGGCTGCAGCCCGCCTGCCACCTCCCCAGTTCCTGTTAAAAGGCAGCCTTCCTCTCCTCTCCTGAGAGACCGAAAGCAGTGAGTTAACTTCTCCCATCTGATCTCTAATTTTGAGTCTTGAGAGCCGCTGGTCGGGTTCTTTCCCATCGCCGTCAGCTGAGCAGCTCGAATCGCCGTTCTAGGGTTCTTCCTGTGCGGTTTCTTTATGCCTTTTCCTTGGATCTGGCTGTGAGGAAAGGTTTGGGGATTTACCTCTAAAGGTTGATTCATCTTGGTTTTGTGCTGAGAGTTTGAAGGAGATTTTGTGACTTGTTCTTGGTGTTCACGGGTGCTCTCGGCTGGAGTCCTTGTCGGTCTTGTGCAGCGTTCACCCGACCCTCAACTTCTACTTCGGTGACTAGAGGTGGGAGTGTGGCATTGTATCTCCGATTGCCATCGTCTTCTTGCTTAGCATAGCGAGGTGCTTGGTTTTCTAGGACAACGCATCCTACATGCCTTGCCTTCTTCAGTTGCTTCTCGGTGATTTTGAGTATCACCGGCACTATGAGTTTGTCAGTTGTTTGCTCTTTGCAATTTGAGATATATTTCTGATATTTGTGTGATATCATTAATTGGAAATTGTAAAGATTGAGTTCACTTGCTCTGTGATGAAATGACATAATCATGAGATTATATATGGATGTGAGGATAGATTGATCTTGGGCTTTCGGCTAGCTTTACTGTTGTGTATACTCTGATCATTACATTTGCTTGATGCTGCCTCAGTTCAGTGGTAGACTTCGGCTGTTCTTATAGTAGCCGAATTCTGTTGTGATCAATAGTATTCATATTAGTTGAATGTTAGATTGATTATATCATCCCTTTATACTATACAACATCTTTGGTTCATGATCTGATAGTTTTCTTTAATAGTAAAGTTTAATTTAGAGCTCAAGATCTGATCTACAATTGTCATATATAATAAATATTAGATTTGTAATTGCGGAGATGGCCAAAATTAAATCTTGCACAACTAGCATTTTGAGAGCAAAAAATAACATTCAAATCTTGGTAACATGCTGAATTTGGTCATACATGTTATGTTGGAATCGGTATTCAGTTAGAATAACATACATTGTTTATATGTGGATATGCTGATTTTAGACTCTTACATGATATATATGTTGGGCATACATTTCTATTTCAATGACTTAAAAGGTTCATATGTTTATATATTGATTAAGTCATTTATATACTTTTTATATGATGCATATGTCTTTATCAATTATGCTAGAATTAAATATAAATACATGTTTATGCCGTAATATTTACAACAGTATCTACTTATTTTAAAAGTGCATATACGCATAAGTTTAGTAAAAAAGCTCGTACCACTACTCCATTAACTGATCAACACAAGCCTGATATCAAGAAGATAGCAAATTTAAATTCGCATGTGATATTCTTCGAGCAAACTACAAGTTCAATTAATGTATACAAATTTACACGTCTTTCTGAAATAGGAAGAAAACAAAACGTATATCATACACGGTTATGACCAAAGAAAACAAATTAAACCCGGACTCGCCTGCAGTGCTTAACAAGCGACGCGGTTAAACATTTCATAACCAGAAAGAAGCAGCCTAGTGGAGTAGTGTCACTTAATTTCTTCACAGTTAACGCCAACAACGAGACTATGCATGCATGGATACCCACGTACTCGCGCGCGCATGCCATTCGGGATTGACTCAGACGGGCGCAACGGCGGCGGGCGGGCCGCGGCCGCCGTGCTCGGTCTCGTCGGAGCCGTGCTTGGTGATGTCGTACAGCTCGCCGTCTCCCCACAGCGCGTAGGCCTCCTCGCCGTGCGCGGCGTCGTCGCCGACCTCGAGCTTGTCCTCGGTCATGCGCAGCGGGACGACGAGGTTGATGGCGACGCAGATGATGGACGTGACGGCCACGTTCCAGCCCACGATGAAGAGGGCGCCGGCGAGCTGCTTGCCGAACTGCGCGCCGCCGACGCCGCCGTAGAATGCGCCCTGCGAGTTGGCGACGGGGAGGAAGAGGTTGCAGAGGTTTGGCTCCGCGAAGAGGCCGGTGAGGAGGCCACCGAGCAGGCCGGCGACGGCGTGCGTGTGGAAGACGCCGAGGGTGTCGTCGACGAGCTTTAGGATCTTGGAGCGCTTGTGATGGATCATCATGGTGTACCACGGGATGCTGCCGGCGAGCACGCCCATCACCATCGCAGCCCATCCCTGCACCACGCCTGCATGTACCGACCGATGGCCACAAAAGGTCAGATCCCATGGTACAAATGTCAAACTAATTGTACTGTACATCAGTGACTAGTTGACTACTGACCCGGCGTATGTAACGGAATTTCCATGCAAAACAAATAGGCAAATTAATGGAGTCACCGGAACGGTAGGCTACAAAATACAAATTAATGGTATGCGAATTTGAACATCGCTACGATCTTCCTTCATTTTCAATGTACTTTGTCTAGAAGGAAAAAATTGCAGATAAAACAATTGGCAATTGTAGACTTAGACTTCAGTTGGTGATAAGTATTGACATAAGCACGTACGACAAACTGGCATACAAGAGATTCCTGATTCCTGACGAAATGCGCATCAAGATTCCACTTGCTCACTGGGTAGAAACTCTGTGGCCTCGTTTGCTCTTGTTCACTAATCACTTATTAAATTAAGTGATTAGGAGTGTAAATCAATCAAGTAGATATTAAGGAACCTTCTTAGAGGAGTAAAAGTGAAAAGTGGTCCTATGCGTGGCTACAGGCTTACAGGTGCAGCTAGCGATTAGCAAATGAATCAATTGATCAGCCTAGTAGCCACAGAACGGTAAACGCAACCTATGGTCTGGCAGGTAACCCGCCTCCTGTCTTGTTGGCAACGCAAACAATTTTGAATTCAAAGTCAAACAACTTAACCATCTGGCCTACTACTTTACGTACTAGTGTTATACTCTGAAACTCTTTCTTAAGTGTAGCAATTCTCCAATCAGATCAGAATTTATAAGATATGATACGAACGTACATAGTACCAAGAACGAAAGAAGATGAATATCACAGAGAACCAAAATAACAGCGTTAAAGTAACCACGACGAGAAAGAAAATATTTGACAAAGCCGACCATAAAATCCTTAAGTACAACATCAAAAAAAAAGTACAGGAACCGCCGCTCTCTCATGACTCTCTTGAATCTTTTACGACTTTTGGGTCTTTACTCTATACAAGAATCTAGTGCTGAAAAATAGTATAGCATCTAATCCTCCCGTGTACCTCTACATTTGTATGCATGGCTTCTTTGCTTGGTGCTTAGGTTCTCTATGACCACCACTCATGGTTTTATATAGTCCTCCAAAATAGTTACTGACTTTGTATAACTCCGTAGGGCGCACTATGGCAACATAGCCTACGCTTCCTGTTGGCTAGTTTTTTCATCATCCAATCCACAACAAATCGAAAGAAATCGCTCTGGAGCTCTTATCTAAAGTGGAGTAGGAATCCTAATTATACTAGAATTTATCTATAGCTTTTTATAACACACTTTTATAAATTCTATCATACTCAAAAACTAGGATAATCTCAGATTCTAATTAGGAATCAAGTGCGCTTCACACCATGCATCATTCTGTTGTCAAGTAAGAGAAAACGTAGAACGAGATCGACGTGCAGAAGAAATAAGAAGCAGCTTCGCTGAATTTGTTTAGTGTAATCACCTGCCCCTGGCGTGATGCAAACGAGCCCGGTGATCATGCCCTGGACTGCGCCGATGACGGAGGGCTTCTTGAAGAAGACGACGTCGAGGCAGGTCCAGACGATGAGGCTCATGGCCGTGCATATGTTGGTGTTCAGCACGGCGATGGACGCGTCGACGTTGGCGGCGTACGGCCCGCCGCCGTTGAACCCCGCCCACCCCATCCACAGCAGCCCCGCCCCCGTCAGCGTGAACAGGACGTTGTTCGGCGGGAACTTCTCCCGGTCCTTCTGGGCCCGCGGGCCCACCTGCAGAGGCACAAATTAATTAACATCGTCTGTGCTTCACTACCATACCATGCATGCATGTCGGTCACTTGCATGGTGCGTACCCAGTAGGCGGCGGTGAAGCCTGCGATGCCGGCGGAGAGGTGGATGACGTAGCCGCCGCAGTAGTCGATGACGCCCCACTGGAAAAGGAAGCCGCCGCCCCAGAGGGAGAAGGCGCCGATGGTGTAGGAGAAGGTGAGCCAGAGCGGCACGAAGATCATCCACGCCAGGAAGCTCATCCGGCCCAGCAGCGACCCGGCCAGCAGGATGAGCGTGATGGCGGCGAACACGCACTGGAAGTAGACCACCGTGGCCATGGGGTAGTAGGGCTCGATCATCGCCGTCTCCAGGCTGCCGTCGGCGTGGTAGTGGGCCGTAGCCGGCAGCGCAGCCCGGCCGACGAGGAGGGCCTGGTTGAGGGCCGGGCGGGCCTTGCCCCAGATGGGGAGCAGCTTGTCGCCGAAGGACATGTTGTAGGCCCAGGTGACCCAGCAGATCCACACGGCGGCGAAGGCGTAGAGCGCCATGAACGCCGAGTTGACGGCCCACTTCTTCTTGACGATGCCGCCGTACAGCACCATCAGCCCCGGCACGCTCTGCAGCCCCACCAGCGTCGCCGCCACCAGCTGCCACGCGTTGTCGCCCTTGTTCAGCCAGTCCGCCACCGCCGCCGACGTGTTGCCCTGGTACGCCACCGGCACCGCCGACGACGACATCTTGCGCGCGCCCCGCGCGAGCGACTTTGAATTTGCAAGTCAATTAATAGCGTTCGAGAGGGCAATGATCGATCTAAGGTGCAGCTTGATCGTGTTATATAGATAGTGTGTGGCTGGTGCCCAGCAGCTGCTGAGCTACCCCAAGTTTTGACCGGTGCAGCATCAATGTTAATCATGCTTATTCAAGAGAGATTCGTACGTTTAGGCGGCCGCGGAATCTTTGCCCTGCTGCAGGTGCATGCATTTCCACACTCTTGTTTGAATATTCTCCAGTTCAATTATATGCTTCCACTCTACAGGTCAGTCATCGATCTTCTCTACCAACCAACCTAGCTCGTCTATGGCCTCACAGTACACTCGCGTTGATTTTTACAGGTCTATGATACCTACGGAATCTAATCTCAGCAGCAGATTCTATAGGTGGGTTATTTTAGTTTGTGATTTATGATTTAAATTCTAGCAATTTGTGAGAGGGAGTACAGAGATAGTCGCATGCAACTTTAATCGATATAGATGAAGTTAAAACGTTGTCTACTATAATTGATTTATAGACGTCGTCTTAAAAATATACTCTGTTTAAAAACAAGTTATTATAAAATGCCAGCTATAAGTCAAAAAATTCCTACCCTATATGTGAGCCTCAAGGTTAATTAATATTAATTCTCTCCACAACTAAAAAAATCAGGTAATTATCTCTCGCTCTTTCGGTTAAGAGAATTGATGGTAGTACTACTTGATTATAAAAGTACAATTTGCTTTGTGGGAGAATAAAAGTACAATTGTTATTAGTGTGCACCATGTTATTGTAAAGTATAATTGGTGGTAGTTTCATTCGGGCCACGTATATATATACGTACTTCTCTACATAAACTATGCTACATTAAGATTCTTCTGGTACGGTGTAACATATGAAAAAAGAGTTCTTTTTGTTCCACCAGACTTCGATGAATCCACGATGCAACGGTTCTTCCAACGCGAACCACCTAGAAGGATAAGCAACGTTTTTCAACTACGAACATTACTTTTAAACTTCTAAATCTGGCTAATCGACGGCAGTGGGCCGGTGCGCATGCGAAGAAACCCTAATCCCTTGTATGACGCCCTAACTCTTGTGTCCAAAGTTCAAACTGATATGTGTTCTAAACCCTAACTTACTTTTTTTCCCCTCCTCTGTTATGTACCCCTCTGTTCTCCGCCTAAAGCACCTAGGTGGCCGACACGACCACCTTGGCGCCACCAAGCACCACGCTAAGGCTACCTTCTGTCGCCTTTGATTGCCTCACTGTCTCGCCACCCACACACCCGACTAGCTCCCGAGGCCCGACAGACCAATGCCGCCCAATGCTTACACGGTGCCTGGGTGGCCGTCCGGGCTGATTTTTGGATCATTGCCGTAATGTGTGTGTTAGTGCTCAGGATAGACTACCCAAACCTTCCACTTGAGAGCTCATTTGTTGTGTAGTTTGATTAACTACACATCCCATTCCTAAAGACTTTCATACCATAGGTTTATACCGCCTCCGAACTCCACCTACTCGTCGGTACCATGTGTTTGATCCCACCACATCTTTCTTATTTCAACAGCTCGCACCTTCTCTTTGCGTTTGCTAGATTTTGCAATTGTTTTTGCAGTTCCACACATAACTGCATATGAGATTTGAGTAACTACTGTTGATGACATGGTTTTCTTCTCCTGACTAGGATTTTTATCATACTTCCCATTTATTGCCCTTCTTGTAAGTGTACCCATTAATCAATATCCTCTATTGCTCTAGATACTTTTCATGATCACTTACCTTTGCAAGTAACTCGCTTGACTCCACCTCGAAGTGACATCTCACAACCTTCCAGTTCAAGTGACCTCATAGATATCACATTCTTATTTAAACCGGGAACATACCAAACTCTCATTAATGTGCGATGTGCTCTATTATACATCTTCAATGTAACCGTTCCCACCTCAGTAATTACATACTCCTTGCAATCTGCTAAGTGAACAATTCCATGCACCGGGTGTAGAGACCCTTTGTTAACATCTCCCCCACCAATCATATACGAAAGCAGCAACTTGAATCTAATATCGATCCATAAAAAGTACCTTATTGACTGACAACTACTATGTCTAAATCACCATTTGCTACCGTTGCTGGTATGCACCTTTCATTTGCTTCAAACTTGACAATCTTTTATTATGTGACATTCTTCATCATATAGATACCATATATGTGTGCCCTTGTTTTTGTCCTTCTTCTTCTTATGACTTTTGCTTCTACTTGCAACACCTACTACATCTAATGCTTGATCACCTAAGGATAAAGACTCCAATTGTTTTTTTTCCGTGATTTCGCCTCAAATAGATATGCAACTACATCATTGAAATTGAGAGTGGTTTTTCCGACGAGAATATTCATCACCAATTATTCTCACGATGGTGGTAGGATGATGCTAGTATGACGACCTTATCGTTTTCTCAATTTTCTCATCTACATTAGTCTACTGTGTGATAAATTTGTTAAAGATATTGAGATGATCAACAAACCATGTACCTTTCTCCATGCGAACATGTACAGTTGTCACTTCAGCACCCACCGGTTTGTTAGCGACTTTGCTATATACAATTCTTCTAAGTCTTTCTATAATTTCTTTGATGAATTCTCCTTGATCATCGAGTTTTTTTATCTTATCGGAGAGACATAGATGGATTGTACCGATAGCATTGCACTCCATTACCTTCCAGTCTTTATCGATTGTCCTTTTCCAGCTTATCCCTTTCAAGGGCATCGATTAGCTCGTGTTGTACAAGAACATTCTTCACCACACATTGCCATACCTTGAAGTGTTTTCTGTCGTCAAATCTCTACTTAATTCTACATCATCAATATTGATCTTGGTTTTATGCAACCTAACGCTTTACCAACCTTCTCACAAATCAAATTAATCCAGCACTGCTCTGATAACACTTGTTACACTCTGATACATTTTCTTATACGCAGTAACTTCCGGATCGGATCATAATTTGTGAGATACGACACAAGCGTGCACGATATCAAGAACAAAGGAGTTGAATCTCGTAGAGAAAGCCAAAATAATGACGTTGAAGAAACCATGATGAGAGAGAAAAGATTTGACGAAGCTGACTGCAAATTTCTTAAACACAACATTAAAATAGTGTAAGTGATTATCACTCTCTCACAACCCTCTAGAATCTTTTAGTACTCTTGGATCCTTGCCTTATACAATAATCTAGTGTTAAAGAATAAACTAGCCTCTAATCCTCTCGTGCACCTCTACATTTGGATGAGTGATTTTTTTTTTGTTTTGTTACTTGACTGTTTGTGTTCTCCATGACCACCCCTTATAGTTTTATATAGTCCTTTATATCCCTCTTTCAAAGTAGAGTAGAAATCCCACTCTAAAAGAAAATAGTAATCCTATTACTATAAAATTCATATGAAACTCTTTATATTGTATCTTTTTTAAATCTTAAAAGAGTTGGACGAGAGTCACCCCACTTCACCAATTACCGTAACTGATTCATGCTAGGGCGATCATTCATGCGTGCTTTGCTTGTTTTATGCGCCCAGCTCGGAATTATTCCAGTCAAACCTAGCTAGCTAATTGCTCCAAATCCTATAAGAGAGATTCAGTGGTACGTACTACTGACATGAGCATGACAATGCATAAATCGACCTCTGTGATATGACCTCATCAACAACAGGACGGATCCTTGATTCTCTATTTTCCAATACGTTTCTACTGACCGTACGTACGTAAATTAACCTCGATCAAAGCCAATTGATTCAGCTGTCCCATTCATGATCGACGTGCAAGCAGAAGTCAATGGTTAACCCTCTCGATAACATAACAAGATCAAGCTGCTTAAGATAACGTTACGTCCTTGCTGTCTAAGTAGTATACTGAAATCTTCCTCTGACATTTGGCGTCTCATTCATTCATGAGACGGCGATGAATCTTATACTCTACTCCATATATGAGAACGTTGTGCTCTGCAGATTAGAAATCATTCGATATCCAAACAAACAAAACCATTAATTTTAAACTATATATACGCCCATGGTTTTTGTTAGCCTTTCTTAGATGGCTGCATGCTTAGTTATCTGATCATGTTGCAAATTAAAATCGAAAGACCGCCATATATTAATGGAGTACCGGTAATTAGCGTTGCCATGTTGCCAGTGCAGCTAGGCGTGCTAAACATATCCAAGTAACCCCAAGTTCCCATTTCAAAGCTAGCTGAGGAGAACATTTGGTGATTGCTTGTTCTTCTGAACAAGTACGTAAATCACTTGTCGTCAATATCTTCAAGTGGGGATTTCAATTTGTGCTGAAAGCTTGTGTTACAATCAACTCACTGGTAGACATAATTACACAATTTAGTTACTTTTACCATCACACTCGTAATTCATTGTCAGCGCTGACACAGCACAAGTGCAGTAAAGCAGGTTTCCAGTTCGCCGTGAAACTAGTGAGGATCGATGTGCTAGAAAAACACTCCACAACACAAAAGTCAGCTTCAAATCGCGGACTTTTCCTTTTTTTTATGTGGCTTCATCTGCTTACTTCAGTTTTCCAATCTCTACAGAGGGATACAGCTGTGTAATTGTACAGTTTGGTACCAGTTTGAGTACAAGCTAATTAGACCTTTGATCATGATGAGGCATTTTACATTAATTAATCGATGCAAAAGAACACCGGTCGAATTTGGAGATGAAAGGGTAGCGTTTGCAAAATTAAGCCAATGTTCAGAAATATGTGTATTCATAACTTACAAGAAAATGTTTTTGCACTCTTTTGGCCGAAGGGATATGAGCATTTCTGAAACCAAAGCGTTTTCTGATGTGATCCAGAACAATCGATATTCCCTCGTTCAGCAGGAGAAACCGATATGCCTCAACAGATATTGTAGTTGTAAATGACGAAAGCGGTTGGAAGGAAGCTTCTCATGACTTAATTTAAAAGCGATCTTCTACAAATTGTAGACACCCGATGTGCTGTCATTCAGAGTATGTATCAAGTCAGCTCAGAATATTTTTTGTAGAGTAGTGAGCTCATTAATGGCAGCTGATACGCTCACTCGAGAGGAGACGAAACAATGCTCTCCACGACACCTGACATTGCATAAATTTAATGAGAATATGATGCAGTACGGCGATGACCGCCTGAACCTGAACTCCCGAAAGCATCGGGATAAACAAAGTTCTTGTTCTTTTGGTCAGCGGCTGGCGATCGTTTTTGGTTGTATCTGATCACTACGTTTTTAGAGACAGTAGCAGGTAGTGTATATAGTTTTAGATTTAGGAAGTTATTTAGATAAACAGTTTTAAGAAGTTATTTAGAGAAGTCATCTTATTTGGAGAAATTGAAGCTAAAAGCCGAAAAAGAAGAAGATCAAATTGTTGTAGGGAATACACGGCGAAAAATTAAGAATACCTGACCAAGATTAGTGCTGCCTACTTTAGAATATTTGACAGGGCTGGTGCTCCGTAAAATTTAATCGGTTGAGGTATCTGACTAACCTTCTAGTTTGCAACTCTGGACACGCGAAAACGTAAGGCAACGGCTTTGATTAGTCCGTTGCATGTGCGTATGATTGTTTTGACGCGCAACTCAGATTCCCATCCCAAAGATCACGTTGTAGACACAGAGATTCCATTCACATGCCTGCATGGAAGTACCAAAACGAAATGCGAATCCAGTATGTTCAAAGTTTAAACCATGTTTTGCTTGTGTTATACATTTGCCAAATAACAAAGAGAAAAAAAAAAGTTTCTTCTCCTCCCCCTTTGGCACGGGTGAAATCTCTAATCTCCTTGCCTTGCCTTGTAAATTAGAGGTTCCACCAGTGGCGAAAGAGAAAACTTCTCAAGAACAAATGGCCAAAAGCCCAAAAGCCCGCAGCCCAGCCCATATTTGTTCTCTCGGCACGCCCGTCTCCGTATGAACCGCCGCGCGCGGGCTAGATTTTGGCACCCAACCGAGGGCGATGTGCCGGCCCAGCTTTCCTATTGAGTTGCTTGTTTGCCGTCACCGCCCGGCACGCGGCAGCACGGGCCTTTTCCCTCTCGGCCGGTCGGCCCGCACACGGCCGTCCAAGGACATGTACGGTACTATTGATAGCGGTTTGCCGTAATACACCACCGTATTTTTTATAGACAAGACTAAATGTGTCCTTCATATGTATAGTTATCTTTAATGACGTCAAAAAATTAATGGATTATTCATATGGTTATATTTAATAAATTTTAAATGAAGCAGAGCTTCGCACAAGAAGCAAGACCATCAAATTCTGTAACGTGTAGTGGAGCAATCATTCAAAATTACAAGCAATTTGGAACCATAAGAAAGATCTAAGAGCAGAGTTCTCTAATCTTTTTTCTAGCTCATCCAAATCTCAAGGACGAGATTCTTTCTAAGAAAGGTAGGTTTTGTAACATCCAAAAAATCACCTTCTTTAAAAAAAATTAATTATTTAAAAATTTTAGCTGTACAATAAAAATTTTCATGAAATTTCTTGCACTACAACAACGTACCATGATCGCAAAATATTTTTGCGAATCGAACATATTTTTACCGTTCACAATGTGCAAAAAGTACAAACGAATCAACCATTACACCGCACTATAATTTACCTCTGTACGTACGAGTTATTTAGTGCTCAATCGTCCCTACAAATTCTTCTGAAAATTAACCACACTAAGGTACAATGATCGTACCGTTAAGAACATACGAAAATATTTCGAAAAATAATAATCTAAAAAAATATTTCCTACATGTATCATCTGCAATGCATAACGAATTTTCAAAATATATTTCATAATTTTTTTGCATCTCCTCTTCTATATTGTAAAATTGCTGCAACTAAATACATTCTTATCAAAACAAAAATACAAAACTTATACCTCATTTTGTGGAAAAGCAACTAAACCCTAACCATAAACAGTACACACCAAGTCGTGCGGTCGGACACCGCACCACTCGGCGCTACAGTGGTCGTGCAGTCTCCGACCGCACGATCAGCCCCTGCTACAGTAGTTGTGCGGTCGGGGACCACACGATTTCGGTGTCGTACGCTCCTCGGCCGTACGATTGCCACATGTCACGTCTAGGAAAATTCTACGGTCGGAAGGGGATTAGAAACGGAAAAGCATCGATTTAAGAGCTAAATCTAGAATTTAGGCCCCGTTTGGCACGGCTCCACTTCACAAATGAAGCTGTTTTTTTGGCTTCAGCTCCACGAACAGCTCCACCGGTGGAGCTGGAGCTGTTTTGGTAGACTGTTTGGCAAAACAGCTCCACCTGTTTTATCATGCATGGTTGAGAGATGTCAATTGTCCAATATACACCTGTCTATTTGGCTTGTAGTAACATCAAGAGCTGTATGTTTCTACATGATTTTTCATCCGAGTAAATTTGAATTCAAAAAAAAATTAAAATAACACAAAGTATTAGCAACCAATATTTAATGGCGGCGGCGCTCCCTTCACGGTCGAAGACGAGAAGACCGAACAGAGGAACGGGAACGGGAGAATAGAAGAGCCGGTGGCAGATCGCGTAAATTCACGAAAGTACAAGGGCAGTGGCATGCGGGCCTGCGGATGGAGCCGGGTGGAGCTACTTTTTTCAGCTCCATCTCGTACATATCTTTTGTCTCAGCATATTTTAAGGGACTCATTGGGTGGAGCTATTTTGTTTTACCCCGTTTGGCACAAAACAGCTCCAAACAGCTCTAGGAGTCGGTGGTGGAGCTGTGCCAAACGGGACCTTAGATGATCTACAATACCAATTGTGTCCAAAATTAGCATTTCAAACCGAACCCACACGCTGTCACGGCCGGTATTAATATATAATACCGCCGCACCGCCAACCCCTCAAGTAACACACAGACCACACCCACGCACAAGTGGGGAGAGAGAGAGAGAGAGCGGGCTCAGGCGAGGCGGTGGTCTGGGCACCAGCGATGTCGGCGGCGGGGAAAGCGAAGGCGAGCGGCGGCAAGCGGGGCGGGGCCAAGGACACCGCCGAGGCGCTCCGATCCGACAAGAGGCGCCGCGACATGGACGACTCCGATCCCGAGCTCGACAGGTGCCTGGCCCCCCTCGCTACGCTTTTACACCTCTTGTTATTTGTGCTGCCATTTTGGGTTCCGTTCGCGGGATGGTTTTGATCCGTGATCGCGCCGCCGTCCGCCGCGATATTTTGCCCTCACTCAATTTGTGTCGGTTTTTTTTGGTGCGATTAACTGATTTCTGTACACATTTCATGATTTTTGGTGTGCTTCCATGGGATTGGGGGAGTCAGTGACTTGAAGGAGATTGTGTCGCTACTGCGCCACATCAAGGACAAGGCACACAAGGACGGCCAGAAGAAGACCGAGCAGACCATCTCCAGGTGATCCCCATTCCCACGCATCCACCCGCCCTTGTGCTCATGGCCTACCCCTGCATCTCAAACTAACTAGTTCGTCTACTGCCTATGTGCTACTGTTTTATTAGTTTCAATTCTCGATCGATGAAGGGAAATTTTGTTGTGTCGACTGTTGGCACATTTGCTTAATGTCTGCAGAATTGTGCAAAAATCATTGTCCAACTCTTGGTTTTAGATGATGCACCAATGCCATGGTAGGAGTGTGTCCGTGTTTCTAACATGCTGCATCTCATTGAAGACTTCACAAGTCTGCGCTTGGAACGACGAACTAGTAGGACAGCATAGCATGCATGTCCAGTTGTTTGTGAATGCTTCCGTCCTCTCGTGATGGCTGCTGTAGTTGATCATATCAGACGTTGCAGTCACTTCTTGTGTGCTGCACTCAAGGAAGCATACATGTAACATTGAGCATCCAATTGAACTGCATTCATCCATGGCAAGTGAGTTGAGACTTGAGACCATGAAGAATGGCTTCAAAGGATAGGATCATATTTATCATGTGCATACTCCATGGCTGGATATGCTCAGCCCTTTCTGCTCTATCAGTGTGTCCTGTTTCTGAAGTTATTTTCTGCGCAGCTATTGCACTCTCTGTGGAGGACCTATCAGATTACATTACTAACAGATTTGCTTAACTTTCAGTGTTGCAACAGAGATTCAGTCTATGGTACAGGACACCAAGACCAAGTTTCAGAAGGAAAGGTGAACAACCGAGTCATTTCGCTTGCCTTTAAATTTCTTCCTGTAGGAATACTATTCTTTTTGTTGTACTTTCTGTAGTGAGATTTGATGTGGTCTTTTACTCGTTGTTGTAGCATGAATAACCATAAAGTGAAGCTAGTTTTGACAATAAATACTCTGAATCTTCATTGAAATGTACTATGAACTCTGACATATGTTTGTTTATTGCATTTACAGGCAGATTTTTCTGAAAACTTTATCAAAGACTTCAAAAGAGGTTTTCAACTTGTATTTGATGCAGCGATGTACATCTGATTAAATAATCTTGTCATAGCTTGTTTAACAGAAGATTCATTTGTATGTGTCTATGTGATGCAGTGTGAAGGTTTATTGAAGAATGAGTACACCAAATTTCAAGCAACACATGATCAGTTCTGCAAAGACAAAGCTGCACATATACAGAATTTTAAAGGTATGCCAAATGTGAGCTAGCCCATACCTTCTCTGAAGCCTATGGTGTATGCTCTATTTCTTACCATCAGTGCATGTATCTAGAACATGGCTTGCTCATGTTTGTCCAGGAGCTTTTCGTTTCCATAAGAACGGTAATGGCGTCCTATCTAGATGAGTAGATACAAATATATTTGCCTGCAATCACATACTGCACACAATATGTTTTGCTATTTGTTTCCTGGTGTTATTAGGAGAAATATATAGGAAAACATTGCCCAACAAACTCCTGTCTAAGTTGGTCAAACTCTGTGCCTAGTTTACTAGTAAATGTGCTACTGGCTAGTCAATACCCTTAATCCTTATATTCTTTGTTTGAAAAATGGACCAATATCTTCAGGTGATATTCGCACATAATGAGTGGTACTTTATCCATATCTTGTGCCAGTATCCTGATTTCCTGGGTTCCTGCCACATAGATGTTATATCAGTTATCCCCATCATCAGCTGACTTTTCCTCGTGTTATGTTCTGCAGACCTTCTCTCAAAGTTTGAAGACGAAAAAGAGAAATTGCTTGTGCAGTATGAGCTACAAAGTAAGTAGATGGCTTGTTCCCTTGCTTTTGTGTGAAAAATCTTTGCTCTGACTCACTGTCTTTTAAACAGTTCTGAAAAGTCTTTGCTCTCACTCTTGTCTTTTAAACAGGGAAGAAGGAAAAGGCTACTCTGTCTGAACTTGAAAAAACATTTTCAGAGAAGATAGCGAGTGCAGAAGAATCTCTGAAGAAGATGAAGAAGGTTTGTTCAACAGTCTGCACGGTTTACTAGAACTGCCTGCTGCTCTTGCCACCATATCTCTTCAGTGAAGTTTGATTTGTATGATATGACAACTATTTCTCTTGCTCTCAACTCTGAAGTGATTCTGCATTTGTGTTTTCTCAGGATGACAAATCCATTAGCATCCTTCGCAAGTCCATTGGCTCATTTCTGGGCCCTGATGATGAGTTTGGGCCAGACGATGACTGATACGGCTCTTACCAAACGGTTCGTCTTCGAGATCAATCAACGTGGATAGTATGGTCCTGAAGAATAGAGATAGTGCATAGGAGGGAGAAGGCTCTGCAGGAATTCGACAGCTTCACTGCACATGTTATGCAGTTTAATTTTGCAATCTCAGGCTGTTAGTTCTGACGCATGATTAAGCACAGCTATTTTCTGTTCGGTTTATGTAATAGAAAGAAGCACAAAATCTTCCCTGTGTGTTTTGAACCGAGAAAGAACATGGTAACTACATCTAGTTCAAGATTTATCAACTGCATCCTCTCCTGGAAAAGAAGTGAAGCAATTTAGACACGTCGTCGTTCACAGGCCATGCGGTGGCGGGAAATCCCGAGCGATCTGGCCGGTCACCTGCAGGAAGTAGTAGCCACGTTGGGGCCTTGCACATCGACCATGGTTTTCTTGCCGCAGGCCTTGCACTGGAGGTGCCACTTGCCTGCGGACACCATGGACGCGTACTGCGTCCCGCACTGCGGGCACTGGCCGGGACACGGGAACTTCGGGGGCTTCGGCGGCGGCGGCGGCGCCTCCCTGTGGGGCGGCGGAGACTCCTCCCTCGCAGGCGGCGGCGGCGGCGGAGGTGGAGGCTTCGCGTCCGTGCCCGGAGGCGGAGCTTTACCTGTGGGCCTGCTCTGCCACGGCGGCCTCAGCCGCTGACGGCACCAGAGGCACTTCACGCCGACCTCCTCGTCGACCTCGCCCGCTGGGACGAACTGCGCGTCGCAGTGCCGGCAGTAGATGCTTCTGCGCAGTGCCGGCGTCGGGTTGGCACGTCGCTTCTCGTCCTTGGGCGCGTACGCGGAGGCCGGCGGTGGTCGGCTGTAATAGGGCTTCGCCGCGGAAGCGGAAGCCTTCGGCCCTGCCGTGTACGTCGGCCGGGGCTGCGCGCCGAACTGGGAGGACGCACCCGGCGTCGCGTCAGCGCGCGGTCTAACGGCGATAGCGGGGGGCGCAGGGTGGCAATACGAGAGCGTTTCCCACGCTTCCTGGAGCAGCTTGAACGCGCCGTCGGCGGCGGCGGAGCGGTTCTTATCCGGGTGCAGGACGAGGCAGAGTCGCCGGTACCGCTGCTTGATGGCGTCGTGCGTGACGGCGCTGCTCGTCAACGACCGGCCGCCTACGCCGAGGACGGCGTACCAGTTCCTGCCGCTGGCTCGGGAAGTGGCCGCGGCGGCGTGGACCTCATAGGCGGCCACGGCGCTGGCGAGGCCAGGGAGCAAGCGGAAGAGCCTTTGGGCCTTCCGGGCCGACCGGAGCGCTCCGGTGATATCGTTGGCGAGGAAGCGCTTCTCCGCGAGCCTGAAAGCCTTCTCGGCCTCCTCCACGTTGCACCCGGCACCGACCGCCATGGAAAAGCACAAGAGGCGCGCACGAGATCGACACCAACTGCACAAGTTGCATCAATGGGCAGCGTCGAACGAGTATATATTGACCACGCCACGAGAAGGGGCATGCATGAACTGACCAGAATCGGGGTCCGAATCCGATTCAGTGCCGTAGCTCGGTACGGCAACGGGCGTGCCAGGTCGGCTATTCGCTTGCTCCGACCGAGTGCTTGCTGGATGAGAGACTTGCCGCCATTGCTCGGCACTTCGGCCGCAGCCCGCAGGTCCGGGTTCTCTACGTAATTATGCATGGGCATGAATGTACGCATGCGAGAAAGAAAAATATCCCTTCAGATTTAGACGTCACCCTGGATAAATAAATTTCATCTAGAGAACAATAGTAGAGCTGTAGAGGAGCCTCTTTTGCCCAAAAAAAAAAATGAAAATTAGTACCAAGTGCAGTTCATGCAAAATGAGCTAAAATAACCTAAGGGCAAAGGTAATTTCCTCTTAAGTTTAGGTGAGCTGCTCACCAGCATCGTATCCTTACTCGATAATTTTCTGGTACAAAACAGCATGGTTACTGTATGTGCTCTCGTAAGTCAACTCTCAACACTGCACTTTTGTGTGCTGCATATTGAACTTTGGAGCCCTACAGATGTACAGTCAAATCCTCACGTTTGACAGAAACACAGATATGGTAAAATAAAAATCGCATACATTATTCCTGTGACGACAAGTTATTAAGACTTGATTCAGTGCTGACGCCCTCACCATTTTCTTTCGTCATTGCAGTTCGCCAACGGGAGCTTCATTGAGCCACAAGAAATGGATGAAATCATACAGTTGAGCACTCACGCTTACCTGTTCAGGAGCACGCAGTGTGTGTGTAAGAAAAGATTAAAATGTCAAGGGTCAAATTAATAGCATCTAGCTAAAGAGTAACAGGACTGCAGGAGTACAGGACCTTGTACGGTGTTGGATTCAACCTCCTCATGTGGTCCGGCCTCATACGGTCCAGATGACGCATGCACCGACTCCTGATTTCGTTGATGGATGGTAGCTCTTCCCGTGGTTTGGCTTCAGCATGACAATAGAATAAAGATTGACATCAACGATTTTTCAACTTAAAAGAGTACTTGACAATACATCATCCATTCATCATTTTAAAATAAGCCACAACACATGTTTAGGCAATGTAAACATAATAATTTTCTCCAACTAACACTTCGCTGTTGTCATAATAACACACGCTATACCTACTCGTAGAACCCCCTTTTTTGCGAGGTATAAACCCTATTTTATATTGGTTATGGTAATTAGTATCGTGATTGCAATAACAACTAGTTACTTTGGTGATGTCAATATTTACAACTTGTCATACTGCCCGTTACTACATATTGACTAGGATAGTAGCAAGGTATTGATTGCTATTGTCAGTTTGTCACCATTATTTATAGGCACCTGGTTTTAGAAACTGCAACTGTACCAATAAAAACAAGACAAAAGTCGGCACACATTAGTTGTAGGTCTATAGCTGTCAGATTTCAGTGAATATACTTCACAGAAGGGAACTAGGATAGCAGATGAAGTGTGTGTGTGTGCGCGCGCGCGCGTGTCCAGATCTAGTTATGAGATAGATAAGGTAGAGAATATTATGTAGAAGCTTAGGACAGTCATACATGAATTTCCAGGCCAGTAGCACTTCAATAACTCCTCAACATGCTGCGGAACAACATATGCTCTCTTTGATTCATTGAAAGGGTGACGACACAGGAGCCTCTCACCAACCTATGAAGGAATGCAAAAATGACAGAACCCACAAACATATATAAGATTAGCTACTAGAGATTTAAAAACAGAAGCAAGCAACAAGAATACTTAAGTATAACGTGCATATTGTTTACCTTTGGGCCTGGCTCATCTTCTCCAGTCATTATATCAACCAAAGGAAAACCTTCTTTTCCATACAACCTGTAGCATCGTTTCTTACATGGTATGGATACCTTGGAGAAGAGAGGTACAGTTTCAGACAACTTTGCGATGCATCAAAGACTGCTAAAGCATTTTTGCTTTGAGGTACTAATGGCATACATACCTTTGTGACATCTTCAGAAAGTTTAATCCGAGGTTGTTTGTTAATCTCAACTAATTTGAATACACAACCAAGTGCTGCTTGTGCATAGCATGTAACTAGGTAGGTGCCAATGCCAAATGCATCTACCTCGTGGCCCTACACAAAAATATCAATAATCATGCACCAAGCCACCAACTATAGTGAAACTGTGAAAATGGTATATTGCAAGAAGATGCATATCCATCACAGGCTTGCGCATCTGAACCTGTTTCTGCACAGCCATGTCAAAGCGTTGGATTCAGCTCACCACAGAATTTCATTAAGCAGAGAAGGGTTTCCAGTAGCAGATTTAGTGCCACCAGCAACCCAGCTGATAAGAGGTTTTTTCTTTATGCAACCTTTTCTATTCTAGTCAGTTGCCAGAACCAGCTGGGCCCGGTTTGCAATTAATATTTGTTAGATATGTATAGGTTGTAGCATTATTACTTTGTATAGGGTGATATTTGCTTATTCTCCCTCTTGTATAGTTGTCCTTTGGCCCATTAGAATGTTATAAGCCCATTTCATAACATGATATCAGAGCTAGCCAGATTAGGGTTTGGGTTTCCCAACCCTAACCTGCAGCCGCCGTCACGACGTTTCTCCCCTACCGCCGCCTCAGTCCTGCCACGTGACACCGCCGC
Organism: Dendrocalamus latiflorus; assembly: GCA_017311315.1. Classification (NCBI taxonomy): domain Eukaryota; kingdom Viridiplantae; phylum Streptophyta; class Magnoliopsida; order Poales; family Poaceae; genus Dendrocalamus; species Dendrocalamus latiflorus. The sequence continues at coordinate 1,481,541 of CM029611.1, forward strand.
CTTGCCTTCGCCCGCCTTGGCCAGCACCGCCTGCCTTGGGCCGAAGCCGTCCAGGCCACGTTCCTTCCAGTGCCTCCACCAGCCAGTTGATCCTTTCCACCGTCTCCGCTTCAGTCGCTTCTTCCACTGCCAACTTCGTCTAGTGGCATTATTATTTGGGTCACATCGGAGGTTCACATCTGTCTTTGCTAGTTCGGAGTGGTGTTCTTGGGTCTATTTCTGATGACACTTCTTTACACTATACGGGTTGTAAACTTGGTAAGCAGCTACAGTTCCCATACCTCTCTAGTGATTTTGTGTCTCACTGTTATTTTGATCTTGTTCATTCTGATGTTTAGGATCCGGCCCTCTTCGTTTCTAAAGGGGGTCATCGCTACTATGTAATTTTCATTGATGATTATTCTCAATATATTTGGATTTATCTTATGTCTTCTCGTAGTCAGGTTCTTTATATATATTAGTCGTTTGTCACTATGGTTTGTACTTAGTTTGATTCAGCCATTCGTGTCCTTCGTGTTGATTCTGCTGGTGAGTACATGTCTGTTGCAGCAGCATCATTTTCTTGCTGACCAGGGTACTCTTCCTCAGTACTCCTATCCTGGTGCACATGCTCAGAATGGTGTCTCTGAGCGTAAGCATCGCCACTTACTTGAGATCGCCCGTGCTCTAATACTTGCTTCCCACGTTCTGCCTCATTTTTAGGCTGAGGCTATTTCTATGGCTGCTTATCATGTCCATCTGTAGCCTTCATCTGCTCTTCAGGGTTGTACTCCGGTATCTTTCTAGTAGGCCTCCTCAGTATAGTCATCTCCATTGTTTTTGTTGTGTCTATTTTGTTCTTCCCCCTCATGAGCGCACCAAACTGACTCAGTAGGTTGAGTGTGTTTTTCTTAGCTACAGTTCTGAGCATAAGGATTATCGTTGTTATGACCATGTTGCTCGTAGGATGAGGACATATCGAAATGTCATTTTTGATAAGTCTCGTCCTTACTACACTCAGTCATCTTCCACCAGTTCAGCGTCCTCTGAGGTGCTTTCTTTTTTGACTTTTCCTGACTCTCCGCTTCCTCCCGCTTCAGCTCTGCCATCACCTTTACCTATTTCACCTCCGTCTGTTCCTTCCTCTTCAGACTCCTTTGTTCCCGCTCCCACTAGCTCTTCCGTTGTTCATCTCTCCTTTTTCGTTGCACTACTCTCGCCGTCCACAACCTGATACAACCCCAGTTGTGCCTCCTTCCGCTACTTCCACACTTCCGTCCTTGCTAGGTCTTGCTCCAGTCTCTACTCCCAGGTATGATTTTCATGATCATCGTACTGTTAGGCCTCCTGAGTGTTACAACTTTGCAGCCACTGCTCTTACTGAGCCTACGACTTACCGTGAGGTTGTTGATCGTTCGGAGTGGCAGCACGCGATGGCAGAGAAGATTGCTGCTCTGGAGTATACTGGCACTTGGGATCTTATTCCTCTACCTTCTCGTGTCACTCCTATTATATGCAAGTGGGTGTACAAAATCAAGACTCGCTCGGATGGTTCTCTTAAGCGCTACAAGGTTCATCTTGTAACACATGATTTTCAGCAAGACTATGGCTGTGACTATGATGAGACTTTTGCTCATGTTGCTCATATGACCACTGTTCGTACTCTTCTTGTTGTGGCCTCTGTTTATCAATGGTCCATCTCTCAGTTGGATGTCAAGAATGCATTTCTCAATGGCGAGCTGCGTGAGGTCTACATGCAACCACCCCTGGGTATTCTGTCCCTAACGGTATGGTTTGTTGCATTTGCTGCTCTCTCTATGGGCTCAAGCAAGCCTCTCGTACCTAGTTTGCGAGCTTCTCTTCCGTTGTCACTGCTACTGGTTTCACCGCTAATGATCACGATCTTGCTCTCTTTGTTCACACTTACCATGGTCAAGCGCTCCTTTATGTAGATGATATGATCATTACTAAGGATGATCCACACCTTATTGTTTTCGTAAAGAAGCATCTTAGTGAGCATTTCTTGATGTCTGATCTGGGTCCCTTTCGTTACTTCCTTGGGATTGAGTTTTCTTCTACGTCTAAGGGCTACTACCTCTCCCAAGAGCAGTGCATTCACGACCTTCTTACTCATGCTTGTCTCACTGATCAGTGCATGGTGAACACTCCTATGGAGCTTGGAGTCCATCTTCGCTCCATTGATGGTGAGCCCCTTGAGGACCCTACTCGATACCGTCACCTTGTTGGTAGTCTACCTTGGGACCACTAAGCCGAACATTTCTCACTCTGTTCACATTTTGAGTCGGTTCGTTTCGGCTCCCACTTAGCTCCACTACAGCCACCTTCTTCATGTTCTGCGATATCTTCACAGGACCATCGTCGTCTTTTTTTCGTCGCTCTAGTTCTTTCCATCTTCAGGCGTACTCTAATGCGACCTGGACTCCAAGCTCTTGGACCATCGTCGGTCTCTTTTGTTTCTTGGTTCCTCTCTAATTGCTTGAAGACCAAAAGGCAAACTACAATTTCTCGTTCGAGTGCTAAGTTGTGGACTATGGCATTAATGACTGCTGAGATCACTTGGTTACGGTTGCTCTTTGCGGACTTTGATGTTTCTGTTTCTACACCAACTCCTCCCTTGTCAGACAACGCAGGTGCAATCAGTATTTCTCGCGATCCAGTGAAGCATGAGCTCACAAAACATATTGGCGTTGATGCTTCCTACATGAGATCGTAAGTGCAAGCGCAAGTGGTTGCTCTTCAGTATATGGCAGCTTCAGTTAGCAGATTTCTTCACCAAGACACAAACAACCCATTTCATAACAATATTGATCTACAAATTAGTTATACAAGGCAGCAAATACTGGTTACCTAGAAATCACAGTCAATTAATATTGTCAGAGACAATCAGATCACTCAAACCATTAGCAACATCTGAATGTAACATTGTAGAAAAAATTCAAGCCATTTCACAACAGAGAAACATACAGGCTAAAATAATAGCCTGGACAGTACTATATCACCAAACATTTTTAATAGTTACTCTAAAGTAGAGCTTACCTGCTTGTTCAAGGCATCAATTGTTTCTTCATTAAGATCATTGCTTGCTGTAATATTCATAGTTCCAAAGCCAACAACCCCAAATTCTTTTTCAATTGCATGAAAGAACTTGCGGGTCTCAACAGACAGGTACGCTAAATCACCAGAGTCTAACCTAATTCCAACCGCCTTATACCTGAAATGAAATTTTTTTACGGATACTTAACAGTAAGATTTATTAATCACTAATACATCCAAATGTCAGCTAAAGAAAAAATCTGGAGAGCCAATAGATTTACAATGTATCTGTGCATCACATCATTCTATTACCAGCGTGATAGGAAAGCCAAATAAAGTCAGACCTATCAAGTAAATTAATCCGTTCTTGGATTCGTTCGTTGTTGAAAATGAAATATCAAAGCAACAAACATTTGACATGCGAACTTGAAGCCCTAAAGTTCAGCAACACACGAAATCTACATACCTACAGTAATGGCAAAAATAATGCAATCAAGGCAACTAATTTCTCAAGCAAAGAGCTAAGGGGCCATGGCACCATGCGCTGGTGTGGGTTCTTATGCCTAATATGCTTATTAAAAAGATACTTTGTAGATAGTTCATTTTACATATGACATATGACAACAAAGGTACATGGTTGATACTAAATATCCATGAGATGAGTTCTAGGTGCCACTGGCTGGCAGCAATGAACCATTAGGTGTGAAAGAAATAGCTATTTCATGTGTATGTATTCGACAATGCAACTTTTTGTGTACAACTGAAGGAAAAGTGGAAAACTGGGAAGAAGATAAGTATACACATCTAGAAACTAGAAAGTACAAGCAAGGAGACATCCCCAGAGTGAGAAAGCCATTTTATTTTCTGTTATTCATCAGCTACAGCTTCCCATGTAATAGAAGCAAGTTGGGCAAATAAGAACAAGTATCAAGGAGAGGAGTTGAGGCTAATTACCCCATATCACTGAGGGCTAAAGCAACAGCACAGAAGTTTGGCACTCCGCTTCTCATAACCTAGCAATGACACATACTTAAATATCAGCTATGCTCAGAAAGAACTTGAGTTAATGCATTGATTTTGTCAAGGTCAGCCATGAAATATTTATCTCTTAATTGTTAAAAGCCAAGGTTAAAACGTTTTAAATTCGACTTGGATAAAAATAATTACAGAAGATGCAGATCTCATCGTATGCAAGCTAGATGTCCATAATTTAATCCAAAACCAAATAAGAAGGAACATTAAACAAATCACAGGTCATTTTGAGCACACGATAGAAAACATGTTTTAGAGTTTTTGTTGTGAAGAAATTATTACAGCATCCACAACGTTAGCCAGCTACATGAAAACATCCACTAATAAGATCAACTTACATCATATGTGTCCACCAGGGCTAGGAAGGAATTTGGAAATGCCAATGCATATGACGTGAATGCAGCCAGCTCACTTTGATTTGTTTCGCCAAAGGAATCACACAATGAGCTAGCATCCTGAGAATAACATAACGATAGATTTTCTGTGGTGAATAGTTCAACACAAATTACTAACTAGAAGTACTACAGCTAAAAAATATAGAAATATTCTGTTGCAACTTGCAAGCAAGAGAACATTCGTGAATAACAGACCACTAGTATAGGCAAAACAATTAGTTTGCATGGGCTGTCAAGACCATTGGAAAATGCTGATAGAGTAGCCTCAAATAGGAAGTGTGTCATAGGAGCAATGCTGACTCATAATTCAAAAATGAGAAGATAATCAAAATGTCAAATACTTTCCAACTCTTTAAATGAAATAACAGAGGTCATCTTGCATTCTTGCTTTTCAAAAAACAAGTACTATTTAGTCACTTAAAGCAAAATGGTCCCGTAAAAAAATTGAAGCAAAATGGCATATTGTTGTTAAGGCGTCGCCATGGCATCGCCTAATCGTCGCTTTGGCGTCGGAGCGGCCGGGAGCTGCCGCCACGGCCGTCGACTCGCCACGGCTGCGTATGGCGTCCGCCTCGGAACGGATGTCGTCGCCTAGTCGTCGCCATGGCCGCGACGCCGCGTCGCAACAGCAAGGCGGGCGCCATACCCTATGCTAGCACGGGAAAATGGAGGGAGGGAGGGAGCGAGCGCGGGAGAAAAAGAGTGAGGGGGGTGGGGGCGCATAACGGGATACCCGGATACGCATACGGGCGAAGCATTCGGCGAAGCCAACCGAAGGGAGGTCGGCGCGGCGGCGACCTCGGGCGACGGGCGATCTCCAAGCCTCCACGCCGCCGCCTCCCTCCGGACCTCCACGCCGCCGCCTCCCTTCGGGCCTCCACGCCACCGCCTCCCTCCGGGCCTTCCCTCTGTTCCGCCGGCTCTTCCCTCTGTTCCGCTCTTCCGGTCTTCCCTCTGTTCCGCCGTTTCTAGATCGGCTCTTCGCCTCTTCCCTCTGTTCCGCCGGGCGCCGGCTATTTCCTTCCGTATGCAGTGCTTCAGTTGGCTTCCGTATGCAGTGCTTCGGTTGGCTTTGTTTCTAAATATGCAGTGCAGCAGTAGGCAGTGCAGCACTAGGCGTATGTTTAGACTTTAGGTGTTTGTGTTTCTAAATATTGCTAGATGCCTAGATGTTGATTGTTAGATTGATGCTAGATTGTTAGATGTTGCTAGATGTTTTTATTGCATAGACATGTTTTTATTCATGTTTCCATGTTCATTGCTATGCAGTAGGAACTAGGTAGCAGTAGCACAATGGCAAATGAAAGTGAGCCCGTAATAGCAACTACTGTGGCTGTCGCTGAAAGAGATGGGCAGTATGATCCAAAGAAAGATCCTGCAAGGAAGGCGAAGTCTAAAGACCCAGGATGGAAGTATGCCTTTTGGCCAGAGATTGGTAATAGAGATTTGGTGCAATGTTCACTTTGTGACAGGAAAATATGTGGTGGAATCAAAAGATTGAAGCAGCATCTCACAGGTGGGTATGGAGATGTGCAAAAATGTGCCAAGACGACGACACCAATCATCAAAGAGATGCAAGAATATCTGAAGCAGAACAGAAGAAACAGACCACTTAACTTAGATGATGAAGAAGAAGATAATGTAGTTGAGGTAGCCAGCGGTGGTGGCTCCGTAGCCTCTACCGTTGCCTCTGCCGTTGTGCCAGTACCAAGTTCTGGGACAGCAGCAAAAAGAAAGCAATCCGCCCTTAATTCCAATGTTCCAGCACCAAAAGCAAAGCAAAACAAGTCCATTGCTGCTATGCTTCGACCAAAACCTGAAGATGTGGTTGAGCAAAGACATACCAAGGGCACTTCTCAATGTTCCTTGGAGTCAAAGATGAGAACCAAAGAAGAAAGACATGCTGTGAACATGCATGTATCCAAGTTCTTCTATGAGTGTGGCATAACATTTAATGCTGCACATGCAAGAAGCTTCGAGGCTATGTGTGAGTCCATTGGGCAATACGGTCCTGGTTATAAGCCTCCTAGTTACCATGAGTTGAGGGTGCCCTTGCTTGAGGAGAACGTTAAAGAGACAAATAAATTGAGGGAGAAGCATGAGGAGGCTTGGAAGCAATGTGGCTGCACACTCATGTCAGATGGATGGACGGATAGAAGAGGACGTCATTTGATTAACTTCCTTATCAACAGTCCGGAGGGGACTTTCTTCTTAGAGTCTATTGATACGCTAGCCATTCTCTACGAGGACCAGCGAGGAGAAGCATTTTCAAATCAATTAGCAATCCAAAACCAAGAATCAAGGAATCCTCGTAAGTTCTATAGTGTTGCACAGACTTTTTCAATTCTTTGTGTATTCAATATTAATTAACTAGAGTCTCTTATTGTCATTTTAGTTGATTGGTGGCGTGCATATGGTGGCCGAGCCATAGAGCTACAAAGATTTGCGAAGCGTATCGTTAGTCTTTGCTGTTCATCCTCCGGTTGTGAGCGCAATTGGAGTACCTTTGAGTTTGTAAGTGAATGTGCCAAACTATTCTTTTTCAACTCTCAATTTGTAGCTACATATGTGCTAAAGCAACAATTTATTTACTTTGTTTGCTTTGATTTCTATAAACTATTTGTAGATCCATACCAAGAAAAGAAACCGGTTGGAGCACTAAAGATTGAAAGATTTGATCTATGTTCAATATAACCAAAAGATGAAAAGCAGGTTTGAACAGCGGCGTCAGAAAGGCGACAACTATGACCCTTTGGTCATAGATGAATTTGATTGGGACAATGAATGGATTAACCCACTGGCCGAACCGGTTCAAGGTCACCGTGGGTGTGATGACCTTACATGGGAACATGTTGATGAAGCTGTTGGTGCATCACGCACACTTCAAGGTCGCAATCTTCCTAGAACATTAAGAAGGGGTGATGTCATAAGCTATTCTCGGCGTCACACTTCTAGTTCTACAAGAAGGGTGTTTGAAAAAGGTGAGCCACACTCAAATTCGGACACTGAAGATGAGGACGAAGATTTTGTTTTTGATGACGAGGAGGTTGATGATTATGGTGAAGCTCCACCTGATGATATGGAGAGCGATGGCGGGAATATGGATGGCTATGATTTGGATGCATTCGACATTGATGATTATTGAGAGATGAGTGCTAGATTGTTGGTGTTTTGGTCTTTTTGGTTGTATGGAGTGTGTGACTTCTAAGCTACAGTTATCTTGTAATCATGCCACTATGGTTTCATTTGTATGGACTATGCTACTATGGTTTCATTTGTCATGTAATCATGTTTATATGTTTCCTGCTGCTGCATTGTGAGTTCTTATATGCTTCCTGCTGCTGGCAAGACATGAAATGCCATTTGATGACTCTATTTTGTGATTTGAACAGCAATGCTATTAGAAGGGACTCATGGGAGCTGCACCATTGTGCTGCTGCTGCTGCTGCATTGTGCTGCTGCTGCATCTTCGTCGCAGCTCCTGCTGCTGCATTGTGAGTTCTTATATGCATTGTGCTGCAGCCTTATTGGGAAGCAGGTTTTTGCATCTTTTTTATGTTACATGTATTGGATCCTTAAGCATATGCTGTGTCTTGCTATTAGAAGGGACTCATGGGAGCTGCATCATGCTACTTGGGAGAAGAGCAAAGTCAACAAACAATGGACAATGTCGTCAAGGACTCAAGGTATGCCATTCAACATTCATGTTTTCTAGCTGCACCATTATTCATGTTTATTTGCTTTGTTACATAGTTAAAATAGTTACACTGTATGTTCAACAAATTTGCTGCTATAAAAGGTTAGGATGTGAGTATGGCGTCGCCTCGCCGCACGCCATACTCGTCTAAAAGGTGTGAAGGTAGTCTAGCGCCTCGCCTCGCCTTATCGCCGTGATAACATTACACTATTACCACTAAATGAGTATGGTGCTCTAAGTATGGGATGGGTTATTACTTCGAATATTATTAAGATTATTGCCGCTGATTATGTAGTATGTATAGTGTAAAGTGTAAAGCCAAGGTTTTCTGTTTAACTGTAAATAATTGCATAAAAGATGTTAGCTCAACTTCAACCAGTCACCTCTTAACCTGACCGGTCGCATGAGATAACAAGAACCATAAGAAGTTCGTTTACTAAAATATAGCATTTAAAGTGGTAGTGTTGAACACCAGCTTCAACAAATGGTTAAGTTGTCACTTGTCAAGGGAAAACATCTGTAAGACTTCAGTAACATGAGCAAAGGAATTAAAACAAGGGCTGGTGTTTTATCACACCTGAATTCTGATCAGCCAATTCTGCACCAGAGAAACAAAGTCTTCGCATTTGTTTGAATTATCAGAACTAGGAAGTGCTTTGTCAATGATTTCATTAAGACCCTACAGATAAATAATACATTAGAGAGACTACTGGTATAAATATATCTAGTTTCTGTGAAAGACAGATCATATCAAATCATGTACAAGGTGCAGTCAGCAATCAGATTCAGCGTAGTGACAAATGAGATGTTTTACATCATGAGCCTTGCCACTATTATAATCGAATATCCATTCTGGCACCCAGAAAAAGTATTCAATGATAATAGTCACAAGGCTCATGATGTAAAACATCTCATTTGGTGCCAAATATTCAATGATAATAGTGGCACTGGCAAGGCTCATGATGTAAAACATCTCATTTGTCACTACATTAAATTTGATCCCTGACTGCACCTTGTACATTTGCCTGATGGACATTTTTTTTCAAATGGCCAACTCCATTGCGTCTTGGTTGGGTGAAACTATGCATGTATACTAACCAATGTTATAGTTATCTATTTGATGAGCACAATAGGCCTTAGCTTCACTAACCAAATATAGATACTTTTTCTTTCACACTATTTGCATTTAAATATCAAGGTGGGGCATGACTAATCATCTGGCTTGATGAATGAAGTAGGGCAATATTGTTCAATATCATCGCAAAGATCACGGAGTTGGAAAATACTATCCAATGTGTCACTGACAAGTGGTCCCGGACCCCACATGTCATTCTCACAAGCGATGATATTCTTCAACTTCGTGAATCGTGATCTTTGCAATGGTACTTAACTAAATAATTCAATGAGGTATGTCCAGCTAGGTCGTCAATGCAAGCTACTAGGAAACTTTGGCCAAACATGCAGTCTATCTGGATGGACTCGTCCTTTCAAGCTATGAATGGTTGGTCGAACCTGGAATTGCGCAAATGGGGAAGAGAGGACCTAAAGAACAAAGCAAGCTTGCACTATCTGAATGATGATAAACAAAATCTATGTCAAATATCTTACTGAAGAAATATAAGATATACCTACAAATACAGAATAATTCGAACAGGAATGATGCTCCTAATATTGGCAAACTACAAAATTCAAATAACTTACAAATAGCAGAAACATTATTCATGAACAAAGCAAGGCCTGAAAGAAAACAGTGACCACTAACCATGAAAGAGCTCACAAATGCATGTGAATGAGTCCCACGCAGTGGTATCCCAAACAATCTTCCTGCTGCAACATTGCTGTTCGTGTAGGAAAAGTATGTCAGATTAATTATTATGATGCACTTTGAAGGGTCTTCACTCTTCATATCAAAGTTGGTTCAAGTATACAAATATTGAGTAAGCAAGGCAGCCAAGTAAGAATATCTATCATCTAATGATCGTTTAACATATATTTCAAATCATCTAATGATCGTTTAACATATATTTCAAATTGCATAGTCTTGCTTAAGAAACCACATATTACTATTCTAGACAATTAATGATAGGTTACATCACTAGCCGAACAAATTCAAAGCTATGTGGGTAAATACCCACGAGTGCGCAGAAAATAATCTATAAAACTATGAAGAAGTTAAGTAACAAAAAATTGAAGTTCGGACAGAAGTCAGAACACACAGAATAGTAAAGCTACTGTAGTGCATTCATTGTGTGAGCAGACCATACCTTGTTGCATCAAATCCTCCCATATAAGAATATCTTGATGCACTGATTCCTCCATCAGGCCCCTGATAGACGAGTGTTTGTAGGTTCATGCAGAGGTTAAGGACGAAAATAAGCAAAAGAAAACGAAAGTAAAACCCACTTGAGCCCGTCGAAGTCCAAATTCAAGTAAATTCTTCAACTTTCCTGCTACAAGTCGGTGCCTTGCAGCATTTGTGGTAACCAACGAAGCATAATTGACCAGACTTAAAAATGGAGTCTCAAGAAGTTGGACGACCTAGGACAAAAATCAAAATCTCAATGTTTAGGAATACTGGAATAGCGATGCATGTTAAACTAAAAGTCAATCTGCGAGAGCTACCACTATCAATTTTATTTGCTAACTTACTCCTGGTACTTACTGCAACAGGTCCTTCAATTCTCATCAGTGGAACCTTAGGGAACACAACAGAACCCTCATGGATGGCATAAACCTCAACATCTGAGCAGTCAATTGAACTTAGGTACACAAAGAAGCCATCCTGTCAAAAGAAAAAAAAACATACATTAGCAGTTGCCAGAAAACATGAAAAGAATTATCTAAAAAAGAAATGGGTGTAGTTAAGCATATTAGAGACAACTACAGTTGTTGTGTGGGTTCTGTTTGCTCATGGGCATGTGGGTGGATGGGCTTGGGGGCATTCACAACTCGCAAGGCTCCCCCCTGGTCCCCTCCTCCCTCCACTTGTATGAGCATTCAACTTGATTGTACCCATTCATGCATGAGCATGAGCTGTACAGAATGCACATATTACAATAACAAGACAGTTTTTCTACAAGATTGGCATTCCCACCTCACATGTGGGCATGGCAGACCGCAAGAATCTGATTTCCTCCTCAGTTAACTTGAAGTTAGCAATGAATCTTATACACTCTTCAAGGCCACCAAAGATGGTGAACTCACCACTAAAGGGATTTTTCCGAAAGTAAAGATCAAAGCTGAAAACATTGAAGTTCACAGTAAATATCAACAGGTGCAAAAGCATAAGATTCAATTTGAAAACTGACAAAAGGAAGAACTGCGACAGTACCATACAATATCATATTGGATAATTAGACCAAACTAGCCTGTAAGTTACAATCTTGCAAACCTATACTGCACTCCAAGTAGGGCCTAGACAAACAGTGGTCCTTAGCGCAGATGGTCGCCCTCATCCAAATGACTAGCTTAATGATTCAGCAGCCTTGTAACTATCGAACATTTAGGGTGATTCTTTTAACGGTAGAAGCCCGCCATTTATCCATGTAACACAGTACATAATGAGTGATAGTTATGTACATGATGTACTTAAACAAGCTTGGGTATTGAGATAAATATAATTCATAATTGTGATTAAGTAGGCTAGGCTTGTGCTTATATGCAAATTAACCTTCAAAAGGAAAATGAATCTAGTGAATCCTAATCATTACTGGACTACAATGTGAATTTAGTTAAAATAATTGAAACCTTTTGTTAGGGGAGCCATTATCTAGGATTTGCCTTAGGAGCCCATCAAATATGAAGATATCTAGAAACTTAAACCCTTAAGCAAACACTCTGGATAGATGAAATTATGCCAATTCTGCACAGTATAGTGAAGAAAAATCATCAAATTCAACATGCATATATGCATGCCACACATGAGTATATGCACAGAACACACGAGTATATGCACAGAAAAGGGCGTCCTTACACAAAAAAATCCATCTCCCTTTTGCACATTAAAGCCAAATCACCAAATTGAGTTCAGTGTTACTTAAAAACACATGGATTAGTTCAACATCCTTAATTCCTCAGAAGAGCTGTTAACAATTTCACAAATGCTACGCGCCTACGCTCCAAACTCGACATGGAAACGAATTGATCCATCCAAGCTAGTCTAAAGCACAGAGCTTCCGTTTGCAATTGCAATTTTGCATTGTTCAAGCTCATTTGAGTAGGTGAATTCACACCTAAAGGGCTTTTATGGAAGTAAAAATCAAGACTGAAACCAATTGAAGTTCACAATGGGTAAGGAGATCAGTTTTAAGCATGGCAAGAAGAAAGCTTCAGTTCCTACATATATCCCTATATTGTATAATCATGCGATAGGAACAGATCTAAGTTACAATCTCGCTGGTCTATACTGATTTTCCAGGTTAAATAGGATACTGTGTTGGCTACTTGGCTTTACTGCACAGTTATGAAAAACTATGACACGCTTTACTGCACAGTTATGAAAAACTATGACAAACCATTTCCCTTAAATCTATAGCATTTCTGCATTTATTACGGCACACCAACAACAAACGTTAAATTACATGTAAGAATCCTCAAAGCTCGGTGGTAGGTGGTCGAAATAATAAATGATGATTCTGGTTAAAGCTAGAATTATGTTCGATCTAACCTCCGAAAGTAGTATGCTTCCAGTGACTTGAGTGCTTACTGCTTAGTATGACTTGGTTATAGGAAAGTATTGTCTCAGATTCCCCTTATGCTACATAAAATATCTAGATACCTAAACACTTGAATAAAATATTCAGTATAGTGGATCGAATCGTTGAATGACCTAACAGAGCTCACAGTTGCTCAAAACTGAGCATTAGCGAGCCCAAAATCCTCACGCACAGCTCGAATTCGGACACGATCTCACAAACCCAGATCGAAAACTCCAAAACAACACACAGTTAGGCCTCTCCCACGCCCAATTCGAGCAGGGGCCAAACCGATCATTCCCTCCCTGACTGGTCCTAAATCATCACTCGCTCCATCATCGGAGCTTTAAGAGTAAACGGATAGGACGAATCAAGAGACGCTGAGGCAGATAGAGAGAGATGCGGGGAGGAATCGAAGCTTAGGGTTCTGACACGCCGCGGTCGAGGTGCTTGCCGGCCTTCCAGTAGGCGTAGGCCATGGTGAACTGGTAGAGGTCGGTGAGCAGCGGAGTGACCATCGGGTTCGTGGGCCGCGGCACCCCGTCGCCGCGCGCGTCCCCGTTTGCCGACGCCGCGGCGGCCATTTTCTGGGGCGGTGGTGCGCGCGTGCGTCGGAGAGAGGCGTGGCGTTGGTGGAAGCAGGCAGGCCGGCAGTCGGAGGAAACTGAGGAGGGACGAGCGAGCATTCAGATGCCCGACACGTGGCACGTGGACATCTGATAACTGATGGGCCCCGCATTTGGCGTACCGTGCACGCTAGACGTAAGGACTGAGCCCAACCAGCCTGGTGGGCGTACAATTTGGGCTTTGACCGCACAATTTCAGCTGGGCTGGGTCATGCGCAGGAGACCTAGGCTAGGATTTCTCCGTCCCAGTGAGAGACCCGTGGTTACGGTGCCTCGAAGGCAAGCAGATGGAGATGCCCACGATCGGTCCAGTTATTTTGGACCGTGGTTTTTGCCGTGTTTTTCGGACGGTGGTGACGTTGATACGAATAATATGGATAATATATATAGCTTTTGGTTTGCGAGATTATTTAGAGAACTTATTTTAAAATGTTATTTCATTTATTTCGTCTTTCTAAGAAGATAAAAGTCAAAAGCCAAAAAAAAAGACCTCAAAGCAGGGAAGCAACTCATCTTAACTTTTCTCTACTCTGTTCTTTTGGGCTGTAACTAATGGCTTCTATCTTGGCTTTTCGACACGGTGATGGACGATAAAAATGTCGATATAGATAGTGCACACGTTTTTATTCTTAGAAAATCGTTTTGTTTATTTCAGATTTTAGAGAAGCCAAAACTAAAAGTAAAAAAACAAAACAAAAAGGAACAGGGCGTCTGTCGTTTCCTCTTTTCCTGAACATTTGAGACCACCGCACACCGCCACACGCGTATTACGAACATGTGAACCCCCACCCCACTTAAAAGACAAAAGAGAGGATTGTAGCCAGATCTGAATTCTGACAGGAGGCAAACGAGGCAACAGTGGCAGCAACAGAAGACGAGCAACTTTGCTCACCCCAGTTGTACTTTTGGTGCCATAGTACTGCATCTGCATGCTCCCCTTTTCTCTCAATGCCATTTGCTGTCGCTCGATTAATCTACCTACCTAGCCCTTCTCTTTGACTAAGTGGTAAGTGAAGTGTTGCTTGCTCAGTCAGAGCTCAGAACGTTCCATTCTTCTACATTTCGGAGCGTGATTACAGTGCGAAGATCTCGCGGCAGCACTGTGCTTCCACGAGTTTGCAGAGTTGTGGATTTGTTTAATTTGTTTAGTGGTCGTGATCATTGGAACATGATGGCCAACTTGTAGCCAAAGAGAATCTGCTGTCATGCTATCTGTTAAGTAAGAGAGGAGAAAGAGAATCTGCTGGCATGCTATCTGTTAAGTAAGAGAGGAGAAGAAAAGGGGGCGCCTGCACCGCTGGCTGTGTCGTAATTGTACTACAGTTCTTCAGAATGATATGCCAAGGGAAAAATGTTCCACGCTATAGCTGTGCAATCACATTCTTAGTGTTTGTTGTGATTTATGACAATTTAGGTTGTCAAAGGGCTAACAAGCTATACACACCTTTTTAAATGGGGAAAAAGGATATATTGGTGGAATTGCTTGAAACCATACCTGTACTACACATTCTTCCAAAATAAGTATTCATTGAGTATGGTTAAAATCTTCAAAGTAACATGCATTCGGAGTGGAGTAAGTATACTGTATGTTTGATACATAGTGATAAAAATAATATCACACATGTTCCTGCCTAGTGCCTATGCCATATGGACAGATGACGGTTGTAATCGTCCAGGACAATGCCCTGGTTGCTTCCTTTTGACTGAAGATCACTTCAACTAGAGGTGGGAATTGGGCCGTGCCGTGCCGGCACGGCCCAGGCCCATCGTGCTTTGGGCCGCTTCGTGCCGTGCCGGTTCGGCCCAGTCATCCCGTCGTGCCGTGCCGTGCCGGCCCGCCTCGTCTTCGGCCAGGCCCAAGCACGGCCCAAAGCCCACCGTGCCGGTGTTCGTGCCGTGCCAGCCCAAGCCCAGCCCAAAGTAACTATACACGACAAAAGCGACAGCGACAATGGTAGCGGTGGCCGCTATCTTCCTTTCTCTTGTATCCGCCTTATTAAAAACCTACTTAAAATTCGATTCTATTGTCTCATGCCATTTCACCTTCGAACTTGGTCATCTAGTCTAATGGAATGCATATCTTGGTGCAAATTAGACTATGGCGTACGTGGATATCGCCCGACAATCTAGCATAGGCCTACCCAACTAGTCAAATAGAAAAGCTCAAGGAGAGTCATGAGTACAATTTACTATAGTTAAGAAATCAATTTTAAATAGTTTCTGGCCAACCGTGCTCTTCGTGCCGTGCCGGCCCGAGCACGGCCCGATCTGTCGTGCCGTGCCGTGCCGCCCACCGTGCCGGATTTTGAAGCCCAGCCCGGCCCACCGTTCGTGCCGTGCCGGCACGGCCCGCCACGTGTCGGGCCGGGCCGTGCTTGGGCCGGGCCGGGCCGGCCGTGCTTCGGGCTGGCCCAAAAAAGCCCGGCCCAAGTCCCACCTCTAACTTCAACCATGCATGGCATTCAATACAAACAGGTTCACTGCCGGCTCTGTTCCGAAACTTCTTGCGCACATGTTATTACAACACTATTTATACTGTCAAATGTCAATACAATGCACCCCTGTAAAAATTTTCTCCCTGTTTCAGTAGTAAAGTATCTAATCAGCTGGATTGAAGCACCTGGATTGCGGTGCCAGTAAACAATGAATTGAGACTTGAGGGCTATGCATACTTAGGTACAGCTCATTTCGGCTTGAGTTTCTGGTTTCTGATTTATTTTTTACTATTCCTAAATTTTGTCTTTTTTGACTTTTTAACTTTTTAGAGATTTTTTTTACCGGTTCTTTTTTTCTATATTCGTTTGCGTTGTCCGTGATGGGCTAACCTGTTTTTTCTATTTTTAAAATTTAGTTATGCTAAATAAGCCAGCATCAGCTCAATTGTAATTTCAATCAGCTACAATATAATTTTAGTCATCTTATTTTAATTCAATCAAGCAGCACCTAAGGTTCGGGAATTCACTCACGTTGACAAAACCCTAACCTATTCTTCCGAAAACAAAACACTAACCTTTTCGTTCGCGCTTCTAATGGGGTGCGCGTGCGCGCGCAGGCCCATGCATGTGTTTGTTGGTGCAGTTATGACACGATTAATTTGGCAGACTAGGGGCATGTTCTTTTCGGCTGTGGCTTATGGCTTTTGGCTAAAATTTTTGAATTTTGGCTGTTTACGATACAGATTACGGAGAGATAAATACTCACTTGCGATTATGGATGGTACAGATGTTGGACTTTTAACTTGTAGATCGTTTAACTTGTAGACCCCGTCTTAAAAAATACTCCGTTTGAAAGTTAGGTACTGTAGCAAAAGTCAAAAACTACCAGCTTTTGACTTAAAGAATATGCCCTAGATCATGAGAGTTATCCATGCAACTTCCATGCATGCAGTAAATGGGTGCTCCTGGATAAGTATTACTCCCTCCATCTCGCGCAATATAATTCTACAGTCCATCATATTCACTGATTAAAAAAATTATAAAATTGAGTGAAGATAAATACTAAATGGGCCATACTACATTACTACCCTTGATTAATCAAAGCCAATGTATTAATAAAACCATTCTGACTCACGCTACCCCATGGAGATTAACGCAGTATGCTTACACATTTTGAAGCCTTAAAGCACTTTCCATGGCCTTAGAGCAAGTTTAATAGTACAGATAGCTGCTACCTCCAATATATTTCCATATCATCAAAAGATAATGATGCAGTCAACTCATACAATAAACTGGCTATAAGTTGTCTCCACAAGAGCTCTCAATCATTTAATACATACATGGGTATTGATAATTTAATACATGCATGGGTATAGCAATTAGTTCTATAGGTACATGCATGGATAATGTCTCTTTTCCTGTGCTATAGCCTGACTCTTGCATGGGAGTCGACTTGGCTCTCTCTCTCCTTTTCTCTCCCCTCCACATAGGACTATGCTGACATGGATTCCCTTGTAGCTAGCACAGTCAGCCTTATTAAACTTGCTCTTATGTAAGCAGTAACTATAGCATTAATTATTATGTTAAGTTGAATTTATGTTGAGGTAGAGAAGAAATTAAAGAAGGGAGAGAGGGAGAGAGAAGCAGTGTATCATGCAAGACACTGCTTAAGCACAAAATCCAACATTAAGGGAGAGAGGATGAGAGAGTTTGATGAAATTTGTTATCCAGTCCCACTAATAGAGACCACCTACTAAACTTGGTGATGTCTATAGTTATTTCTTGATGATGCGAGAAGTATGAAAATAACATAGCTGTGTCTATCATTAGGAGTGTCCTTAGGCCAGTCTCAGTGGGGGTTTCATGGAGTTTCATGGGCATTAAATACGCTGACATGACACTGTATTGATGAAGAGAGAGATGATAAAAGTTTCATGGGAGCAGAGAGAGTTTCATGGGGATGAAACTCTTCTGCACTGTTTCCAAAATATGGGTGTGTTGGAAACTGAGACATGAAACCTCCACTGAGACTGACCTAGAGGCTTTGGTTATACTTTGCATTAATCACTATTTTAGAATAAGGTCACATTGCATGCATGCATTCTTGGAAACAATAAAACTATCCTAATCGGCAATGTGTATTATGATACGTAAAATAGGAAAAATTGCAATAAATTATTATTGTTTTTTATCTTGAACTTATATTATGGGATAATATTTTTCAAGAACAAGAACTTATATTACGGGACTGCGGGAGTACTGTTTTTGTTCTTTATCACTTGTCATTTTGAACATGATCTCTAATATACATATTGACTATGATATGAAAGTATTTTGATGGCAAATTTAGTAATATTATTTTTATATGAAAATTTTAAATATTTATATAAATATTAGTGATCAAAGTTTAGAAAATTAACTACACGCGTTGTAATACATACATGTTAGAAAAAAAATGGACGGAATATCCAACGTACATTAACCCCTCGCAATGCTAGGACATGCCACGTTAATTGCCACGTAATAAAGATCTAGTACTTGGTACCTCTGCCTCTAAAGCACTGTGATCAGACTCGAGATCAGCACTGTGATCAGACTCAAGATCAGCACAGTGACCGAGCTGTATTGCACTGAGAAGAGATCCAGTCCATGGAGGAGCTTGCCACTCTTAAGATTGGCTAATTACCTCTGTCACTTACATGTGGGACCGTCTGAGTCACTTACAACGGACCAGGGTGGTAAATCTGTTGCCCCTCACCTCATAAGGGTGGCAAAAACATAAATTTTCCTTTCAACCCCGGTCTTGCACTGGTCGAGTGGAGTATCATATATTTTAAGCGGAAACAATGTAGCACTAGTTTATCCCCCCTCTTGTCGGTTGCCATGCAAATCAGGTTCATGGCACGCTTTGTTTTCGCAAGTGTGGAAAAACACGCAGCTATCGCACAGAATGGCTACCTGGCTAGCATTAGCAACCACCATGCGCATACGTGCACTGACCGAGCTTCATTCAACAATTGTGCAATTCTATGCAAACAGTATCCCCGCTCTAACTACCTTATGATTTAATCTTGAACCGATTCCTTTTAATTGAAATTACACTTTAATAGTTATTAACATTTTTCTAAAAAAATAAAAAACCACTATATTATCATAAGTAATGCAAAAGAAATAAAAGACAAAAAAGTAAAAAAAAAAAGCAAAATAAACCAGATTAGAAACCGACACGTTCCAAGTGGCTTTTGGTTTAAATAAACCGAACGACAAAAAAAACAGAACATGAACCTATTTAGAGCGGGACTGTACAATAGGGTTGGCTCCCTCTAATTAGGGCGTATACAATAATCTATCCCTTGAGATTGTCTTTAAGATTTTCACCTTACTTAAATATAGCACTAGAGACAATTTCTCCAACGGTAAATTATTCTTTTTAACTATTTTATTCTATTTTCGTCATAACTTTCCGTTTCACACCCTCTCACTATTTGCGTTGGTATATGAGTTCAAGTCGTCTCTTGCATAAGAGATATATTATATCTCTTCATCTCCTATCTCATCTACATAAAATTTTACTTATTTAATATAATTAAGAAACAACTGAGATGGTACTACTAGATATGGCCCTCGTAATCTTGAAGCCATCACTATCCTCAGTGACGAGTGAATGAACTCAGAGGAGAAGCAAATACTAGCACCAAAAATTTAAAAAAATGCAAAAGATGCACCAAAATTAAAATCCGTTGGTTGGCTCGGCATGCCACCGCCGGCCAGCTAGCTTGTTAACTTTTGTTCTTTTAGATTATGGCTGATGTATTTTAGTTGTGGCTGAAGATAAAGATGTTGATATAGGCGATATATATGATTTAAATTTGAAAGACTATTTAGAGAAATAGCCTCTTAAAATCATTTAAATAAGCAGCCTCGTTTATTTTGATTTTTTAAAAAAAACTGAAACCAAATGCTGTGAAAAAACAAAAGGAACGTGATCTAACCTGTGTACGCCATAGGTGGTCCCGGTCGACCGTGAGAAGGTACGTGCGAGCGTACGTCGAGAAGAGAAGAGCAGCTAGGTGTGGGCCGGTCACGATCCGATCGATGCCAATCGAATAGTATCAGGATCCGAGCTGGATCTGACGGAAAATGGGGAATTTTACGCTTTTCTAAACGACTTCTGAAACATATTGTTTTTTAATTTTATTTCTTTACATTGTCTCTCATGATATATTTTTAAATTTTAATTAATAAAAAAAACTACAATCACTGTAATGTATTTTTAACCGGTACGATATGCTATAAGCTTAGAAATTAGAAACCAGAGCACTAGCTTAAGATTTCTTCGCTACAGACTTCACCTGGGCCTCGTCCTATACACACCGCCGGCCATGTGTTTTCTTTTCTCCCCACCACACCGACAGCCTGTGCAGCTCGTGCTCTGCTGCGCTTTCGTGTCCCGGCCTGGCGCTGCATGTGATCTCGTATGTCTCCATCCTGATCCTGGCCGTAGAAACGCTGAGATCAACGTGCCTCATCCGACGTCCGGGTACTAGTAGTACCCTTAAGCTTGGTCCCTGCTGCAGCGATGCGTACAAGAGATCATGGGCTTGTTTCTCTTGGCTGCATCCGATTCGGCTGTATTTGTACGCCTTTCCGATGCCAGCGATCCCATCCATCTTTTATATTTTGAAATCGGTTTTGTCCCATCCATCTGTGCACAAGGGGAGATTGAGACTTTGCCCGATTTTCTCGTGGTTTTCTAACTAGCAGCGCATGCATTGTTCTTCCACGTAATATAATTCTGACTTACGTTGTGAATGTAGCTTCTGCTGCTACTAGTATGTCACTGCAGGCCGATACTAAATAAAAACATTTTGATGGACCCCAAAAAAACAGTTTGATAGGGTGGCAGCTGACCAAATGATCAAGTAGTAGTACCAGTCTTAACAGGTCTCACATTAGACCCAAAGCTGGGTTGTGTTCTTGTCCGCTGTGCCAGCATGACTTACCTCCAATGAGGCCCACGCACGGCCTAGGACACGTTGGGCCGTTGCCGTGCCGGCCCAAGCCTAGCCTTGTGCACCTGTAGGGGGCAGAGGCAACGGTAACAATAGTGGCGGTGGCCGTCATTTTCATCCCATTCGTTTTGTGCTTGTATCTTGTGTCTCTGGTGCCATCATCATCGAGCCTCGCTCGCCCACGGCCACGCTCGCTATGGCTCCTCGCTCGGTCACCTCCGCTGCGTCCTTGCCGTCGTGGTCAGGCACCGGTGCCGTTCTTGCCCACCATAAAGGTGAGAATAGCATCACAAGTTGGCGCAGAATCTGTGCGAGCTAGCTAGAACCCACAGGTGGGCATTGGGGCCGTAGAGTATGCTCTCTCACCGCTTGATCTGGAGCACGAATTCCTGCAAATGTCAGACGACGAGGGATACGGAGCAGCGACCGCTCCAGTGCGAGTAGGGAGGTGGCTGTGTCGGAGTCAGATCCAGATGGGCTAGACTCAAACATGGTGCGATTGAAGGGAGAGGGGAGGGTGGGTGGCACTAGGGAGGAGGGGAGGCAGAGGGGAGGAGGGCGCGGTGGGGGAAGCCAGGAGGGGTAGTAGAGGGGAAGGATGACCAGCAACGACGTAGAGGATGATGACTGGGGAGTGGTGAGGGGGGAAGTTGAGCGGTGGCGGCGGGGCGGGATGGTGGACAGACAGTGAACGAGGTGGGCATGGGTGAGCATCGACGCGTGGCGGTGGTGCTGTGGAAGGGGAGGAGCAGATGCGCAGATCTCGACTTCTAGAGGGCGAAGGGTTGTGGTGGTGGTGGGAAAGGAGTGAAGGAGGGGGACGTTCCAACGGGCGATGGTGGTGTATTGGCGAGAGAGAGAGCCAAGAGCCCAGGACTGACCTGGAGAAGAAATGGCACAATGAGAGGAGACCGAGGCACCAACTCAAGCGTGGGAAAAGGAAAAGAAGAGGGGAAAAGAAAAGGAGAGGAGAAACAAAGAGGCAAAGGGAAAAGGAGGGGGAAAAAGAGGGGAAAGAAAAAAAATAAAAATTGTAGTGATTGGGAAAATGTTACATTTTCGTGATATTTTTACAGATACAATGTTACTGCATCGTTAAAAATATTATGCCCCAAAATGGGGTTCTCCAGGTAAGGAAAAGGGTACAGCAACAACATACGTACGTACTAACTATTCCCCAATGTTAAGATTGTTCATGCGCTCTAGGTCAGCGTACGCCCGCATGAACTTGGGATCCTCCAATTAATGCTACTATCACTCTTTAGCCGATTCTCAGTCCTTAACGTATGTGATTGCCTCCATCATCCTAGATGTGAAGGGTGATCTTCTTTTTTCAATTATTCTCTCTACTATGCTGAATGTCGTTTCCGAAGAGACAGTGGATAGCGAAACCAGTAGAACATCTCGTTCGAAATAGCATAACATAGGAAATATCCGATTGTCTCTCAGCCTCCACCACTGCTCTGCCTCTTCCTCCTCTCCTTGTCACTGGTTCTCGACTGTTGCCTCTCTCCCTCCCCAACTGTTGCTTCTTTGGTCTCTGCTCTGTCTTATCATTGGTGGCTTAGTGCCATGCTAGCTGTCAGACGGCCTAGGCAACTGTTGCTCAAGCCATGCTGATTGCTAACGCCTGATGTGATGATGTCCCCTCAAGCCACCCCACCGTCATTGTGTCTCTCTCTCCTTAGTCTCTGTCAGACCCGGATTTTTCAATCCGAATCTTACTGTGTTTCACTGCACTAATCCCTGGATCAGTAGTTAGTGCACACAGGTACATTGCTGAATCATTTCATACATCGCATAATCAACCATTATATTACATAAACTGAAATACACCACGTCGGGTGATAGAGTTTACAAAAGGGACCGATCAGGCCAATTGTCTTTATTACAAACATGCACAGCGGAATCATAGCAAAAGCAAACCCAAAACCACAGGCAAGCGACTGGAAGGTACTGTATGCATTATATGTCACCAGCTAACTAGTAACATACGTGCACACAACGCCATATGTCTACTTGTCCATGACTAAACAACGAAGCCTACGCCTTAGTTTTCTTCGTCATTCTTCTCCTCTGTAGCGGGAGCTTCCTCGTAGGCGTAGTGGTCTTGCGCTCCTGTTTCTGGATTTTTGCCGCAAAGCGAGCGTGAGCACTCCGACCCCGTGCTCCGCGAGCCAATACACAGAATGCAGTATATAACATGCATGGCTAATCAAGGATGGCTTAAGTTTATTTTCTTTTTGCGAAGAGTGCTTTTGAATACAATTATATAAAAATTGCTTAAGACCTAGCATTTTGAACACACGTATATGTTGAATGCAGTAATAATAGTGATTCAGATTCCATCCACCATTACATGGCATCTGCACCATATATCAATTCTTCAGCGTTATAGCCGCTTGACTTACCACTGGGACGACACCCAGGACAATTCCAAACCAGGGCCTTACACTGCCCTTCCACTTTTCCAACCCATAAAGCATTTTGAAATAGAACTATATCTGGTTAAGTTCCTATGTCCGCCCTTGACCGTGGGCACGGCTATTCGAATAGTTTTGACTCTGCAGAGTTTGTACACTTTCACCACAAGAGACAATCAACTCATTGCCCCACACGATTCCTTAGACGTGTGGTTGAGCAGACCATCACAATAACCGTTCAAAGTACCTCGCCCCTTCCATCATTTCACCCTATGGGTCGCTCCCACTTGCGGTGGGTCCCATACGTTGTGCGGAATGTCCTCCTTCTGAACGTCTAGCAGCTGGCTCCCCGCCCCTGCTAGCCCGCCACAGCAGAACTTCACCCTACCCGGGTGTCCCATTCAAGCCGTCACTTAGACTGCCGCTTGCACTATCCCACACCTCCTCCTGGAAGGATGACTTCTAGGGTCCGGTAAATCTACTAAGCCAAGTCATACTTTACGAACTTGTGGTTGCACTGTTTTATCCGGGAGGTCATGACAAGATTCGGTCCTTAGTGGTATCTGGGCGGTCTACCACTAACCCACTTTGTGCATCCACTGCACCACACTGTGCGTCCACTGCACCACACTGTGCATCCACTGCACCACACTCACACACCCTCGAACCAATCCGCCCAGATATTCAAGCAAGTTGGGGTTTTTGGAAATATAAAATAATCATATCCAACATTTATCAGTCATTACCACCATGACTGACCCAACCAAATTTTTCTCATAATTAAAAGTGATGCTTGGGCGCTCTCGCGCCCATGATTACCTAAACAATACTAAGCACGGCATATAAATTACGGACTTATTTTCGAAAGGTTACTACTATAATTTTGCTAGGGCGACAAGGTTCACACATTCCAATATTCCAAAGGAGGTGTATATTATTCAAGGCAAACGATAGACATGTAACTAGAATATCAAATTTAACATGTATTTGCATAAAAATAACAGCATGCAATTTGTTAATTTAAAACAAAGTAATTTGCAGAAAATGTAGGTTCAACATGATCAAAGTATTGACTCGCCTTGGTCACAATGGTCGGGTGCTGGATTATCCGGATCTCCTAGTGCTGCTGCCTCGAATTCTTCCTCCTGAGCTTCGTATGCTATTTACTCGTGCGAAATACCCAAATAAAAGAAAAGCAATCAATCACTCAAAAGATCACCAGAAATTCAAATGAACTCTAAAAATTATGATTTCAGTTCCATTGGACAGATCTTGATTTTAGATGAATTTAGAATTTTGTCTCACTTAATTTGGAGTTAAAATGAATAAGTTATGATCATTCAAAGTTCTCAGTTCAGTTAATTCCAAATATTATCAAATTTCTGACAGTGGGTCCCACATGTCATTTTCTTAATTTTTTTTATCTTTTTCTTTATTCGTTTATTACTGTGTCTATGGCCAGTGGGGTCCATCTGTCAGCAGGGGCTCAGTGCAGTCATGCCACTGACCGGTGGGGCCCAGCGGTCAGTGGGCCGCTCTGGTCACACTGGCTGGCAGGTGGGGCCCAGGTGTCAGTCGGGGAAAATAAAAGAATTGCTCGACCACGCGTGCGGAGCCGGGCTCGAACACGTGACGCGGGAGCAGGAGGAAGGAGAGGATAGCGCTGAAAGCCACTCGGTCGCGCGAGCGTTGCTTACCCATATAGGGTAAGTATACCTTTTGAAGTAGTTCCTGGAGGGAGCCGAGCAGAGGAAGGTCGGGAACGGCGGTGGCCGGCGGCGAGGGATGTCGGAAGGGTTCGGAGGCTGCGTGACATACAGTCCTCGTGCGATGGCGATGACGTTGGTGTAGACGTCCGGGGTGGAGGAGCACGGTGGCGGGCCGGCGGCGGTGGTTCGGGGAGGTTGTCGTCGCCGGCGAAGCTCGGGCGAGGAGAGACCCGAGGAAGGAGGGGGTTGGCTTCACCGCGCACCCGTGAAGCTCTGGGAGCTTGGGGATTGCCCGGAGGTGGCCGGAATCGGCGGGGAGGGCGGCGCCGGAGCTCGGGAAGAAGAAGAGGACCGGCGGCTATTCGGGACGCTATGGCTCAATTGGTTGCAAGGGAGGGGAGAAAGAGGCAATGCGGCGTGATTGCGGCTCCCAGGAGGGATTTTTATAGCCGGAGAGGGGAGACACGCGGCGAGGCAGCGGCGACCTCCGCTGCTCACGCGAGGCAGGGGCGACGAACCCAATCTTCCCCGAGATTGCGCACGAGGGCGGTGGCGGGAGAGGTGCGTTCCCCCTCCTGTAACTGTCCTTTTTAATTTGTCCGCGAGAGGAGAGAGGCAGCGGGGATCGGCTGCGCAGAGGAGCGAGCGCGAGGAAGAACTGCGTCGTGGGCGCGTGGAGAAGAGAGGAGGAAGAAGGAGAGCGGAGGCGGGGTCCACCGGCCAGAGGGGAGGGGTCCTGGCGCGTGGGG
Source organism: Dendrocalamus latiflorus (assembly GCA_017311315.1). Lineage (NCBI taxonomy): Eukaryota > Viridiplantae > Streptophyta > Magnoliopsida > Poales > Poaceae > Dendrocalamus > Dendrocalamus latiflorus. Next base: position 1,507,346 of record CM029611.1, read on the forward strand.
CCGCGCGACAACAAGGTGCGGTCGGGGGCGCGGGTCCAGGCGGCAGCGAGAGCGGCGCTGGCGAGCTGGGCCGCGCGGGCGTGCGTCCGCGTGCGTGCGCAGGCCGCGCGTGGAAAAAGGGGCTGCGGAGCGCAGGCGTGCGGCTGCTGGTGGCGGGCTGGGCCGGGGTGATGGCCGGCCCGGTCGACTGTTTCTCTTTTTTTTATTTCTTTTGTATTTCTTTGATTTTCCTTTTTGGGTATTTGGGTGTGTGTATATAGGTATATATGTATATATATTTTCACTTTTCTTCTTCCCGGAATTTTATATCTTCCCTTTTGCTAATATTTGTTGCATAAAAATTATTTTCTTGCTATATTTTAATTGTATGCCTAAATATTAATCTTCTTTAATTTGCTTGCTCTAATTTTTAGGGATGATATTTTATGCTTATTTTCACTTCTCAATTTGGTAGTTTATGGGTCATCTTTTCAGATTCTTTATTTGATGCTCATGCTTTATTATTTTATGTGTTGATTTCTGCCCTCTTTTTATTTTTGAAATTCATTTTCGTTTATAAAAAGCCAATAAACTCCAAATTCAAATAAAAAGCAAATAAAATAATCCAAAAGCCTAGCAAATTACTATTTATATTTTTCAGGATGTTACAGTCTCTCCTCACTCCGTCGCTCATCACTCTCTCCTCTCTATCTGTCTCTCCTCTCCTTACTTGTGTTGTGCGACGACGGTGAGGAGCTAGCGGAGGATGAGGGCGCCCGTTGCTTCTCTAGTCGCGGAAGCAGAGAATGAAGGCACCGAGGCCAACAGACCAAATCCAACCTCCTCAGACCGCACCACAACCCATAGGTATTCCCACGTCTTTACTCTCCCTCCCTCCTCTCCGGCTACTCCCACACCACACTCCCAGCCGTGTCGCATCTCTGCGCCATCGTCATGCCTCCGTGGCGCCTGCCCCACCATGCCTCTCCGTGCTGGGCCAGCTTAAGCACAACACGATACCTTGGGCCGGACTGCACCGACGTGCCTTTTTCCAAGCCCAGCACAGCCCCATTCGTGTTGTGCCAATCCGGTCCACCACGTGTTGTACGTGTGCCGTGCTTGTACCGGGCCATGATGGCTGGGCCTTGGGCTGGTCCGAAAAAGCCCGGCATGACTCCCATGTCTATCTCACATGCCATGCTACAATCAATAGAAAACAGCACTTGAAACTGGACTTCTCCCGTTCCCCGCTGTATCTGTTTGCTCTACTTAAGCACTTAATTTAATATAACCACAACCTAGAGACTATACTTACATTTGGGCTTTTTTTGTGGCTTATGGCTGAAAAGCACTGTAGCTGACAGAGGCTTATTTAGCATAATTAAATTTAAAAAATTAAAAAATATAAAAAAATATGTTAGCCCATTACGTATAATACAAGCAAATACGGGGAAAAAAGAACCAACAAAAAAGCTCAACAAAAAGTCAAAAGTTCAAAAAAAGACGAAATTTATGAATAGTGAAAAATAAGCCGGAAGTCAGAAGCCGAAACTCTTTTGATCACCACCTTAAGAGCAAGGCTAATAATACAGTCTTCAGCTAACTGTATGGACACTTACAGTCCACTTATCAGCCCATTCATATAGTAGTTTACAGCCAGCTGAAGGCTGTATGACCCACTCCTTTCTCTCACAAAGTTTCTTGGTTCTTGTGCTTCAGCTGACTGTAAACTTTACAGCCCACCCCTCTTCTCTCTCTCCTCCACCTCAGCATACAGCCTACTATACTTGCTCTAATGCGTGACCACCCACCATAGTTAATTCTCCTAATCGCGAATCCCCACCGCACCAGTCGCAACCAGCAGAGACCCTCCAAATTATTATAGTAGCTCCTCTTCTTGATCTGCTCTCTGATTGGTCACGCAGTTTCTCTTCACAGCAACCGGCAATCAACTACAACTTCTACTGCTCCTACTAGACCTGCCTAGCGACAGATTAGCAATAATTCAAAGCACAGATTGCATCGGCAAATGGTACACGTATCCTTTTTTGTTTTTTTTTAAAAATTGCTGGGTTCGTTAGCACGTCCCATCCTGCGGTTTACTATTGCAACCATGCACGTTCTTTCCATGGACGCCTTTACCTTTTTTTTTTCTTTTCTATTCATCATGCACGACAAGAAGGACTCGAACGAGTTGTCCTGAATCTAAAGTCTCCTTTAATTTGCAGGTAAAAAAAGAGCACACGGCTAACTAATCTAGCATGATCTGACAGGAACAGAGCTCTAAGTAAAGTGCCTATAGGAGAGGATGCTACAAATGCGCGGCCTTTTTTCCGAGTTCAGGGATGGCGGTTGGCAGAATTGGATATGTTGGTGCCTGCCTGCTGTTGTGTTTAGCAACAAACTAGGATCTAACTATCTATGGATCCAGGTAGCGTTTAGGAGCTCGGGGTTTGGATCATGGGAGTCAAGTACTATGTGGCATGGTCGGTCTTATTTGTCAAATACTATGTCGCGTGTCCAACTTTATTCGTGATCCGTACGATTCTGTTCGGTGCCACCTCTTCTGTCTTTCACCAGTGTCCTACACTACACTGGTGTGTTACTGTGCTTTTATCATACGCTGTAAATTCTCTTTTATCATCGTATAAGGATATGTTTCAAATAGGAGGATTCCCTTGGGATTTATACCACTTTCTGCAAAAAAAAAACCATGAAATTCATGTGTTCTAAGCCGGTTCCAAGTGCTAACCTAAGGGAGAAATGAGAATTGCGGCACAGAGTGGGTTCATGTTGCTACAAATTCATCCCCACATTTGCTTACCCTCGAAGTTCGTACGAACCACGCCGGAAACAGCTGGAATCTTCGACGGACGGGTTGGAAAGGCCTTAGCTTTTCAGTTTTTGCACAGAGCTACAGTAACATAATTCTAAACGGTATGTTTTTTTATAAAATCTATTAGTCGATTATAGTACACTATACTGACTTCAACTATACCACAAAAATTATATGTAATTATCACTCTCTTCATACCTTCTCTTTCGAATAGATAGAATTCAAAAGTCATAAATCATAAGTTACACCCTAAATAAAGAACACACCCCTCCCATCCACCGTAACAAACGAGGGGAAGACTTAACAGTTAAGGTTGAGCGCCCGCCATGATTCCAGAGTTGGTCCAGTGATCAAATCCAGCGTCATGAGGCGCACAACAGAGGGTGGCATTAATCGATGTAGAATGCAGAATCGGAGTGATTGCATATGGGTGGGGGTCCAAAGTTCTTCGTCCTTCTCTTGCCAAAGCAGCCTCTTTCAATTGTTCTGGTACTGCATTGCCCTACCGCCATTACATTTGTCAAGACAATGTAGGAGTAGTACTGCTACCACGGCAGAATATTAGATGGGGTAATGTGCTGCACACACTACTTCCCCTCTGTAGAAAGAACGAGAGAATCAAAGGAGTACAGCTACAAGAGCAGCATCACGTTCCACCAACAGAAATTGCCGACAGTATATGTAATGTAAAACCACTCAGAGCCATCGCTACACAGCCCTTCCTTCTTAGAAAACGTGTAGACAGCAACACCAGAAGTATAGCATTACAGTTGAACAACAAACACGCCCATCGCAACTGATCATAGAGGGCACCTTTACAAATTACAACACTGGATGCGCTAAATTACTAACACTAGAGATCTGTTTGTTCTATCAAGGGGACGGAACTAGAAAGAGGAAGGGATGAACCAAGCCCTTCAATGGGCAGCCAGGCAGGCGTATTTAGCTCGCTACATAAATAATGTGCATCTTCCTCTATTCCAGATGGCAGATCCATTCCTGCCTTATTGAGAAACAAGTTTGAGTTTATAGTTTTGAGGAGAGCAATGCAGAATCAAGCAACTTTCTGTTCGGCTTACCCGATTCATTTCCACCAAACGAATAAAGAATGCTGAACAATCAAACAGGCATTGACTGTATTTTTCGTAGCCGAACTGCACAAGGTTGTCGCAGCCTCCCGCTTGCTCAATATTGCGGATATGAGGCTGAGCTACCACCATGGAACAAAAGAAATGCAAGACTCTCTCGTGTTTCTATCTACAGAGGAAAAAATGGGAAAAATACGGGGGCACAAACACCTGAAAAAATACTTCTTCCACACACACACTGGATTGCGGGGGGTCCCTGCTGGCCTCCTAGTTGCAATCCAGACCACACTCCTCCAGAAGAGGGCCATCGTTCTTCGCCAGGAAAGGATCGATCCGAACCCAGAGGAGTGAGAAGATTGAAGCCAGAAGAATGGACCAGACAATGACAATTGTTGGCGTCCTGTTTTGCCTTCCAACCAAACCTTTGAGGAACGGATACAGATGGACAATCACCCAAAATGCAAAGAAGAGCTTCCCGAAGAGTGGTCCCCATGATTCATATCCGTTATTGATTGCATTGGAAACACCAGCCACCACACCAATGAAGTTCAGCAGGAGCAGCGTGGTTGGAGGTATCAGCAAGGTCGTCCATTTGAACGTATACAGCTCTGAGAACTCCTGATCATCTCCACCCTTTGATGTCACAGTGAAGCTTGTATCTATACCTGCTATGACCTTGAGAAGTCCTTGGAACACAGCAAAGAGATGTGAAGAGACACCTCCAATGACCCAAAATTGCTCGTTTCTCCACCAATCATCAATGCCTACACCACTCCATCTCATTTCCAGAATGCTTGTAGCAAAAATGCAGATAAAAAGTGACATGAACCAGAGGCTGGCAACATTGTTAAGCTGCACGATAGAACCAGAAGACAAAGGTAACGCTCAAATATTCCATAACTTCACGCCGCACAGGATTACAAGTTGAATAAGCTTTACCTCTGGAGTGATAAATTTCCCCGTCAACAAACAGATGGCAGGCAATGTACAGTACGCCAAAAGTGGAATGGATGTCCAAGGATAGACGATGGAGTTGATGTAGGAAAATCTTTCCAAACATTTTAGTCCACCACCATAACCATACCAAAGAGGGCAATGATTGCTGAAGAAAATTTCAATAGACCCAAGAGCCCACCGAAGAACCTGGTGAAGACGATCAGAAAGATTGAGAGGCGCAGAACCTTTGAATGCAGCCCGTTTAGGTATGCAGTAAATCGACCGCCAACCATGGCAATGCATCTTAAACCCAGTTAGAATATCCTCTGTAACCGATCCATAGATCCAGCCAATCTGCAAAAGAAAAATAATGTGTGTGTGTGTATGATTTACTAGGTAACAAATGTTTCAACCATTAACCAACACACAACCAAGCTCCAAGACTTATACCTCTTTTCCCCAGTCTGACTTGTCTTCATAGCCACAACTGATGACATGTATAGCTTCCTTTAGAAGAGAAGCTGCACTTGCACTCTTCAGGGTTCCACCATTCTCAAGAAGTGTGGATGCAACAAAAACGGAAGACTGGCCAAATTTCTTTTCTAACTTCTGTTGATTTACAATACCAGCCTTTTCATTTTCAGCTCCTGCCAAAAGCATTGCAAGGTTAGTTATGTTAGGGCAATGAAGATGAGGATGTTTCTATAATACAACCACAAGGTTTTCTCAGAAGTTAAGTGATACCTGGAGCAGCTTCGTCAATTTCACCAAGAGCATATGCAGGGGATTGATTTTCTGCTCTCTTGAAAAACAACCTCTTTTTCTTCTCTGTTTTAGGTTTTGCAGTCTTCTTCTTGTTTGTCCTGTTACCACAGCAGCAACAGCAGAAGCACCACTTTGGCCAGCAGTTGCAAGTCCTTGATGGTGGCTTCTTTGATTTGGGGGCATCATAACCGTATAATGCCTGCCTTCTAAATACGCATCCAGTGCCGACATAGATGGGGCCTTGAATACCATCCAAACCTTTCATGTTGATCTGTACGAAGCAAATGTTAGGGAAATTTCGTCGAAGTTAAATGACACAATATAGAGACAACAAAATGCCTCAGAAATATGGAAGCCAAATCTTACATCGAAAAAGACGACATTCCTGTTAGCATATCGATCATGACGGTCGATGCCCTCAAATCTTTGAGGGAACTGCACATAAGAAACTTTCTTTCCTACCAAAGGATCCATCATGAAACACATTGCTTCCTTTATAGCCTTGCTGTTGTTAATGTAGTGATCACAATCCAAGTTAAGCAAATATGGAGCATTAGTTAGTACAGCAGAGACTCGCACCTGTGAAACAGCCACACAAAACAAAAAGAAGTTTAAAATCCATTACATGCTACTATTAGCTATAGAAGGAAGACAGAAAATGCATCAAACACGTAATCATTACCAATGCGTTCATAGCACCAGCCTTCTTATGATGGTTATATCCTAGCCGTTTTTCTCTTGAAACATAAACCAATCGAGGCAGCTCATTTCCTTCCACATCATGGCCACCGCTTTGACCAAGGAAGACCTATTGGTAGAGAAAATTGAACTTTATTGTGGTAAGAGAGAAGGAAAAAGGTACCACCATATCATGTCAGCATATATACTGTGTAACAGCAGAAACTGTAAAAGCATACCTGAATCATACCAGGATGATCACGAACGTTGTTTCCAGGCCAGGGAGTTCCATCCTGCATTGTCCACCCTTCCTCAGGAACTTTCTGGGCTTTAGCAACCAAGGCATTGATTCTGACTTTGAATTCCTCATACTCTCTCTAAAAAAATAAGGTTGGCCTAAATTAGCATAACTTCTATCAACTAAAGGACCATAGCGAACACATACAGAAGAGGTCAAATAATGCACCTTCATTGCTCTCCTCTCTCTAACGAAGTTTGGTGCCACCTTATCTTTCAGGTAGTCTATCTTCTGTTGGAAGTACCACTCTGGAGCACGAGGCTCAAGACTATACCTTTTACAGAAAGGAACCCATTTCTTTGCAAATTCAGATGTTTCAGACAATGCTTCGAATGTGAGCATGGCAGCACCATCATCAGAAACATAGCAAGAGACCTTATCAACTGGATAATCTACGGCAAGGATAGATAGAACAGTATTTGCTGTGACCAACGGAGGTTCCTTCAAGGGATCAACCGTACTGACAAAGAAATCAACTGGGACTAGTTGAGATTGCTGGCCTTCCTTGTCAAACCTATCCAGACAAGCGATTAATCACAAAACATCAGACAAAAGAGAAGACAAGTATTACTAGGTGGCAGCAATAACCAACCTCAATGTCAGCCGGTCAAGGTAAGTCTCCCTCTCAATAGGAAACCACTTTGGGAATTGATCAAGAATCCATGACATGGCAAACCAGATTTCACAGATTACAGATATGAGCCATAAAGCAAAAGCATCGGGCACCGGATGCATCACTCGATAGTGGAAGAAGAACCCCAAAACCACCAACCGAATTATGATAATCATCCTGTAGGGGTTAATCTGGCTTGAAGGAATCGGAATCTTTCTGGACAATGGTTGTCTAGCTTCATCCATTCTGGTAAAAAAAAAGGTTCAAAAAACAGAGTTGGTACTCAAGTCTAGTAGCACATTTTGCAAAGAAAAGGACAAAGATCTGCCTAAGCAAATAACAGGTGGAAAGTTCTTCCTTGCACTCAAAGGTACAAATAAACAAGAAGAGTATGATTTTTGTAGATCGTATACTAAATGGTTAATTATACAACTACACCATTCATCCAGATCACGAAATGCAACAGTTTTAAGGAAAATATTCTAACAAAATTGATAGCCAGGTCATAGTCATGCCCATACGAAGCATGTGGTAACGCTCAAGTGGAGCATGGAAACTAAGTTTGACCAATGCATGGAAACTAATAGAGGTCAAGTAAGTTTCCAGGGCCATACAGTGATAGATCTGCATCATCGCCATCACCGTCCCAATCTTTACCGCCACCGTCATTCCTCATCTGGTGCAGCCTCTCCTGCTTCTGCTTCCAGCTCTCCATCCTCTCCTTCCAAGCGACGCTCCCATACCCGTATGCAGCGAGATTCTTGGACGGGTCCAAGGATCTTGGTAGCACTGCAACAAAGCAACCGTCAGCCGATTCTATTTGGGCACCATTACAACTAAATGCTAGGCGACGATAATCCAAATACGCACCAGGAAGGTTTGGATCCGCATAAGGGAGGGGGTGAATCCTCTTCCCCCCGCCTCCCATGAAGGACGGCACAAGAGCGTGCTGCTCCGGTGGGATATCATCAACCTACAGGCACATCAGAACAAGCAACTGAGCACTAGGCAAGACAGAGGCCGTGAATGCAGCAGCGTGAGATTTGCAGGTACCATCTGCCCGTTGGTGAGGAGGGGAACATTGGGGATGGGCTGAAAGGGCGGCACGCCGTCGAGGTCGCCGCCGCGGCCGTAGCCCATGTGGGCGTGGAGCATGGACTCGGCGACATACTGCGAGTCGTGCTTGTCCCTCCAGTTGAACTCGTTCTCCAGGTCGTCGACGTCGTCCTCCTCATCATCCCCGGGCACGCGCGCGCAACCTGCAATCGAAACCCCGCAAAGGCGTAAGCACTTTGCGGCTCAGAGCCGGCTAATGCGGGGACCAGGAGCGAGCGGCATTGTGGCGGGTAGGGTGGGGGAGACTTGCCCTTGAGGCGCTTGAAGCGGGTCTTGCACTGGGGGCAGTTCTGCGTGCCCTCGCGGCGCTCGTACTCGTAGCAGTCGCGGCAGACGGGGAAGGCGCACTCGTTGCAGGCGACGAAGGGCTCGCCGTCGGGGGTGAGGCCGACGTCGTCGCCGCAAATCTGGCACACCTGCCCATTCTGCTGCTTCGGCAGCTTGGGCTGCAGAGAGGCAACAAAAAATCAGTACCACTGGCGCACAAGGAGGTAAACCTCCACGGCGAGGTAATAACGTGCCAATCAAACGTACCCCGGGCTCCCCATCGCGGCGGATGACGACGAGCTCGTTGCGGTTGTGCGAGCCGGCGACCAGCCCGGCGCTGGCCTCCATCCCCCAAACCTCCTCCTCCTCCTCCTCCTTCCGCTCGCTCTACCAGATCTCAAGGGCTTACTATACTACGCCGACGGAGAAGAAGCGAGACGAAGCGCGCGCGCGCGCGTGGCGGCGGCGGCGGCGGTGGGAGGGGAGGGAAAGGGCTGGATGCTCCCTCCCTTCCCTTTGTTGTGTTGCCTTGTGACTGCTGCGCCGGTAACAATGTGCCTGCCCTGCCCTGTATTTGGCGACGAGCTGTATTTTTCGACAGCTTCCCTTCCCCCTCACATGCACGCTACGCTCGTGTTGTCCGCTTTTTGTAGTTTGTAAAATTGTACTCCTCTCTCTCTCTCTCTCTCTCTCTCTTATTCTTTGTTCTCGTGCTGCTGTGATGTCGTTACATACATCCATGTGTCGCAATTAGTTTCGCATTGAAACCCATTAGCAACCGATCAATTCTTCATCGCCATTTTGCCCGTCGCTTATTTCAGCTTCACTTATAGGTTTTAATTCAATATTGTGTCGCAATTTTTTGTTTCTTGTATTCATTTGTATTATCCGTGATAAACTAACCTATTTTTCTTTTTAAATTTAATTATACCAAATAAATCGTCATCAACTACGATTAAAAATAAATCATTTGCAATAAAAAATATAAGTTACCAATAAACTAAGTACCTTGAGACAGGCCTCTCAGCTCAGTCGTCACTACTCGAGCCGCCAATGTCTCCATTCTCCAACGGCAGCACTGAATGCTGGATTCTACGGTTGCAGTTACGGCCAAGAGTCAAAGAATCACAACCAGTAATTAGGCCTTACACACCGCCCCCTAAAAAAAATGGTGAATGTCCGGTTCTTTTTTATTTATGTTGTCGCTGTTCAAAACGGTTTATCAAATCAATATTTTTAATGTAATTTATCGATGTTTAGTTTATTCATATAAACATCCACACTAAAAAATATATATCGTAGTAAAAAAAACTCATCCGTACTACAGTTTCTCTACAGATGTGGGGACATGAGCAAAGATACAAGAAGATGGCGAGACGCAAACAGTCTCTGAAGCAAACAGTGCATTTGCGGGCGCCGTAAGGTAGATGCGAGAACAACACGGCGTGGATGGACGAGAACGCAGAGGAATCAATGGACAACCAGCGCTTCTGTGGGCCGAGGGAAAAGAGCAAAGGGGTGTTTTTTTTTGTTACAGCTTATAATTTTTTACTATACTTTATTGATGTAATAAATAATAAATGCTGAAAGAAATTAAAACAAAAAATCGGCTAAAAAGCAGAAAAGAATATCGATGATGGTTCGGGAAGGCTTTGGCCTTTTGATTTTATACTATAATAATTAGTTTTTAAACGATATGTTTTTAGGACGGTGTCTATAAATAGATTATAGTAAACACTATACCGAGTTCATCTATACTGGTAAAAATCATATACAATTATTTTTTTCTATATACTATCTCTCGTAAACAGACAGAATTTAAAAATTATAAATCAAAACTACAGCCCCACAACACAAAATAAGCCACTCCAAATACGACACTCCTGTACTAGCCCGGAATGTAATAATCTCTCCCCCCACACGTGGCGGTAATTAATAAATCCTTGTACTCCCCCCCCCCCCGGCGGCGTTCACGATCGGCGATCGCACGCTTTCCCCAACCTTTTTCCTCTCTGGATTCCCCGTGGCCGCCGCACCTACCTCTCAATCATCGTCGTTTGCCAAAGAAAACTTCGTGTTTAAGGCATCTCCAAGGTTATAACTAGCAATTAACTATAAGACTTTCATATTATTTATATAGTACATATTAAAGTTAGCATTCTAAAAGCAAGTTTAATAAGAGCAGGTACAATAAGGCTTAGTCAGCAGGCTATAGCAAATATAATATCAACCAAATCTTACGTGGCAGAGAGAGAAAGGAAGAGAGAGAAGGAAGCTGGCTACTAAATTACAACTAACTATAGCACGTAAAAATATGCATTTCACTCTCTTACACGTAGGGCCAAATAGTTATTGTAATAGCTACCTTATTGTATAAACTATTTTTTGAAGACTATAAATGAAATGGACAAGTGTTATAGCCATTAGTTGGCTATACTATTGTACTTGCTCTAAGGCTGACTGTGCTAGCTATAAGGGAATCCATGTCAGCATAGTCCTATGTGGAGAGGAGAGAAAAGGAGAGAGAGAGCCAAGCTGACTCCCATGCAAGAGTCAGGCTATAGCACAGGAAAAGAGACATTATCCATACATGTACCCATAGAACTAATTGCTATACCCATGCATGTATTAAATTATCAATACCAATGTATGTATTAAATGATTGAGAGCTCTTGTGGAGACAACTTATAGCCAGCTTATTGTATGAGTTGACTGCATCATTATCTTTTGATGACATGGAAATGTATTAGAGGTAGCAGCTATCTGTACTATTAAACTTGCTCTAAAGAACTATCTATAAAGGATTTATTCATCATATACCCTCCTCTTAGATGGAAATTCAGGATTTACCCTCCTGACCCACATGTCAGTGACTTATGATGACCCCACATGTCATTGAGGTGGGAGGGTAAATCCTGAATTCCCAAAATAAAGGGAGGGTATATGATCAACTTTCCCATCTATAAAGGATAGCTATTTGATGCTTACATGCACACACAGAAAAGGACTATCATTTATAGATGCTGCCTCGTTTTGCGTTATAGACTAGTGTTTAAGAAAGAGATGGCTCGGTTTTTTTGCATACTCTCTTTCCTCCACATAAAATATATGCTGATGTGTACATGCATATAGCTAATTGACTCAGACCATTGGAGATACCTTTAGGGTGTGGGCGCGGGGTCACTAAACTAAGCTGGCCCATAATTGCGCGGCCACGCCATCGCTTCCCCTGGAGCGTGCGAGCGAGCGTCGTCTCGTGCGTCAGAATCCAGCTCCATGTCATGATCTGTACGTATACTGCATCGTGAACCCAAAAGGAAGTTTCTACTAGCAATTCGCACCGAAATAATTGGGGACTGATGGGGTTACTAGCAAACGAGAAAAGAACAAGCATATGAAAGGGGGTTGCTGGTAGACAGGTAGTAGTAGTGAGTGACACTCAAAATACTTCACACCGGACGCGTGGCCTGCATACATTTTCAGAGGAAGTCCATGGATTAGTTATGTGTCGGTAATATATAGTGTTCCATATGCTAGAATCCGGCAAGTTTGATCAGCGATGACAAATAAAAATAGAGATAGTAAAAGAGATCTATTTATTTATTGCTCGTTTTCTTTAGTGACTAGTGAATAGGTGCTTTCTCCGACTCTTAGGGTGAGTTCTTTTAGCTGTGATTTGTGGTTTTTAATTTATTGCTTTTGATTTTTAGCTGTTCGTGAAAAAGATTATGAAAAAAATGATAGTTGCATGTAATTTTAGCTAGTACAGCTGAAATCGGTACAATGTGTACTACAATCGATTAATAGACCCGTCTTAAAAAATATACCGTTTAAAAGCGATTTACTGTAACAAAATACAAAAACCAAAAGTCATTAGCCGAATCAACCCAACCTTTGTTCATCATCTACTTCTTCCCCCTAAGATGCTATGTATTAGCTTCTACTTCTGATTTATGCTTAAAAAAGCCAAAGGCTAATACTAACACTCGGCTTCTTGAAGCGATTGCTCCATTTCTCTCAGTATCGTCTCGTTCCGGGGATAAGGTAGGGGTCATAGGTGTATCACACACTCACTCCTCTCACTTTCGTCACACGTACACATATCTCTCTCACTTTTTCCATTGCTCGCTATCTCTTTCTAAAACCATTTTTTCAGTCACTACTATTTATTTTTCAGCTAAAAGGCATAAGTCATAGTCAAAAGATATCAACAAAAGCCAATACGAACTCCCCTAACATGGCATGCGATGCATTGTTGGTCGTTTGTGCCCCTAGTATGGAGATAGGTATTTGTGTGCGATTTTGATCGATATAGATGAATTTGTATAATGTCTAGTATAATCGATTTATAAGCTCTGCCTTAAAAAGAGACCGTATGAAAGTTAGTTACTGCAGTACAAGTCAAAAGCCCCAAAGAACCCAGCCAAGTATCTATCATGTGAAAGTTTGAGCATTCGCAAGGATGATCGATATAGTACAATGCAGTACTATGGCTTTGTTTAAAACAGTTTTAGTTTATGGATTCTAACTTCTAGAAGTCAGAAGTCACTTAGAATACGTCGGCTTCTTAATTTTGTTTTTCCCTTATTCGTTTGCACTGCCCAAAACAATAGTGATATTCTTCAATTTGTCTTAATTCTTCTTAATTTTTCTATTTTTTACTTAAGAAAACTAATAGTTGCTACAGTATATTTATAGCCAACAGACTAAACTAGAAGTCGAGACTTGTAAGCCGATTGGAATGGCCCTGTATTTTGTTATCTGAAGACATAGGAGTATTTCACTCGAAAACTATACGTATTGTGCACTTTCAGAAGACAAAAAAAAAAGGTGCATGAATCACGTGAGCATTTGACTAGAATATTACTTTACTATCCGCAACTGGCAGCTAAATAAAAGTCGTGTTCTTGATCCATCTTCCCCGCGCTTAGTCAAACGCCACCCATGTAGAAGGCAGCTTAGCTCCAGCTCTGCCTTGGACTCACTGGATGTCCTGTCCGGCTTGCACTTGCACAGTTGGCCAAGTTTTTTTTACTGTTTTATACTCATATTATCTATAGTAGCTAATTTTTAAACGATGTATTTTTTAACGCGAGGTCAATAGAAATGTTGTAGTAAAAAGTGTACTGAGTTTAGTTGTATCGGTCAAAATCACATGCGGCTATTTTTCTGTACGAATCACCTCTCACGAACAGTCAGAATTCAAATATTTAAACCATAAGTCATAAATCATTGGCAAAAAAAAATCCACTTCTGATGATTCTTCTCTTTGTGGCCATTGCTGGAAAACGAGACCAACCACGAATAGAAATGCTCAGTATATCACATTCCTTTTGTTTCCTGTACGTTTTGTTTCGGTCCATGCATGCAAGTTACATCACTACTTCTCTTCCTTCTCTAGCCCTTTTTGAGTCTTCCCAGGGTGTGGTCAAATCACTTCGGCTTTCGGTTCCTGTTTAGAAAAGATATAAGCGGTTTAAACATCTCGCGAGGTTTTAAAAGCGGCGTCTTAAAAATACTTCTAAAAACCATCGTTGGTCTTGGTCATCTCCTCCGCATTTACGTTTTTCCAAAAACTATTTATTCTAATCGTTACTATTTTGGACCTATTCTTTTGGACTTTTAAAATCGGCTTTTGACTTCTGCTACAATACCTAACTTTTAAACGGAATATTTTCTCAAGACAAGGTCTACAAGTTAAACGATCTACACGTTAAAAGCCTAACATCTGTACCAGCCAAAATCGTAAGTGAACATCTGTCTCTTCATAATCTGTACTGTAAACAGCCAAAATTTAAAGATTTCAACTAAAAACCATAAACTGCAGCCGAAAAGAAGAGGCTTTCAAAGAAAAGCCATCGACTCTCCCTAAAGCTTACTAGTAGTGTGTCCAAAACAAGCCCAAAAACCCCATGTTGTTTGAATTACGCATGTCTCTCGCAGGCCCATTAAGAAAAGCCAATTTGGTCGGAGCTCCCTACTAGGCTGGCCTTCTAGGGTCCCGAACGCTCAGACTCAACCAAGTCGACGAGCCCAAGTATTCTTCAGAAGTTTAATCTGGAGAAGAAACGTCACAATGACAGGTGGGCCCAACTGCACCTGTTAATACTCCAGTTCCAGGTCACTGCTCGATGGCTGGGAACCGACGTGCCAGGTCACTGCTCGATGGGCCCGGAATAACAGTGGACCCACGGCACACTGGCTGCGCGCACGCACACGGCGCCACGGTGCGCGCGGCAAAAGGCGAGCGCCTTTCCATTTCCAGTCCAGAACACTCCTGATCAGCGATCACCTCCTCGCTCCGCAATCTTAAACCAGGGCGGAAAAAAAATCGCGTGGCTGTTAGGGTTTCTGGCGAGCCATGGCGCGGGGCGGCGAAGGACGCGGCGGGAGATGGAAGGTGATGCCGAACCTGGCGGCGGACCCGGAGGGCACGCGGCTGCTCAACCTCACCGTGCTGCGGCGCCTCGACCCCGCCGTCGCGGACATCCTCATCACCGCTGCGCACGTCACAACCTACAGCTTCGATGAAGACATCCACCAATGGGTACTACTACTCTCCTTCCCTCCCGCCGCGCTCTCCACCAAACCCCTCTCGGTGCCCGGTTTCCTGGTGTTGCCATTCCTAATTCGACTCATGTATGCGCGCGCGCGCGTTTCTGCAGAGCCGGAAGGCCGTGGAGGGGTCTCTCTTCGTCGTCAAGAGGTTTGTGCAGTGATCCTAAGTAATGGACTGTATATTACATTGGGCACGGTCGATCGCTGTGGATTAGCCTATACTTCTGCCTTAGCATGGATTGGGATTGTTTGGTGTACGCTTCGAGAATTCTTACAGTTACTTGGGCTCTGATTACTTGAATGCCAATGTTTCTTGGCTGCTGATTACTCGAATGCCCATGTTTTGGATTTTTAGTTAGCAGCATTGAAGAAATGAAAATGGAATGGCATGGTGATTCAGTTTTTGTACTCTGTATTCTAGTGTGATTCAGCAATTCCCTATATAGCAAAGAGTATTAGGATTTCCTTGCTAGGGAAAGTATTGCTACTTGTTATTTTCTGCTGTTTCTGAAATATTTTTAGTGCCATTCCTATAGAAGTGAATCAAGTAACTAAGCATGGGATTTTGCATTGTCAAATGTTAATAAGCACATTGATTTGGTATTTGCAGTACTATTTATTGATATTTTTTTCAGTAGTTTATGTTTGTCACAAGTTGTTGGTTATTGATGGCTTTAGACGCTATTAGTATTTTGTCGTGCATGCCTATGTTGGATCGCCTATGTCGTGCACACCTATGCTGGATCGTTTGTTGCTGATCCTAGAATAGGTTACCTGTAGATTCAGTTATGTATGTTTCTGAAACATTGCAAGGAGAGTGCCTACTGATAACCTAGAGCTAACCTAGAATGCTCTGGAATAGGACAATAGATTCAGGAAAACATTTTTCCCTTGTAAATATCAGTACAAAAGGGCATCATGTTTTATGCAAGTATTGTGGCGACACTTTTTGGCATCTACAAGACTACAACTATTGACACTGTATTTAATACTTCTGTCCAGATGCCCTTTTGTATTATTCTGATAATGCAAACTTGTTGGGTCTATAAGCCCTGAAGAGTGTGGATTTGCTGGTTGTCTATAGTACCTTGTACTTTGTTATGAGAAGTGTTTATTCTTGTAGGAACACCCAACCCAGATTCCAATTTGTCATCATGAATCGTCGAAATACAGGTACTTTTGCATTCTATTTTATTGGAGATGGGATGTTGTGGAAAGTTATCCTGCTTAACCGTAAAACAACTCGAGACAAATCCTAGATAGTGGGGAGCAATTTCTTCTTTGATACATTGTATACACTAATTGTGAGATAAAATGGTAGGCAACACTGATTGCTCACATTTGTGACTATGCTATATCAGGAGTGTTTGCTTCCAGCCTTTTGGGCTAAATTAAGCTATCAGCGCTTTGGCTCTCATACATATTCATGTTGGGAAGCACAATCTCTTATGTATCCTAAGGAATCCATTGTTGAAAATTGGTTCTTGTTAGGTTTATATATGAGGCTGTATGGGGCATTCCATGGAATCAAAACAAAACTAGCTCACTCTTTATGGGGCATTCCACGGAATCAAAACAAAACTAGCTCACTCAATTGAAAACCTTACTGAATTGTGTTTGTGGTCTATACAAGAAAAAAATGTGGTTGGTTGATATCAAATGGTATCTTGAAACATTACCTTGCATAACCTGTTTAAGTGATTTTGTTGTTTACGTCTTATTACTGCTTACTTTATATGCTAGTGTGGCAACTAAATATGTGAATTTTATGTTGCCTTCCTCTTATGAACAGAAAATCTGGTCGAAGATCTCTTGAGAGATTTTGAATACCAGGTACAGGTTCCTTACATAATGTACCGCAATGCTGCAGATGAAGTTACTGGAATCTGGTTCTATAATCCTCAGGAATGTGAAGAAGTTGCACATCTTTTCAGTAGGTAATTTGTTTTCTTTTTTATATTGTTAAATCCCATCCACAGCACTGTTTTGGTCTCCAGAGTACATCCTTTGTAGGTTCATCTCAGATATCTTGCTGCTAGGGGTGGGCATTTTTAAGCCGATACGTTATTTGGTATTCCATGTTTGGTGCAGTTTTTGTTTGTCAAAAAACTGGAGTTATTGCTGTACACTGATACTTGGGCTTATTTTAGCATTCAATGCAAGGCTAGAGCCATAGTGTATCAAGGTTTTCAATCCAACATATAAGCCGTGGGCCTGATCATGCTAACCATCTAACCCTGGCCACAATGGTCGTGCAAGTCGTGATAGCTGAGAGGAAAGCAGTGCCGACAAATCACCAAATCAATTGTGAGAAAGTTGTGCATCCACAGGGCTGAACAACACTTCTATGATCATGATTTCCTCCCATCCAATGTGTGGCATCCGCAAGGGCCACGTTTTGCTGCCTCTGATAGTTTGATCATGCAATGTTCTGCTGATCTACTCACCTTTTCTTTTTATCTGCTCCACTTTTAGGTCCTTTAGTATATGTTGGTGTAGGATCTAAAACTGCACCGGGGGGGGGGGGGGGGGTGAGTGAATGATTGCCTCCGTTTTTTGGAATCTCTCAGTGCTCGATGAAGGTTTTGATTGCTCGATCACTCAGTGTTCCATCGCAATTCGCAAAGCTTTGATCTTCGACCGGTTCATATGTACTCGAAATCTTCAATACCGGGAGTAGAACCTCTCGATCATTTGTGCCTTCGAGAAACCAGCGCCTTCGAGTACTCGTATTTCCTCTGTTTTCCTGGCAGCGATTTGACACATTTTGCACATCGTCGTAAGCTTCAATCCAATTGCAATCATCAGCATTTTTCGAGCAAATCAATAACCAGATTGATTCAAGATAATGTTTATTACTGGATTTTTGTGGATTTACAAAGTGCCCTCATAACACCCCTAAAAGCCTAGCCAAAACTAAAGCCTTTTCAATCTACTCCACCAAGACCTTGTGTTAACTCTTAGCCTTTCCCTACTTTTATAGGCTAACGCTCCAAATCATGCCCTTATCAAACACGGACACCAAACTATCCGTTCTGAAAATCAAGAGACCCGAAATCCTTCCAAACATGAGTTTTCTAAAATCTCTAAACCTTTCCAGTTATGGACTCCTTCCATAACTCTTTCAACTTAGCACGTATTGAAGCCTCTAGGACCGTACCTCTTGTAGCTTCTCCACGCATCAACCTCACGTGTCGAAGCCTCCAGGACCGCACCCTCCATAGTTTCTCCACGCATTATCCACCTTTGATCTCCATGTGCTTCAGCATTGCCTTGTGACATCCTCGACCTTAGATTTCTCCCTCCTAGTTCTAGTCCTCGTCATTGACCATGACCGTCTTCACACCCAACCTGCATGTGCAAAGACCAAAGAACATTTTCTCCGACACAAGTTCTTCCCAACTTGACCGACATTAGTCCACACACGCAAACCACACCCATAATCATCAATAATTACGAACCAAATCATTCACGATCTCAATTTCCATGCTCTCCAGAAATCAACCTCAGGCCACTCAGTAAAACCGGTCAGACTGCCATGCCCAGGCCAGTCAAACCATTGGCCCAACACACATGAGTACTCGAGGTACTCGAAGATCACAAGAATTGAAGCACTTGAAGCCTACGAGTATCGATTGTGAAGCCTACAACAACCGATCGCAAAGCCTACGACTACTGATCGCAAAGCCTACGACTACTGATCGCGAAGCCTACGGTAACCGATCGCGAAGCATACGACTACCGATTGTGAAGCCTACGACAATCGATCGCAAAGCCTATGACTACCGATCACAAAGTCTACGACAATAGATCGTGAAGCCTACGATTACAACAACAGATCACAAAGTCTACGACTACCGATCTCAAAGTCTACAGCTACCGATCACCGATCAGGCACTGTAACACCGACTACCGATCAGGTACTATAGCTATCGACTGTCGACATGTTACTGTAGCTATCGACTATCGACCAGGCATTGTAGCAATGACCACCGTCCAGGTTTACTGTAGCTCTGATCAGTTCACTGTAGCTCAGACCAGTTCCCTGTAGCTCCAACCGTCCGTGGTCGTTCTGCCGTGCTCGACTTGCCGTTGTCGACCTACCATGGTTGTTCTGCCGTAGTCGACATGTTGTGGTCGTTCTATCATGGTCAACCTGCCATGATCGATCTGCCGTGGTTGTTCTGCCGTGCTCGTAAACTGTCAGACTTCCGACCGTGGTAGAAGTCTGTCGATCGGATCGGCCAACACAAGGCCATTCGGACTGTCCAACACAAGGCCGATCGACTGCCGACTATCGATCGTGGTCCACACCTCTGGCTACTATCCGTGGTCGAAACTTGCCGGTCAGACTGCCCAATACAAGGCGGTCAAACCGCTTATCTTGAATATTCCTACAATTACAGTTTTACAAAAGAGTATCAACCGAAACTTTCACAAACAAAAATTTTAATGCAACCCAAATGTCAATTATTCGTCATTACTAAATTCACGACCTATCCACATGGTCTAACAGCTAGCTTGTGTAATTGTTTTTGTATATGATTTGATTTGGTGTTTTAACACATGCTTTAACCTGAACTAATATTTATGAATATTGAGTAGTACTAGTCAAGTTCTCTGCTTCTCTGTAAGCATGCATTTCAGTAATACTGAAAAATTGCCATGAAAAAAATTCAGCATAGTAGGTGTGGTTTCAGAAATGCAATATGCTAAATTTGGTGTCCACTATGTAAAACTTGATTTGAAAAATTCCAAACGTATTGAGCCAATTAAACCACATAAACCAGATGCCCACCCATGCCTTGCAGCTTGTCTTGTTTTGGATTTGAACAAGCTATTCTGTTATTTACAATTATAGCTGTAGTGGTTAAGTTACAGCGAAGTTTAGTCCGTATCCATAACCTATCTATATGCAATCTTAGTCCATTAACTGTAGTTGCTTACTTGATTACTTATGTCCACTGACTTGGCTTTGTAAAATATAAGGTAGGGCAAAACATGATTTTTTGCAAGTTTTTATGTATTTTGCCCTATGCTTACTGATCTATACATCTTATATGCAATGGTACAGGATACATAATGCATTTTCTAGGGCATCCCCCAAGGCAAACGTTCCTGCAATTAAAAGGTATTTGAAAAGAGAAGGCAGCTTGTAGTAATTGCTAAGAAGATCGGAATTGTTTTATCTTTTTTTACTTTAGATATTTCCATTTGTTGTCTGCTAATTATTTCTAACTTAGGATTGAATATTCTATTTCATGTTGTATTGCTCCCTATTTTAGTTGTTTTCTCACACCATTGTAACTATTAAACATAATGCTTTGATGAATTGAGGTGTTGTGATTAGTGCAGTGAATTCCTTACAATAATAGCAAAAAAAATCATAAAGTGATATTGGCTAACATTGTAGTTTCAATATGAGGGCCTTTTTAGATCACGAGCTTAAAAAAACTGCAGGAATAGAGCTTTTGAACGGGTTGATGCTCCATGTGAACATCTACTGGATCATTCAAACAAAGGAATGCTGAAAATTGAGTTACTTGAGTGAATTGTAGGAAAGCAAAGGGGAAATGCAAGTTACTGTAATGTCTAGTCGAGTTGATCCCTTTGTCTCAGAAGTGTACGACCTAAAGTTGGTGAGGATGTGGCATTATGGTGAAATTATCTCTCTTGCCCATTTCAGTGAGTTTGAAGAGCCAGAAGTAGCGACTGCTGCTCCTTCAGCTGAAGATACTCTTGAACAGCCAACATCATCTACCATGGTACCTGATGATGTTGAATATAAGTTCTTGTCAGCTTTGTTGAAGGTAAGGAAACTTGCCTTCTCTTCATTGCTGTATTTTTCTATTTTGAAATCATGATCTTGTTTATTCTTAATTCTGGTTGCTTTGCAATCTAGTGTCATTATGTAATTATCATGAGATAACATCTTTGAATCTCTTTGGACAGGGAGCTGCATGCGTTGGTGCAACTACGGGTGGAACTGGTGCAGTACAACCAAATCAATCTGTCGGGATGGTTCCTTCATCTAGCCATGCATCACCTAGTGTTATTCCATCACAGCCTCCGGCCTTGCATAGTCTGCTTCCTTCGCGAACTTCATCAGCTCCTGTGATGCCCCTAGATGCTCATAGATCCAGCAGTGCTTCTACCATTAAACCTGCTAGTCTTGTCAAACCATTACTCTTTCCTCCCGTGACATCTTCGCAGACAACAACGGCTCCTGCTGCTTCTTCATTGCTCCAGCCCTTTCCACTACCCACTGCATCCCTCCCTCCACCATATGGTGCGCCTTTACTTCAGCCATTTCCACCACCTAATCCATCCCCATTGCTTACCCCAGCAGCATCTTATGGCCCAGTGCTAACAAGAGACAAAGTCAGGGGTGCAATGCTGAGGCTTGCGCAGGTATTTTTCTTGGACTCTGTTGGTTGACAATTTGAGTGCAGTGTACATACTGCCGCTGATTTCCTGTCCATTTCTACTGGGTCCGCATAATTCTATCGTCTTTTAGCTTCTAAATGAGATAATAGCGTCAATGGAAGCTTGTTAGTAACTAGCATAGCTAGGCCTTAGCCTTGTCGGACATGGTTAGCTTTTTAGTGCGTTTTCACAAAAACGTCCATTCAATTAAATTGTTGCTCATATTCTCATGTTCACTATGAAGTTTTTACTCACAATTTTTTCCCTGGCAGAATGATGATTTCATCGATATGGTCTGCCGGGAGATAGTAAAAGGACAGTACCTTTGAAGTGAGACGGTTGTCTACTACGGGCTTGGTTTGTGTTTCTGGTGGTGCCTTCTGCCAAAGCCTGTATAGACAGATATGTAACATTTTCACATACCAGTAGCGGCTAGCATAGTTTAGAGAAAACTGTCGAGTACTTTTGGGTTGTAACCTCAGTGCAGAAAATTAAATTTCGCTCTGAATATCTGAAATTTATGTTACCAGCTAACTAACTGGATTAGTTTTTTAGATGCATGTGTTACCTGTTTTAGGTGAGCTAGTATATAGGTGGGTTTTTTGGGTTTATGTTTTGGTTTTCTACAGGAAGTAGCTTTTAAACGGAGTGTCTTTTCAGAGCGTGGTTTACAAGTCAATTGTAATAGATATTGTCTATGATCCTACACTACCTACCTTGTCTGTCCTTTTATTTCGAAAAAAATAACAATATATAAACAAGATTTGTTAAATACATTACTTACAAAAATTACTCTTTATTTCCCCATAATTATTTCCATCAGATCAATCAAAAATAATAATAATAATAATAATAATAATAATAATAATAATAATAATAATAATAATAATTAAATCAATGAACCGGTGAACTGAAAACCCTTTGGTGTGTCCAACACGTGGTGTAGTTTTACATACAAATAGCAGTTTTATTTTTATGTGGTTTAATCTTATATCAATTAAATTTCTAATGGAAATTGCTACTAAAAATAAAAGTAGATAAGCTAAAATTTCCAATATCAATTTGAACAAAGGGGACCTGGTGCGGTTGGCTGGTGCACCAGCTCTCTGGTGCGGCAACTCGGTAGTGCTACTGAAACCACTTTGTGCGTGGCGGGGCGGCGCGCCAAGAAAGATGCCGCGGAGGTGCGGCGCGCCAGGTAGTCGGTTCGATACTGCACGAGGAGGCTGGCGTGGTTCGGTGCCGCGCCAGGGGCCAGATTTGTAAGTCGGCATGGGAGAAGGCCAGTTCTGGGATTTCTCGGATACAGGGCCAGTTATGCCCAAATTTTTGGAACTTCTTGATGTACTCTAGATGTGATCACTGATTTCCTATGCTCTCTCCTGCTGAATGAAGTGCCCAACACCCTTGATTACCACCACCGCCTCAAGCATAGGCACATCCAGGGCCGTTTCTGTCATCTTGGAGGCCCTATGGCATGATAAAAATGAGGCTCTTTATTCTAATATAAATATGTAACAATATATTTTATATCAGTTGTAAAAGGTAAAGTTCAATACAGTAACCATTAGACAATACGTCACAAAATACAAAGTACTTATTGGCAACATTAGGCTTAGTATATTACAAAATGCAAAGTACTCATTGTCGACAATCCACTGGCACATTAATATTATTAATAAGTCTTAGAAAACTATAATATGCTACTAAGGACAAAACAATTTAGAAGAGATCATTCAACCTTTCATGTGACATTGATGACTTCAAATAGTTTTTCCAATCTCTCTTAGATATAATAGACATCTATATAAAAAAAGAAACTGATGTTACAAGAAAGTCAAAGATTTTTGTTCTAAATAGTGTAGATATTGCGTTGGAGAGTTGGAGTGGTATTTACCAGATAATCAAAGAACAAAAATTCATAAAAATGTACCATATATGCAACGGCTATATGAGGAGATTTCGAGTAAAACTGTTACAAAATGAAAAAAGTGAAGGCGAATTGGTTGGAAATCAATTAAATTGGGCTCTCCTCTATTAATGGTGGCACTTATTTTGGAGGAAGAGAAGACCGAAAGAGGAGTGGAGAGGTCAAGGGGCGCAGGTGGTGTGCGCGGTGGATTGGATCTGGTGGATGACTTACTTGATGCGTTCTCTCTATAAATATTCATGCTTGGATATTTAGAGAACGCTCAGTGCTGGATGCACAACATAGACCAAATGAGCCATTACTTGACTTTGGCAGTTAACCCAACTAATCATTAATCAATTATATCTAATATTCAATACATAGGCTATATCATACATGTATACATACTAACATATATGGGCTAGGGCCCCCAAGTTTTTGTGGTCCCTAGGCGGTCGCCCTTGCTGCCTAGGCCCAGGGCCGGCCCTACACATCTCTCTTGAGCCCGCCCTTGTGTATGTAGCTTTTGACTCCTGGGTGATGGTATGCCAGGTAGCCGTCCCCAACAATAAACTTAGGCTCCTCTTCAAACAGTTTTGGCTTCTGATTTTTTTTTGGGCTTTTGATTTATTTAGGTAAAAGCCACTTAGAACATGTCAACTTATTTTGCCTTTTGTCTTTTATATTTTTGTCTTATTACTTTGTATTGTCCGTTATGATATAAGAGTTTTTTATTTTTTTATTTTTTAATTGTATAACTTAGAAAAAGTTAACAGTCGTTAAAGTATAATTTTAATTAAAAGTCAACGGCCAAAGCTATAAACATAAAGATTAAACTCTTTAGAGCGGGCACTAAAGTTGGCACTTGCACTTTTGCTCCTGTCCATGGCGCCATCAGTTCCCAATTGCTGTGTATGCATGTCAGAGCCTCACAGGTTACTGTTTCCTGATACATACATATAAATATATATGTACGTACGTATGTTAATGTATGATGATGCAGTGTGCATACAATGATGCAATCATCTAGTTTTTGAGAATGTATGATTGCGATCATGGCCAGTGTTGCCAGTGTCACAATGTTCAAAATCTAATCTACCACTATTCAAACCAGAATTTCATATTTATGACAAATGTTATTCAAATGACAAACGTAACCATCGAACGGTCGATCAGGGGAATCATGGGAGCAAGGTGGCGCCGATGATGAGCAGCTGGAGCAGCGCGGCGGCGATCCTGACGAGCTTCTCGAACTGGCGGGCCCGCTTCTGCATCACGTGCATGGCCTCCGCGGTGAAGCGCGCGCAGCTGCCCCAGCACACGCCGCACCCGTTCGCCGCGTCGCCCAGCAGCCGCATCGCCTCCCCGCGCGCGCCCCGCCGCAGCGCCGCCGCCGACGCGTTCAGGCTCTTCACCGCGGCGTCCACGCGCACGGCGCAGTCGCTCACGCACCGCCGCAGCCGCGTGTCGTTCTTGGCGCCGGCCGCGTGGACGTACCCGAAGGAGGCCAGCGCGGTGCCGGCCTCGATGGCGACGCGCGTGGACAGCTCCGTCAGGCGCCGCAGGTCGGAAGCCGCCTTGGTGTCCACGCGGAAGGAGAGCGCGCGCGCACACAGGTCGGGGAACGGCGTCTGCACACACGCCTTCATCAGCGGCTTCGGCAGGGGCTGGGCGGTGTAGCCCGGCACCGGCTGCCACGGCGCGGGTGCCATGGCGCCGCCGGGCACGGCCTTCGGCGCATCCCTTTTGCCGTGACGTGCCGGGGGTGGCACGGCGCCGGCGAGGGATTGGAAGGGAATGGAGAGGGAGATCAGGGACAAGGGGAAGAGGAGCGAGGCAAGGGAAGCGGCCATTGTTTCCGTTTATCGAGACCTGAATTGAATTGGCTAGCTAAGCCGGTCCTGTTTTGTTGGCGACGTACGTGTATTCGTACGCGCGGGAGTAGGGCTGTGTTTGGGGTGGAGATCACTAGATCAGTTCACGTGCGTACTCCGCCACCAATGGCTGGGAGAGGAGAGATGATGTGGGTCTCCCCTTCTTGCGCCAAAGATTTTATCGTTTCCAAAGAAATTGGGGCTACATTTTCTTACAAATATAAATATGTTTTATTGAGACTGAATTTTGAACTTGCTATCCTCTTGTGTAATAGGCAAGATTGACCTTTACAGAAAGACTGATTCATTCGAATCAATATGAGGACCCTACTCTGTTGCATTGCCGGAATCTATGTTCCATAATTGAAGCAGGTTGACCTCTATGGGGCTGTTTGGTTGCCTCCATTGGGGTGGCTCGCACCAGCGCATGCAGGGAGATGGTGTTTGGTTGCCTGCATCGGGGTGAGAGCCTGCATGAGCGGATGCAAAAAATCAACTGGAGCCAGGCTGAGGAGAAACGCGGCTGAGGACCTTCTCTACTCAGCCTGGCCACGCTCATGCAGCTGCATCAGCTCATGCAGGCAACCAAACAGGCCATATGCTTGTCTCATGGTATAATCCTCTTCCTGTTGAACCCCTTTCTCCTCGGTCCACAGAGAAAAAAATGTAGAACTGGTGTTGCCAGTTCATCACAGAAGAAAGAACCCACAGAGCCAGGATCGCTAACTAACAGAATAGTACTATTCCCTCTGTTTTTTTACTTGACTTTCTAGAATTTGTGCGGTCAAACTTTAGGTTTAAACCTATCTAGATTGTTTATACGAAAATTATATCATTAGATTTGTCATTAAAAAAATTATAATATTATAATGTTTATTTTTATATCTTAGTGTAAAGTTATAAAAGTAGCGGTCAAAGTCATATCTTGAAGGCTATGAAAAGTGAAAAAAACGTCAAGTAAAAAAGAACGGAGGAAGTACTAACTAATACTAATATATATAAATAGATATCTAGAAATATAAATGAACTAATATATAGATAATCAAAAATTAAAAAGAACTATCTTTTCTGTATACTTCCCCGTTCTGTTGCCACCATCCCTTCAACACAATATAGATCATTGAAAGGACCTCGGACGGCTAACCAAAGCATGAAAGCCAGTTAGAAAATAGATTCCTATTTGAAGAGTGCCTAACCACATGAATAAGCTCATATTAACCTATCAATTTAGGATCCAATGCCAGTGTAGTCTGGATGTTGAGGAGGCAAGGGCCCAGCTCACGCATGCAAAGCATGGGGAGTGGCCCTGACATGTAGGCTGAGACGAGCGGGCTGGTGCCGAGCAGGAGGCCCATGGTGTCGGCAGCCGGGAGGCCGGTGAGAGAGGTGCAGAGGAAGGGTACAAACAGGGACAAGCCCATGGATGCCGCCATTTTGTTTCTTCTTGTTTTTTATAGTTTATTTTCCCATTTTTATTTGAGTATTATTGTGTTGTAGTGCCCAATCAAACTTAGATATATATGTGGATGGGATTGCTTAGGGAGTGGTTCTTGGTGTGGTTGGGAGGTTTTTTCTATGGTGCACTCGTCCATGAGAGGTCAGGAGAGAGTAGAGGAAATAGGTAAAGTTGCACAAGTTTTCGACACATCTTCTTCTCTTGCAAAATTGCATTGGAGCGCATGTCTATTTGTGATTAGGGTTGTAAAAAAACTTGAGGCTCTTGAGTTGCTCAAGCTTGGTTCGCTCTAAGCTAGATTCAAGCTCGACTTGAGCTCCAAACGAGCTGAGCTCGAACCTGACCTCAGATTCGTGAGCCTTGATGAGTCAAGCTCGAATAGCTCGATTGAGCTTGCTATTTTTCACGGCCCGCATGCAAATCCCACCCATCCCAAGTTTCCTTTGGCCCAAATTTTAAATCATTCCACCCTATTCCAAGTCTCTCTCAAGTCTCAACCTTATTCACTTATCCCATCCACCCATTTCCCAATCCCCTTTCGCTAACTCTGCCTCCCACTAAAACCCACCACATTGCCTCTCCTCCTGGCTCCCAGCCTCCTATCCCGCTGACCACTAGCCACCACCCACCAACTATGGCAGAGTGTGCCATCCTTTGCCTCCTACCCTGAGCCTCTCCTCCTCTGCCTCCAAGCGACAAGCCGGCTCGTGGGTAGTCGTGCATGCAACGGGATGCCGCAATGCGTTGAGCGCCAAGGCGTTGATGCCTCTCCTCCACGAGCGTTGACACCCTGCTCCTCTTCTGTAGCAAAGCACTAACTTCCCTCTCCTTTGCCGTGAATGGGAACCGCAACAACCTCCTCTGCTACTCCGCCTCCAAGGGATGATGTGGAGACACCCCCAGCTCATCTCTTCCTCGTGCCGAGCCACTGACGCCCTTCCTCTGCCACTGCGAAGCGCCGACCCCCTCTCCTCAGCCATCACGATGACCTCGACTGCTCCACAACAGCACTCTCACCTACTCCAGTGATCCTGTAACATTGCAATTTCTCAGATCTGAGTATGAACTTTGAAGTTGCCTTGTGCGCCAATCCTATTAATTAAGATATTCTCGCTGTCACATTCATGTGTGTTATTATGTGCTCTTGTTTAAAATTGCTGCATATGAGTTGTGAAAGCTGCTTCTATCTTTTTCTACTAAGCAATCTATGAGAAAGCCTGTGAGAATGTTGGTTTCTTAAAGTCTTGTGTTACTGAGGCTACGCGAACTGAGCTCAAGCCTTGTCCAAGCCCATCTCTAACATCAACTGGCAACTTAGACTTGGTTCAAGCCTGTATCAAGCAGTGGCGGACGTAGGAATTTTGGAATGGGTGTTCGAAGTTGTAAAAATATTTTTCAGTACAAAACATAAAAATCTACAGTAACAACAGTTAACATACAATTGTTCGTACTAGAGATAACATGTCAAATAATATAAAGAATTGTACTCGCATTTCAATTTTTGCATACCTTGAAACACAATAAACAATTGTAATAAAAGAAGTTTACGGGGGAAACTGTGTTCTAACTTCAAACCATGGAAACCTAGAGGTGAAATAACCCAAGTGTGTGAGCCTATGGCCCATGGGATAATGCTATATTGGTTTCATATAATGCTAACATAGCGGAAAATGTTACCATCCATTAGTCAAAAACTCAAGATTCAGGTGACAATACAAGCTTACCACTCTGAGTAGCCGGCCTTGCAATTCTGCTCTTTTCCCTTCCTGGTAAGCTATCTTAAAGAGCTGAGTGAGATACTGAGATCAGCCGTCACGAATCTTGTTTCAGCAACAGTCACAGATTGGATTACCTCCATTGTAGAACCAGCATCATTGCTGAACTCCTTCTTGACCTTAAATTGAGAATAAACCGATTCAATTCCCCAATCCATTATCACATTACATAATCAAAACAATAAACTTACCCATAGTACTCAAAGCAAACTAATGAATAAGAAGACACTAGCACAGGCTATTCAATCGGGGAAATTTGAGGCTAATACTTGACTCAATTCCCAAGCTAAACAGTCCCCCTTCGTGTAGATTTCTCCATGTCTTCGAATTAGACTTACAAGCATATAGTGACATACAACATTCAAGGAATCAAGGTTTCTAGTGACAGGCAAAAATACTCATCAAACATTTCTACTTTCTACATAAACAGTTAACCTAAGCCATTGTAAATTACAACTAGTTCCAATTCTCATAACAATTCAATCTTCAATGTTTTGCAACTAAGCCAGAACTGCGGAACAGAAATGCTAAAGTTAACAAGCATGCACAGAACATTGGCCACTAGCCAGGCACTGAGGCACAGTCGCACAGAAGTAGACAAGTAGAAGTACAACTACTCACCGGTCGTCGATCGCCGGAGCCGGAGCTGACGCAGTGTCGCACAGTCGCAGTCTGCGGTGGACTGGCGGCGGCGGAGCAGAGGGCCGGAGTGGAGCGCCCAGATCTGGCGTGGCGGTCGCGGTGCCGGCGGAGTGCCGGAGCGGCCGGAGGGGCAGTGAAGAGGTGCGGTCGCCGACTCGCCGGTCGTGCCGGAGGGCGGAGCGGAGGGCCGAAGCGGAGGGCGGAGCGGGCGGCCCGCAGCCGGAGCGGAGGCCGGAGAGCCCAGATTTGGCGGTCGCAGTGTCGGCGGAGGGCGGAGCGGACGGCCAGCGGTCGGAGCGGAGGGCGGAGGGCCCAAATCTGGCGGTCGCGCGCGGCGCCAGCGGAGGGCCGAAGCGGAGCAAAGGGCCAGCACGGCGCGGCGCGGAGCGGACTCGGTCGCACTTTGCTCGGCAGCTCGGGCAGCGAATTCTACGCCGTAAATGGGCTGGCCGCATGGGCCACACGCAGCGCGAGCGTCGGGCCGCGTGAACGTCTGACGGGGCCGGCCGAATAGGGGCGGCTGGAGGCTGAAATTAGTAATTTTGACTCAATTATATGTATATATATGTATTATACCTTACATATACTTGGTTTTTTGTTAAAAAATTTGGGTGTTCAGCTGAACACCTATGAACCACTGTAGATCCGCCCCTGGTATCAAGCTTGAGCCTACCAGGCTGGGCTCGCTCGAACTCCGCTCATTTACAATCCTATTTATGCTTGTTTTTACGGTGGCCACGGATGCGTGGCTGCGAGAAGTGCAGGAGCAGTTCAGAGGATTGCATCAAACATCGGCATGCACGTTAGTGATGCAATTCCTTTGAAAGTCAGACGTATGACTAATGCACATTATGATATCACCCAGAACCGATAGTTGACATTCTACCTGAATATTGCGTATGTACTGGTACATCTGACTTGTCAGAAAGATTAGAAGCATGTTTATTTAATACCAGCCAGGGGCGATGCACGTTCTACCACATAGCCCTGCGCTAATTTTATTTTTTATTACCTAGAGTTTAAATTTACACAGTGTGTGTTTTCATATGTTAAAAATTAGTGTCTTCACATATCATAACTATACCTATCTAAAAGAAAAAAAAGGTTTAAACATGATGACAAACAGAGAGAGAAAAGAAAAAACACGCAGGACGTTCACAAAACAAGACACTCCAAAAAATACGTGTAATAGTAGGTTCTCGCATTTATTCTAGATCATTCACTAATAGTAGATTTTTTTTAATTTTGGTATGTTGTCTGACAGATGGTTATTTACCATTGAACTTTATTATGAAGTTAGTTGATGTTACACAAAATTTAAAATGTATATTACTATCTACTACATTATTGATGAATACGTTGATAAATATATACATGAAGCATGAGGCCCTGTGTTATTTTATTCCAGATCCACCACTAATACCAGCGTCCATCATGCATTGTCATGGAATACTAGCTTGCGTTGACAATACAATTATCCATGTTGCCACCAGCCGAGTAAGCTGAACATGAAATCCGGCACTGCATGTGGCCAGGCAGCCAGGAATTCGATCGAATTTCTTTACAAATCAGCTACATCGTCCCGTAGAATATTGCATCTCGCCGCTGCAAATAAGGGTTTCGAAGTGAGAGGGAAATTAAACTCGCATTTCAGCGACACCGTACTTTTTATTCCAAACAAATACAGCATCAAACAATTCCAGAATGACTTAATTTTACAGACGCATTCCCATTCTCCTCCCAATCCTGAGAGCAACTCGCAGTTATTTACCGTGCGTATTTGATTAACCTTTTACACATAGTATATGCCATACATGCACGCAGTGCAGACATGTTTTCCTGCGACTCGTTCAGATTTCGGAATCAACGGCCCATCTCCTGCATCCATGTTGAGGTGCCAGCCGATGTCGGGGTCGTAGCCGCGGGCGGTGAGCTCCCTGTACTGCTGGCAGAGGGCGCAGGGCTCGCAGCAGAAGTGGACGCAGCAGGGGGAGTCCGGGAGGCCGTACTGCGCGCGCATCTTGGAGCGGTAGGTGCAGGAGTAGATCCACTGGCAGCCCGTCAGCGCGCCGAGCAGCGCGTACAGCGCCCCGCACGACGTCGTCCCCCTGTCCACTATCTCCGCGATCCGGCCGAACGTGATGCAGGGGCACCAGAACGTCACGCAGCCTGCAGCACGTCATGCAGGAGGAGAGAAAAGCTAGCAGCAACAAATGGACATGATGAGGGTCCAGCAGAGGGAGGCGTACATAGGCCGCAGTCGTCGAAGCAGTCGAAGAGGCCGGAGGACCAGGTGCCGGCGCTGGGGGCGCCGACGGGGACGCCGGTCACCGGCGCCACCACGGACGGTTCGGCGGTAGATTTAGCCGGGTACATCTCGATCGATTGCTGCAAGGGACGGTACAGTTGGGTCTGCGCACGTGACGTCGATGTCGCGAGCTGTGATTTGTGGTCTCGTGTGGCTTGCCGGGAATGAGCTAGCCGGGGGTGCTTTATATATAGCACGTAGCTAGCGGAGATTTGGTACGAATGCGTCTCTCGTTCAGCTACCCCATAGCTTTGACCGGTAAAAAGATGGTTAATTAGCCCAGTCAGTCCAACCAGCGTTGCCTTGACCCAAATTAGCCGTACGTGCTAATTCGGCGTGTGGGTCCACGTGCTCGGCGGTGCTTGGGGCTATTACAGACTTAACCGATCAAACCGTTGACATAGAGATAAGTTAGACCGATCGTTGGATCTGATCAAACTGCTCAAACACAGTTGATCGTATGGCTCGACTAAAACCTCATAGAAGCATAAAAAATATGATCTTTTTTTTTAAAAAAAATACCAGCTACACAGTCTGGTCAGACCACTAACATATGGCTAATCAGACCGTCGCCCGGACCTATCACTCACACAGAGTTGATCATACTGTCGTCTGGTCTAACTGCTCATACAGAGCCAATCGTACCACCCTGAAATTTTTTAGCAATGACAGATGCATGTACTTAAATAAATTCGCAAAACACATTTGTAAATCGTAGTATCATGTAACCAAAGGTCAAAACATAATTCATAACAAGTTACAAAACACATTCACACAATTTAGAATCGTGACATAAGGTTTAGGAATATGGACTCAAACCGTTTGCAAAACATATTTGCAAACTTAAGTAATATGTTACAAGGATTATGCATGAGTTTTAACTATTTGTAAAATACATTTGCAAATTTTAGCATCATGCCACAAGAAATAGGTGCATGGACTTCAATCATTTGCAAACTCTAGTGACATGCTACAAGAATTAGATATACATGAGCATGTGGGTAGGTCTAGATATGATGAACAATTAATAGCTAGGTTGAGTTGAATCTAAAGTTTTACAAAAGGGTAGCAATTTCCTGAAATTCAGGTAGTTGTCAGCAGTACCGGCCAGATGCCTGCAGTACTATTAGGATGGTAGTACCGGCATGGTGGCCATGGTACAACCGCAAATGCGGTTCAACTGGGAGATAGTTAGTGATAGCTATTTATCAGAGTGGGTTGTTTTGAGTGTGTTCAGGTGCGGTATCACCAGGCCTTGAACGGTGGTACTATCAACATGTGCAAGCGGTCATACCGACTACCCTGTTACTAGGAATGGGTAAGGCCTGGTAGTACCAACCTGTGATTAAAGGTACTACCGGAACGGTATGATCAGAGTGCATGGAGCAGTCATACCGGCTGTGGCAGTTAGGTTATGAAAATTGGGAAATGTGGGCAATTTGATCTTGGAACTCCTGTCATGGTTGTAATATGTTGCATGCTGCATTTTTATACTAATGTAGGTCAAGTTGTGAAAAACTTGTCCCCTAAAATAATTTCTTGGTAATTGGATGTGCATGGAAGCTTAGAGGTAACTTTGGTCAACATGAGTGACCGGGACTAGATCATGGTGGATCGAGGTCCAAGCGGTCAAGGAAGTTGTGTGAGATGGTTGGATTTAAGCATGGCAAAGCCAAGGTATGCATTGAAGGAAGGTTTGAGCAACAGTTTTGATCAAGTTGGTTTTGTTGGTTCAATTGAGGCGTAGTCCGGTGGGAGCCAGAACAGAAGAGACTTACCAATAAAAGGGAAGCCATTGATCAACCTACATATGATGTGCATGGTGTAGAGATAACAACGGGCATAAACCCGCTGGGTTTTGCTATTCCAAACCCGTACCCATGAAAATTGGGCGTGCCTGCTAAAAAACCCATGCCCGTGACGGGTGTAGATTTTTGCCCAAACCCATGCCCACTGGGTTAACGGGTACCCATGGGTCGCCCGTCGGGTCAGTAATGCGAGCTGCAACAATGGTTAATGGAGAGGAGGAAGAAGTTCACCGGCCATCTTCGTTGGAGCCGGAGGGCAGCGCCATGACCAAGGGCCTATTGCTGTGATGCGCGTTGGCTGCGGCGTGGGGGCGACGGGCTGAACTGGAAGGCGAGGCGACGACGAGGGCGTGCGGGAGGACGAGCGTGCGGCGAGAGTGGCTGGAGCAGGAGCGGGAGCTGCGGGACGGGAGGGCGAGCGTGGAGACTGTCGGAGACCGAGCGCGGAGCGCCAGATGCGCCGCCGCTGCGGCGGCTGTTGAATCAGGGTGGAGACTGGGGAGGAGTGAATAGTGACCGTGGCGAGTGCTAGCTAGGGTTAGCCGTATGGGTAATAGGGCATTGCCGCATTGGATTTGGGGGCTTGGAGCTAAATGGCTAATGGGCTATGGGCTGGGCTGTTTTGCCTAGGAGGCTGGGAGCCTGGGTTTATAAATCCTATGGATCGGGTTTATATTACCCATGGGTTTACGGGTTTGGGTACTATAGGAATGTACCCGAACCCAGCAGACCCGATGGGTTGAGCTTTTTGCCCATTGAGAGACCCATGTGTTAGAAAATTAACTCAGACCCATGCCCTAATAGAGTAAAAACCCACCGGGTATCGGGTTTCGGGTACCCATTGCCATCTCTAGCATGGTGGCTTGCACATCGAGATGAAGATTGAGTCAAGAGAAGACATCTGGAAGCTTTATCAAGGGCATCAAATACCAGACTTAAGTCCTACTCCAAAACTGTGGCGTCAAGAGACGCAAAGAAAGTGGTTTAGGGTTAGACTAAAGTCACGTGTGTTGTATAGATCAATCCCTAGCATACTAGTGGGTTGGTCTCGTAAGCACTTTGAAAAACGCACGACTGTAAAACCCGGTGTTAACAGGGTTGACGGGTTTCTTAATCCTTAGCGGGTCTAGACCCACTAAGGGGTTGGTTAGCCTATATAAAAGAGGAGGAGGCTAGCTAGGGTTGATAAGGAATTAGGATTGAGTTCTAGGCTTAGGTTAGTGCTTTCTCTCCTTTATGGTGTGAGTAAGAGTGTGACTTGTGAAAGATTCTTTGTAACCATAAACTGTAAGAATCATTCCTCTTCATGCAATATATCAAGTTCTTGCAATCTTTGTGTTCTTGTCTCTTCTTGCATGAGTTTTTGCCTTCGCTTATATTGATTTGGCTCATTCGTGTCTCTCTTGTTTTTGCTATGATCCATGATGTATAATAAGCATATTAGTAGGTCCTTTGAATCAATCTTTGCCAAGCTAGATCACTCTATAGCAAGAATCACGATCTTATTTGGTTTTAGCCTTGTCTTAACCAAAATCTAGAGAATCAACTGTACTGTTGTAGGAGGCGAATTGCAGCCAATGATTTGAAATTTGATTCATCGTATTGCTCATGGATTTGACGAACACAACACACCCGTACGACTTTTGGAAGCACCAGCACAGGGTATCATATAGAGAAGTAAATTTGACGTGCCTGTATCCACCAGCCCATATCTTGCACTTCCCTTCAAGAGCCTTTTTCCAGAGGGTGGCAGCAAATGCAGGACAGTCAAGTATGATACTTCTGATTAGGCGGATGGAATGGAAGTTCTCAATCTCAAAGGCGTGTTCAATATCTTGTCTTCGGACGCGCTGCACCAGAAGCTATTGCATTGTGAAAGATGTGGATCCTGTCAGTGATACCCTCCAAAACATTATCTTTTCCACCAACAGCGACCTTCAGATTGGCAAATGGCAACATGGAATTTCAGTCAGCTTAGCACCATTACCTCTTATAAAGCAAAATTTATACAACAATGACAGTCATGGATAGTTGATGGCCCATTTGTTTCAAGAGCCGGACGGGTCTGTTCTTTTCGGCTGCGGCTTATGGCTGAAATTTTTTAATTTTGGCTGTTTACAGTAGAGATTACGGAGAGATAGATACTCACTTACGATTTTGGCTGGTACAGATGCTGGGCTTTTAACGTGTAGATCGTTTAACTTGTAGATCCAATCTTGAGAAAATAGTCCGTTTGAAAGTTAGGTACTATAGCAAAAGCCAAAAGAACAGGCCTAGACAACACAGGGAACAGTAGATGGCTTTGTGGGGAGAGTATTTATATACATTGTTATACCTGGCAGACCCATCACTTCAGATTCAGAATAATAGAAATAAACAAAGAACGAGCCTAAGGAAAAACACATCCCAAAGAATAGGTTGCATCAATTGATATGAATCTCTCCACATTTGATTTTTAAAAAATCAACAATATTTTAATATATGGTTCCAAAACACCTGACACCTGTTACTTGTCAGGCAAAAGTATAGATGTTTACATAAAATTAAAATACGAGGAAAAAGAAAATTGGTCTATCAGTTCATCAGATGTCATGGAAACACAAAGCACAAATCATAGCTACCATAAGGATTTTCTTAGGTGGAGAAATACCATAGAGGAAACAAATCCCATGATATTGACTATTCAGGTCATGCATGGACAAAGGAGATCACCTCATATAATACATCTTTGCTAAAAATTGTTCGAAGTAACTCCCCAACATTTTCAATGCAAGTCTGGGTGAGAACCTGCGAAAAAATGTTAAGTTCCTGCCAATATTTACGTGTAATCAGTAAATTACATTCGAGTTGGCTAAGATATAGTAAGTTTACTGCCATCATCAACGGAGGTCAGGGTTCAAGCAGTCACTGGATAGTGGGATCCAAAGTCATATTTTAATTCCAACTATCAAGATAAATTCGGATTTAACACATGATCGTCGAAAGAGTAGGGTCTCCTTATGCAACAAACAAGTAGTGCAACCAGAATTCAACACCAAAAAACGAAATTTGTGGACATGTAAATGCATAACGGTCTACATGTTGGGATAAACTCTGAACACCATTCCATTAATCGATTATAGTATGTCATCTTTTGCAGTACGAGAGTTAGTACTGGAATCGTAATCTGGCCTACAAATAGAAATTGCCAGTCCAAGCGGAAAAGGATGGTGCAGAAACCAACATTACCTTCTCAAGGCTGTAATTTCGCATCCTCTTCTTCTTCCTTGACTCCGCCATTTCCTGTTACGGTTCACACCATCCAGTTTCAGCTCAAACACAAGTTCATAGTCCCAACGATCTCAACACAAACAAGAAACCGATACCTTGGCGGCCAGGCGCTTCTCCTTGGCGGTAACCGGCTGCTTCTTCACCTTGGCCTCGCCGCCGCGCGCCACACAGGCATCGGAGGGCCTCTTCCGCTTCTTGCTGTCATCAACCCCCTTCTCCAGCGGCTTGGACTTCATCGCCGCCGGCGGCCATGGCGAGCAGGTGTGGTGACCGACCAGCGATCGGAGGAAGAGAGAGCCAAGGGGGTGTACTCGAGGCCGCGTAGGTTAGGTAGGGTTTATAGGCTCCCATCTTCTCGTCTCGATGCGACTGGCTTGGGTGGGCTTACGCTTCGGCCCAAATATAAGCCCACGTAGTGAACTTGGCCCATAAGGAAGGCAGCGACCTTTCTAGACGCTTTACTTGGGCCGGGCCCAGATGCCACGCTCTGACCGGTCAAAGAGCTGGAGGGTATTACGGTCAATTCACAGAGGGGGTTTGGGGTTTCCCCCGCCGCGACGCGCCCCCCTGCTCTGCTCTGCCTAGGCGACGCCGCCGCTCCCGCGCGGATCGCCTCGGCTTCCCGCGAACGGCAGAACAGCGGACAGCGGGGCACGGGGGGTGAGTCGGGTGACACGCGTGCGGTGCGGGTGGGTGGGGGGTTCCGTGCGTGGTGCGATGAGCCGTGCAGCGAGACGGGCTTGGCTTTTTGGGTTCTAGTGTCCGTCTGATGCGCTGCGGCCGCGCGTGTGTGGGCGTGCAAGCGGCAACGGTCGCGGGGTCTAGGCCGCACACGCCCGCGCGCGTTCGCGTCAAGCTGGGAAGACCACCGATATGGCTTATTTTGTTCTTGTTCTATATAACTAAATATATAAAAAAAATTATATCAGCATAAATAATACAAAAAATCAGATAAAAAAATAAAAAAGTTGTAAACCAGAAACTAAAGTCATTAGAGCAGACCTGAACCGCCGCCGTCTACTGGACCTGGTGAAAATTTCCACTCCTGGTGGACGCTAGTAGCCCACTGATCTGCTAATGCTAGGTGTTGACCTGCCTTGCTTGGAGCACAAGAAGTAGCAGCTTACGATATTCTTACTAGCTTAATCTAAGAGATGGTACATGAATTGTTCGTACTAAGATTAGCAGCAGGTTGGGAACTATATTGTTAAGAAAATATAAGTTGGAAAAATTTTAGCTTGCGCTTCAAAGCTCAAAATGGCTTTGCTGAATTTGATTTGAGTATAAACAAGGGGCTGCATGTAACCATTGAGAAACTAGACAAAGTAGAAAGCTACCTCACTTCCTTTTATCCACGCAACTCAAGCGTGTGGTCATATTCCAAAATCTCGCGCATCTTTTCACAGTTATTGTGCGTTCAATGACGATGCACTCCCCTGTGTTTGGAATGTATAAACAAGCATCCAATACGCTTTTGCGCAAACCGGCGACTATCATACGACAACTCGAGCCCAGATGCCTAAAGTATGATCGAAATATGCAGATGTGCGCTGCAACAACAACATGGAGCATACGATAGCTCAAATATGGAAGAAAAAATCGTGGCACTAACGGGTGTTTGGGACTGCTCTATAAACTCTGCTCCACAAACTCTACCGTGGAGCAGCTCCACAAAAAATCTGGAGTTTGTGGAGCACCTCTTTAGGTGCTCTCACAACTTCACCTTTTTTCCTCGAACAGAGTGCGTGGAGCTGAACCTGTTTGGCTAAAAAAACGTGGAGCGGAGCTGAAAAACGTGGAGTGGAGCAGTCCCAAACACCCCCTTAATATACGGTATAGTTATCAATACACAATACCTTCGTGTTAAAGCGTTAGCACAAATTACACACACAAACACTCAGGTGGACCAGCATCCACCCTTCATACTTGTTTGTTCCAATACCTTCTTAAGGCTCGCTTTAAATAGATTTAGTTTTCTACTTCTGAATTTTTAATTTCGTTTTTTTAGATTTTTTTATTTTTTATATTATTCATGATGCTATAATTTTTTTAAAAAAATTTAAATATAATTACTCAGAAAAACTAATGACTTTTACAGCTACAGCTACAGTGCATTTCAATCAGTATTTCAGTAGAGTACCCAGAAAAGTTTCTAGCCAGTTGAAACAGGCCTAAATACAAGCAAAAAAAAACCCAAATCACACGTAGCCCTAGCACGACAAAACCCCAAATCACTCGTAGACGCCACCAATTTTATCCCCTTCCCTCCACAACCTCCTCAGCCCTCTTCCCTCCCCCATTTTGAGATCTAAAATCCAAATCCTTCCCCTTTTTGTCCGCCCCCTCCCATCATCTCATCCTCCATTCCTCGCTCGCATCGCTTCCCTCCACCACTCCTCCTCCCGCCCCTAACCCCTACTAGTCTCTTGTACTCCAGT
This sequence comes from Dendrocalamus latiflorus, assembly GCA_017311315.1. Taxonomy (NCBI): domain Eukaryota; kingdom Viridiplantae; phylum Streptophyta; class Magnoliopsida; order Poales; family Poaceae; genus Dendrocalamus; species Dendrocalamus latiflorus. Next base: position 1,546,386 of record CM029611.1, read on the forward strand.
GGCAGCAGCCCTAGCGGAGCAGCTGCCAGATCCCGGAAGCAGAGCTGCCACCGATCAAGAAACCCCCAGGCCCGAGCCCCCGCCTCTCGATCCGCGCCGAGGAGCGGGAGCTGTGGAGCGCCGGAGCTGCGGGGACAGGGGAGTGTTGGTGTTGTTAGATCCGCCGATCTTGGCGACGGAGATGGCTTCCTCGGTCGAGAAGGCGAGCTCCGATCCGTGGGTTTTTTTGCTCCATCTGTGGCTGCAATGGTGGATGTGGGTCTAAATCTGCTGGCTTTTTTCCTCTCGATCTGTTGCAGGGGAGCGGGTCGCTGGATCCGGACGAGCGCACGGCCTCCGGCGAGCCCAAGGCCTGCACCGACTGCCACACCACCAAGACGCCGCTCTGGCGCGGGGGCCCCTCCGGCCCCAAGGTGAGATCCTCTCCGATCCGGTCTTGGCTTTGGGTTTCCCGATCTGTGCATTTTCGCCTGTGATTTGCGGCGGCTGACCGACGGATCTGTCTGTTTCTTGATGCAGTCGCTGTGCAACGCTTGCGGGATCCGGTACCGGAAGAAGAGACGGGAGGCGCTGGGCCTGGACGCCGGCGAGGGCGCCGAGCAGCAGCAGAAGAAGAAGACCAAGAGGGAGAGGGAGGAGGTGACCGTGGAGCTCCGCATGGTGGGGTTCGGCAAGGAGGTGGTGCTCAAGCAGCGGCGGCGGATGCGGCGGAGGAGACGCCTCGGCGAGGAGGAGAAGGCGGCCATCCTCCTCATGGCCCTCTCCTCCGGCGTCATCTACGCCTGAACCTACCCACCTACCTAGCAACAAGAGAAAGAAAAAGGCAGAATGAGATGGGAGGAAGAGAGTGATTTGCTTAACATGCATGATCTCAGTCAAAGAGATGTGTCTACCCTTTTTTCCTGGTTCTTCCAATGCCTAGTTTTCCAGCTAATTAGTTCGATCAAAGTGGAAGCAAGTTAATAATTATGTAGCAGTAGCAGTTCTTCTTCCTTTTACTGTCACTTCTTATTCTTGCCTAGTTGTAATGTTACTGGTAGTATTTTAGTAGCGTGTAACGTTGCAATGTAAGAAGAGCTTATGATCATCCCGTCTATTCTTGCAAGAGAGTAGCTCCAGGATCTGACCCGCGTAAGCATGCAGTTTTTTCAGCATCTTTGGCGCCCGGAAATGCCGGCTCTTGCTTGATCTGTGCAGTGCCGACTGATGGTTGTGTCTGCTCTATGGCATTGTTGCTGCTGTGCTGGGATCTGTGATGTATGCATGGCTGTTTCTGCTTCATATTCATGATCTGCCGGTGATGTGATGCTTGCATGGTTGTTTTAATAGCTGGGATCTGTTGATGCTCCAATGTTTGACCTTGAATCTTGAGCAATGGCATGGCAGCTAGATCATTCCTATTTCGGTCTGGTTGAGTGATGAAGTAGTCTGGTCAGCATCCAAGCTATTTCTTGAAGTGGAAAAGTCAGCACTCAACACATTCTCACAGGTCCTTGCTGTTCTACTCCTGCTATTACCAGCTAGCAGTAGCTTACTAGGGAGTGGATGTTGTGTGATGTTGCAGGGTAGCAAAAGGTCATAGGATGTTTCTAATTTTCGAGGGTGCGTGCTGCAGAATGCTCTTGGGGATCTTGTGATGGTTGCTTGTTTGTCTTGGTTGAACAAGGCTTTGATGTTACAATAATAATGCATTATGCTTGTGGCCTGCCTGGCCTGTGGGTATCTTGTGATCCTGGTTGTTGGTTTGTTCCATTTTGTTCTCAACCCAAAGCTTGCGATTTTGTTCGTGTGCGGATGCTGGAGAGAGAGAGAGGAACACCCTTGTTGTGCCCAAGATGGTGACAAGTGACAATGTTGTTAGTACATCCCGAGCGATAGCAAATGCTGCTGATGCTGATGCATGTATTGTAGCTGCCTGTATGATTTGGTGATGAATCAGATGGTTACCAATTATAGAAACGAACTGTGACCAGGACATGGTTGCTTTCCCTGGGGAGGCGTCATGGTTTTGGAAAGGAATGAGGTAAGTTTTGCCGGGCTTGGCTTGGTCAAGGTGAAATAAAAAAAGGAGCTACCCCTCAAGAAAAAGGTGAAAGGAGGAGCTCGTCTGGTGTGGTGGCCACACGAACATGACGCCGTGTGGCCGGGCTGAATTTCCATTTCCGATTGGATTGAGGTTAGTTTGGTTCGACCATTTCGAACCAGGCTGAAATGATCCGATGGTCTACCTGGGCTGGCTAAGGTTAGGTTTTCTCTGGGCTGTGTTATAACTTTTAATTAAAAAATTTTGAATTTTGACTATTCGTAAAGAGAGTATAGAGAGATATCTATGTGTGATTTTGACCGATATAGATAAAGTCGGAGCAGTGTCTACTACATTCAACTTGTAGACCATATCTTGAAAAGACATTCCGTTTAAAAACTAGTTACTATACAAAATCAAATCATAAGCCTAAGAAAACTTATCCTAATTTTATATTTTGGGGGCCTAGCTAGCTCGGCTTAACTCGGTAAATGTGTAACTCTAAACCTAACTTCTGGTCATTGATAGAAAATCAGTAAGACCCTGTTTGGTAGAGCTTCACCAATAACTTCATGAGCTGTTGTAAGCTGTTTTTTGCCAAACACCCTTTTTGCAAACAGCTTCATGGATGAAGCTCCTTAAATCATGCTCTCACAAGGGAATGGGGTGGGGTGAAGCTGAAAATAGTAGCTTTTCACAGCTCTCTCCCTCAGGCTCGCAGTTTTAGGAACCCACTGCCCTTGTAGTTGACAGAAAATACAGCACTTTGCCACTGGGTCCCCACGCCTGTTTCCTCTCCTCCCGTTCGCACTGATTTTAATTTTTTTATTTTAATTTTTTAATTCATACTCATTCAAATATATTATTTTTTAATTCATATGACCATATACAAACATACAACTCCAAATGTTAGAACAAGTCAGGTAGACAGGGGCATCTTGGACAATTGCCCTCTCTCAGCCATGCATGAAGCTGTTGGTGAAGCTGTTTTGCCAAACAGTTTTCCAAAACAGTTTTAGCTTCACCGGTGAAGCTGCTCGTGAAGCTGAAACAAAAAAAACAGCTTCACTAGTGAAGCTGAGCTGTGCCAAACGGGGCCTAAATCACCAGTGTTTTTTTTGGGGGTTGGGTTGGGGGGGGGGGAAACATATGATGCCCCAATAACTCTTTTCTTGGGTATAGTTTGAAAAGAAAAAAAAAGTATGTTCACAATAACTCAAATAGCATTTCAATTTGCAAATTAAGCTAAACTATGTTCTACGGCATTGTTTGCTCAGGAGTCAGGACAAGTTGCTTCAGTAATAGAAAAAAAGGGACTAGTATACCATTGGGAACACTTGCTCACTTTTTTTTTTGGTCTCCAAAACCTCGTAATAGCGTCCATTTCATTACTAGTACTCATATCTACTTAAGTCTTTTTCTTCGTCTTTTCTAGAGAAGCACAGAGCTCAACCATCCTTTTGTTTGATAAACCTAGTAAAAGTAGTTATTCAACAATCACTACTTTTACCAAACCTTCAAGGCTTTGACGCGGTCAGTCCACCGCTCCACCACTGATAGCAGCTTGCAAGTTGTATTTATGGAACCAAAATCATGACTTCAAACTTTAGGTTATTGTTATAGGGGTGACCTAATTCTCCATAATGGGGTCTTACAACTGGCTCAATATATAATATGTATAATAGTATAGGGACATGTGTATAAAAGAATGTACCAATATATCCTTAGCTTTTATAATTATTAAGAAGATAGCGTAGAAATTTCACTTCCAATCCACTCATGTATATAAGCCCCTAAGAGGGGTATGAGGGGTCAAATCTATTCATTTCATACATCAGCACTCTCTCCTATCGTTGGCTCTTTCTAGCTAGTTCCCCTTCTTTACTGTTTGATTCGTAGCCACAATAGTTATATTTTCTGTGATAAATAATGCATAAAACTATTAGAAAAATGAAGAAAGCAGTGTAGATTTAGGGCTCCTTGTTTATTGGACTGGACCATGGGTAAGCTTGGGCCTAAAATGGCCCGACCACTTTGCTCCATAAAAGAACATACATTAGGATAACTCTACGCCATCCAAGTGGCTGAATCATCAAGCCAGGTGTTGTCTTCTCCTTTAAAAGTTTCACACCCCTTGTTTTCTTAGCTGCCACCTCTCACCTCTTAACTTGTAGGCTCATCCTATCGCAAACAACCGCCTCATTGCTCCCATCTTCATTGTTGATGCTAGCACCTTTATGACCCATTAGCATCCTCCTTTTCTTCTCGCCTTCCCTCACCGGTGGTCACCATCTGCTTATGCATAACCACCATGTACTTCTTCATTGCCTACCATTTTGCAATCCTATTATTTGAAACCTAAGGTCAGGAGGATGATAGACGTGCTTCCATATTTTCCTCCCGATGTTTACCATCACCACCACACCCAAAAAGGTATCCCAAATTTCTACAATTTCCTTCTATTTGTATGATAGGGAGCACAAAGCGCATAAAATGGCAGCTTCACATGGAACATGTTTTAATCGTTTTTCATGTGTCTCGCTTGGTAATTTTACACTAATATCTACTATTTAAAAGAAAAAAATTGGTGGTGATGATTCACCACCACTCCTGGTGGTGGTTCATCTGCCATCACTCCACCACTTAAAATGATGTTTCAACAGATGAGACCGATTAATGAGCTTCCCCTGCTTACGCCTCTCCCTCTCGCCCCCTCCCTTCCCACCCACCCACACCGCCTTCCCCCTCTCCCCGCCTACTCCTCCGTCGCCACTTCTCCGCCTCACCCCTCCCCCTCCTCTCCCTGTTCGCTTGTCCTCTCATCTAATCCACTTCTCGACACCACCACACGCACGCTTCCTCCCCCACTACGACACCTAGGGTTAGGGTTCCAGCGACCTAGGGCGGCGATTGTGGGAGAGATCCATGTCCACTGACTCGCCCCCCACTCCCATTGCCGACGCTGTCGCTCGGCACAGTGGAAAATGGGAGTGGCGATCTAGGGCCGAGATTACGAGAGAGATCGCCGTTGATAGAGCCCCTCGAGATTCTGGCGATCTAGGGCGGCGATTACGAGAGAGATCCATGTCCACTGACCTGTCCCTACTCCCGCCGTCGGCGTTGCCGCTGGGGCGGTGGATCTCGAGCCTGCGCCACCAACTGAGCCCACAAGGTTCCGGCGATCTAGGGCGGCGATCCATGTCCACTAACCTGCCCCTGCTCCCACCGTTGGCGTTGCCACCCGAAACGGTGGATCCTGAGCCTGCGTCGCCGACCGAGCCCCCCGAGGTGATGCACAAGACGAGGGCTGTCAACTTCCTCGACCGTCGTATCCCCATCATCTACAAGAATGACACTAGCCCATGCCTGCTCCTCGCCATCTATGAGAGCCCTCCTTCTCTCACTTCCCCGAACCCTCTCCCTAGAACAAAATCAATTAGGTGGTACATTTTTTATTACACTTAGCTTTTGAAGTCAACCTGAGTCATGTGGCAAGAGCTATAGTGGGCCTGTTTGGCAACGGCTGCGGCTTATGGCTTTTGGCTGAAATTTTTGAATTTTGACTGTTTACGGTACAGATTACGGAGAGATAGATACTCACTTGCGATTTTAGATGGTACAGATGTTGGGCTTTTAACGTGTACATCGTTTAACTTGTAGACCCCGTCTTGAGAAAATACTCCATTTGAAAGTTAGGTACTGTAGCAAAAGTCAAAAGCCGCCAGCTTCGGAGGAAAAGAACAGACCCAGTATTGTACTACCATGCTATGACCAGGGTGAATCTCGGTTATATAGAATGCTAATGATAGCAATTGCGCTAAGTCCCTTAATGAGCAATGCTCCTATAATTAATTTTAGTTTCCCTTTCTATATGATTTGATTTTTAAATCTTAAGAAACTAAACTTGGCCTTGCTTCCTAGAATAGCATAATTTTACAATAAATATGCTGTACAATATGTATTTATAGATATATGCATATCTGTAATTGTAGGAATTAATGCCCTTCTACCTTAATCTTGTCAATCAAGTCCAAATTTGCAATTCTTATCTTCAATAATAACAACTCAGTGGAGGGGCGGTGAGGCGGCCGATGTGGAAGAGCCAGTGTTCTCAGGCGGTGAGGAGGGGATGGAGGCGGCGCCACGCGATGGATTGGTGGCGGCCTCGGGCGGCGAGGAGGAGAGGGAGGAGCAATCAGCATTCTCGGGCGGCGAGGAGGGGATAGAGGAAGTGCCATGCGGTGGAGGGGCGACGGGCGACTTGCAGGGGCGGAGGAGAGGGAGGTGGCCTGGGAGACGAGGAGGAGAGGGAGGTAGCCTCGAGCGGCGAGGAGAGGGAGGTGGCCAACATGGAGTCGCCGATGAGGAGGAGTCACCGACGGGGGACATGAAATGGAATGGGGAATCCATCGCTCGGTTTAATGTCTAGGGACACTATGATCATTTTATATGGGTATTTAGCCTTGCATAAATGGAAAATGGGCTGAAATTTTAAATAAGGTAAATTATTAAATAAAAATTAAAAGATAGCGTAAATGAACAATTTAAGTTAACTATAGGATAAAATAATTGTTGACAAATAAAGCGGGGACAAATCCTGAATTATCTCAAACCATAACCCTAAGCATCCCCATTCCCAAACCGGTTTCCTCAAAACCCTAGCCCGACCAACCTTCGCCATCCATCCTCCTTCCGCCGCCGCCTCCGCAGCCGCGATGGCAGGGTCCTCAGGCGGCGCCGCGTCCTCCGCCCGCAACATCCCGGTTGACCGATTCTACAACCCTCCCCACGTCCGCCGCCAGCAGCAGCAGCAGCGTCTGCAGAGCCAGCGGCCTCCATCGCCATCGCTGTCCCCGTCCCCGTCTCCGCGGTCAGCGAGGCAGAAGGCCGCGGTGGCGGCGGCCGCCCTGACGGATTCGGACAGCCGGGTCGATTCCGACGACTCCTCGTCGACGACGTCGTCGAAGCCTTCGCTGGCATCGACGGCGACTGACGTGAATGTGACGGCGGCGGGGGCGGGGGCGGCAGAGGAGGCTGCGAATTTGGAGAGGTTTCTCACCTCCACGACGCCCTCGGTGCCCGCTCAGTACTTGCCCAAGGTATTCTGAGGTTAAGTTTGCTGTTGTAGACTTGTAGATTGCGGCGTGGTGATTTTGAGGTACCGAGAACTTCCTATGGCGGGTGATAGGAAGAGCAACAAGTGCAATTGTTTAGCCTATTAGCTGTGAGATCTAGTTTCGTTTCCATCTTTTATGATTTTAGGTTTTAGGAAAGTTGCTGAGCCGTGACTGCAAAGGAAAATGTAGCCGTGGTAATTTCTGATCTGTAGTTGCTATTTGCTTAGTGGTATAGGCCCATTGAAATGGTTCGATACTGCATTTGCAATGGAAAATGAATGCTTCTGGAGAAACATCTCATTTAAGATCCATAGAAGAGTTCATATTTCAGAATTTACTCTGGGCTTCTTGTTTTTAGCTTTGATTGATAGTTCCGGACCATCGAAAGTTCTTAATGATAGTAACCGGGGATGTAGAGCAACAATCATTCATCAATGTAAGAAGAAGATGATCCTAAATCTAGTTAATATGAATTGTTTTTTTAACTGCTGCTGCCTTGGGCCCCAAGAGGTGTTTGTCTAATGTATTTCATAAATAGAGACATTGCTTGAACTTAATAAAATGTGTATTCACCCAGTGTTGATTGGTTTAGCTGATTTTTAAGCACTATTTTGGGCTTCACATTGTTAGTGAATAGTGGTGAACTGGAAAAAGACAGTCTTTCTGGAACTTTTGCCTTCCTAATTACTGCACTTGCCATAACTTTGATCTAGTAAATGATTTAGTTACTCTGATTTTATCGGCACATCCATGTAATATGTATCTGTATTCATTGCCATCTACAGTTATTGATTTTGTCTGAATAATGTAATCATGTAATGCACACAGACTGCAATTGGCAAGACAGGTTATTAAATTATTAAATCATGTAGTGATATTTATACAATGTTCTGTTCGTGCACAATTGATTTTAGTTTTCATCAAAGGAGACAACTTTTATTAAAGAAAAGAAGCTTTGTCTACTAATTCATTCTATAATTTGGTTGTAACGGTTTTGTTCTCTTGCAGACGAGCTTGAGGATGTGGAGGAGTGGTGATACAATGGATTCACCACCTTACTTCTGCCTTGAAGATCTGTGGGAGTCTTTCAGGGAGTGGGGAGCCTATGGGGCTGGTGTTCCCCTGGTGCTAAATGGCAGTGACTCTGTGATACAATATTATGTGCCATATCTTTCTGCTATCCAGCTATATGCTGATCCATCTAGACCTGCTGCAAGAACCAGGTAGCAACCTTATCTACGCCATGCCAAGTTATGATGTCTAGAAATTTCTCTATTCTGGGCAGATTTACTTCACTTTGTTTGTGTCTTTGGTTGTGCACTTGTGCTTTTGTTTAATTGAGCTTTAGGATGTTCATATGGTAACATAAAACTTCACTAAATGCTAATGGAATGGTAAGGAATGCATTCCAGGATTAGCCTAGCTCTGATCCAGGATGTCAATTTATTACATCTGTGCCAAGTTATGTGAACATCAATAAATTATGCATGTGTATTATTGGGCTAGAGCTTAGGCCAGAGTAGGGATTCCCCCTTTTTTCAGTTAGATTTCCTGGGTCCTATTAAGGCAAATTTCTCATGCTTTGGTGAGTTTTTTAGGAAAATGCTTTTGTGGTGAAATCTTAGCTAGCTTCAGTGTCACATGATTCTTACGAGTACTAGGACATGGCTACTATTTTTTGCAAGTTTAAATTCATTCCTCTTATGGACATATAAAAGAAGATTATAGAAAAGTAGATGAATGAGAGAAGTTCTGGGATCGTTAAGAGACAACCTACTCATTGCTCAGTAAGGTTGCCTTTATTATCTTGGTGACGTCTTTGATAGTGTATAATTTTGTCTAGTTATTTTTCTCGCTTACTTAAGGCGTCCTGGGGATGAAAGTGATGGGGAATCTATGGATACTAGCAGTGAGAGTAGCAGTGAAATTGACATTGACCGATTAAGAGTCTCATCCATGGAAGCTACACATCAGCTGGAAAATGGTGGCTTACAAGGTGATGATGGTGAAGCTTGTGCATCGGCAGGTTTTCGAATATTTGAGTATCTGGAGAGGGATCCGCCATATGGTAGAGAACCTCTGACAGACAAGGCAAGTTTTTCTTAGACTCATGCTTACTACAGATGTCCTGTTTATAGAATCTTATTCTGCATGTCCTTCAGATATCAATTCTTGCGGGTAGATTTCCAGCTCTGAAGACATTAAAAAGCTGTGATCTGCTGCCATCCAGTTGGATGTCTGTTGCATGGTATGTTTCAAATACTATTGAGCTCTTTACACTCAGTTTCTACTTACCTTTTTCCAATGGTAAGATGTGTTCTTTTCCATTGATATGTTATGGTTCTCTTTTGCTATATAAATGCTATGTAATAAAAGTTTGAGATTGCTATAAGATTTTAAGGTCAGTGTTTTGTTGTGAATTTCCCCTTTGTACGTATGCAGCTAATCATTTCCAGACTATATCTGCACTAAGTCGAACTCATGTTTTATAATCTGTAGTGTCTAGTTTCACTGCCAATGTTGCACTTGTTTTCATGTAGACAATGTCTTGCTTTGTAAGAACTAGAATGATGCTGTTGCAATGGTCAGAAATATGACATCTGCCAACTGTGCTGGCCCATGCAGAGGATGCCTACCAGTTGCAGTGCCTAACAATGGCATGCCTACTGTGCTGAATTTCAGCATAATGTAGTGTAGAAGAGCAACACTTCTAATATAGTGTTGCTATGATTCTATACATTACTGGTTTCATCCTCATGCTTCCGATTGCAGGTACCCCATATATAGAATTCCAACAGGACCAACATTGAAGGACCTTGATGCCTGTTTTTTGACATTCCATTGCCTAGCAACACCTTCCAAGGGTAAAATACTACTAAGTACTTTCAAGTGCCATATGAAATAGGGAGTTTATTTTGCCTCGGATAGATGGCATCAGCTTAATATTCGCTTTTCTAGATGTAACTTGTAGATTGCACTGATAATTCTCCATTGGTGCATAGAATGATTACATTCCTGTTCGTCTTGCAGATAGCAATCCCACTACACCAGCATGCCCTGGTTTTGGGGCAATCAACCGTTGCACCAATGCAACGGGCAAACTATCTTTGCCTGTCTTTGGACTGGCATCTTACAAATTCCGCAGCTCCATTTGGGCGTCTAACGGGGCCCAAGAACGGCAGCGTGTCACCTTGATGCAGGAGGCTGACAACTGGCTCCGCTGCATACAAGTGGATCATCCTGATTTCCGGTTTTTCGCCTCCCATTTTGGTAGGACGTGGAGATGACTGTAAAATGTTTGCTAGTTATGACTGTTTGCCGTCTGAATTCAGCTGCCTTGAGCACACCTGATTATGGCACAGAGAGAACAACGAATGAGTGCCCTCTTGTACGGGGGTTGTATTAGTTAAAGCCTACATGCTAACTTTTCCTTGTCTCCAATAAGTTATCTGGTGTAGGCAGTGGCGTAGCCAGGATTTGTAGCTATGGTGGTCCATTGTCTAAAATTTATTTAACCGCTATAAATTTAACATGTCGGTACACAAGTATATGAATTACGAAATGCAATTAAGGGAAAAAAGGACATACGAACTTCATAAAATAGACGAATATAGCTTTCTTAACATAGAATTGAAATATTACATACCCATAGTAGTTGAAGAACAGTACGTCACTACTTCTTCTTCTTGTTAGGATATAAAGAGAACATCACAGTAATTTTATATTAGAACATTAAATACATTCTATATTATGGACAAAGCTATTTAAAAAATACATTTTATAAAGGAGTAGATCAGAAGAGTTTGCTTGCGTGGGTAACTTCCTGAAAGCCGCATTTGGGGCAAACGCAAGCTAAGACAACAAATACCTACCTCGGCAAATTTACGAGACCGTTTACACCGACTTCTGTTCACAGAAGAAAGAAGGTAATATAAATATTTAACTTTCTAAAACAATTTCTCTATTTCTCTCATCCTGAAAACAAGTTATGGGACACAGACATATCACTACCTCACTCTTCTCGCTCCTGTCTCGCACACGCATCTCTTTTTTATTTTCCCCACCACTTGTATCCTCCCACTAAAAGCTTTTTTTAGTCATTACTATTTATTTTAGCTAAAAACCATCAACTGTCGTTCAATATGAACATGCCAAGCTAGTCATCGATTTTATTGTACATCTAGATGCCAAGCTAACCAACGATTTTACTGTACATCTAGATTCCCAAGTTGCGTGTCATTAGCTTGACACATATAGAGCAAATTAAATGATTTAGCGGGAGGTAAAATGCAGCTGTGATTCAACAAGTTTTTGCATTATGATCAAATACATGAAGGCCTCATTATCCGAGCGCAGGGTGGTCCGCGGCCCACAGGGACCACCCTGTAGCTCCGCCAATGGGTGTAGGTAATCTTTTTTGGGAAAGTAAAGATGGAAAGAAGAATTGGAGACTTGTAGAACTTTGAAAAAAAAGAGAGGAAAAAAATAAAGATTTTCATTAGAGTTAAGAGAACATCATGTGTATGCATGTTCTCTCTCACTTGTTATCCTCCTCTGAATGTTGGACCTCGAATGCGTTGACCAAAAACGTGCATGCTGGCTTAATTTGCCCCAGGCGCCTTGTACACGTCGAATACTAGCCACAGGCCCACAGTTTGATCTAGCCGATTCATATGCGAGTGTTTGTACTCTTGCCAAAGAAAGAAGATACGAATATGTTGGCAAATAAAGGTATTTTTTTCGTAGGACGCAAGGATATGCTGTGAAAATAACCCGATCTCTGCACGACCTGGTAGAGCGCGACTTGTTCCATCCAGGCAGGACAGGCGAGGCGAGGTGGCACACGGTTTTGCCCAGCAAATCACAGCTACAGCCTACATGACACTTGCTGACTGCTGCTCCACTATGCTAAATTAATCGCAACGTAAACAATGGGTCTCTCCATTTTATTTCTATAAGTCGGTTTTTTTTAGTGTAGCCAATTTTTATGTAGTAACTAGCTTTCAAACTTGATGTCTTATAAAGACAGGGTCTATAGATCATTGGAGTAGATAATGCAGTGACTTCATTTATATTAACTAAAATCGCACGCGAGTCTATTTCTCCATACTCTCTCTTATAAACAGCTATAATTCACAGCTAAAAATATAAACTGCAACCAAAAAAAAAAAGACTCGGTGTAACATCACAGCCTCCGGCACCGTACGTGCTCTCTTGCTTAATCTCTCTCTATCCGTTACCTGCTAAGCACTAACGACGAAAATTTCAGATCTTTCAAAATCTATTTTAAATAGAGTATCTTCTTAACAAAAAAATTAACAAAAATAAAAATCATCGGCCAAAAACAAAAGAACGCAGTTAAAAATCATCTGCAAAACCCGTGCAGACACCGGCTTAATTTGCTGCGTCGCAAATCGCAATCATCCGTCCCGTCATGGCCGGCCTCAAACTCACCCCGTTTCCGACCCCTCTCTCGGTGTATATATAATATACAAGCTCCCAACACGTTACCAACACACACATTTGACGTTTGCGCTGGGTGCAACCAAAAAAATGAGGGATCTAGAGGAGCTCCAAGGCGCGGCGCCACCGCGGAACGGCAGCGACGGGGCGGGGTCCGCGACCCCGTCGTGGTGGTCCGGCGACCCCGAGGCGAAGCGCCGGCGGAGGGTGGCGGCGTACAAGGCGTACGCCGTCGAGGCGAGGGTCAAGGCGTCGCTCCGCCGGGGCTTCCGGTGGATTAAGGACCGCTGCACCGGCATCGTCCGCCGCTGGTGACAGCCCGGCCGGCCTGCCGGGGAGAGGAGGAGACTGACGAGAATTAATGCCGTCTGTGAGTGTCGCGTTCTACGTTAACCTCGATGGCATGGCATGCGACGTGAGGATGCTTTGACCATCGTGCCCTTGATGTTTATAAAGTTTCTTTTTTTTATGCAAGTTGTTTTTTTCCTTTCATATGTTGTTGCCTGTTTTCCATTTTCGTCGTTGTTATGGATGCGAGAAATATATAGACGAGAATACTTACTTCGAATAACCTGCATTCTTGTGTGCTGTTTAAGGGGGGTGATACAGCAGCTGATTACATGTTTTTCTTCCCTTTTTCTGAACCATATCACAATTAGGCCATCTTATTGAAAGATTTCTAGATGCCCCTCAATTAGTATAGACTTTAGAGATTAAGTATCAATACTTCAGTTCATTCAGATGGAGAGCCGCATCAGTCGGAAATTTATGTAGAAGATTTCTAGATGATCTACAAGAAAACCCAGTAGTATCTTTGAGCGTTCCCATGAGCTGTTCTCTCCTCTGGAAGACAGGAAGATGTCCCAAAATCCAAATAACAATATCAGCCGTTTAGGATAAGTTCTCATAGAACCACTTCAACATTATTCCCCATGTTTCTTATAGCTAGGAGTAAAACCACTGTTACTCCAGACCTTAGCCCCGTAAGATTATGCAGTTACAAAAATTGGGCTGCTTTGCCCAGCTGACAAACAAATCTCAAACCACTTGAAGCAACGTAAGCCCAGGAATCACCTCTCCAATGCGATAAGCAGGATTTGATCCATGGCAAGGTTCCAAAAATCGGAACCGGAAGAAATCCCGGTCGGCGGCCGGTAACGACAACTGGGCGGTTACCAGAAAAACTAGTAAAAAACCAGTCATATTTTGAAAATCAAAATTTGAATTTTGAGATGTTTTGAAACCGATAACCGGAAAAACCAGAAAAAACTAGCAAAAATTCGAAAATCAAAAATTTATACCGGCCAGTTTTTTCGGTTACCGGTCTCCACAGATAAAAATGGTAACCGTCGGGATTTTGAACCCTGATCCATAGGTAACAGCTTCCTCTTTGCTTACCACGAGGACCATTCCAATGTCCATATTGAAGGTTCGCCTCATCCCTGCATCTTCTATTTCCCAGCCTACAGATGTCAGAAAAACAAAAGCTAAGGAGCAGACAGACAGTGCAGTGCATGCAATAGAAATCAAATCAAAGGACTATGAATTGTCGGTCTCTCTCTAAGACTTCTATCCTACACAGAACCCTGGGCTTGATTGGTTGTGATGTTTGTACCAAGCACCCAAATTTCCATCTAGTCCAAGATCAATTATTCTAGGTCCTTCAATACACATGCCAGCACTAACAAGAGCCTACAGAATACTTGTATTAAGTATAAACAATAACAAGGATTTTGCTCAGTCTGAGTTGCTAGATATAATTTGGCGATCAATTTACTTTGATCTTTAAAATTTTTACTGAGTTCTAATATGATTGAATTTGGCTGGATAACATTAAATGTATTCAATATGGATACTAAATAATCCAATAAATTTGAGTACAACACAATTGAATATATTCACTGGCGGTACAAGAATTTACAAGCCAAGCTCACGGGTTGTTAGCTCTTACCTGTTGAATCCACTTGAATACAGGTGGCACTTCCCATGATCCAATAAAAATTTTCACCCCAAGTCCAGAAGGAAATACTCTTGGGATATTATCAGTGAAGCCACCACCAGTAATATGGGCTAGTCCTTTTACACCAACCCTGCTGATAATCTTAAGCACCTATTTTTTTAATTTCGAATGATTGAACTAGAAACCTGGGTAAAAATCTATGGGAAATATGAGATATTCATCAACAAAAGCTAACCTGCTTAACATAGATGACAGTTGGTGCCATGAGAGCTTCACCAACAGTAGTTGTTATGCCATCATTTCTTGGGAGCTGATCAGTCAAGGAGAGTCCGCTTTTGGCCAGTACTCTAAAAACAAGAACATTTTCAGCTATCACTAACCATAAATAATTCAAGAAAAGGAAAACATCAAGGACAAAAAAAAAAGAATTTGTACTATCAATCGTCTATTTGGATTTGAAGCAGATGGAACTGGATAGATGCAATACCTTCTAGCGAGAGAGAACCCGTTAGAATGAACCCCACTGGAAGGAAGACCAATGAGGATATCTCCCTCCACAATGTTTTTACCGTCGATGACCTTATCCTTCTTTACGGCACCCACAGCAAAACCACTTAGATCATATTCACCTTCCGCATAGAAACCAGGCATTTCTGCTTTCTGTAATAACCAATTGCTCATTGATCAATGCAATTGTTTTCTGCAAATTTACTGTTGCTTATTATATTCAGAGAGGTTATGGTCCATATGGAATGCTTCAGGAGAGTAAATACCAATGCTAGAATGAAGTAGATAGCCACGTGAAGTATTTGCCGTACTTTCAGTTGAATTTGTCCATGTATCAAGAATATAAATAGTCAAATAGCCAGAACATTTTGTTACAATTACACTGATCTTTATATATCATAGTTAGGTATATTCTCGCAGCATTTACAAACCATGCTGTTATTAATCTTAACATAATGGCGAATGAGATTCGTGATGGGAAATTAAGCTTAATCTTTAATACCAACATATACAAAGATTCAGGTGACAAACATACAGGTTCAAGTTAGTATTTGTTAGTTAGGGAATCGTCAAAGTATCAGAGTGTAAGCGGAATTCGAGATATATTTGTATGGAGCAAAGGCAGCCACCAACCCAGTGCAAGACAGCTGGCCAATTCTAACACAGTTATCTGATTTACTAAGGTATCCATCACTGCTAAGATTTCACATGCTAAATCATGATTGCTAATTTCAGAAAATCTCACCTTTCCTCTTAGCAGAACACAATATGATTGTTGGCATCCATCCACAATCCCCTTGACAACCTATTAAATTCAAAAGGAAGTTATAGATCCTGTTCTTTTCAGCTTCTAAAAGTTGCTTTTCGGCTTTTCTACAGTAACTAACTTTTAAACGGAATATCTTTTCAATATAAGGTCTACTAGTTAATTGTAGTACATATTTTATCGACTTCATTTATTTCGCCAAAAACCGCACGTGAGTTTCTGTTACTCTGTAATCTCTCGCACAAACAGCCCAAAAACCAAAAGCCACAGCCAAAAGCCACAAGCTGCAGCAAAAAAGAACAGGCCCATAGACAGAGTCACCGCGCTTCATGAGCAAAACAATATTGTGTTAAGTGAGCAAAACAACATTGAAAGTACCTTCTCTGCAAGATCAACATCAAGCTTGCTGGTAGCAAAGTTAGGGCCTGTTCTTTTTGGCTGCGGCTTATGGCTTTTGGCTGAAATTTTTGAATTTTGCCTGTTTACGGTACAGATTATGGAGAGATCGATACTCACTTGCAATTTTGGTTGGTACAGATGTTGGGCTTTTAACGTGTATTACGTTTAACTTGTAGACCCCGTCTTGAAAAAATATTCCACTTAAAAGTTAAGTACTGTAGCGGCTGCGAAAAGACGGCTGGCCGGCCAGGCCCAAATCCTGGAAGAACAGTGGTTTTGCACCTGAAGTTACAATGTCGTTGACACTCATAGCGACCTGCCACGATGAATTAAAAGCATTGATTCACTATGCGACAAGCAGCGCACATAGCGAGTGATGACGTACCAGGTCAACCCAATTGTATAATGAATACCGGTTTCAAACGCAAGCTTCAGCTTTGTCCCAACACCGTCAGTGCCAGACACAAGGTAATCATCCACTGTTCAATTCTTTTTAGGACAAAAACAGTCAGATTTTAAGCTGTTAGATAGAGATTCAACGTCCTAAATTATTTTTTTTTGGAGGGGGTCATTTTTTTTGGAGGAAGGCTTGTATGAGTGGATCCGTTGGATGAAGATCTAACGCTCCAGATCAATCTGACTGTTTTTGTCTAAAAAATAGTCGAATGTTGTATAGACATTCCTAACAACAAAAAGCAAATTTTACAAACTAGAAAAACAGGAAAGGGGCACAGAATGGCACATTGTCTATGCATATCCAAGTGTGTAGCAACAAGTAACAACTAGTTTTTCTACATCTAGATGGCACAGGCTTCTCCCACACAGCCAATGGAGCATCAGCATCACAGCACAATCATAAGCAATGCCCACTTCCCACACTTTTGATATATCTATCAAACAAGAACCTTCAAAACTAGTCATTTTTCTCAACTAAAAAACGCCCGTTGCCTTCTCCGCAACCAATTTTGCATCTAAGCACAAGCTCGGTGTCGACGTCTATGTCCACGCCGGCGCCCTTGTAAATCATGCCCCCATCCCCGTCAGGGCTGGCGTAGGCCATGATGGCACGCTGCATCCTCGCGGCGGTCGGTGGGAAGCTACGGCGCCACGGCAAGCTGTGGGGGTAGTAGCGGCTGGAGAGGTGGCCGGTGCACGAAGGAGGTAGAGGAGGCGGTCAACGCTCATGGGGAGGGAATGAGAATGGCGGCGAAGGTTTAGGGCTTTTCTTTTGATTGTGTGCTACCGCTAGACGTAACACGATTACATGTTTGGAAGAAGGGGGAAGGGTGAGAGTGCTTGCTACGTACGAGAACATATACAATGCTCCAAAGAGTTTGTGCTACCGATGCTCCTGCTCCTTATAAAACAGTGCGAATAGTCATAAAAATCTAAAAAAATTGCATATATAGGGTACGATGAAATCTATCATTCCGTAAAATTTTGAACATAAATTCAACCTACACATATAGAAACAAAGAAGACAAATTTCTGTAAATAGTAGCTTTTTATTTTGGATTCCCTTTTTAGTAGAATTTGTCAATTTGGTCTCTCAATGTGTAGATTGAATTTATATTTGAATCTTTGTGTAACGATATGCATAACCATTTTGAATTTAAAAAGGTTACGCATTTTTTTTGAAACTTTGCATAACCATTTGAACCGTTTCCAAGGAGTAGGAGCACCGGTAGCACGAAACTATTGGAGCACAGGAATGTAGAACTTCTTTTCCGCACCTGGGGTTTCTAGATCTGAGAGGGAAGAGAAGAGGGAGTGGGGTACTGACCGTCGGACGCGTTGGAGGAGGAGCTGGCCATCGTCGGTGAAGCGGTCGGGGAAGAGACTGGCGGTGGCGTCTCGCGGTGGCGACGATCTCCCTGGCCGGTGGTGGCTTCCCGTCGCTGGAGCGCCCCCTCAACAGATCGGGTCTAGGGTTTGTCGGTGGGGTGACGGCGGCACGGTCAACCTCGTGATACGACCCGCCCGGCCCCCACCTCTGTTTATATGGCGCTGGCGACAGGGGCCCACCAGCCTATTGGGCTGGGCGCCCCCGATCAGGGCGCGGTCAAGGGGTTGGCATTTGGCCGTTGGGCCAAATGCCTGAGATCATCGTAACATTCTCCCCCTTGATCTCAATCTATACTTTATCTTTAATTACTTTTGACTTTACACATTCCATCACAGATTAGTGCATAGAACATGTCTCATCGTCACGGTCAATCGCCGATAGATTCAACAGCTACAATACACCTCTCTGTTCTGAAATAGTTACTTTAATCTTTTGAGCCATCTTTTAGTCCAGGAATCATAGGCTTTCCCTTAAACCCATGCCGGCTACATGTTCTCTGAACACGTTGGGTGGTAAGCATTTAGTAAGCGGATCCGCTGGCATCTTTGCGGTACTTATATGCTCAAGACTTATAATTTGATCCCGAACTTTATCTTTCACAACATAGTACTTTATGTCAATGTGTTTGGCAGCACCACTTGACTTATTGTTGTGGGCATACGTTACTGCGGGTTCATTATCGCAGTACAACTTAAGTGGTCTATTGATGTCGTCAACCACTTTTAAACCGGCTATGAACTTCTTTAGCCAGTTCACCTGCCCCGTAGCCTCATAACATGCTACAAACTAGGCATACATTGTGGACGATGTAGTGACGATTTGCTTTGAGCTTTTCCACGATATAGCTCCTCCTGCGAGAGTGAATACATATCCGGATGTAGACTTTCTATCATCTCCCGCAAAATCAGAATCTGTATACCCCACTATATGGAGTAAATCTGATTTTCTGTATGTCATCATGAGGCCTTTTGTTCCTTGCAAATAACGCAAGACTTTCTTTATCAATTTCCAATGTTCTATTCCAGGATTGCTCTGGAATCTGCCAAGTAACCCGGTAACAAATGCTAAGTCAGGGCGTGTGCATACTTGAGCAAAGCTTCCGACAGCTGAAGCATATGGAACCGCTTTCATTTGATCGATCTCATACTGGTTCCTGGGGCATTGAAAATCCCCATATCTATCGCCCTTGACTATAGGTGCAGGTGAAGGACTACATTTATGCATACCAAATTTCTTTAAGACTTTCTCTATGTATGCCTTTTGTGACAGTCCCAATACCCCTTTGTTTCTATCTCGGTGGATTTCGATCCCTAGAACGAACGAAGCTTCACCAAGATCTTTCATATCAAAGTTTGAGGACAAAAACTTCTTTGTCTCCAGTAGCAGACTGACATCACTACTAGCCAGTAGGATATCATCCACATACAGGATTAGGAAGATAAACTTTCCATCTTTAAACTTTGCATAAACACAGTTGTCCTCTACATTCTCTTTAAACCCAAATTTTCTTATTGTACTGTCAAACTTCAAGTACCACTGTCTTGAAGCTTGCTTTAACCCATAAATCGATTTCTTTAGGCGGCATCTCATTCTTTCATTTCCTTCCACGACAAAACCTTTCGGTTGTGCCATGTAAACATTTTCCTCCAAATCCCCATTAAGAAATGCTGTCTTTACATCCATCTGATGTAACTCTAAATAATAATGTGCTACTAATGCCATTATGATTCTGAAGGAATCTTTACATGAGACTGGAGAAAAGGTCTCATTGTAATCAATCCCTTCTCTTTGCGTAAAGCCTTTTGCCACAAGTCGCGCTTTGTATCTTTCTATATTCCCTTGGGAGTCAAGCTTTGTCTTTACAACCTACTGTTTTGGCTCCTTTAGGAATAATTTCCAAGTCCCAGACTTTATTAGTCTTCATGGACCTCATCTCCTCTTCCATGGCCTCAAGACATTTTGAGGAATTTTCGCTTCTCATGGCTTCTTCAAATGAGGTGGGATCCTCCTCCATTTGAAATTCCTCTGTATGATAAATCTGATAATCATCAGAAATAGCTGATCTTCTTACTCTTTGAGACCTCCTCGGGGCCTCCTCATTTGGTACATCTTCTGTTTGAGGCTGCTGTTGCTCCCTCTCATCTGTGGCAATAGGTTCTATAGGATCCTGAAAAACAGGTTCCTCATTATCATTCATTGTTGCCACAGGAGGAACAATAACAGGTGCTGGCACCATAGTGTCTTGCACCGTCGGTGCAGCGACAGCAGGTAGTGTGAAGAATGGCTCTTGAATCATCGGAGTGGGCGCATACACTCGCTTCTCTTCAAGATCAATCTCACGAGCTACCATGCTCCCCCTCATCATTTCATCCTCTAAGAAGACAACGTGTCTCGTTTCTACAAACTTTGTATATCTATCTGGACAGTAGAAACGAAACCCTTTTAACTTTTCAGGGTAGCCAATGAAATGGCAACTTACTGTTCTGGGATCAAGCTTCCCAAGGTTTGGGTTAAATACTTTAGCCTCAGCAGGACTTCCCCATACACGTAAGTGGTTTAGTGAGGGAACTCTTCCTGCCCACATCTCGTACGGTGTTTTGGGCACCGACTTACTAGGCACTCTGTTGAGAATATGAATGGCGGTTTTCAACGCCTCCATCCATAAACTCAATGGCAGTGTGGAATAGCTCATCATGCTTCGCACCATATCCATCAGGGTACGGTTGCGTCTTTCAGCTACTCCATTTTGCTGAGGTTCGCCCGGTGTAGAATACTGGGCCACTATGCCATTTTCCTGTAAAAACCTCGCAAAAGGTCCAGGAACTTGTCCATATGGGGTATGTCGACCGTAGTACTCCCCCCCACGATCAGATCGGACTATCTTAATCTTTAAATCGTGTTGGTTTTCAACTTCAGCCTTAAATATCTTGAATTTATCCAAGGCTTCATTTCTTTCTTTGATTGGATAAATATATCCATAACGGGAGTAATCATCCGTGAATGTTATGAACGAGTCATAACCATCCACACTTTTCACAGGAAAAGGACCATAAATGTCTGTGTGAACAATTTGTAGAACTCCTGTGCTTCTTTTAGCGCCTTTTTTAATTTTCTTTACATATTTTCCTTTAATGCATTCTCTGCATTGTTCTAAGTCTGAGAACTCTAATAGAGGAAGAATTTCATTCTTAACAAGTCTTTCTATTCTCCCCCTCGAAATATGGCCTAAACGACAGTGCCATAATTTCGACGATTCATTATGAGTTCTCTTTCGTTTTCTGTTCGCATTCACAGGCGAGGATATACGCTCATTCACATCACATACGGAATTCACATTTTCACGAAGTGACAACAAATAAAGCTCATTCTGTAAGATGGCAAGACCAACACATTCTTTATTAAACATTATTTCACACTTGCCATTTCCAAAATTACAATCATAACTATCTTTGTCCAAATTTGAAACACTAATCAAATTCCTCTGTAAAGAGGGAACAAAAAGAACATCTCTAAGTAAAAGATTGGAGCCATTAGCTAACTCTAATGAAAGATCGCCAACGGCTTCAACTTCAGCTTGGACTCTATTTGCAACTTTAATGCATCTTTCGTTTCTTTGCGTAGTCCTTGTCGAACGGAATCCCTGTAAAGAATTAGCAACATGAACAGTTGCTCCTGAGTCAATCCACCAAGTGGATTTCGAATATTGCACATACAGGGATTCATTTATAAAGGTAAAACGTTCTCACCTTTCTTTGCCATTATCATCTTTAAATAATCAGGACAGTTCTTCTTGTAGTGTCCCGTCTTTTTGCAGTGAAGACACTGATCTTTGTCTACAGCAAACTTGTTCTATTGAGGTTGATGGACAGAGGCTTTTCCCTTGTTCTTTGAGAAGGATGTACTGTTGAAGTTCTTTTTCTTGTTATCCTTCACATAGTTGATAGATCCACCATGTGAGGATTTAATTCTTTCCTCCTCTTGCACACACATAGCTATGCATTTCTCCAAGTCCCATTTCTCGGGCTGCATATTGTAGTTGACAACAAATGTGTCAAACTCTTTGGGCAAGGAAGCAAAAACCAAATGAATAAGGAACTCATCCTTGAGAGCCAAATCCATTGGTTTAAGCTTGGATGCCAAGTTGCTCATCCTCAGTATGTGCTCTCTTATGCCACTGCCACCACCAGAGTACCTCTCTGTCACAAGCTGTTTAATCAGCTGTGTAGCATAAGTCTTTGAAGAGCTAGTAAACTGACTCTTTATTCTCTCAAGGTACTCTTTGACAGTGTCACACTCTGCGATTGAGCCCACAATAGCAGGCTCAATTCGTGTTCTTTATCACATCCATACATTTCTTGTTTGCTGTGGTCCATTTCTTATGCTCAAGGTCATAAGACATCTGTAAGGGAGCATGATCCCTTTGTCTTTTCTACGAAGCAGTATCATCCTCATTTTGATCCCTCACTGGTGCCATAGGCTCAGTGGGACGTGCTGTAGTGAGGACCCAGTCCACCTCAGCCAAGATAAACGCTAAGTCTATCTATTTCTTCCACTCTCCATAATTATCTCCTTTTAGAGTGGGGATCTCTCTGATACAACTCATCAAGTTGTATCCTCCTGAAAAATATTTCAAATAAAGTGAGAACATAACAGGAAAATTATATGCCTTATTTCCAATGTTGGTTAAAAATACGACATACAATTAAATCATTTTTATCTATACATTAAATCTACATCACCGTTGGACAGAAATAGAAATAATGCATAAAAATCATCAATTAAAAAATTATAATATTGTTATTATCAACGTTGGTCAGAAAATAACAATATCATAATTATCTGGGATTTATCTCTATTTTCCAAAATTAAATTCTCCCGTTGGTTCGAATTTAATAATGAAAATCAATCAACATTAACTTTTGCAGCGGAAACTGTAATTATTCTAAAATAATTCATTATACAGAAGCATTTTACTGTACACTTTTAATCTCTGAAAAATTAACACGTTGGTGCAAAAATTTACAGAGATTTTGGATCAAATTTCAATCAAATTCACTCATATATGCTTCTGAAAAACAATTAAATCAAAATCTCTATGCAAAAGGCCAATTTTTGGCCCATTCTTTCGGCCGCAGCCCAGCCGGCTCCACCGGCCCAAACCAGACAGCCCGCTCCACCGGCCCAACAAAAAATGACCGCCGGATCCCATCCGACGGCCCCCACGCATTGGCAGCCAAAGCAAAAGGGAGGGAAACCCTAACCCTAATGCCAAAAACCAGCCAGATCCGAAAAAACCGGAGCCCAGCGGCGGCGCACTCCCCCGGGGCGGATGCGGTAGCGGGGCGGCGCGGACGGGCAGCAGGCGGACCCGGGCGGCCCCCGAAGCGGCGCGAGCGCCAGGCGGCCCCGAAGAGGAGCGGCGGCGGCGGGTGCGCGACAACGCGGCGGCCCGAGCAGCGGCCCCGCGGCTCCCAGATGGAGGTGGCAGCGGGCAGCAGCCCTGCGGCGGCGGCCCAAAGGCGGCGCGGCCCGAGGGCGGCGCGGCGGCCGGCGGCCGGCATAACTCCCCTTGCCGGATGCGGCGCCTGTAAGGCCTTCCCTTGCCAAACATTTTCCCTTATTATTTTTTTTGTTGTTTCCGATCCTTTAGGGTTCTGGATTCCTCTCCTTCTAATTTCATTAGCCGAACCACAAAACCCAAAAAACAGGCTTTGATACCAATGTAGAACTTCTTTTCCGCACCTGGGGTTTCTAGATTTGAGAGGGAAGAGAAGAGGGAGTGGGGTACTGACCGTCGGACGCGTTGGAGGCGGAGCTGGCCATCGTCGGTGAAGCGGTCGGGGAAGAGACTGGCGGTGGCGTCTCGCGGTGGCGACGATCTCCCTGGCCGGTGGTGGCTTCCCGTCGCTGGAGCGCCCCCTCAACAGATCGGGTCTAGGGTTTGTCGGTGGGGTGACGGCGGCACGGTCAACCTCGTGATACGAGCCGCCCGGCCCCCACCTCTGTTTATATGGCGCTGGCGACAGGGGCCCACCAGCCTATTGGGCTGGGCGCCCCCGATCAGGGCGCGGTCAAGGGGTTGGCATTTGGCCGTTGGGCCAAATGCCTGAGATCATCCTAACAAGGAAATGTTCTCTGCTTCCTACTTTCCTAGAGGCTGAGGCTTCCTTTAATTGTTTTTTCTCTTTGGAATACTACTTTCTTCTTATTTTAGAAAAAAGTCCATTTTAAATTGCTATTGACGCCATGGCGTGGCATAATAGTGATGTCGTAAAAAAAAAGCTAATGCGAATAGCAGAAACTATGACGTAAGTTATTTTGCATCACGATTCGCTTTAGAATACCAACCGCGTAAAATTACCTTGCAATTAGTGTGAAGCGGGACTAGAGAGAAAATTCTTCATTTTTTAACAGACAATATGTTGTTAGTGGCGTAGCTAAGTCGAGTGGAAAAGAAAAGGGTAAGGAAGGTTTTGCAGTGACTAGGGTATGAACAGGCCGAACTCAAGCGAGTCTAATCTTCCAAGCTCGAATTCAATAGAAACTTAAGTCGAACTCGAGCAAGTCTAAGTTAGGATCCAAGTTTAAATCTAGACTCGAGCTCAGTTTGATTCAAACTCAAGTAGACTCAAATAAGCTCGGTAACAATTAACAATTCAACATGCATCAATTTTTAAAAATAAGAAAATCTTAAGCTCTACTCAAGTAAATTTAGTAATAGTTAACATACAACAATATTCAACAAATAAGAATATAATATTTATCATAACTCACAACATAATAGTATATATGTCTTAATAGGAATAGATATGAAAGAGAAAAATTTAGGGGTGTAGACAGGCTAAGAAATTTATCGAACCCTGACAAACTATTAGAGGTCAAATCGTTGAAACTCACAAGCTTAAAACCAAGTTTATACTTAAACTCAAATCAAGCATAAAGTAAACCAAGCTCGAGCAGCCCGTAACTCGCAAGCCCAAGTATCTTTCACGGCCTAACGTGACAGCGGTAGCGTTATGCCGATGAAGATGGTAGTGGTGTGGCCGGGACTTGCCGGAAGAAGCCACTCGCCTTGGGGCGCGCGGGCCGGCCTGGCCCAACTAGCCATGCAGCTTGCGAAAAGCAACTTTCCCAGACGAGTCCAGCCCGGGCCGGCCCAACAAAACCAATTCGGACCGGTTGTAGAAATCCCCCTGGCCTTAAACGACGGCCCAAAATTGTTTGGAGCAGAACGGCGCCGTCGCCTCGTCGTTTAGCGCGCTGTTGCAATCACTGCATCCTGCGGGCTTGTTTGCGGGGCCATTCTTTTCCTCCGAAACTAACGGCTTTTAGTTTTTGTTACAGTATCTAACTTTCAAACGGGATATTTTCTCAAGTTAGGATCTACAAGTTAAACATGTACACGTTACAAGCCCAACATCTGTATCAGCCAAAATTGAAAGTGAGTATCTCTCTCCGTAATATATACCGTAAATAGCTAAAATTAAAAAATTTCAGTCAAAGCCATAAGCCACAGCTAAACAGGCCCGCATGCTTCTACTCGAGCCTACAGCGGACAGACAACCGCAAATGGACATACAGTAGGAAACACTCAACTGCAAAGGAAGCACACCACAAATGGATGCACTAGTAGGTCGAATCACTCTGATGATCTGGATCCCGATGCCTGACGCGTCCACTCGAGCACTGGTTCGAGCCATTCTGCATTGGAACGCAACTCTCTTTTTTGCTTGGTCCGATCTTGCATCGCAAAATGCATCTCTGAATCCGGTTCGGATGAATGTTCTGTCCCATGCCACGGCCTTGGGGCATTTGAGGATTTGCGCATCCCACATAGATACAATAGATTTGATCTTAACGTATCACTGACATGTGGATCTTTAGGCCATGTATCAATGATACATGAAAAGGTAAATCCTTAATTGCATTTATTCACAGTGGCAAATCCTCGATTATCTCCGTTTCAAAAATGGAATGGCAATGAACATGCGTCCTGCATCGATGTGCACTCACACGAACGTGTGAACATTGAACAATAACAGCATCAGGAAAATAATTGCTCTAGACTGTGGCTATCAGGCACTGATAGAACATATTATTTCCAGGCAGCTGGTTCTCTGAACCTGATAATCTAATGCGCAGCGCACCACTACAACAGTTCAGTCGAACCAGCAGGAAACGCATCACAGTGGCTAGGAGGAAGGGAAGGATTCCATGCCATAATCAAGTGGGTTTGATTACGCAACGTTGAGTACAAAATCACATATCTATGCGTATGCTGCTACCATCTTTTTCAGAGTTGAGTGCTGCACAAAGCTACTTGGTTAACATGGAAAGGTAACTTTGCAGGTCTTCGATCTAGACAGCAAAACAAGATTTAACTTTTTCTTTCATGAAAAGTAGCGGGGTATAAAAGTGTGGGGAACGGGGGAAGAGTGAAGAACACTAGAACAGCACTCACCCTTCGCTATGCTAGCTACGCACCAACTTCCCCACTACCCCAACTGAACTGAGCTTCGGCCCGAAGCTGCAATGCGATACAGGCAGCACCAAAAAAAAAAAGGGAAAGGGAGTGAGAGATTCTCACTGTCTATTATACACCTGCCAGACCACAACTAGCTCTATCCTTTGCTTGCCCCGGGGAAAAGAAGAGCATCTGTTATGGCGACAATGCACCTACATGCTCGCGCGTGCAGACTGTTAGATTTTTTTTTTTGGAAAAAATCAACACTTTAGATTCTTTCTTGAGAGGGACAACTGAATTACGACGGGTAAAATATATGTGCTGGAAGTCTAACTATACCATCGACAACAATATTACTTTTTTCAATTTCTTTTTAGTCTTTTTTTAGTTCCATAGTAAGTCTAACTATACCATCTTCAAATTGATCATATGACACTCTTATCTCGTCGGGATCGCTGTAGTCGTCATTGTTATTATTGCTGTTTGTTATGAAGCACATGCTCATGAAGTCGTTGATACTCTTCTTTTTGGCTTTGGCTTCATCATCTTTGTGGTCGTCGTTGTCGCAACTCTCAGAATCCACATCGCTCAGATCAAGACTCTTGATAGCTGCTAAACCTCTGCGACGGAAGGATCTACCCTTGGTGTTACTTTTGGAAGGTCGACGGTGACAAGTATTTGTCTTCACGAATCACCTTGCCTTTATGTTCGGGACAGTTCATCTTAATATGTCTTAACTCGCCACAACCGTAGCATCTGATAGGACCTAAAGCGCCTCCTCGCCTCCTCGTCCTCACGTTATTGAGAGCCTTATATGATCGTGAGGAGATTAGGACTAGGTGCTCTTTGGGGTAGCTGCTCGAATTGTTCTTCTAAAAAGGAAATCAAAATAGACAAGAAAACACAAGACATTGTACTCGATGAAGCAGCCTGCATGGGGTTGATCATAAGTGCTAAAGATGAAGAGTTATCAGTCTTAGATGGTAAAACTTCCATCTCATAGGTTTTCAATCTAGAGTACATATCATCTATGGTTAAAATATCTAGATCAACGGTTTAATTAATAGTCGTGATGACCATCAACCACTCTAAACCTAAAAACCTTAAAATCTTAGTAGCATTATCTTCATCAGCAGAAATAACACCAACTTTACGTAGGTTATTCAAAAAAATTTCAAAGCGAGCAAAAAGATCATCTATAGATTCACCAGGTTTCATAGCAAAATTCGAGTGCTCTTTTTGATAAAGATTTTTACACACTTTCTTAATCTTAGTCGTTCCTTTATGATAACCGCAAAGAGTTTTCCAGATTAAATGAGCAAAAGCAATATAAGCTACACGGTCAAATTCTTTGCGAGAAATTCCTTAAAAAAACAAGTTACAAGCTTGAGTATTTAGATCAACATCTGTTTTATTTAGATTCAAAACAGTAGTAGAAACTTCATAGGATCTAGAAACCTTATTCCAAATATTACTATCCTGAGTCTCAATGTACGCTTTCATCCGATACTTCCAAAAGGTAAAATCAGAACCATCTAGCATTGGGGACGATTCACATACCTCTATGATGCCATTGCAACATCGCTCCGATACCACTTGTAGGATTATATGGCACAATTAGAGGGGATGAATGATTGTCTTCGCTTTTTGGAACATGAAACCAAAACTAAAAGTAAAAGAAAAATAATATAAATTACCAGATGTAGATTACGACCGCAAAACGCTGGTTCGTTTAGTTGTGCTCGATGAACGCTTCGATCGTCCGACTACTCCCTTCAATCGCTTGCTACGACTGCTCGCTACGACCACTGATGCACGTAGTCGTAATCTCCCTCCGCTCGAAGATTTCAGCTACTCGAATGCTTCGATCACTCGAACAAGTACATGCCAGAGACAAAAAAACGATGCTCAGAAAACAAGTCGCCAATGTTAGTAAATTTTTCTTGGAATAGATCTGATCTATTATTTCTATATTACGGATATGGTTACAAAGTACCCTCACGACACCTCTCATGCATCATCACATGCTCTAGCGTGTGCCTGATCACATCGCATGACATCTCGGCCACTTGAACCTCAGATTATCCCCTCCTAGTCCCAGTCCTCATCGTCACCAATTGTAACCATCTCCACACCTCTACGCATCATCCACCTTCGATCTCCACGTGTCCCAGTATGAACCCGACCACCTCGCGTGACATCCCGACCGCCTGGACCTCAAATTACCCCCTCCTAATCCCGGTCCTCCTCGTCATTGACTATGATCGTCTCTACGCTCACCTGCACATGCAAAGACCAAAGAAATTTTCTCCCTGCATAAGTTCTCCATAACTTGACCGTCATTAGTACACACTAACACTACCCTTGTGCATCATAGACAAGAACAAAACCATTCACGATCATCAACTAGGTCGTCCACGACCACACATTTCATCATTTACCGCAAATCAGCTCCAAACAACTCACGACTGAATACTAAAAAACCACAAGTAATCAGAAAATACTATCACTCCATCAAAATAAGTAGTTATTTTGTCGTGGCTGAAGTCGAATGTGCTGGAAGCCGGACGTGGTCGAAAAGCCGAACTCTGCTATATTACTCTTCCGAGTACCAGCTAAATCACTGTCCACCTCTAAGTACTATTCTTTCGACCATATAGTTTTGACCAGATCACTGCAGCTTCGCCCCATCCGTCATTTGAATCTTTGATCGCACCGCTCGAAGGTCGTCCGATCCTCTGGTGGCACTCAACACTGTTTGATCATGTTGTACTTACTAGAAAACCGTCTGACGCAATTCGTACCTAACCGGACTGGGTTCGAATATTCGAAACAGACCAAAACCATTCGGAGCATATGAAAACCACTCGTACGTGACCGAAACCACTCGTAGCAAACCGAAACCACTCGGAACAAAGCAGAATTACTCGGGCGACCAAAACCAATTAAAACCACTTAGAGCTAATTAAAACCTCTCGGAGCAGAGAAAAACCACTTAAAGCAGGCCAAAACTACTCGGAGCAACCACAACCACTAGGAGCCAACGAAAACCACTCAGAGCAACTCAGAACTGAACGAGATTACTCGAATTTAAAACCTGTGACTACGATCAATCGAAACTTTTGCAAACACAAATTTCAAAACAATTCAAATATCAATTAATCATCATCACTTTTAATTACGATCATCATATAGACTAACAATATGTTATGTTAGCAAATACAGCACAGTACACGATCGAACACTTTCAAGAAGAGGTGCAGGGGCACATAGCTAGACCTCTCTGAGGAGTCAGACAATGTTCTGTAACCAATCAATCGATTTGTTCCCTAATTTGTCAGGATTAATAGGAATAAAAACAGTTAGGACACTTAGCAGTCAACAGCTAGCAGCGGCCGTTTTCGGTCGACGAGGCCATTCTACCTATCGATTGATGCACTGCAGCCGCATCGATCCTCCCTCTGTGCTCTATTCTCTCTCTCTCTCTCTCTCTCTCTCTCTCTCTGAGGGGATGCTCTATTCTGATTCCGTCGGCATAATCGATCGCCACACGAAGAATAAGGGCCTGTTTGGTTCATGACCAGAAGTTGCCTAGTCACAAGTTAGGTGTGCCACAGTTTTTAGATAGCTGTTTGGTTCACTGACATAACTGTGGCATGCCACACTTTCTTAGCACCCGGCCCCACATGTCATAGACTCAGTTTCTTGCCAAACTTTGCCACAAGTGTGGCTTCAATTTTGTTAGCCACACTTTCTGTGGCAGTCACATATTGCCTAAACTTAGGCATGGCAAACTTAGGCACCAACCAAACAGGCCCTAAATATACAAACAAATATTGATGGGTGCCAGAGCCGGATTAGTGGAAGGGTTTTTTTTGTGTGGTTATATTTTTCCATCTTCTAAAAATAATTTTTTAATTTTTTATAACAACTATCTTTTAAACGGAGTGTTTTTAAAACAAGTCTATAAGTTAATTGTAATATATACTACAACGACTTTATTTATATTAGCTAAAATCGTATACGAATTTTTATTACTTCATACTCTCTCTTGAATAGTTCAAAAGCTATAAGCTACAATTATAAGTCGAAGCAAAAAAAGAACTGGCTAATGGCTTGGTTGTTGGGACATCCACGCACAGCAGATTCTTGGATTAATGTGCACTAATCTCCTACTCCTACTAGATGTTCGTCTTCTAGTATCCTTAACTCGAGCAGTTGTGTCACACAGGCTGAACTTAGTATTAATTGTGCCCTGCTTGCAAAGGAATATGTATAATCAGCTCTCATGTCAGTTATAATTGTGATGCCAACGCCTGCCTGAGTCACCCACCCGCTCGCACTGGGCTGTGTACAGAATACAGATATAGCTATTTTCGTGGACGTGTGCGTGCGTCTGTCAGTGTGTATGCGTGCCTTTCGGAGAAGACAATAGGATCGTAGAGGAGACAGGAGATCGAAGGCTGTGTATAACTGCATTAAGTTGTGTTGTGTTGCGTTGCTGGAACGGTTGGTGAAATGTTCAGTCAGGTTCAAGTGTACGTCTTAACCACATCTTTGTACGCCTGCTAAGCGCTAACCAAATGACCACAGTGATGCAGTTAGGCCCGTTCCAAACGGTGCCATTTAACTTTTTAACGTGTCCTTTTTCTTTACATTATCCATAGATTACATTATCCAGACATTTCAGCTAGAAGACCGAATTACAACACTTTGAATAGAGCCTTAAATAGAGTCTTTGAACGGAATGTAGCTAATTAGTCCTGAGACTATTTGCCGCATATGACACTATTTGAATTACCTACCGTCTGGTGATGAGACGGCAGGTCACTTGTAGCCCGATGGCTAGGTGGCAGGCCTTGATCGTACGGTAGCCGGGCGACAGGTTGCCTGTCGCATGGCCACGGAGCTCTAGGTCACACGTGTCAGTTCCACGGTGTTGCCGCTGGCCACCGGGCGACAGAAGTGACATTTTTGCTAATACCGCACGCATACTGATATTTTTGTAAATACAGATTCAAATAATGCCATATGTGCCAAAAACTCCTCATCTCCAATGACGTTGGGCAAAGATGACTTGTACACTAGCTAGTAGAAAAGACCGGCCATATGCGTCTCACGTACGAGCTACCTGCCACCGCGCTGTGTTTATCTAGGGTGTAGAGATGGCAATGGGTACCCGAAACCCGATACCCAGTGGGTTTTTACTATATTAAGGCATGGGTCTAAGTCAATTTTCTAACCCATGGGTCTCTTAATGGGCAAAAAGCCCAACCCATCGGGTCTGCCAGGTTCGGGTATGTTCCTATAGTACCCAAACCCGTAAACTCATGAGTAATATAAACCCGATCCATAGGAGTTACAAACCCAGACTCCCAGCCTCCCAGGCAAACCAGCCCAGCCCATAGCCCATTAGCCATTTAGCCCCAACCCCAAATCCAATGCGGCAATACCCCATTACTCATACGGCTAACCCTAGCTAGCACTCGGTCACGGCCACTACTCACTCCTCCCCAGTCCCCACCTCGATTCAATAGCCGCCGCAGCGGCGGCGCATCTGGCGCTCCACGCTCGGTCTCCGGCAGTCTCCACGCTCGCCCTCCCGTCCCGTAGCTCCCACTCCTGCTCCCGCCACTCTCACCGCACGCTCGTCCTCCCGCACGCCCTCGCCGTCGCCTCGCCTTCCAGTTCAGCCCGCTGCCCCCACGCCGCAGCCAACGCGCATCGCAGCAGTAAGCCCTTGGCCATGGCGCTGCCCTCCGGCTCCAACGAAGATGGCTGGTGAACTTCTTCCTCCTCTTCATTAACCATTGTTGCAGCTCGCATTACTGACCCCACGAGCGACCCGTGGGTACCCGTTAACCCATTGGGCATGGGTCTGGGCAAAAATCTGCACCCGTCACGGGCATGTGTTTTTTAGCGGGCACGTCAACTTTCATGGGCACGGGTTTGGGATAGCAAAACCCAGCGGGTTTGTGCCCGTTGCCATCTCTACTAGGGTGTTTTCTTTTTCACTTATTGTTTGTGGCTTATGGTTTATAGACCTTGTTTGTTTAGGCTTTTTGTATGGCTTAAAAGCAAAAAAAAGGCAAAACCTAAACAAAGGGATGATTTTTTTGAACTGGCTTATGCAAAATTTAAGCCACTTTAAGCTTATAAGACAAAAGCCACATGAGAGGTGCTTTTTTTTGCTTTTGCGAAATGAAATAGCCCTTTGCCACTAAACTTCATTGACATTACCCTCAAAATGCCATTCGTATATAAGTGTAAACCCTTTCTTTTTTTCCTCTTGCTTCCTCTACAATTTCCACCCGTTCTTTTCCCCTCCCTTTTGGCTCCCACACCCGACATAGCAACTCTTTCCTGGCTCCCCCAACACCACTGCCTCCTCTCTCCCCCAACGCCACCGCCTCCCCTCCTATCCCCAACGTCGCTGCCTCCTTGCCCTGATGCCGCCTCCTGACGCCGTGCCCTCCACATTCCTCCCCTCCCCCACACCGACGCCGCCTTCCCTGCTCGTCCGTGACCTTTTCTCGCCACCGAAGACCCCTGTCAACCCCTCGCAACCCACATCCTCCTGTCGGCCATTGTTGCCGATGTCGCAGGCCTCCTCTCCATCCCTAGCGCCGCCGACCCCTTAGGCCACCTCCATCGACTCTGTTGTACTTCACCAATGTTGCCGTGCCCTCCACTTGCAACCTCTGTTCACCGTCCTCAACCTCCGCCTAATGCCGTCGTCCTCCTTCACCAACAACGTCATGCCCTCCGCCTGCTGCCATGACCTCTGACTCCGGTACTGCTCTGTAGATCTGGCATCAGTTGCCAAGTGGAGCCGTCGCCCCAGCGACAATGAAGCCGCCGCCATCCACACCACCGACGACCTCAACACAATCTTGTTTAGTTTCTGTGAATGCTTGTGTGTGTGACTTTCGGTTCAATTACCATTTGATTCAATAATTTGGCTACAAGATTGAACCGTGATATATGAATTTGGTTGCAAGAATTTGTGACTGGTTGTTCTAGTGTAGAACTGTGGTGCACATGGGGATCATGGTGATGTTCATGTAGTATACAAATTGGTATGATAGGATAACGAAGGTACGAAGAAGTGGCATGAAAAAAATCCTGTTAATCCTGTAATTATTGTGTTTTTAAAATAATGATAAAACTCTTCTAAGCTCATTTGTAAAAGGGTATTTTAGACACTCATCATTGAATCCAATAAGCCAAAATAAGGAAAAACCAGATTACTAAACAGGTTGGTTTAGCTTAAAAGCGGATTGCTTTTAAGCTGTTTAACCCAAAAAGGTATATTTAATCTATAAGCCAAAAAACCTAAGCACAGGGCTATACTATATTAACTAGTTTTCAAACGGTACGTTTTTTTCAAGGCAGGGTCAACAAAAAGATTGTAATAAAAAGTGTACTGAGTTCAGCTGTACCAGTCAAAATCATATACGACTATTTTTCTCTATATACTGTCTCTCATGAACAGTCAGAATTTAAAAACTTAAACCACAATCCATATGCCTAGGATGCGTGCAAAGTATATACTACGTTGCTCAACCTTTTCTTAAAAAATTATACTGGACGCATTGATGCAATAATTTTTTGACGGCATGGCACACTTTCATGGTAAGATTTTATTTCTCTTATCGTAGAGATATATCCTTATCAAAATCTGTCTAAACTGCTGCGATCAAATCTATCACCCGCGGAAAAAGCGTACAGCGAGTGAAAATTTGTTTGCAAAGGGATTGATTGGTCGTCTCTCTTAATAAAATAAAATCGGGAGACTCGGTGAGTGGGCTCCCACAGGCAGTGTCCCTAAAAAGACTTGTTTAACCGTACCCAAAAAAAAAAATCATCTTTTCCTCCGACAAAACGCTCTACAAAGCACCAAAAATTTGGGCCACATGATCCAAAAACCCAAATGCCAATTCTCGTTACATCACCAAAACGACCAAACCGATCCCTAAAGGCCCCCAAATTTTCTTCATTTTTTGTGTTTAATAAAGGTCTATTTTTTGGCTTTTCGATAGATTTTCGATTTTAGTTTCTTTTAGAACCATATCTAAGGGTGCCTTTGGTTGAGCTTTTGGGAGCTGCTTTTGCTTCCAAAAAGCCAAAAGCCAACCAAAGGGGTGGAAACCAGAAGCTGTTTTTTCAGAAGCAGCTACTTTTAGGTAGTACAGTTTTAAAAGCACCTTGGACCCTGCTTTTGGCTTTTGGCTTTCTGCTTTTTGAAATAGTGAAAATAGAGAGCTGTTTCACAGTTGTTTCAAGGAAAATAGAGATAGGAGGTAAGTTTTATACTTGTTTGAACCAAACAGCTTACAGCTTTTCCACAGCCCACAACCTACAGCAGCTTTTCCACAGCCCACAGCTCACAGCAGCTTTTTCAGAAGCCACAGCTCAACCAAACACACCCTAAAAGCTATAAGCCATAGTCTAAGATCGTGTTCATTCCAACTTTGGTTTCAGAAATAAACATGTTGGTTTCCTAATTTTTACTTTTTTTGGGTTTTTTCTTTTTTCTATTTTTTAATTGAATAACTCTGTAATAACTAAACATTACAGTAAAATTTTAACAAAAATCAGAAACCACTAAAAACCGGGATGAATAGCCCTTTGAAAAAAAGAGACCCAAACATCATCATAAAGACCACGGGACTGGACGCAGGAGAGCCAGAGAGGAGAGAAGGCTTCCTCTCCCTCCCTCCATCGATCTCCCTCTCTCCTCTCCCACCTCACGCAGCTGCATTCATGGATTCCACGGCCGCGGCCACCTCCGCCTCCTCTCCCCCTCGCGAGCCCTAATGTGACGACCCGCGCGCCTCGCGCGGATCCTCCATCCACGGCGCCTTTGTTCGAGGTGTTTGTACAAAAAAGAAGAAGAAGAAGAAAAGCTCTGCTTTGGGAGCTTCCCCAACGAACCACGGCTCAATGCGGCTCGATCCGGACTGGTCTGCGCGGCCATTTGGCTCGGATTGGGCGCTGGTTGGGTGAATCCCGCGCCGCTGACCGCTGCTGCGTCGGAAAGGCCGGATCTTTGCTGTGTTCTCCGCCGCGGTGGCCTTGTGGTTTCTTGGGGTGTTCGATTCTTAGGTGGGGATTACCTGCATTTTGGGTAAATTTACGCACGATTGCAGCAGGGTGCAGGCGTTGTGGTCTGAGTATGAATCTTTTTGTCTGCGTGAGTTTTTTGGGGTCAAATTTGGGATAAAGATTGATTTGAGTTTTGGGGGACTCGTTGCTAGCGCTTTCTTGATTAGCTACTTTAGCTGCATTTAGGCTAAATGTGTTCAAATATCTTGTACTTTTCGTTGTTTTGTCGTGTTTATGTGACCCATTTGATTTTTGCAGGTTTAGTGAGTGAGGAGAAATGGGTGTGGAGAAATCTGCTTCAAAGGGACATGGCTTCTTCAGCCTGTTTGATTGGGGCAAGAAGTCCAGGAAGCGGCTGTTCAGCGGAAGCGGGGGCAGTTCTCCGGCTCCGAGTAAGAAAATGCGCCATTTTTTACAAATGGAGGTAGGGGGTGAGTCTATGTACTAATCCTGTCATTGCAGGGAATACTGTAGATGGGAAGGAAGCTGATGGCGGCACACCAAGCACACAGTCAAATTCGGTGCGTGTTTGTGTGTGTAATCTTTTTATCTGTAATTCTATGTCTTGCTTACTGTCCTTTTGATGAGTTAAGCTATGCATATTGGCAGATCATTGAAGATGCGCCCAGTTTGAAGGAAAGCAGTGAGCATAGCTGCTCGTCTTCAGTAACTGATGACGAAGCTCATGCGAGGAGGGGCCCCACTGTCGTAGCGAGGCTCATGGGTTTGGATTCCATGCCTGCGGCAAGCTCATCTGGATCCTACTCGATGCCATTAACCATGCAACAACCCTTCCAAAACAATGTCCATGATGAGTTGATTGGTAGAAGCTATGTTGGTGGTCCTCATAAGATGCCAGGTAGTCCTATTGACCGGTTTAAAATTGAAGCGTTGCCTCCAAGGTTTGCCAAAAGGACACTATCAGTTGCACAATACAAGTTACTGTCCCCCATAAAGAACCCTAATCATATATCCAGCAGAAATGCCGCTGATATAATGGAAGCAGCATCTAGGATTATTGGGCCTGGAGTTGACAATATTAACTCTTACAGAGTTCGTGATGTTGGGTACGCAGATGCTGTGCGTGCCTACAACCCAGGTGAGATCGTTAGAGTCCAACAAAGGTCTCCAAGACTAGCACTGAAGAAGCCTGATATATCAGTATCTTCTAGGCCACTGAGGGAAAAACCTTTGGATGGAAGTTTGAAAAGTTCAGAGAGCACATCTTCTTCCAGGGTCTCACAGTCAAATGGAGGTGTTCCGGTTGGTCCAAAGGTCAAGGCCGGCAGTAGATCATCACCAGATTCTAGAGCTACAAATGCCCAAGGAAGAGAAGTTATAAGCAAAAGCAGTAGGAAACTTGCAACTTGTAGGGATCCTGAACGTAACATGGTTGAGAGAAATGCGTTGAACCAACAAAAGAGTAATACCCAAATGGGCACGGCAAGTTCTTCCAACGTCCTTGTGCAAAATAACAGAAAGCAGAATGCTGTGGGTGTTAAGCACAAGGTTAATTCAAAGTCGGCAACACTCAACCAGCAACGAGGCAACACACGTTCAATAAATGCCTCTCCCAGAAAAGTTGGGTTTGCCAGCACACTCGCTGAAAACAGTTCTCAATGTAACAGAAAGGTGGAATTGCTGCCAACCAACTATGCAAAAAGAAGACTAAATTCTACAGCCAAAACAATCCCCAAGCCGAGAAGTTTACCAGATGGGAGGATGTACTCAGAGAAAAGCCGATCAAATGATGAAGTTGTTGCTGACAGAAGCGAAAGGCGTGTTCGGCACAATATTGTGATAGATGAGCAATCATCTTTTTCCACAAATAAAAAGAAAATCAGCACTGAGATTGTTTCATTCACATTTACTTCACCAGTTGATAAATCATTACCTGGTTCTCACTTTCCCAATCATGTAGTGGAAAAAGGGTCTATAGAGAATGTGAACTCAGTGTCAACTTCAAGTAATACATCAAATACTAAACTTGATGCCATTGATGGTGATTATTTGGGACTTCTTCTGGAGCGGAAGTTGAGAGAATTGACCTCTGGGGTGAGGTCACCCTATTCTAAGTCAGCCAAAGGTGTTCGAATATACGCCCCTTCACCAGTTTTGGAAGATACGGCATCAGCATGTGAAACATCTAGCATTGCATCTACTGATTATGATAGGGAGTCCTTACAGTCTCTCAACGATGGAAAAGCCAAATTCCCACGGCCAGATCTTGCATCAAAAAGTGGTCAGGTATGGCATCTGAGAGACTTCTCTTCCTATTATGCCTCTTTCTTATCAGCTCTATGTCCTATGCATATTATTTTCCTGGCTGTGGGCATATGATAAATACCAGAAAAATGATATTAAGATTTGGGTATTACCCATGGGAAAATGAAGGATTCTATTATATAGTTAGGCATAGTATCTTTTCTCCATATGGATAGGATACAAGTTTGTGTTCTAGAACGTGGGTTAGTACATATGGTTAGTTTATCTTGTACTCCTATTTCAAGTTTGAGAAGACTTTGACTATTCAGTAGTTGATAATACATCAAAAGGTTTGTCTCTGTGTTTCTGCTCAAAAAGAGAGACAATCTGTGTTGTCCATCAGAAGTAAGAGCAATCGAGTGATATCAGGGTTGCATATTGGGGTTGCACACGATCAGTTCTGAGCAAAGTTAGAATCACCCAATTTATCTCATGGATTATACAAA
Source organism: Dendrocalamus latiflorus (assembly GCA_017311315.1). Taxonomy (NCBI): domain Eukaryota; kingdom Viridiplantae; phylum Streptophyta; class Magnoliopsida; order Poales; family Poaceae; genus Dendrocalamus; species Dendrocalamus latiflorus. The sequence continues at coordinate 1,584,750 of CM029611.1, forward strand.
TATGAAGGAAACTTAGCTTTGGTATACCGCGTTGAGAGTTGGACACTTGAACCTTCTAACTGCTGTACTAAAGTGGGGAACTAATTGTGACACCAATACAATGAGGATTGCGCCTACGTTTATATAATCATGACAGGTTAAGAATTGGTTTGTATGTTAACATTACCTCTCTTTCATCAGCATTCTCAATCTACGAAGTATGATAATGATGTCATGGATCAAGCGGAGTTAGGGCATCTTCACCTAAGGCCCCATTCAACATGGGAAGCTTCTCTTTCAATCGAAACCTGCAGCTCAGCAGAGAGCTGGAGAAGTGAGAATGGTAAGGATGTATACAGTTGCTTGGTTGTTGCTATAGCGGTAGCCATAGATCTTCCTCGAAATCTTCTCTATTTTTTCCCTTTACAGGAACCAGGTTATTTAGTTCAACAGAAGGAGTGGCAACATCTGATTCTGCACACTATGGTAAATTCCTAGAAGTGGATGCTTTAATAGAGTATTCTGACACAGCCTCGTCAATCACGGCGACTACTGCAGAAATCCCCCCATCAGAAAGCAGCAGCTCATATCGTATGGATTGTAGACAGGAGATAGATTTTATAAGAGAAATATTGATTGCTGGTTCTCTCAACGTTCATATTTGCTCTTGTTTGGAGCGATTTGGTAGCTCAGATATCCTGGATCCACATCTGTTGGAGGAATTAAATGGCAATTTTAGGTTGGCAGTGGGTGAAGAGGGCAAAGCTTTCAGAATGATTCGGAGGCTGCTCTTCGACTGCGTAAATGAAATATTAAGTGTGAAATGCGCATACTACTTCAACGCTGGCTATGGCTCGTGGTTTATGGGGATGGCAGTTCTGCAGAAGCTCTCGGCGGAAGAAATCTACCGAGAGATGACCAGCCTGAAGGTTGATGAGGAATGGATGGTGGATGAACTCGTGTACAGAGAAATGAGTAGTCCTCTCGGGAGTTGGGTTGATTTCAAGATGGAATCATATGAAGCTGGCAAAGACATAACAACAGAGTTGCTAGGGTCCTTGATTGATGAAATGGTTGCTGATCTTCTGACTGACGCGTTGTTGTAGCAGGTCTTGTTCCCGCCACTAATGATACCAGTTGACAGTCACAACATTTTTGTTCCATATGTTGCCCTATAATTGTATATTGGTAGTTTGATCGTGCAAGTGTGTGTGTGTTCTCAAAAGTGAACTTGTTGCTAACCTTCCCATTATCTGATGATTGATCAATTGTCTGCCATGAGTGGAACCATTCTTGACCTAGCTATGGACCATTTGAGTTGCCATGATGCAGAAAACAGCAAGACATGCTAATTTTGCTAACCAGGGTCCATGTGTGACACCAAGGCTCATGTTGGCCCTATGTGTGTGTGCACATGAATTTCTGGATTAGTCCCACCTTGCTAGCTTACCTTGAGAAGCACTTACATATAAGCCTAGGAGTTCCAATGGTAGTACCCTCGATTAACCGTTTTGCGTGAAGCGAGGACGAAAGTGTAAGCGGGTTGCTACGTGTGCATGGTCTATCCAGAATGTGGTTAGTTCTGAGTCAGTTTGGACTCTAGGGCGTTACACCATGCTTAATGAAAGTAGCTGGTACTTTATTCTTTTCATCTAATGGTTTATGTCTATGGCTAATAGCTTTTAGCTCTAGTGCGAGTGTTTGTGCGAACGAATCAAATATCGATAAGCTAATCCTGGTGTGAACGCTTGTACAAACGAACTAAATGCCAATAAGCTGCTTTGAAAAGACTGTTCCGATAAATCGCTTTGAAAATGTTATGAAAATGTTACCCAGACTAGGCAGAATTTATCTGGACTGTATACTAAATATTTTTTCACACTCCGAACTGAAGTCTACTCTGCTCGTGGTGTGGTTCCGCCCATGCGTAGGAGAGAATGTAGGGCTGGCCTTTAAGATAGGATTCCATAATTGCTAGAGAATCGAGCTCCAAGAACCTGGGCGTTGATGCCAATTCTACCTTGCCGTCTTCCCAACGCATGCTTGTATCTCGGTCACCGCTCTGTGCCCACTGGAGACTTATGCACATGCCGTCCGCCGCTGTCTCTCACTAGCTCGTGCTCGTGGATGCCATGGCCATGGACGCCACTGTGGGTCGCTCCTCCTTGCCTGTCGCTTCGTTGTTCGATCACGTGAGATGTTGTGCGGACTTCGCCGCCGTCTGGCCTCGCCGGAGCAGCGTGAGGCGGCCGACGGCGAGGGGGCATGGCTCCCATGGCCCCACGGGCGAGGCGACCAGACCGGACTTTCACGGCAATAGAACATAGTCTAGGGGCTCTTCAGCAAAACTCACCCCGCGCTACGTGCCCGCTCCACAATGGCCGAGAGATATTGATCAACGGTTGTCCTAGGAGCCCACCACGATCGCGATTTTTTATTTGCGATCCAGACCAGGCAGACAGCTCGATGCACCCCTTGCGCATCCTGCCTAATTAGATCAGGACCGCGTGATTCCTATCCAACGGTGTACGTTGAGAAAAAGGAAACGGTGCACGCTGCTGCGCCTGCCTCCTCTCCCTGCGGCGTGAGTTGGTGGTTTCGTTCCTCCTCTCGACCCGAGCAGCTTCGCCGACGGCGACCGGTAGCCGCAGGACGCCGACGGCGACCGGTAGCCGCAGGACGCCGACGGCGACGCCCAGCGAGAGAGGAGAGAAGAGCTTGGTCGATCTCCTCCAAGACAACAAGACGCCTCCTACTCATCCGGATAAGCATCCCTTGGTAATCCCTAGCCCGATTCGATTTGTTTCGGATTGGCCTAATCAGCGAATCCGCAAGCTTCTTATCCCGTACAACCCCTGCAACCTTAGGTGCTTCGATTTAGGCTAGGTTGTACTCTGTAGGGCCTCGGCGCCTCGCTCGTAGTGCAGTTGCTTGTTTCTTATGCTGCTTGTGTTTGTGATTCGTAGGTAGCAGCTGCTTGGCAGTGGGCACGGCAAGATGTCTGGCAATGTAAGTTGCTTCTACTTGAAAAGGAGATTCTTTCGATTGGTAGAGAAGCCAGTGTGGTGCATTTGAGCTGATCTTTCTGCATGTTGCGATGCGCAGCCCGTCGGCGTTGATAACACTTTCCGGAGGAAATTTGACAAGGAGGAGTACTTGGAGAGAGCTCGACAGAGGGAGCGGGAGGAGAAGGTCCTCATGCGACTTTCTATTATTTTCTCACTACTCAACAGAAACCATCTTCATATTTCTTCTCTTTCCCTCAATATATTGCTAACAGTGTTCTGTCTTTCTGTTGGCGATGCAGGAGGAAGCCCGGAAAGGCAAGGGTATGTACTGCTACTATAAGTTAATTCTGTTATATTTGTGGTCCGTACATTTTTTTTGTTCTTGTAAAATTTAATTCTTCTCAACTATGAATTTCAGATAAGGGCCCTCCTGTGCAAAGACAACCTTTGAAGCATAGGGACTATGAAGTGGACCTTGAGTCTCGTCTTGGCAAGACTCAGGTTTGTCAGATCACCTTTTGTCGTTTTATCATGGTTTTCTCATGTTTCCTCATGCTGTATAACCTATTGAATCAATGGGATATGCTTCCTGTTTTTTCTTGCTTATGTATAGTGGAAGGTGTTTGTATGCCTTTCTTAACAGTGATTTGCACAATTTTTAAAGTATGATGAATGGTGCATATATGTTATTTACCACTTCATGTGCTTTGAGATTAGTGTTATTCTTGTTAGAGAGGAAAGCATACAAGCACTCCTCGTAGCGGTATTGTCTTGCTTGGTGCATTTTCAAATTCCTTTAGGGTGTTTGTAAGTTGTAACGTAGCATTTGGGGCTGGACGTTTATGCTTGATTTGAATTATTGGTTGTTGGCACATGATTTTTTCCCTTGATACTGTGATATGTTCTTTATGCTACCATTAGCCTATAGATAATGTCAAGCAGCCATACCATATAGCGTAGTATTGGGAACTTATAACCAAACACCATAAGAAATATTGTGTGTATTAGTATATGTAGTGAAAGAAAGTACAAAAAATCCCCCTTCAACTAAGCTCATCTGGAAATACAGACTCAGCATTCATTATCAGTTTTGGCATTGGATACTTCATTTGCGTCACATTTTGTAGTATATTCACCATGTGGATGTTGTTTATTTAGATTCAGATCATGAAGTTTGACTTCATTGGAGAACTCCTTTGAGTAGTACTGCATGATTAGGAGTCTCACTTTGAGTAGTACAAAGTTTCCCATAGGCCATAAGAAAACACAATATGCTTCTTCATTGTGAAACATAAGAATGAAAAGAATAATATTGTGCTTAAGATTTGAAGATTGGGAGGGGAATGAATAATGAGAAAGGAGAAACTAAAAATCTGAATACAAAATGAAGTCATTCTAGCTCTGTTCGTATATTAATACTGGCTTATTGTTTTATCAGTAGTTTATTTGGTTCTTTGTTTTATTCCATTGAATGAGTTGCAAAAACTGTGAAACTCTAGGGTCGGATGTGAATGTTAATCGTATAAATGATTTGGTTTGGTCATTTGCCATCAACAATCTGCTTTTAGTCTGCTGAAAAAAAAGCTACCTTTAGGAAATAGGCACCCTTTTAATTAAAATCATAACTAATCATGCTCTTCATTGGCTCTTTTCAGGTGGTAACTCCAATTGCACCTTTGAGTCAGCAGGTTTGTCCCAAATCCTATAGGGCTCATAATTTTTTCAGTAGTCTTCTTGATAAACATGCTGGAAGCAAGAGCATAATTTTCCAGTTTGTTTTACTTAAGAAAACATGGTGAGATCTTATCAGAAGATCTGTTTTGTGCACTATTTTTTTTTATTGTTTTCTAGATATGAGTCTCATGTTTCCACGATTGGTTGATATTAATTAGCAATCGATTCATTACTTGCTTGTCTTGTAACATGCCAATGCTGTTTAGAACTGTACTATTGCTACGGAAATTAACCTCTCCTAGTCTCCTGCCTAGGGAGTAGAGAATGATTACAAAAGATTACGAGTGAACTAGATATTTTTCATGTTTACTTTATCACAAAAAAATGTTCTCAATTTTACCAACTTTCTGGCAGGCTGGATACTACTGTTCAGTATGTGAGTGTGTTGTTAAAGATTCAGCTAATTATTTGGATCATATAAATGGCAAGAAGCGTAAGTATCTGGAAACTCTAGTTTAAGTTCAGTTGGTGTATCAAACCTACCAATCATCAGCTTCATGTTTCATGGTTTGAATGTTTGACAGATCAGAGAGCATTGGGCATGTCTATGCGTGTTGAAAGGGCATCGCTTGAACAGGTACAACGTTTGAGCTTGTCTATTCAATCTGCAGTTGCAAATTTATTCCTGTAATAATTTAAAAGCATTGGCTCATTCAGACTTGGGTTACATTATGTGCTGTTTTTTTTATTGGGCTGTGAGCCATGCGGGCAAATGCTTGCATAGTTACCTTTCATATCTTCCTATAAGTAACTTTTCTGGCTACAGGTTCAAAAAAGGTTTGAGTCACTTAAGAGGAGGAAAGATCCAAGCAGCTTTAGTGAACAAGGTGAGAAAACCCAAAAACATCATACATGATGGAACGTGGTTTTTGCACATATACATGCAACCGCATGCACTATCCCCACGTTGAAGTGCATTAAGATTCGTGCCTCCAACTCACCCATTTTGCAAAACCCCCCTCCCTTTCTCTTCCTACCCCCCACTTCCCTCCCATTCCCACTGCCGCCTCTCTTGGCTCCGACGCAGGCAAGCCGCCGCTGTCAGAAGCTTCGGGTGGTGGCATCTGACCCCCCCCCCCCCCTCTCACGGGAAACCCCGCACTGCCACAGCCGGAAACCCGTCCTCCCCTGCGTCACCATAGCCTTGCCGGAAACCTCACCGCCAGAACCCCCGCGCCGATGGCGGCGCAGGGAAGGAGGAGTTTTCGGCGGTGGCATGGGGTTACTGGCGAGGTGCGGAGAGCGCGAATCTTGGAGCACTTTAGTGGTGGGGATAATGCATGCAGTTGCATGTACAAGCGATTTTTATTTTTCCTACATGATTTCATTTTCCTTTTTGCCGTGAATAGCTGTGAAGGGATTCTACGGAATTATCCCCCTTAGATTGCTCTCTAAAAGTTAAAATTTTATCCTTTTGCTTGTTCTTCAGATTTGGATGAGAGAATATTGAAACAACAGCAAGAGGAGGAAGAGAGGAAGCGTCAACGGAAAGAAAAGAAGAAAGAGAAGAAGGTAAGTGTGCACCCATGCATTTAGATCACTGCCTTTTTTCTACTATCTACTTTCCCTTTGATTCATTACTTTCAGTTGACGGTCCTGTGGGCTTTGAGAATCAGTAGAGGTCCTGTGGGCTTTGAGAATCAGTAGAGTTCATAATCACTGGATACCAAATTGTTTCAGAAAGAGCAGGCTGCCCAGAATGAACCTGAGGACATCGACCCTGATGTTGCTGCTATGATGGGTTTTGGAGGGTTCCGTTCCTCCAAGAAGTGAATGCTTTCAGGTGGGCATCTTTTTGGTGATGTGTGGCTGCTGAAGACATATTGAAAAGGCCCTTTGCTCCTGGATTGCAAGATAGCGTCATAATTGAGTTTTTATGACCGCAGAGCTGCAAAGTGGGGATTAGCTTCCTGGACATGAAAAAGATTGTTTGTAACTGCTACCTGATAATGTTTCGTTAAGTCAGTGATGCTTAATGTTGAAACAATTCAGTCTCTCTAATGGAGCATCCAGTAGTGAACGGTGAGTTTGTTGTCAGTCAGTGATCATTTGAGAACTTTCTCATCTTTGAGAAATAGGATAAACCGTCTACATGCTGCATCAGTTGCAAGAGAACATTCCGTAATCTTGTGCAATGTACTTACGCTCTGATCTTATGGATTTGTGAATGCAGTCATGTTAGCTTTCTCCGAGTAATAAGGCTCCACAGAGCAGCCCAGAAGAAGGGGAATCCCTGTCACCTTCACAAACTGCAGCCAGTGTAATATGTTACGTACACCATAAAACAAGAGAATCTTGCAGGCCTGCAGGTTTTAGAATTTGCCCTGTATTGTAACCATAAAACAAGAGAAGGCCTGCAGGTTTTAGAATTTGCTCTGTAGTGTAGCATGTGTCACCCAGTCTAGAACTAGAAAACGAGCACAACTGGTGCCCATTCAGCAGGCGTCGATCCAATGCTCGATGAATCGAACAAGCATAGCATATGCGCTCCATTAGCTAGATGCTGAAACGACAACGAGACCAAACAAACTGCCGGACCGGATCGATAGCCAACAAAGGCTAGTGACGAATTCTACAGCCTACGATGCTAGCAAGTCACTATTAATTCTGCTTAGTGCTTGTCTGCGCCACTAGAATTTGCTCAGGCAATGGATACTCATCCAACTGCCAAGCTGATACCTCCATTCAGAGAAGTTACCAGGCGAAATACTTGTTGCTAAATGACCGACTATTCCTTTCATTAGGAGAGGAAAAAAAAAAAGACAATAAGGGCCGAGATTGATTGCATTACTTGTTTCTTTCGGCAATGTTGTACACACAGTACTCGCCATGCCGAAATGCATCACGGCCTTCTTCTAATGGGAATATGGGATAGCTCTACCGCAACCAAAAAGGACCACCTGACCCTGCCTCTTCATCCCCGCTCTACTCTCTAAAGCTCGTCCTTCTTCTCAGCAGCAGAACCGTCCTTGCTGCCCTCTGCCTTCTCGTCAGCAGAGACCTTGCTGTCCTGTGGTTTCTCGTCGGCGGAGTCTGCAACCTTTGTCTCCTCCTCGGCGCTGCTACCAGCTTTGCCATCGTCTGCATCATCCTCATCCTCCTGCCACACATAAGAAAATGCCGTTTTTTTTCCTGTTAAGACGAGACTAGCATTATTTCCAACTACAAACATTCAGAACAAACAAATCGATCCGGAGCTTACATCTGCGTCGTCGTCCTTAGTGTTTGCAGATTCCTAGCAGGGAGAAAACATCGGCAAACTAGTTAATACTGAATACGTTTCTTGTTTTTCATCGGAAAGGATTCTGCATCGGCGAACAGAAAGTGGAGTTTGGCTGCATACCTCCTCGAGCCTCTTCTTCTCAGCCTCATCAAAGGCGGCCTTCTCAGCCTGCAAAAGAACCAGAGCTTAAAATTCTGTACAACCAGACAACGAGACAAAACAAAATGGATCAGACAACCTACATCTTTATGCTTGCCCCAGGTCTCTTCTGCAAACTTCTTGGCATACTCAGGGTCGTCAGTGATTAGAATGTTGTCGAACAAAGTTCCTGACTTAACCTAGTGGCAAGGAAGAAACTAAAATTAATAGTGTTCCAACAAAAACTATAGAAATTAATAATATTGCATTGAATTCAGTACTAACCTGCCACAGCTCAATGCCAATGTGCTTCAAACTGTCAAAAGCATAGATGTAAGGATCATCCTTGTAATCTGTACACAACAAAAAAGGAATTCGCATGAGCTTTCATATTTCACTGGATTAATAAAGCAGAAAAGAGAAATACACAGCAGGAATAATCTCAGGTGAATGTACCTGGGTTGTCGATCAATGGTGCCTTCCATTTGCCCTTGTAGCTGGGGTTCTTAATTTTCTGAATACACAAAAGACTCATGTCAGAACCCGTAATGCACATTGCAGCTTGTCTAGAATAATTAAACTACCTAGTCAAACTCATACCCTTTGCTTCCATGGTCCCTTGTACTCGGGGTTTGGGATGGTTGGAGCTGTCCATTCGCCATCTTCCTCATCATCCCAGTCCTCGGGCTGCAACAGGTAAAGATTGTGAAATTGCACGTTGATTAAAACAATGTGAAATTACATACTGGTTGATGAATCTGATAACACAGGGCAAAACTGTTTTAAAAAACAATGGGCAAAAATAGGCACCTTCTTTGCATCGGGGTCAGTAATTTCCTTGGGGATATCATCATAACCCTGCAAAGAACAATCTGAGTCAGACAAGAAACCACAGAGATAAAACATCAAGGACAAACAACAGTTTATAATTTAATGTAGAAACTTATATTGTGCTGTTAGACAAGTGAATGGTAATTTTACATTGCTGCTTTGTGAGCCACAACAGGTAATGCAGAAAACATGGCACTCACTTTAATGCCAAAAGCTCAGTAAAGTGACATTGGTCAAAAATCTAAACTCATACTGACAGAGCATCCAACGGTGTGGCAATAAAGGAAAAGCTACCTCTGGCTTCTTGTCCTCAGGATCAGGAATGTATTCCTTGTCATCCCAGTCTTCTGGCTGCAACCATTAGCAAATTGCATCGTTACCTCTGTGAAAAGAGCACAACCATGGCTATTCAGAACAGACCGTAAACAATATCTGAACATCACCTTCTTGGCTTCAGGATCCCTGATTTGCTTTGGAGGAAGAATGTCCCAGTCATCATAGATGCTACCAGATTGCTTCTCAGTGTTATCAATGAGAATGCTGTATGTGGCATCAGGACGGATGATCAAGGTGTACACATGCGTCAGCTGATCGGTCTCGCATGGTACCTCCTTCTTGATCAAATGGTTCTTGCCGTTCTTGGTAAGGATAGCGTGAACCTTCTTGGTGGCATACCCACAGATATCCGGTCCAAACATGATGCTGCAATCGAAAAAGCACAGACAGGGACTGATTAACCAACCGATCAAATATGCTATATACAGCTCGAATACACAAAGACACGGTGATAAATCATCATCACCTGTACGGGGTCTCGCCACCGAACTTCTTCTGGTCAACATCACCACCGAGCACCTTGACATAGCCGCCGCCGCAGTCGAGCTTCTGCTCGTGCTTCACCGAGAATTGCAGCACCAGGGTCTTGTCCTTGTTGCTGAACTCGGGGTACTGCGCCGAGATGGCGTAGAATCTGTAGTCCTCAGAGGTCTGGATGCCTGCACCCAAAAACCACAACAATTTAGCATATGCTGAACACAACAAACCGAAACCGGCAGCGTTGTGGTGGGTATGGTTCCTTACCTTTGTCCTCGGCATCTCCGTTCCATTTGCCGGACGTGTGGTTCCACTCGCCGGCCGTGTTGTCGTCCTTCTTCCACTCGGACTTGACCCACCGATCCTCCCATCCATCTGTCGTCAGACAAAATTCCGAGCTGAGACTTCAGACACACAAACAATTCTACTAGCGCATTCACCAAACGGCAAATGCATAGGCGGGAAGACGAGTATACGTAACACCACATCATAATTCAGAAACAAACAAACAAACAAACAGATGATCACAAGACGGCAACGACGATGGGAGGAAAACAAGTCATAATAATCCTAAACCCCAGCCTCGCGACCAAAACAACTCTGTACTTTTCCTCTCGAAAATCTCGGGGCATCTGAGAAACGAACGCGTAGAAAGCACACGATCGCCACAGAAACAGCCAGATGCATGTGTGCATACGAAGCAAATGCAGCGCGTTACACGGACGAAATGCGTAAGAAAAACAACAATTGAAACCTGCGGATCGCGAGACAAAAAACAGCAACGGCTACAAAAGAGCACTAGAATTCGAGATTTTCTTGTATCATATGGACGGCAACGCCGCTAGATTCCACGAACCAAAATCTCGCACCCGAAATCGACAGAGAACGACACCGCAGCCTCCAAAACACAGGACGAACACACGAAAGCAGATTAACAGATCAAGCGCATGGCTCAACTAACAAACATGCAATTCAAACGCATTGGCCGACCGGATCTAGAGTACACGACGAAACAGGTTGGATCCGGCGCCTTACCGTCGAACTTCTCCTGGAAGAGGACCTCGCCGGCGACGGCGGACGCGAGCGCGATCACGGCCACGACGGCGGCCGCGGCTGAGGACGACCTTTTGAGGATCGCCATCACCGGCGACGGCGAGAGAACACACCCACCACTATACCTAGAAACTTCTAGAACCTTCCGAAGTAGTCTAACTCTGCTCTTTTTTTCCCCCTGACCCAAAAACCTCCTGATGGATAGCGAGCGCGAAATGCACCGCGCTTTATAAAGAGCGGAGCGGTGGGGTACCGCCACCTCCGGTGTGATTACCGCACGAGGAGATTGTGTGACTGACATCTCGGGCCAGGGGTGCTGACGATACTCGCTGTGCACACGTGGGCTAGCGCGGCTCGCCGTGGCTGCCCAACTGTGCACGGGGATACGGGAGATTGGCCAATGGGAGCGTTACGCGTGGAAAAAGCGACGTGTTCCGGGGGGCGTGCGAGGCTGATGCTACGTGGACGCCTGCCTTTGGAGTTATCGCTTCACGTGCCAGTGTACCACTGTGAGAGATGGTCTCGCTGCAGGCGGGCCCCATCACGAGGAACAAGGCTTCTCGGTTCCTTCTATGTTTCCCTTGACACGTGGCGCACATAAGTTACTCTCCATCCTCTTCCTGTGGGTCTAGAAATGCAATCTAACGGAGTAGAGAGGATCCACGTGTGTGAAAACACAGAAGGGGAACAGGGAAGCCATTTTCCATCACGAGTTGGGCCCGCATGTCAGGAGGGACCCTGCATCAGCATGTTCTCGTGTTGTCGGTCAGGTTAAGGTAAAAAGTGTTTATGCAAATAGACAAGTTTTCTGGAAATATATATACTCGGCCAAGTTACAAAATAACTATTGGTCTCTTCCAAGAGTGAGCGTAAAATAACAAACTTCCACAGCGAGAGAAAAAACGTTTACACCCTATCACTAGACTCCAGAACATCTCCATGCTTTGATTGAGAAAACCACACAGAAATTCAATCGCGGGTTGCTGCTCCTTATTTTTCGATTGTTGCAGCCCCTTTTCAAGAAGCTGCCAGTACGCTGCAATTGTGTACCAAACCGGTAGGGGTAGGTCCGAATGATGCAGAAGCAATCAAGCAGATGCAACCTGCCCTGTGCATGAAGTCCTCAAGAAATGTTTCTTACCTTTGAAGGCACTTCACCTTGTAATAAAACAGACAGGTCCCAACCAATGAAGACTGCCTCTCTTGCTCTTGGATAATCCATCGGCGCTTTTTTCTAAGTTCTGCCTTATCTTGTAGACAAACCATACTGGTTAACAGGTCCCAACCAATGAAGACTGCCTCTCTTGCTCTCGGATAATCCATTGGCGTTTTTTTTCTAAGTTCTGCCTTATCTTGTAGACAAACTATACTGGTATCTTTTTTTTTTTTTGCTTCATAGACATTCCATTATTTGCAGCTTATATTTGTTTCCAAGAAAAGAGCATCTGAATATCTAAGGCCTTGTTTTTTAAACTGTGATTGATGATTTTTTTATCTACGCTTCTCGAGACAGTGGTGAAAGGTCTCGTACATGACTTTATGCTTGGAAAGCTATTTAGAAAAGGCGGCTTTGAGAAGCCGATTGAAAAAGCCGCCCCGTTTAATTCGGCTTCTAGAGAAGCCTAAGCCAAAAGCAACAAAAAAGCCAAAAAGAACATAGCCTAAAACAACCAAACATCTCATACAGGTACAGAATAATTTTGGATAAACACTAATGAACTCCTGAGTAAATCCTCAGGTTTTAGAGAAAAGAAACCAGTTTGCAACATCATGGAAAGTGAAGTTCTGCATGGATGCCAAGTACGATCGTTTCTTCATTGTGTTACAGAAAAATCCCTTCAACAGGAAATATCAAAGTGCAGACGCTTCACATGGATTATGGATTGAAGGAAATCATTTGCAACATGTCTCCGAACTAACGAAGCAAGAACCGAACTGCAGCTACAGCATCACCTTTGTGCTCTCTGAGTGTCCTCTCTGCAATCTTCTTGTCCAACTGTATATTCAGAGATATTTTAGAACGGGCTTTTAGAATGTCTGAAAATTATCTGTGAATGATGATTTAAAATGCCCACCTCAAGCTCGTTAGCAATAATTTCAACATCAGTAGGGTTGATCTTGACAGCAGCTAATTCTTTCTCCCTGGTGAAAGAGGAAAAACATGCAAGTATGCAATAACAATCATATGACTTGTAAATTATATTTTTTCAGGAAAACAGGGTCAATCCATTTATCTCGAAAAAGGTTGTAATACTTTCCTAGTCCATTATCTTCATTTCGCATAGGAGTTCATATGGCTAATATAATAATATCATACCAGAAACACAAAATATCCCCCAGACTGCAATAAAAATCAAAGTAGAGCATGGCATAGTGCAAACTCTAGCGCACATTCAAAAACTTTAACTGCTGTTATCAACTTGGTAGGGTTGTTTCTTCCTGTTGATTTTTTCCTTAGGCTTGTTCTTCCATCAGGTCGAAAAGCTATGACAAAAAATTGAGATATAAAAAACTGTTGCTGACTGGTTCTTTCAACAAGCTCTCTAAATGAAGCTGAAAATTCTAGCAGACGAAGCTGTTATTCAAATTAAGCTTCACATTCAACAATCCATGTGCAGTTTCTAGCCACTTAGGTTCTCTGACAGAGCATTTTCCATTCATTAACGTAGTAGTGTAGTACAACAAGTGAAAAAAAAAGTCCAAGCACCATACAACCTACCATGAGGTATTGCACATTTCTTGGTATCAGTGTTCTAATACCGATTTTACGTATGAATATTTGGTTCGGGGGATTCTCGAGCACCTGACTACACAAAGAAAGACACAAGAATATTATACAGGTTTGAGCCTTCTTCGGAGAGAATAACGACCCCACTCCTATGTAGCTATATTGAGTGTACTGATTACAATCAAGAGAAAGGCTAGTGCTTGATGTCGTGAGCTTCTTGATCTTCTATCGCATGTGTTGCCTTTTTCTCTTTCTCCCTGACTTCAGCCTTTATATAGCGTACGAAGAGGTGGTGATTGCTCCATGCCAAGAGACGTCTCAACGTATCAGACGATAAACTGTCTGACGATGGTTATTGTCAGTGATGTGATACCTCCTCAATGCCAGGCAGTTATCGCTAAAGGTAGGAAGAAGTTACGAGCGGTTATTCCAGAGAACAGCTGCATACGGTAATTGCCTTGTCAGACAGATCCGCAATGTAGCAGGTTGCCGTAGACAAACTGGTCGAAGTTAGGCTAGTTCACGACCACATGGTGGTCGTAGAATGGCTCATGACTATGTCATGTTCGTAGAAAGACTTACAATCATGAAGTAGTCGTGGAAAAGCTCTTAACCATAGAGTAGTCATGGAAAGGCTCACAACCATGGAGTAGTCGTGAAAAGATTCACGATCACATGGTTAGGTCTTTCTCTTATGGATAAGGGGTATACTTAAGGAGCAGAATGACACAATAATACTATTTATAGATGAAAAATAAATTGATGATTATTATATTCTCGTCACTTGGAAACATAAAAATAGCCATTAATATTTTCTTTACACTAACCTCAGCCTCATGGCATTCCAATCAGCCTCCTTAGATGAAGCAAGAGCTGCCATGGCCTGTAAAAGAAAGAAAGAAATATCAACTATAATGAATTAGAAAGACATATCAACTATAATGAATTACTTTTAAAGAAGACTCAATTAAACATACACTGATACACATATCTCTATGATTCTACATCTTACTTCTAATTTCTTGGTATCTATGATTTTAACATTGAGTTTCTATAGAAGGACTTCACTTAACTGTGCAATAGCCTAGAAGGTTTCTCTTTCAAAGACGTCTATATAATCCCTTCATGATCATAAGTTCATAACACATATGGGTAGATGGGACTGGAAGGCGAAACATAAGGCTTTCTAAGCAGAACTTTTTGTGGGCCATCTTGATTGCTTATTCGATAATTTTTCAAAGTTACATAAAAAATGGAGGGTTGCTGGGAAACTGAATTTCAAAATTACAAGTTATTTGTATCAGACAAAACTACTGGGAATACCACAAAACTTAACTGGCATGGAGCTCTAATTTATTCTGTGAAATATACTCCCATCTAAACATATGTTATCATCCTCAAGAATTTAAAAAGAGAAGGTTTGCATATGCAGACACGCAAACAGAACATACTCATTAATCTCCTTGTGTAATCAGCCTTGGGAAATGGATATATAAATTATGGGGGCTACTTTCATACGTAGCTAATGTAAAGTCTGCAGTTGGGCGTCCTATAGGCTACAGTGTGACGTCTTAGGATGATGATAATGGGTTCAGGGGTACAATAGCAATAACATAGGGCTTAGGACCAGGGATTTTGTATTTAACAACATGCTGTATTGGTTTTACTCAATAAAGGGAAATATACGGGCTGTTTAATGGATTTGACGGATCAGGATTCAGGTGACAATTGAAATGCTATGACAAGAAAAAAAACGAAGGGAGTAATATCCCTCTAGGCACAGCTACGCTCAACAAAGTAGGGAAATGGCACAAAATCGAGCCCTATCAGCGTGATGCTACTGCTACTACTACAGGCGCATCATCGTATCCACCAAATGTCCAAATCTTCCAGCTCGTCACCCCATTGCTTACTAATGAACGAATTGGTGAGCAATCTATACCTATTCATCACTAACGATGCGACGAAGAGGGGGAATCCACAAGGGCACGGGGTTGGAGTTGAACAGGACGTACGGATTGGACGCGGGAGGAGTCGAGCTGGCGATCCTCGACGTGGTCGGTGAGCTTGTCCAGCGCCTTGCTCTGCTGCTGCAGGTCCTTGGAGTCCACCGCCGCCTCCCCCGCGGCGGCAGCGCCCCCCGCCGCCGCAGCCGCCGTCTCGTCGCCCGCCGCACCCATGGCTTTCTCTCTACCTTCCGCGCTGTCTAAACCCTAGCTAAAATTTCCCTTCTCCAATCCGATTGTGTGCGTGCGACTGCAGAGCTGGGAGCCTGGGAGAAACCGGGCCGTGCGGTTGCTATCCGCCGATGCGGCCTTCAGAGGGAAAGTTGATCATATACCCTCCCTTTATTTTGGGAATTCAAGATTTACCCTCCCACCTCAATGACATATGGGGTCATCATAAGTCACTGACATATAGGCCAGGAGGGTAAATCCTGAATTTCCATCTAAGAGGAGGGTATATGATGAATAAATCCGCCTTCAGATTCGTGCGAACACGAGGGCTGGGCGGCTGGAAATTGGTATGCGAGAGAACAGGGTGATTCGTGATCTGAACCGTTCAATCATGTGAGATAAAAAATTTTGTCGCTTGTATTAGCCAGAGGATACTTTGTAACGCAATGCGGCAATAGTGTTATGCGTTCCGCCATTGGCTAAACAAAATTCAGTACTGGTTTTTAAGGCTATAATGCTTATCGTTGAATAAAATCAACAGAAAAACTACAAAGCAGTATATCATCTAGCAAGAGCTCCGACAAAGAACAAGAATAAGCTCTCTCTTTGTACCTACGATGAAGAAGAAGAACAGAGAGACGCGGCAAGGTCCGGTGAGGGGAGCGGTGCCGCTGTCGCTGTCGCTTCCAGACAGGTCCACTGCCCCCCGTTGTAGAGGGAGGCGAGGGCGGATGTGGCTCGTGTGGTGGGCAGTGACGCAGTGTCAGAGGGTAGGACGACAAGGCGATGCCGAGAGAATGTTAGGTTGGACAATATACCTATGGAGAAAGAGAATTTAGCGGTGTGGTGAGGTGGCAAGCTCGCCACTAGCTGTGGGGTAGGGGCATCGGATAAGGCACGCGGAGTTGTCGTCAGCGCCAGGGAAGAGAGAAGGAGGAGGGCGGAGTGGAAGAGGTAGAGAGGAGCAAGCCGATGCTACATTGTTGGCTGGTAGTTCTATAAAATTAATACTTGAGATCGACGCTTCAGGCCCCGATCAACTCGGTTTCTGGCTTATTTTTCACTATTCATAAGTTTCGTTTTTTTCTGAACTTTTGGCTTTTTGTTGAGCTTTTTTGCCGGTTCTTTTTTCCCGTATTTGTTTGTATTATACGTAATGGGCTAATATATTTTTTTATTTTTAAAATTTTTTAAATTTAATTATGCTAAATAAGCCTCTGTCAGCTACAGTGCTTTTTTCATCCAGCTACAGCGTTTTCAGCCATAAGCCACGAGCTTTTCAGCCGAACCGATCACCACCTGAAATCAGTTAGTTTGCGTAATATGGTAATATTTGTTTTGGACTTTGGAGCATTATCATTGTAGTGAGATTATCGTGTGTTTTTCTAGTGCACGACACTGTTGGTTCTTCGTATTTTTTTCGGAACCATTATACTCCCGTTACTTTTTAATTTTATTACATATTTTTTCGATTACCAAATTATCAACCGTTGATTTTGTAATTAAGGGGTGAAGTCGCAAGTCATAGCATACATGTAAAGTTGCAAGGGAGCTGCTATCGTAGATGGTTTGTTCAAGGCTACTAACAAAAAAGATACAATCATCTTGAAAAGAAGAAGAAAAAAGATACAATAACTGTGACATTTTTATAGTCCTATATTACATCTAGGGAAGCGCCTCCGTTAGATTTTGCGTAATCGTGTGCGAATCATCGGTTCTTGCAGAAAAGCCCCTGCCATATTTTATTTTGCGAAAACCCCTCTACTTCTCCAAAATTATATACAGGCCCTCTGTATTTTCATGAATACCATCTTTCTGTTGGATAGCACCCCGCAATTTTTTTGAAATTATGTGCGGGTTATTGGTTTTATGCGGAAACACTCTCCATTTTCTCCAGAAATACATATGGATCCATGCTTTTCCAGAGAAGCCTCTCTTACGAATTTTTATCTCTTTTACCTCGATTCACATAGTAGTTAGCGCGGTGTGGCGCTGTGCTTATGCTGCTAGTTGTTGTTGCAAGTGGTCTTCAGATTGTTAGCAAGTAGTGCACAAGGCTCGTGGGTCTCACACAGTACACACAAAAAGTTATACCTTTTAAAGATGGAAAATAACATGAGATGCTCTCGAGAGAAGATGGCGAAAAGATAAACACAACTTGTCTCGCCCCTTTTCATTTTCAAACAAATCACACACGCCCATTTTATTTGTGCGTAAATGTGACTGTCCATTCAAACCAAACATAAAAACATCTTAGAGAGCAGAGCTATATAAAACCTTTTTTCCTCCGTTGAATTGAATTTCCAGGCAAGGGAATTCAAGTGTACATACAGACGCATGCTTGGATGCTCCTGTGGAGATAAAGCCACATTTGGCATTATTTTGTATCGTATTTATAAAAATAGCTGTATGCGAACTGTATTGACAAAAATGTCACTTCTAGCGTCCGGTGGGCGGCCGGCAGCGCCAACGAGGCGACACGACGCGAGGCCACCGGTGGCGGGCACCTGCCGCCCCCCATCAGATGGTAGGTAGCCTACCACTCGGTGGGTAGACGGCAGGCTTGTCTGTTGTCTGGCGAGAGGGCGGCAAGTGATTAAACCGGTTAGTTAGCTAGCTTAATTATCTATCTTAATTTTTTTGTTTAGTATTTGTTCAAAATTTTAAATATACCAAATGAGCTCAAAAAATTATGAATATTTATATATAGCTTCCCGACACAATGTACTCTATAGTGTAATTTTTAGATAATTTTATCCATTACGAATGTTGCTCAAAAAATTCATACAATTTTGATATATTTACGAGTTTTTACATACAGCAAACGAGCTCAAAAAATTTCAAAATTTATGTGAAGCCTCCTGACATAGTTATAGTTATTGTATATTTTTTTTGAAAATTTTATGTGATCCGAATTTATCATATTTATTTGAGTTAACTTAATCATGAATTTAAGAATATTTCATTTTTTACAATTTTATACATTAAGAATTTGTACAATTAAAAGTAATTATAAAAGTACAAAAAATGCATCACATTGTATGTGATATGGTTCACTCATCTGAGCCACTGCTATCTTCTCCTCACGTTTGCCTCCTTGTACGTGGCCTTGTCTTCCGTCGCGTACGAACATGTCCAGTTGGGTACGTCAGTCGGTCCAGAGGTTGCGTCTCAGGTCAGAGAAGATATGGAAATCGTTCTGTCTGCTCAGTGGCCGTCAGTGGTCCAGTAGGCTAGGTCCAGTAAAGGTCAAAGTCGTCCAGCTGAAACATGCCGAATTGCGAGCCATCTGGTGAGGGGGCGGCAGGCACCTGCCGCCGCCGGCCGCGCTGCATGTTGCCTTGTGGGCGTTGTTGTCCGCCCATCAGACAGTAGAAATGATATTTTTGTTAATATAGTTTATATATAACTATTTTTATAAATACGACATAAAGATGTGCCAATTGGGGTTTAACTCTGCTCCTTTGAGCGCGTAGCCACATGCATACAACGGTGCAGATACAATACGCTGACCGTACCATATCACACGGGTGGAGCCCACTTTAATTAATAGGCAAAAAAAGAAAGAAAAACGACGGCCGTCCAATTCCCTTTGCTGCCGTCCAGGTCCAGCGAGCAGAAGAGCGCAGGCGCGCACCGCAGCGCGTCGCGTCGCACCAAACCCGACGGCCCTCTCTCGGATGGGAGTCTCTTACCCTCTCCCCACTTTTTTCTATTTTCTCTCTCGCGCGCAGCCGATTGCGACCTCCGACGCCATCGCCACCGAACCAAAACACATTTCCGCCGCCTCCTCTCCCTCCGCTTTCCCGCGCCGCCTCGGGGACGCCCCGGTCGGCGATGTGGCTGGGCTATGCTGGGCCCGCTCCTCAGGTTCCTCTCTGCATGCGGCGGGGTCTGGCCCACCTCGCCGGCGCCCGCGCCTGCCGACTCCGAGGCCGCCGCTGAGGGCCGCGACGGCCTCCTCTGGTGGCGCGACCTCGCGCGCTGCCACGCCGGCGACATCTCCTCCGCCGTCGTCCAGGCCAACCAGGTCCTCGAGGACCAGTGCCGCCTCGAGTCCGCCCCGCCCCTGGGCACCGTCCTCGGCGTCTTCGATGGCCACGCCGGCCCCGACGCCGCCCGCTTCGCCTGCGACCACCTCTTCCCCAACCTCCGAGGTGAGTGAGACCCCCTGAACGCAACTGCATTCGCTATCAAGCCGCGTGAACGTACGGATGATGTGGATGTGACGCGAGTTAGGTTTGATCTATGTGCTGCAGAGGCCGCGTCCGGCCCGCAGGGCTTGACGGCCGACGCCATCAGGGAGGCCTTCCTGGCCACGGAGGAAGGCTTCATCGCGCTCGTGTCGCGCCTCTGGGAGACCCAGCCGGACATTGCCACCGTCGGGACGTGCTGCCTCGTCGGCGTCGTGCACCAGAGGACGCTCTTCGTGGCCAACCTCGGGGACTCCCGGGCTGTTCTCGGGAAGAAGGTTGGCCACACCGGGCAGATTGCCGCGGAGCAGTTGTCCAATGAACACAACGCCAATGACGAGGCTGTCAGGCAGGAGCTCATGGCTCAGCACCTGGATGATCCGCAGATTGTTGTGCTTAAGCATGGGGTCTGGAGAGTAAAGGGCATCATACAGGTCGGTTTTATCTCAATATTTGTTTCTGTGCCGCAGTATTTCAACCCGATATGTTCAGTGCTTACATAGCAGGTGATGCAGGTGTCGAGATCAATAGGGGATGCATACTTGAAACAAACACAGTACAACACGGAACGGATCAAACCAAAGTTCAGGCTTTCTGAACCATTCAGCAGGCCTATATTAAGTGCCAACCCGTCTATCATCTCGCGCAGTCTTCAACCAAGTGACTGTTTCATCATATTTGCCTCAGATGGTTTGTGGGAACATCTGAGTAATCAGGAAGCCGTTGAGATTGTTCACAACCATCAACGTGCTGTAAGATTCTGAGTATCTCTTTCCCTTCATTCAGTTTTTTTTATGAACACTTCATGTTTTTCTGGCTATCTGCTGTTGCCTAAGTCCTAAGATGTCTTTAAATGAACCAATTTGCAAAATGTTTACGGCCAGACAGAACATTTGCCATCATACACACACACGCGCGCCTTCAACCACGCTATGCAACTCTTTTCACATTGTAACAGTTCTAATGTATTGCAAGTTTTGGATCACATTAAAAAATAGGAGTACCTGGGAGGCTGGGATTGGAATTATTGTTAAACTCTTTCCTAACCTATTTATTCTACCGGTCAGAGTAAATGTGGATGAGGTGTCGATTTATCCGTTAATGTAAATTATTTGGAAAATAATAAGCTGACAGGTTTTTGATTTCCAACTATCATAGCATTGCCACTTACTTAAAAGCAAAGGAGAATGTGATTTTGCCGTATTAAAAATCCAGATGGTACTCTGATTTTTTGTTGGCACCAGCATGAATAGTTTATATGTCCAGGGTTGTCAATACAAGACTACTAGTAATAATTAATTCGCGTTGGTAATGAAAATGTGTGGGATGCAAGTATTTACTGGTGTGCAACCTAATTCCACAGTTCCACACCTGGTATTTGGATCCTCACAGGGTAAAAAGTTGGCAAAGTTTCCAAGTCACCTGTTCTTCCCTTGAATGCTTTGCAGTTAGGATCATCCTATTACTGTAAGGAGTTTGAGGCATGTCCAGTGCGATCTTTTCAACTCATTTAGATCATGTGGTATCACTTCATTAGCTATGCGCAAAACTTAGCTGTGTCAATAGCTCATTGCTCTCATGTAATAATGGCAGGAGCATCCAGGTCATGATAATTATCGTCTGACGGTGCAAACTGTGTACTGGATTATTGTAGGTCCACACCAATAATAAAATGTTACTGCTTGCATGGAAGGAACACCGGTTTTGTGCTATCCTTTAAGTACTGTGGATTTATAACTTGCTGCATTACCATGACTGAGGTCTATTTAGTCACTTCTTGTGTTCTTAGCTGTGCAGACGCACGCGCGCACATGCACGTATACGCAGATGCATATACGTATATGCGCTGGCTCTTTATGACTCACATGCTTGCATTTGCTACTATGGCTAGACTTATTATTACTGCACATATATGCTGTGGGTAAAGCTACTAAATAAAACAATTGGATACTGTTGACAATTTGACGTGCTAGTTTTACCAAACTAGTTGTAATGTGCACCGAAAATTTGGTCTGCTTGTCATAGCTGCAAGGGTGGTCTTGGTTTTCTTGGTCATTGGGTAAAGCGTTAATTAAAATCTGTTTGGATATATGGCAAATGCCTTTTTATTATGACTGGCATTTTTTTTAAATTCAGGGAAGTGCAAGAAAGCTCATAAAAGCAGCTCTACATGAAGCAGCGCGGAAACGTGAGATGCGTTACTCAGACCTTATGAAAATTGACAAGAAGGTTCGCAGGCATTTCCATGACGATATTACCGTCATCGTCTTATTTATAAATTATGACCTATTAGTGAAAGGCCATGCACAAGGGCAGCCCCTTTCCATCAGATGTGCCTTGGATCATTGATGATGAGGTAGTTCGTCCATGGATGGTCAGTTTCTGTCAGCAGCAATCGCCAATCAGATGCTTCCATCAGTCCTGCAGCAGTTTAATTTTCCTCCCTCCCTCTGCTTTGCTTTTGCACATAAAATTGGCTGCCTGCTAAATTGTCAGTTTTTCCCTCTTAATGATGTCGGATAAATGTGGATATTCTTCAGGCTTGGAAATTTGCCTAGAGCTTATGGGGGAACGGTATTAAGGATGCTGTAACCTTTAATTGATTCATTCTCTCGCTTACATAAGCTAGTTTCTTTTGGCTCTAAAGATTATCATCAGCTTGTTTAACCACATCACAGTTTCTAGCTTATCTATCTGGGAGGAGATTTTAGTACTTCATTATCATTTGCAAAGAATGATTCAGGGTTCCAATATCCATGCCCCTGGTCTGGTGTATGCTGATCTGTCTGCACTTCACTGGAGATGGGAGCAGAACAGTGTAAGACTTGATGCATAATTATGCCTAATTACCTATCACTTTGGCTGATTGTTTGTAGTTGAACGTTTTTGACGCTAGCGTGAGCGTTTGTGTGCACAAATTAAATATTGATAAAATATTTTGAAAAAGTTATCTTCATCCTTAAAACGTAAGCCGGAAAGAAAGGCCCTGTTACTGTAGCCTGCGAGCGACTTATCGCGTGAACTGCACGCTCAAAGCAAAAACCAAACAGCATTCCCGCGAACACGCCGTTTCCTCTGGAGGGTTCCGTGGACCCCGCCGCTGCCTCTGTCGATGGCCGTTCGCCCACGCCCATGACCGCACGGTCACCGTCCATCCATGTGAGCTACTGACCAGTGGCCCCGACGGGATCACCGCTGCCAAGTGGGCCTTGCACGTCCGCAATCCGTTCACCGCTCATAGAGGAGGGCCTCCCTGTGAGCCGTTGGATCCGATTAGATCATATATCGATCCAACAGCTTACGAGGATGAGAGGGCCTCACGTGCGGCCCCCCTTTTCTGAATTTTCTTCCGAGTAGAAATGCTGTTAGTGCACCACCTCATCGCCTGTTCGTTCCGGAAGACGACGACGAGGTGAAGGCGATGGTGCAGGTGCTTCCCGGCGCGGAGGCGGAGCTCATCCCGATGCTCCCCGCACTGGAGCCGGTCTACGGCGACGGCTCGCTGCTCGACGAGGCGCGCCTCCGCTTCGACCGCCTCGCCGACAAGTTCCAGGCCGTCTACGCCGCGCGCCTCGCCCTCTTCTCCCGCTCCCCAGGTCGGTGCCAGTCAGTGGTGGAGGTAGCGCTTTAGGTTTCGTTTCGTTTGGTTTGGTTTGGGTGCGTGTGATTGATTTGGGGGAGTGCTTGCAGGGAGGGTGAATCTGATCGGGGAGCACATCGACTACGAGGGCTACTCGGTGTTGCCCATCTCAATTCGCCAGGACATGATCGTCGCCATCAGGAGGGCCGAGGGCAACGGGGTGGGCATCGCCAATGTCGACAAAAGTATCCCATCTGCGTCTAACTGGCAGACCCCGACAAGGTAATGTGCCAGCATTTACTCTGCTCCTGGATCGATCGCGCTTAGGATTTGTGGGTTTTGATTTTTTTTTTGGATGCAACGGGGGTTTGTTTAGCTGGGCTGTGATTGAAGGAGATAGATGCTTATCACGGGGAATGTTCAGGTGAGATTTTTCAGTGGGCATGCGAATCTGGTTCCTACCTTAGGATGCGAATTTGGGACAACCTGTAGCTTTGAAAATTAGTGAGAAGGAAGGTTCTTGAGATTTCTTACTAGGACGTTCCTTCCTATAGATCACATTTTTGTGACTGAAGTTCTGCAAAGCCTTGGTGAACCATCTTTCCTCTTGAAGTTGGCCTTATCAATTTGTGCTGGTTAGATCTGACAGCACTTGCCTGGACTGCAGTTAGTGCTGCCTAATGGTGAAATTTGGAGCTTTGCTGCCACGTGCACCGATTAGCGAGCGGAGGCGAGTAGACAAGATTACAAGCTCTAACACATGAATAGCACTAGACTACTAGTAGTAGACGAATAGATGAAGTTGTCATTGCTGTGACTTGTCAGAGTTAATCTTGTGTTATCCGGTGTGTGCTGTGTGCAAAAATCACACGCTTGTAGCCAATAAACATACATATCCAGCAAAAAGAATCATAATTGCAGTAGAAACCAATCTGTTGCTCACTCTCTATCATGTAGCTGTAGGAGTAGTATTCAATTGAGCTTGTCTAGCTGAACTTTATTTAATTGATCATATTCCTCTGTTGTTCATTGATGTTCAGTTGAGCCCTCCAGCTTCCTATGTATGAATTTTGCTCAATCAGGCTCCTCGACTTATCTAGATTGTTAAGCCAGAAATCTTCTTTTCGACTTTGACTCCATTCCAGTCGTTGCTTTTCTTTATGTAAAATCTACTGGATCAAACGAGAACGGGTTTAATTTTGAGTGGTTTTGCACCATTCGGTAAATATTACACTTTTTTTTTAACAAACGGGACACCCCGATTTTTCATTGCAAGACGAAAAACAAGAGTACATCAAGATTCTCCTCCTGATTTTATACTATATCATAATCCTACGAGTGTCAATTCATTCAAGGTGAGGCCATCACCTCATAAAATTTCTGCCAAGAAAAACGCAGAGGCACATCAGCGTCGTCGTTGTTGGCCGGCGCGCGGTTGCTGCTCCACTTGGAACATTAACTGGGAGCTAGCTAGGTCGATTTCCACGCACGTTAAGGCCGGGTACCAGTGGCAACGACGATTTGACATTTGACAAGAACAGATGAGCAGCCAGCATATCCATTCTGTTATATATGGCTAGCTAGCTATGTACGTAACCGTGCCGGGCACGACAGGATTGCTACTGCTACTTGGTTAATTGCCACCAACAACAGTCGTCGGCCTGAATGCGACTGCGATATTGATACGCAGGGTTGGTTCGCAAAAACGACGGCAGCTGTTACTCTCTAGCTCCAAGATAGTGATCCCAAATCTTGGCCGGTTTGGAGTAACGAGCTTGTCGGGGGTTACCATAATCGACCCGATTATTATCGACTGGTAACATGAACACTTGGAGGCAAAAACTTGTCTTAGTTTGCCGTACCATGTTGCTCTGCCATTTTGTCAACTATCGTGAAAGCTCGTTTCCAGAAAGGATCACTGTGCGAGCTTCATTGCCGCGCTGACATCATTGTTGCAATGAAAGGTCACTGTAGATGATTTATCACGAAAACGCCACAATGCTACTGTAAATTTCATTTTAAAAAAGACGTTGATACAAGGCCAAACCTCCTTCACCACTTGTGTGTTGCAGCCTCATAACCATAATTAATCATGAAGCTATAGCAAAGCCAAACTAAAATTTCTGCTTTTGATTCCAGTAATAAGACTTCAGCAAAACAATGCAAGGTCTCCTGAGAAGAACAGGGAAATTGCAGCTTATGCTGTTATCTCCTGCAATTCATGCACACAAAAGCTTAATATATCTGCATTTTGCATTTCGATTTTCAACTAGCCAGCTAGCAAGTCATAAGCAGGTTCCAATGGTTAGGTGGATAATATCCATCAACACTTGTCACATACATGCTCTTTTTCCTTCTGAATTTCGATTCTCGGAATAGAGATTTTACCAAGTTGAATCAGGATTTTTAATTGCGTCCCTTGAGCTAGTCAGTCGTGCAGCGAGGACCAACTATAGGGAGTTTTCTTGCATAACTATACTCAAATCATTTATTTTTCTTCTTTCTGCCCAGGAGTGACCATCAACCTTCCTCAGTTACCATTGCCTCTTGCCCTTCCTCTTTTTCCTACTACTACTCTCTGCATTGCTTCCGCTGCCAGCAGAAGGGGGGTCGCTTTGCACACCGAATGTTTCAAACATGCCAGACTGCACCGCATTCTGCAACCACTCAAAGAACTCTTTATCAATTCCTCCGTCCAATCCATTTGGGACCCCTCCACCCCTCTGCGCAGAGGTGCTCCCTTTGCCGCTACCTTGCCTTGCCAAGCTGGCATTAACATGAAAGCTCGGCTTGTGAGTGTTTGCTGGGCATCTCATCCCCTGGAGAACAAACAGAAATGTGTGTATCAATTTATAAAAAAAAAATACTTCTCCATCTACTCACTAGGCAGACTGGCAGAGAGAGAAATTATGTCTACGCATGAAAGTGTGTATTACAACACTGGGCAACTCAGGTTTCAGAAAACATACATATTTGCTCTAGTTGTGACTATAATTAGTGTAATGTTTTCCTATTCATGACACAACTTTTTTTATTCTAATAGGACAAGGAGGACTGGAGAAACTCCACCCATACTTTTGCCTAAACTCCAAACTAAAATTAGTAACTGGTCTCCTTACTGAACTTATCGCATGAGTTATTTCAACGGTACAAAATCTCTGCTCACAATTCTCATGACGCAGCAGGGGATTTCAGTGGTTGAAATAGGCTAGCGTTTAGGTATACTGTATAGTAGTCATGCCTCACAGTTAAGAGAACAAACTAAGGCCCTTCTGCGCAAAACAAGCAACTGGTAAGAGCAATATTAATGAATGCATCTGAATTTTCATCAAAGAAGATCTGAATCACCTGACATCTGAACCACTCAGTGACATCAAATATGTTGCTTTCGGCACAAACATATGCATGAGGCAAATCAGGCTGCATAACAGTATACAACAAAACACATCAGTCATGACACATTTGTGATGGCTAGGTGCCACAACACAGCATACTTCTCTCTTCAAAAGAAGCTAAAGTTCTTGATAAGCATTCATAAAGAGTTGGAATAATCTGGCATTACCTTGTGCAGCATCCCAAATAGAATGGGTTGAAATGACTGCTCAACCCATCCATCGCCATCTTTAGCCTGATGAAACTCTTTGCAATCCTGAGATGCAGAAAATTCAATATAGCTTTATAAACATTTTCCAGTAGCATAGCATCAAAAGCAACCACAACCATATACCAAAGAGAATACCTGACACCATCTAGCTTGCAATTTAGCTCTTCCTGTGTAAATCCACAGATGGAAATCACTACATTTCTTGCAGACTATTCTTCTTGATAGACCATAAGGTCCATCATCAACACCTTCAGATGGGCTAAACCCTTGTCGGAAAGTACCATTTCCTCCTCTCTAGTAAAATTATAGAAATAATAAAGAAAAGAAATCATGCCTATAATAAGAATAAACTATAGTAAACCTGAAGCTTTAATAATGTGTCACTGTCGATACTATATCTTGTGTCTTTTATTTTTATTTCAGACCATATTTTGTGAATGGAACAGTAAACCAACATAACATTGCAAATTGGCAAGCATAAATTTTCCTTTTTGCCAAATAAATGATTAACAAGATTACAAATGGCATACTGTTCTAACTGCCACTAATTATGGCTGCAATGAAAGCCACATATGAACCTATTGAACAGTGATCTATAACGCGAATTCCTTTCCAATTGTTAGATATGTATCATATAGTTGTGTATTTATTCTATTGTGTGAGGGATTTCCTATATATATGCCATACATGTACGTGTATATATATTCACCCATTGACCTCATGATGAATACAAACGCTATTCATAACATAGTATCAGAGCGTATCTAGGGTTTTCTCGTTAAGCCGTTGATGGTTCATCTTCCAGCCGCCACTTGGCTTTGCTGTCCATCGCGCTTGTGTGTGGCTGCCCGTCATCTCAATCGGCGCCACCGGTGGCTTTTCCTCGCCTGGGTATCTTTTCCTCAACCGCCGCCGCCGCCTGCCGTTTGACGCCCGATCTCCGGCCAAGACTTCCGATCACCGCTCAGCCCGAGACCTCCGCCGATTTCCGCCTCCCAACCGCCGTCCTCTTGTTCGAATTCGATCGGATCTGGGCTTCTTCCGCCGCCGCCGCTCGGGTCGCTCGGGTTTCCTCCGCTGCCGGCCACCATTGCTCAGGTCGCTCGAGCTTCTTCTCCACTTGGGCTAGACCTCCGCCGCCCGACGCCACTCGGGCTTGTTCTGCCGCCACCGCCGCTTGGGTTTCCTCCATCGTCGGCCGCTCGGGATTCTTCTCCGCCACCTGATGCCACTCCTTCGGCTTCGCAGGAGCCAGAGCTGTCATCGCCGGGGCCTTGCTGGAGCCGGAGCCGTTGTCGCCGAGGCCCGACAACCGACGCCGCCATGTCGCCTTCTCTCCTCATGACCGACGCCTTGTGCGTTGTGACGCGCTGGTGGCTCAGTCGGTTGGTTACGTGAAGGTAAAAAAGAGAAGAGAAAAAAAGAAAGAAAGAAAGAAAGAAAAAGAGAAACAAATGTCATCCTTTTCAGGCACCATTTCCGTTCCTCGCTACCTAGCGCATGCGCCTCCACATGCGTGGTCAACGTCTTTGAGAGTATCTTACTGGCGAGTTGCCTTGTCCATCTCGCCCTACTCTCCCTGCTAAGCCTATGCTCCCAAAAGATGCTTCCAAAGATGCTCGTATAAAGGCATCTGAGACTTTTGAGGATGCCAATGAGACTTTCTAGACTCAGTATGCTGCTTTCAAGACATGGATTGATGAGGATGCTCGTGCTTCTGCTATTCTGGTTGCTAGCATGGAGGTGCATCTCACTGGTGATGTTGTTGGTTTGGCTTTCGCATAGGTGATGTGGACACATCTGCGCAGCCGCTACGAGTCATCTGGTGATTCCTTGTACCTTGTGCATCAGGAGCAGTCGCTACGGCAGGAAGATGAAACCGTGGATGAGTTTTATGCTCAGTTGTCTGCGGTATAGCGTCAAATTGACTCTTTGGGGCTAGATGTTTGTCGCACCTGTCAGTGCTGTCAGAATCAGCAGTCTCACCTGGAGCTTCACCGCATTTACGACTTTTTGACACGTCTTCGATTTGAGTTTGAGTAGACTTGTGCTCAGTTGCTGGTTCGTCACCCTCGTGTGACTCTGTTAGAGGCTCTTGCAACTGTTTGTACTGAGGAGATTCGCCTTCGTGGTGCGGGTCTACTGTCGTCACCATTGTTTCCGTCGGTCTTGGTGGCTCCTTCAGCTTCTACACCTGCCACGCCTCCGAGTGCTACTTCACCAGTTGCGCCTCCTCCAGTGAGAACTGTTGTTGGTAGGGGACTCCACTGCACCTATTGCAACAAGGATGGAAATGTGGAGCAGTTTTACTACAGAAAGAAGAAAGATTTTCGTCATGGTGCTCGTCCTTCGAGGGGCACTAGAGGTTCCTCCTGTTAGCAGAGTCCTGGTGCCTCTGACACTCAGCAGTTTCTCACACTGCTAGGTCGCATGGTTGCTTCTACTTTTGTATGTTGATGATATGATCATTATTGGAGATGATTCTCGGTACATCACTTTTGTCAAGGAGCGTCTTCATGAGCAATTTATCATGTCTGATCTGAGTCCTCTTCGCTATTTTCTTTGAATTGAGGTTATTTCTACTCTTAAGAGTTTCTATCTGTCCCAAGAAAAGTATATCTAGGATCTTCTTGATCGTGCCTCTCTTACTGATTAGCTCACAACTGAGACTCCCATGGAGCTTAATGTTCATCTTCGTCCCACTGATGGTGGGCCTCTTACTGATCCTACTCGCTATCATCTTGTTGGAAGCTTTGTTTATCTTGGTGTCACTCGTCCTGACATTTCATACCTTGTGCATATCTTGAGTTAATTTGTTTGTGCTCCCAGATCTTTTTCGAGTTCTACGATACCTTTGTGGAACTATTTCTCGTCGTCTTTTTTTCACTCGCTCCAACTCTTTACAGCTATAGGTATATTCTGATGTCACCTGGGCTAGTGATCTCTCTGATCGCCGATCTCTCTCTGCATATTGTGTTTTTCTTGGTGGTTTTCTCATCGCCTGGAAGACTAAAAAGTAGACAACAGTTTCTCGTTCGAGTGCTGAGACTGAGTTGCGAGCTATGTCTTTGTTGATTGTGGAGGTTACTTGGCTACGGTGGTTACTTGAGGATTTTGGTGTTTCTGTTTCTGTATCGACTCCTCTTTTGTCTAACAGTACATGTGCTATTAACATTGCTAAAGATCTGATGAAGCATAAACTTACAAAGCATATTGGTGTTGATGCTTCCTACATGCGGACACATGTGCAGGATCAGATTATTGCTTTTCAGTATGTGCCTTCAGAGTTTCAGTTGGCAGATTTCTTCATAAAGCCATAGACCAGAGCTCAGCACAGCTTCTACCTCTCCAAACTTCATGTTATTAATCCGCCATAAGTTTGAGGGGAGGTGTTAGATATGTATTATATAGCTGTGTATTTACCCTGTTGTGTGAGATGTTTCATGTATATATGCCATACCTGTACGTGTATATATATTAGCCCATTAGCCTCATGATGAAAACAAACGCTATTCATAACACCAACAATGCAAACTATATACAGTGGTGTTCACATCAAAACCATCAAGCAAACAGCCGACGGTGCTGTTCACATTGAAAACATCATGCAAACTGCCTATAATGGTGTTCACATTAGAATCATCAAGCAAGCTGTCTACAATGGTGTCCGAAACCACTAAGCAAACTGATCCCATTGAAACCATCTAGGAACTGTCTATACTGGTGTTCGAGGAAACCTAAATATGATGCTTTTCCAACACATAAACCATACACATAAAAACAAAAACATTAAACTAAATTAAACTGAACAATAAAATTCATACTATTTCTCAGTCAATTCAACTTTTACTAACTGTGACCATTCCTGGGCCATGCTTTCAAAATTCAAACAGGTCCAAAAATTGATTGAGACCACATGTAAAAATGCATTATTGCATTGCAAATCCAGTAATCCACAAATGACCAAAATCAGCCAAAGACCAATTTGGTTCAGCTGGTAGGTGGCCTTAGTCAGTTTCATATTCTCTATGTTACTCCGAAAAACATGAATTATCGTGAGTTTGAATAGTAGTCCAATCCAAAACCCTTTCCATATGCACTTCAAAAACATGTGAATACACCATAACTAGTTTGTAACTTGGCCAAATTTGGGTAATTCTTCAGTCCAGCTAAACTGGCCAACTTTCCTCTCACAGGAGCCAACTAGTGTTGATGGGCTACCAGCAGTTGCAGATAGTACTCAAGCAAAGCATAAACATAAATCAGATAAAGAATAGCTAGGAAGACCTTTTGAGAAGCACTCTGAAACCGTCTGAAGTAGTTCAATAGCTCCTCCCTCCTTAACTCATCGTCATATGTCTTTCGTTTCAAAGAATCAAGAAGGACCTGTGTGTTGAGTTGGGACCTCATGAATACATGATCTTATGAAAGATGCATTTTAATTGGATCTGTGATTATTTCAACAAGGAGTACATGCAAACCTCGTATGCATTTTGAAGCTTTTTAAATGCATCAGCAGCTTTATCATTGCCCATGTTCTTATCGGGATGGACTAACATAGCCTGCAAAATCAGTAATCATAATTAACAAATATTACTATAGTGGAACCTTGCAACACAAATATTAAAATGAAAAGGTAACATTTGGGGAAATAAAGCACATATACAACTTATATTAGATTATCTTTTAGCATCACCTTTTTCTTGTATTCTCTCTTGAGTAATGATACATCTATGTTTTCATAACGACGGAATCCTAATGCTGAATAGTGATCAGCGCAGTTTAGTAAACGAGCCACTTCATCTTCAGAGGTTAACTCTTTCTCAGCTCCACTCGTTGAAGGATCACCAGGGCCACGATCAGATGATTGAGCATATCCAGACTGTGAGGTGCTGTCTGATGATGATTGTTGAAATTCTCCAAAGGAGTTGCCTGATCTGCCTGAACTTCGCTCAGAGTTTCTTGAACCATTGAAGTTGGTATTGTCTACATTGTTCTTCAGGAACTGCACTAGAACATCACTTGAAATGAAAGACAAGTTCAGGCTCAAAAGTAACCCAAGCCATCCGACATAGCTTCTTGCACAATACATCGAATACAGGCAGGTGACAAGGAGAGCAAATCGTTCATGCTTCAAGAAAAAAGAAGCACCTGTATTTTAAGCAATATTAGAGCATTTACATATTGTGAAATATTTAATAAGATTGACCTCGAAGAAATAGTAAATAACTTGTAGAATATGACCTCCAAGAATTATTACAGTGCTTGTTGTCCAAAAGCTTCCATACAGCCACATAATCACCACCGCAAGCAATGCGATAATCAGGACAGCAAAACCAAGACCAACAAAGGCAACCACAGAAGCAGCAATCACCTAGATCATAAAGAGAGAAAGCAAAGATGAAAATTTTGACAAGACATTAGGACATCTTCTTTCATTTCATAATTCAAAGTTTCAAGCAAGAGAGCATTAAAAAAGAGGGATTGTGACCTGCAGCATGTTCCATTGGTTGAACACAATAAAAACAAATATTGATCATCCAATAAGAAGTTTTACTGAAACTACATTTACGCTCATACGAGTAAAGTGCAGAGAAAGAAAGGAGTTCAGGGATAATTTTGCTCTGGTCATACATAGATAACCTGCACTTGAGGAGATTTTCAAAACTTGGCTGAGTAGCCTGTCTTAGTTGCTGTTCCATCCTCTCAATGAGGGCTTTATAATGTATATTCTGCTCCCTTTCTCTGTACATATTACTCTTTATATTATTAATATATTATACACAGTAGGGGCCTCCCCTCCTGTTTTCCCTAAAAAAAAGGTGCAGAAAAAGAAGATTGACCATATAAACTACTGTCATTAGCAGATAAAAGATTAGGCTGTCCACTTTATAAAAGCATTTCAGATTATACTAGTTGAAACAGTTCATGTTATTGCTCAGTGATTAATCCTAGTGTAGTTCTAAGTAACGGAGAAACAGTATACCTTGTTCATTTTTGGCTTTTGGCTTTTCTACAGTAATTAACTTTTATACAGAGTGTTTTTTCAAGATGAGGTCTACTAGTTAATTGTAGTATATACCAGGGTTCGGTTTCCCGGCGGTTACCGGCCGGTAACCGCCGGTAACCGGAGATCTCGGATGGAGCCGGGAGAAAAAATACCGGCCGAGTTTGAAATTTGAGGCTGCAGCATGTAGGGTCTTTTGGGGATGGGAAAGTGGTACTTTTCTGCATGCGGGGGGAGAAAGGGCTGCTTTTCTGCATGTGAGGGAGAAAGGGCAGCAAAAGAGCACAGCAGCAGCAGCATCAAAGCAGCGCAGCAGCAGCTTTTGCTTTTGCTTTTGCTTGTGAAGTGTTGAATAGCAGAGCAGCAAGCAGCAGCAGCAGCATGCAGAGCAGCAGCAGAGCAAGCAGCGCAGCAGCATGCAGAGCAGCAGCAGAGCAAGCAGCGCAGCAGCAGCAGCAGAGCAAGCAGCGCAGCAACAGCAGCTTTTGCTTTTGCTTGTGAAGTGTTGAATAGCAGAGCAGCAAGCCGGTTTTTTCTTGTTGAATATCAGACTTCATACTTCATTCCACCGGTTTTATCCGGTTTTCCACCGGTATTTCCGGTAACCGACCGGTTACCGGTCTCCTCCCGC
The DNA here is from genome assembly GCA_017311315.1 of Dendrocalamus latiflorus. Classification (NCBI taxonomy): domain Eukaryota; kingdom Viridiplantae; phylum Streptophyta; class Magnoliopsida; order Poales; family Poaceae; genus Dendrocalamus; species Dendrocalamus latiflorus. Next base: position 1,618,449 of record CM029611.1, read on the forward strand.
CCCGCCCAAAATTTTCAATTGATAAAATTCAACCGGTTTTTATCCGGGATTTCCGGTAACCGGCCGGTTACCGGTACCGCCCGTCGGCCGGGATTTGCTCCGGTTCCGGTTTTTCGATCCTTGGTATATACTGTACCGACTTCATTTATATCGGCAAAAACCGCACGTGAGTTTCTGTTACTCTGTAATCTCTCACACGAACAACCTAAAAGTCACAAGCCGCAGCTAAAAGCCATAAGTCATACCCAGTTGTCAAGAAGTGCGTGTACTAACATACAAAATAGAACTCATAGAAGAGGTGACATATGAAAATGTACTACATATTAACTTATATTTGTGGCTTGGCAACCTTGATCATTTTTAAGATTCAGGGAACAATGCATATAAATTTCCACTAGTGCAGATGTAGCACACTTTGTTGCAGCCTGCTACTCAAGACTGAAAGAGGCTTAAGTATATGAAATGTTGGCAGAACCAAAGGACCAGCAGGTTGATATTGCTACGAAGGATCATATGGCCATATTTATAAGCATGCACATATAATAGAAACTAGAAAGCACTAAACTGCAATGTCAATCAATTTGTATTGTATGTATGGAAGCCTTCAGAAGTCGAAGGAAAGTATCATTGCAACTTGCAAGTATTGCAATGAAAACCTGGTCTCTTGGTTCAATGGTCTTGCTAACAAGATGTCACTACCAAAATTACGTACTCATTGTTCTAAGACTGGACTCTTGAACAGGAACAAGCATACAATAACCATCTCATATATGCATGCACATTGATGAGATTTATGCACAAGCAAGATTCCCATTCCACTATTAAGGTTCATAAGCTCATTGTATTATTTAATCATTTTTTATTTTGGCTTGTGAAAAGAATTTGAGTTGTAGACATTGCGAAACATTTTTTACTTAGCTGCGTTGTGCAACATCCGTGATAAATACAATCTGTCAACACAGTAAACATTCATATTGTGAGTAATGCAACTTGAAAGAAAAAGAAAAGGTAGTTGAGTCATACCATGAATATGAACATTTTCTTTATCCCAATCATCGCAAAAATTGACAGCATGCTGCACCAAAGTACCGCAAGGAGGGAGTTTGTCCCCAGGTGTAGCAATGAATCAAAGCCCCTTATGTTGCAGTCTAACCAAACCGTCAACAAGAGCAACATCAACTTTCCAGCATTAAACATCCAGGCCCGAACAACAGGATAAACATACTCAATTTTGCCAAGGACATAAGCATGCCCTTTGCCTACAATAGCCATCAAAGTTGTGATTGCTGGCCTATTTCTCTCAACAAATCTTTTGCTTTCTTCCGTAACATACATCATGGAAGCTCTAAAAAAGGATGCAGTCATGCAAGCTATGCATCTGGTCTTCTCCAAAACGTTTTCTGCCAAAATGTGCAATGAAGTTTGTTCTATCGAAGAAATTTTATTACAGCCGCGCTGTGAGGATTTCTTGCTATCTCTTCCTATTTTGATGGTGCTGGAAGGCAGCTCATTTTCTTCTGAATTGCTTATATCACAATTGGTATGCATTGATTGCTGTTTAGAAGCTCTGTCATCAGATTTGCCCAAGGACGAGATGCCATTACTTTTGTTATTCTTCTTGTTGCTTCTTGTTTTCTGGCCACTGTTTCCTCCCGAACCATTTGATCTACCTTGAACATGTGAACTTGGATTTTCACCATCCACTGCATATCTTTCTGGTGTATTTAGTATATCACCATTAGCTGTGTTTTTTCGGTTAGGTGAAGCATGATTTGGACCACTTTTACTTTGACTTCCTTTTCGAGCCATGATTTCACTCAAGACAAGGTAGACTCACAGCTTAGGCAATGCATCACCACAGTTCATGCAGAAGGGTAAATACATCTTTCCATCTTCCCTTTGTAAAACAGTACCTGCGGGTACACAAAAACATACTATAAATATGGATTTAAAAATAGGTCAAATAAAAGCCAGGGTTTTGCTTCAGTACTCCATCTAAAAAAAAGTTGGCATACTCCAAAGCAAGAAAAGGGTCAAGATTATTTCTAACTGCTACATCTAGTGAAGGGCATTTTGTCACTTTCTCTTGTGAATTGATCGTAGTCTTGATCCATATAGATTGGCCTACCAGTGCCCACCCAACTTGGCATTACCTGCTGTACCATAGTTTTGTAATCCTCCACTCATTGTTACAAAATTGTGATATGTCATTGGTCATTCTTTTCTTCTATTTCCTCTTTTCCTTTGATATCTGTGCATGTAATTCTTTTGTGGGCTACGCCACCGCACTCTGTGTCCAGTATGCCATCATGAGGTTCAATTGCAATGTGACCGAGCTGAACTCCACTGGATCTTAACCGGCCTTCTCAACAGTAGTTTAAGGCCCCATTCCAAACAGCGATGGCTTCTGAAAGCCAAAAGCTGTTTTGGAACGTGTTGGCTTCTTAACGTGACTTTTTTCCTTTTTCCTTTGCATTATCCGTGGAGATATAACGGTGTTTTTCTTTCTTTTTTTTCTATTTTTCTTCACTTTCCTTTAATTGAATACATCAGAAAAAGTTGACAACCATTACAGTGCCATTTCAGCTAAAAGCCACAACACTTTGGAATAAGGCCTAAGATGGATCATGAATTTATGGTGCCATTCATCGCTTAAGCAATAAACTGTATTGAACAAATCTTGGGGCTGGGCCAGAGAAAAACGTGAAGTGAGTGTTACCCTTGTGGATTAAACTACTTGGCTTCAGGATCAGGATGGAATCAGATTTTGATAAACTAACTTGCACCAGAATTAGACAACCTAATTGTATTTTACTATTTTGTCTCTACTCATAGTAACTAATTTTCTTTGAGATTTTGAGCAAACTTTTCTTTAAATTGAGTAGCAAAGCAAAGCCCTAAAAGAAATAATAACTGGAAAAGGTACATTGCTAAAAAACGGCATTCATATGCATTGTTATTTGTATAAGACTGAGAAACAATGAGTTTCATAAGCCATCCAAATCAGGACGCTATAAGGATATGATGAAAATTTCTTTAAAAGATATCTAGCTTTTCTTGGTTGGCGAGAACAAAGACGAGCCACCAGAGAAGTACGCTCTTACAGTGCAGCACATATCCAACTCATGAAGTCTTACGAGAACTAAATTTTGCTTGCTAAATTGCTTGCCTAATGTCATGGAGCTTGAGTACATCACTTCCCCAAGAGCAAGTCTATGATTCTAACTCCAAATTGACACATTCAGTGGGCCATGACGTTAAATTCCTCCATAACTAGATACAACTCAATGAATAACAACCTGTCAGCGTTGCTCGATGCATACTACAAGGCATCAGCAACCTAAATCCCCAACTACAATCACTACCTAAACCCCATTAAGGCAGAGATTTCACCCAGATGACACCCGAACAGGGGGGGGGGGGCGTCAAGAAAGCCCCAGATAGGCAGAACACCCACCAAACCCCGACTCCGATGGCTACCGAACCTCGTCACTAAATCTAAGAAACTACAGTCCAAGGCCGCAAATTCCACGTTCCCAGAGCACACCGCAGCCAATCTTTGCACCGAAAACGCCAAACACAAAAAAAAAAAAATTCGAAGAAAGCAGGCAGAAGGCCGATTCTACTGGGGCGAGCGATACCTTCGAGGAGACGAGACACCGAACTGGGAGGAGGAGGAGAAGCGAGCGGCGATGGAAACAAGGGGAAGAGGAGCAAGCAAGCGGGGGAAGGAAGATTGCAAGTGGAGTAGGGGATTGGATGGGATTCTCGAGGTGGGGAGGAAGACCGCCGCAACGTAACGCAATGCCCCCGCTGCTCGCTTCTCTACCTGACCTCCCTCTTCGTCAGGGTTTTTTCCGCGTCACGTTTCTTTGACACGAGCAGAGGGAAAGCGAGAACCGCTTGGGTGGGCCCACCTGGCAGTCTCCATACTGTAACAGACTGGGGCAGTTCTGACTACTGAGCCCTGGAAAGTTTCTTCCTTTGTTTTTCCTTAGGGGATGAACCACCCTTGGTCAGCACTCAGCACTGAATTGTAGATGCCTTTTGAAAGGTGACTTTAATATCATCAGTTCACCTCCCTGTGCTCTCTGGGGAGCACGCAATTCTAACCAGTGTAGCTTTATGCATCCACGATCCTAGAAAGAACCTCACCCGACTCATCAGGACTCGTAAGACGAATGCTGCATTTCGTCCGGAGTCAAATGGCATCTGCACCGGCCTTCAGAGTTCAAAGAATGAGCGCATCACATCCATACTTTCTGCAATTTTGTTACTGCAATTCACGGCCGCGGACGAGGACCCACGCCGAGAGCACTCATTCCATTGAAACCTCGCGATTTCCATGGTAGTGAGTGATCCTTTACAATCTTCTCATAGCAGGCAACAACGATACAGTGGTGGTACATAGACGAACAACATGGTAGGGGAGTTCTGACTCTTTGTCCTGACATTTCAAGATACACAAACTGACCAAAGCAACAATACAACAGAGTCTTACTGTTCCGACTCCTAGCTAGGTAGGAGCTATCTGCTGGTGTGACCACACTGGTGACGCAATTTTACAACCCTAGGAAGGAGCATTGGTTCCTCGCATGCTCTGGGATTAGCTTCGTCACTACCTCCATTGGAACCCCCTTCAACTCTAGCGAATTCAACAGATGAAACGGTCAGAAACTTGACGATCAATGTGGTCGGTAAAGCAGCCAACCGATAACCTGTGCTTACCATGGGGCTTGAAATTAAAGAGGGGAGGTAGGAAGCGGCCATTGGGGAGGCGAGTGTTTAGGTCCCGAAGCTCATCGAAGAATGGATGAATCAGAGCATCCAACTGCATGAACATCATACTGTAGCATTACACATTTAGAAATACAAATTATGTTATCTGGATGGAAGAAGCTGCAGGGTATACACTCACAGCTGAGGACCGTAGGTGTGGTGAGTACTGAAGAAGCCTGGAGACCAAATCCACCGCTTCAGGTGGCATTCTTTTATGTAACACCTAGAGGATAAGTGAAAAATGTTAAATGTCACAACCAAACTTTGCACCATAAAATAACTTAACAGCACCAAATTGCCATTTAGAAGACCATACCTTATGCCAAGGATGAGCTTTGATTTGGGGAAACTTAAATTCCGTGTAGTTCGGATTCATGCATTTAATTTCTTCTCTTGTAGGTGTGCCCAGAATCTGCAACAATCACCACAAACTTGTGCGTGAATGGCCTAGACCTAGGTCAGCATGAATTGATAGCAAGACCAAGCAGTCAAATCACCTTGATAATTTCAACAAGTTGATCAACTCCACTTTCACCAGGAAAGAGAGGCTGTTAATCAGACCAGATACAGATGTGAGCTTCATGATTTCTCTTCAAACAAGAGTATTTTGTTCACAGTGGCTTTTCCAGTAGAAAGATAACAACAGGACTCCTGATTTTTCAAGTTCACCTGTCCTGTTAGAAGTTCAGCAAGAACACATCCAGCAGACCAAATGTCAATTGCTGTTGTGTACTCGGTAGCACCAAAAATAAGCTCGGGAGCCCTGTAGTACCTAGAGCAGATGTATGATATATTGGGTTCGCCTTTCACCTATAGAAAAACAAAACATAACAGGCATAATGTGCTAAATAGCACAGGATAAGCTCAAATACAACAATATCAAGAAGGCTCAAATGCAACAGTATCGAGAAAAGTCGCGGTAAATACCAGAACTTTTGCACTTCCAAAATCACAAAGCTTCAGCTGATGAGTGTGTGGGTTAACCTGGTACAAGAAGCAAAGTTGTGAATCCAAGGGAGGCCTGAAAATAATCACGAAGCACATTGCCAATAAGGTTTTAGATACATCCAAGTGCCTGAGACACTTGGCATTATCTTGAAAGCTTGTGTGTTGTGTTTAGATGTTAAACAGTTGACTTCAAGCACCAGTCAGCACATCTGGGGCCAGAATGCCAGATACAGGCCAATAAGGTTCATATTGTGTAGGAAAAACAGCATGGTAAGAAGTTTTGCAATATTACCAAAATAGATGTTTAAAACTAAATTAGTTGTGTTTTGGGCTTGCTCCTCAACTTTCAAATGAACCATCCACAACACAATAAATGAAATCACAGGAAGCATATTGTATAAGAGCAATGTGAAATGAGTCAACATAAGACAGCATGACTGTATGAGACATTGATGCTTTGGTATTTGGCAATAAAAGGGGAACATGGAAGATAAATCGCCACCTATAGCTCTTTTTTTGTGTGCAGAAAATGAAGTTATTGTATACCCTATGCAACCACACACAAAAAAGATCTACAGAAAGGGTAAGATTGCCTTTGGCTTACCAGAAGATTCTGCGGTTTTATGTCCCTGTGACAAACACCAACGCTCTGATGAATATAGGCCAGTGCCCTACAAATCTGTCAAGGGAAACAGATAAGGAAATTCTCCAAAGAAAATTAGCTCGGGAACCAATATGGAACTAAGGGGATTCATATACATTTATACAAAAATGTACAGCCAGGTCCACTTGAACTATATAAATTTTGAAAAAAAGATGCACAAGCCATGAAAATAGTAAGCAAGCAACAGTGACAATATACAGATCTAGCATACATTAGAAACCACTCAAGCCAGACTAGATTCAAATTCTGCCTACAAAAGCAATAGGCAGTATCCCACCTCTTTTTTTTGTGAAGTTCACCAAGTCCACCAAAATAGGATCAAAATTTGAATATCGAAAGCAATTTCGTACAAAAGTTATTTGCTTGCAAAACTCTATGTACTCATTCAAGTTGCATCAGTAAGGTAGCAGCATATATCAAGCTAAAGGAAGCCTAGCAGTGAAGTTAATGGTTACCTGATACATATATAGCTTCACATATATGAGTGGCATGTGTTGGTTCATCTTGTTGTAGTGTTTGATGACACGGTGAACTGTCTCAGGGACATACTCAAGCACAAGATTCAGAAAAAGTTTGTCCTTTTCAGTGTTTGAGAAAAAGCAGTGCTTCAGAGAGACAACATTTGGATGGTCAAGAAGACGCATCATTTGCAACTCACGATTCTTGTATCTCTTATCCTGAAGGACCTTCTTGATAGCTACAGTCTCACCTGTCTCCAGACATTTTGCCTGCCAAGCCAAAAAGTCGTGTGATTATGCTTAAGTTATATGTTCCATATAATGAAAATGAGCAATTTAAATGCCCTCAATAAATACTTAATTTTCAACCTCCAAATACTAGCAAACATACCTGGAACACAACACCAAACGACCCTTGCCCAATAACACGCTCAGCCATGTAACTTATGGTCTGCCATTCACACAAATTGAATGCTACCATCTTAAGCTTGAGAAAACCTAAGTCAACTGAACAATAATCAAAGAAAATGAAGCAGCATCTACCTGCTTCCTTTGGCCACCTCTGCCACCAATAGTTGTGACTATAATATGACCAGTTTCTGTTCCATTCCCATTAATGACTGTTGCTTCTACTTCCTGCAACAACTGACCAAATTAGACAACGTGTAACTTTCCATTAAAATGTGACTTAACATTGCAAACAAACAATAAATGTATACACAATAAATTGTTGAAGACAAAGGAAGCAGGAAAATGAAATGTGTGGCTGTGTGTTATGCATACAGACCATAGCAGACAGGATAATACCTTCTCATCTCTTATTTTCATATCATTCATTTCATCTGGCAATCTATCCACTGCTAGACTACTGCCACCAGCATCTCTCAGCCCAGATACTGGTGCCATACTAACTGAGGTCATTGATAGCTGACTTAGAATCACGATACTGAAATCCTCATTGAACTGAACATGTTATTACCTGCAGGAATAAAGAAGCACAAGCAAGGAACTAAAGTTGCTATTCCAAATCTCTCAGTGGAAAGTTATAAAGCAGAAGCGTGTGCATATTTGACATGAACAGCAATAGGCCTCCAACCTCTAGGAGTGCAAACTATCAGCACTTAGCAGCAATTGAGAAGCAAGTCATTTTTAATGCAAAACAAAAACACTTTAGTGAATGGTTTCATAATGACATACAGATACTAGCAGACAATTCCTGAACCAAAAATACATTATATTGAATGGAATAGAAATAATTAAGAAGATGGTAACAAAAGAGATGACATGACTACAGTAAATGTAACTATTGTGATTACACGCCAAACAGTGCATACCGGAGCTTCAAGGGGACCGAGAGGGGTACCCGGAGCCTAAAGAGAAGGGAGAGGTGTAGATCGTATGCACAGTACTCAATATCAACTCAAGCCTTTTTCTCACGCAAATATTCTCTCTCCCTCATGGTGCCACATTTATAGCCATAGGTGAACGATGTTTACACAAATGCCTCCATTGGGATCTTAACTGGTGATGGCAAGCATGTCGCCTCCATGGCATAACCTTTGTGGGCCCGCTTTCTAGTTACATGCATACTTAGGCTTGCTCCTGGTCGGCTGATTGGGCCGAGGTGGGGCCACTTCCCCAACGGCATCAAAGAAGAAATTACACGTTTCGGCTGAAATTTTGCAACTGCAAATTTGTTCGATGAATACTGCAATTGAGTGATGAACAACAGCACATCACAATTATACTAACAAAGATACTTGACACTGAACGATAACAAAGGAGAAAAAGAACCCACAGTTTAGACCAAAGAATCCGAATGAACACTAACAAACGGCACCACTATGCCAATGAAGAAAGCGGGAAGGAAGTTTGCTTTGATGGAGGAAGGGAGTCAAAGGAAACAAATAGGCACAGTTGAGCAGCAATAGCACACCACAAGTGCAAGAACCACCACAAAATTATAAATCTTACTGTTCCAATGGCATTGAGGGGACAGAGAAAAGCTAGCTTGTGATGTAGTAAGAAGTGATTCTAACCTAGATAGAGGAAATTTTGAGGAGACAAGCTTTTTCTATCATAGTGGAAAAACAAAAAAGTATCGACAAGCGATAGCTTCGAGGTGCATGCATTTGCAATAGTTCGACTGGAAAAGCCAAGCCGCTATCTGAGGCGGAAGCCTGACATGAACAAGGGGTTGAACAGACAGCAAGCAAAGCTCGCAATTTTCCTGGTGATGGTAACACGGACAAGACAGCAGAAATCACATCGCTAAGCTCAAGAACCCACTCCTCCGCCGCCCAAGAACCCAATGCAGCTCCAAGATTAAAAAGATATTCGCGCCTTTCCTATCAAAACTCCACTAATCCTACACAAATTCGAGGGTTTTGGAGCACTAAACCCAAGCCCTCACCAATCCCCCGTGGATCTGGCCCGATCGAGCGAGCAAGAACCAATTGTCAGCGCGATTTGGTTGGTTCGGAGCGTACCAGATTGCGGCGGCGCTCCGACGGGATCATGGGACTGCGGCTGCAAGTGGATCGACCGAACGAATCGGGGAGGAAGAGTCTGCTCGGATTCTCTCCACTCCACTTGTTGCGGGTGTGGTGGCTGCCGTGGCTGGGTCGGGGTGGAATGGTACAGGGGGGAAGGAAAGGAGGAGACGGGAAAAATACCTTCTTTTTCTCCTTCAAGAAAGAGTTTCGAAAATAGCCTTCTGAAACTGAGTAACTGACGCCTACTCTGCTTGCAAAAAAAAAATGTTTTTCCACAAGAAGTAGAACTGGATTACTGACTAGAGATCAAACGTAATCCAATCGTGTTTGCTTGGAGTATACTAGATACTAATTATCCTATGGGGAACGAACATCACAGTTTTGTTGGCAATCAGATGGAGAGATTAATTTCCTTTTTGTCGGTGGCTCTGGCTCCTCTGCCTATTCAGTATCCATCCTTTATTGGTTAATCTGTACTGTATCGATTGACTAAACAATGGATGCATGAGATCATAAAGCTTGCCGAGCATTTTTAACGACTGTCTAGTCTATGTAGCGATAATCTTTCTTTTCTGTTTTTTTTCAGCCTTTGCTCCTATGTTTTAGTTTTTTTTATAGTAGTTAAGAGTTTACAAATTAATTATAGTAGCTACTAGAGCGATTTTATCTTAAACTATACTCTTTTGGTTTTTCTATAGCAGTTAGCTTTCAAACACCGTTGCACTGTAAAAGTTGGTAGTTTTTTTAGCATAATTAAATTTAAAATTTTAAAAAATAGGAAAAACATGTTATTCCATTACGGACAATGCAAAGGAACACAAAAAAAAGCTCAGCCAAAAAAACTAAAAAGCTAGAAAAAACAAAATTAAGGAATCTTAAACTAGAAGCCAGAAACCAGAAGCTGAAACCGAAACCGAAACGAGTGGGGCATAAATTGGCCAAAATTGCACGCGAATTTCTCTTCCTCCATACTCTCTCTCGAGAACAACCAAAAGCTAAAAATTTCAGCTAAATATTATAAGCTGCAACCCAACAAAAAAAGCCCCTTTCTTACATGCAAACAGATTGCATGAGATTGAGTTTTTTTTGCTGTAATTTTGGTTTTTGTTTCATGGTTTTTGAATTCTTACTTTTCAATTGAGACAATACGTAGAGAGAAACAGTCAGATGCAATTTTGGTCAGTATAGCTGAACTCGGTGTAGTATCTACTATAGTCTATTTATAGATCTCATCTTAAAAACACACCGTTTAAAAATTAAATATTATAGTAAAAAATAATAAACTAAAGTCAAAACCAAACATAACCCAGGGCTGCTCTGTCATTCAGAACAGCTTGGAAATGATGTATGCACCAGTAGTATTCTGGTGCGAATTAAGACCGGGACCTGTACTGTACTGCACCAGTAGTTTAATTTGTTGGAAGGCCGACTGCTCCTGCATTGCATATGCATGCATTCTACCAGCCGGGCAACCAGCACTGTAGTCGCCAGCTAACTAGGCCTTGCATGAACAGTATAGCATACGGTAAACGTAGACATTATACAGTATCGATAGTTCAAGGCAGACAAGGACACAAAGGGGACAAACATCCGAATTCATGATCAAGATGCGAAGCTATAGCTTCATTAATTCAGCCGTGTAGTACTCCGTTCAGAACTGTTCACGTATTTAGCTATATATATATTTTTTAATTTTAATTATAAATATATGTTTTTATAAAAATAGTCTTCTCTCTGAGCTCGAAAGAAATTATAAATATATGTTTTTATAAAAATAGTCTTCTCTCCGAGCTCGAAAGACGGGGCAGTTGACATATCCATGTTTTTTTTTAAATTTTGGCCTGAAACACCCATTTTTACAAAAATAGCATTCTTTCCGAACTTGAAAGGCACAACAAAGACATGTATCAACCACAAAAAATGGTCTTGTGGAGACATTTTTGTTTAGACACTTTTATGAGTGCCTTTATGTTAAGAACCATATAGCATATAAAGACACTTGTTGAGACGTTTTTTTGAGTGTTTTTAGTGTCTTTCACTATCAACACGTCTCTACGGTCTTTGACACGGTCCATGGAGAGACGCTCCTAGAACGCTTTACACAACGACTCAACAACGTTCTAGGAGCGTCTCCACATAGAATGTGTCAAAGACCGTAGAGACGCGTTGGTAGTGAAAGACACTCAAAAACACTAAAAAATATCTCAAGAAGCGTCTTTATATGTTATATGGTTCTTAACATACAGACACTTAAAAAACATGTAAAGAAAAACATCTCTATGAGATCATTTTGTTGTAGTGATCACCTGCCGCGCCAGGTACCTCGGCAAGAGGCGGATGGCACGGCAGGCTAGGCCAGCGAGGCAACCAAAGGCGTGACGCGGTAGGCAGGTGGGCCCACGCACTGCCGAGTTGCCCCTGCTCGGTAGGCCTAAGATAGCCACACAATATTTATAATATTTTGGTCAAATTGCATATGACATCTTGTACATGGCACTTAGGCCGTGTTCAGTCATGTGGATACAATACATTATACATTATATGTCTACTACTTAGTACATGGGTTGGTGCTTGCAAACAAAAACCTACTCTTAGCAAGCACTACGAGCTGACCTAATTCGTAGGTCAGGCTAATCCTACATGAGGTTGTGCCCACAACAGGTGGTGCAATCATTGAGTGAACTAGATCGAGAGCAGGAGCAACTATAGCTGGCCGAGATGGAGCGTGAGCGGTAGTGGCTGCGGCCTTGGCTAGTATCTCCAATGCTGATGATAATCGGCAGGCTAGGGCGCCGCACACTCTTACGCGTGGTGCTCCTCAGGCATAGTCCTCTAGTGAGTGGCTGAGTCAGAGCGGGGTTGGTGGGGATGATGGGGTTTGGCGGGTGTTGAAGCGTGGATCACTATTGCTACTGTTGTCCACTCGAGCTCAATGACTGCAACTACCCTCTCACGCTCCACTACAGCCAGGGCCTTCTCGCACTTGGCGAGCTGAGCGAGGAGAGTCTTGACGTGGCTGTAGCTGGTGGTGAGGAGCCGCCAAAGGTTCAATATCTCCTCTAGAGCCTTAGTGTAGGTGGCTCCCATAGCTAGGGTGAACTAGACTTGGTGGGTCAGGAGTGGGTCATCCTCAGAGGTAGTGACGAACATCTCGTTGTAGCGGCCTCCTTCCCAGAGGCATGGATAGTAGCGCAACGGGGAAGTCAGCATGGTGACCTCGTGTATCTCGCATAAACGAGCACAAGACAAGCGGGCGGTGTCCTGAAGGACATCAGTGAAGTGTTATTTAGGTGCTTAGTGCAGAAAGGTGCGGGAGGTGTATTCACCATTTCTTGCATACAGAAAGACTTCCATCATGCAGACCTCCGTGTCTCTTTCCTAGGTCTTTAGTCCCCTAAAGATGGGATGGTAGCAGTAACCCAGGTATTGCATTAGTTTGATCAGTATGTCGGTAAACTCTGCTTCATCCTCTCCATGGGTAAATTAGTCCTGACGAGGATATAATAATCCTCATATTATTACGTCATTATATTATTCGAGTATACTCCTTATCGATAAGGGGGAGGTTTTCACAAGGTAGTCGTGAGTTCTTCCACGGCCACTCTTAATCATAAGCTCTTCTATGACTATCTCATTGTCGTAAGCTCTTCTACGACCTCATGGTTGTAAGTTTTTCTACGACTACATAGTCGTAGGTTGTCCTGACTAGCTTGTCTATGACGACCTACTATATTGTGGGTCCATCTGACAAGGCGGTTAGAACGTGTACTTGTCCTTAATAACCGTGCATGACCTCTCTTTAGCAAAAACCGCCACACGGTGAATGGGTCATCACGTCTCTCTGACAATAACTCCCGTTAGACAGTTATCACCTAAAGCGTTGAGGCGTATTTTGGCATAGGACAACAACTGCCGCTTCGCCAAGTGACAACAGAAGTAGCGCAAGACATTCCACATTACTTTCTTTCCGACGGTGCTCGAGGGGTATGCTTAGTCATGGTTACTCAACCAACCATTCGAGTTGATCCACTCATGGGGACACCTTAGCGATCTTCTGCTGGCCAACTTCTAGGGTACATACAATTGCCTTAGGGAAGAGAACAACCTGCATCGAATGCGACAGAACAACAATGAGACCCTACAATAATTCATCAATCGCTTTATAATTCAATTCCGAAGGTCTCTGATACTTCTATCATCAGGGCATTCAAGCATGGGGTCCACAATAGGAGGTTCACAAAGGATATTGTCTTGAATCCTTTGACCACTATCGCCGAGCTCTTTGAGATGGCTGACCATTACGCGACTACTGCTGAAGCGGTCGAATGGACTAAAACCATTGATCAGGTCAATCGGAGTTCCAAAGAGGAAAGCAAAGGCAGTAAGAGGAAGGAGAAGGCCAGGAAACCCAAGAACAAGGCCAAAGGTCAGAAGCTTGACGCCGGATGTTCGAAGGAAGTCTTGGCTGTAGGCGATAAAGAGGCACGAAATCCCAAGCAATACTCTGATCTGGGCAAGGGCAAGATGCCTGCGAGGAAAAACAAAAAGCCTAGGTGATGTCCCTTTTATAAAAAGGGAAGGACACGACCTTTGCAATTGCTGAGTTTTTCAATAAAAACTCGAGAATTACTACTTCGGCAAGGAACCACTCTTAACAATCCAAGAACCAGGACAAACGAGTGGTTAGAGGCAATCAGAAGATGATGAGGAGATGCCGTTCCAGGAACTGAAGCACACCATCAAGCACATCTATGGAGGATCCTCAGCATACGAGTCAAAATGATAGTATAAAACTGTCGAACGAGAGGTAAACTCCATTGACCCTCCTCTTGTCAATAATCTTCCTATGTAGTCGGAAGTCACCATCTCCTTTGAGAAAAGTGACTATCTGATCCCTTCAACTCGACCGGGTCAATTTCTGATCGTGGTCGAACCCACCATCAACAACTATCGAGTGAATTGCATGTAAGTGCTTTGGACAAGATGCAAGTTTCTCATACCAGAATAAGGCTTGTATGATATCCATTTTATGAGGATCGTACCAGGATCTTCGGCCAAGCCTATTGGCCAAGTTTCTCTGTCTGTTACGTTTGAGTCTATGGGCAACTTCAGGACATAGAAAGTCTCCTTTGATGTAGTCGACTTTGACATTGCGTATAACATCATACTTGGATGACCAACTCTGGCACGTTTTTTGATTGTCGCTCACTATGCGTATTAATATCTTAAGATGCCAGGTCCCAAGAGAGTCATCACAATTCGCTGTGATATGAAAATGGTGCTAACATGCGACCACAGGTCCCTCGAGATAGTCAACCAGTTATCGACTTAAGAAACTACCAAGGCGCAACCTTCGACTAAGCACTCGAAGTCTAAAGCTACGCTGAAGCCAAATGAGAATGTCAAGGAGATTCCTATGGACCCAGCGGAGCCTTCGAAGACCATTCGCATCGGGATTACTTTCGACCCCGTATAGGAAGACGCCCTCATCACCTTCCTTCGAATAAACGTGGATGTGTTTGTATGGCAGCCATCCAATATGCCTAGGGTCCCAGGGAGGTGATTGAGCACATGCAAGCTCTACAGCTTGATAAGAAGCATGTAAAACAAAAAATATAGAGATTTGCACCAGATCGATGGGAAACTATCAAATCAGAAGTGGACAAGCTACTCAAAGCAGGCGATATAAGAGAAGTTGATCACTCAGTGGTTGGCTAACCCTGTAATGGTAAAGAAGTCTAACGATAAGTGGCGCATGTGCATAGACTATACCGATTTGAATAAAGCTTGTCCAAAAGATGACTTCTCGTTTTCTCGTATTGATCAATTGGTTGACTCTACTACTGGTTGTGAAATGTTAAATTTTCTAGATGCATACTCTAATTATCACCATATTAGTATGTCTTCAAAAGATAAAGAGAAAACCACATTTATTACGCCATTTGGAGTATTTTGCTATGTTAAAATGTCATTTGGCTTGAAAAATGTTGGTCCGACTTTTCAACATTTGATGCAATCGACTTCTATACATAAATGGGCTAAAACTTAGGTGCCTACGTTGATGATCTAGTCGTAAAAAGCATCAAATGACTTAATCATATTTGAGACATGTAGGAGATATTCAACAACCTCAGAAAGCACCACTTGAAATTCAATCCTGAGAAGTGTGTTCAGAGTTTCTTTAAACAATATATGGTACTGTAGATGTAAACAATATACAGTATTGTAGCAATAATGTCTATTTGGATAGTTCGATAGGACTGACATCATATCGCAGATTAGAAATCTAATGATTAGTTTCCTTATTATTTATGTTTATTTTCTTTTAGATTTATTCCATGTATTACGGATTAGTTTTCTTAATATAGAGATAGATTTCTTAGAAGTTAAATTTATTCATCCTTACAAAGAGAGCAATATTGTATTGTTATTATCAAACAAAGAAATAAACATAGTTCTCTAGTCTTCCTTTCTTATTCAACAAACCTCAGAGCCTTAACGATGGCATAGCCAATTGATCAAGTACGAGTATCCTACCCTCGATCCTCGGACCTGTATTCAACCAACACTGACCACAATACTGATACCAAATAGACAGTATTGCTACAGTATCATATATTGTTCACAGCTACAGTGTCACACTGTTCATAAGCTTGCTGTGCGGCTCACCAGGATCATCGACCATAACAACAACTGACAATAAGAATTCAACACATCATACAAAGATCACAAGAACACGTTTTATTCTGATCGTTGGCGATGGTGCAACACTGCATCCTCTTCTGAACATAGCACTGGAGTGGACCGAACCAGTGGCGGATTCCCAAAACCTAAAGTCAAACACATGTTAGGCTGTAAATATAATTAATTAATAATGATGGTATATAAGATTATAGCACGAAACCATCATGCTTTAAATACAAACGATCTCCTCCTTCATACAGTAACATGATTGATCCTTTGATCTTAGCCACCACACTGAATTTATTAACTACGCTTATTTCAACCCAAGCTCCTCACATTGCACCACGCTCTAACAACTCCCATCTGAATGTTGGCGCTGCGTAAACCCTGGGAAAGGTATGGAGAAGTATGCCAACGCAGACACAGATCACGGCGACGCCCATCATCGTCAGCATTGCTGGCCTGTACAGGAAGGTCCTCGCGGTGGAATTGGGGTACATCGGAGCCTGACAGCTGCAGATGTTGCACCTTGGCACTGGCGGTGCCATTGGCATGCTCCTGCAGATCTCGAGGCTAGCGTCACCAGGCTTCACACCATCGGTTATTACAGAGCACATACTGCTGGGAACGCCAAGGACGACATGCCATTTGCCAAGATGCTTATCAATCTTCTTCTGGACCAGATTCAGGTAAGCATCGTTGCCCCTCTGGCGAGCATAGTCTTCTGGGGTGAAGCCTGTCTCGTCTCGTGCATTTCTCCACGCATTGATTCCAACCTGGAATGAGAAGCAATAGTAGGGAGATTAGACAGCATATTCAAATTTTATTAATGGAAACAAACTAGGATATAAAGATCAGTAATGCACGTGATACAGCATTATTGATGCGTTCATCATTTAATTGCAATGGAGTCTATAGCTCTGCTAAAAGATAAAGAAAAGGTTAATTTACTAATAAGTTGCCATTGGTGTCCTGCTGTAGTTTTACCAAGTATTCAAGCATAGAGCAGCTTGAGGTGGAGAAAAATAGGCAACATAGAATATGAGCAGGTACTTAAATCATATTCCAAGAATTAGATAAGGGGATACCAGTCCAGGATCATCAGTCAGCGCATCCAATACATCCTCTGCATCGCTAGTGGCAGCAGCTATATGGAGGGGGGTAAATGTAGAAGGGCCCCGAGCATCAGGTCTGAATAGGTATGTCTCTGCAGTTCCCTTCAGGCTTTTGTTCGGCTTGTATCTCAGAAGAAATCTAACCATTCGGACAGATTTCCTTCTCACAGCAGTGTGCAGCAAATTTTCTAGCAACACCACCTCTTCTGGAGACTGGGACCCCACATCAACAAGGCCAACAAATAAGAAATCTAGCAGCATTTTGGTCACAGCACACCACTCCCGCTCCATGGCGAATAGACCAAGATTCCTGAATCTCCACAGGTTAAAGGCAGCTTGAGGTAGCTCCACTGTGTCATGTTTAGATATTCTGTTTGCTCTATGAAGAAGCCAGCCCAGTTCATTTAGAAACTCTAAAGCTTGGTTCCTGGCACTGTCATCATCTGCCTGTTCATGACTAGAGGACTCAAATATGCTCTCCAGCTCACAAACCTCGGAGCATACGTCCTGCTCAGCAATTATGAACGGGAAGAAACCATTGCTAAATCCACTATCTTCAACCTGAAATCACCGATGCCACTCAGAATAAGTTCAAAAGTTATGATCGAAAAACAGAAACAACATCAAAACAAAAGCTATCTGACAAGTAGTACCTCTATGAACCCTCTTCCTCTTGAACCAGGGAGAGGACAACAAAAGTTGAGACATTCGGTATCCTCATGTTCAATGTCATCAGCTAAAATAGCTGTGTCTTCCTGGAATATACAACGCCCTTGAAATGAGCAAATTAGCCTACAAACATGAGAAGATGGTGTTTTTAGATGACAGTGAATAAGCTGAAGGAAGCATCAAGCTGTACTAGCATCCCCTTCCAGGATGAGCGTATGTAAATTGCAGATGATAAAGTACCTTGAGGAAGTGCCGACTAGGTTAAAGCCTTCTACTCTGAAATTTACTGTCGCTGAATAAGGAGCAGCAACTGGTCGGACACATAAAATCTTGCAGTAATGATGCGAATTGGGTGCCAGTGGTCTGTCCAACATAACTTGACCTGCAGTAATATGAATGCAAGGCGAGATCTACAAGTTTCCAAGTAATGCATATAGAATAAAACTTGAACAGCAGTGCAAAATAGCTAAGCACTTGGACTCACCATTGTGCACAAAAGCAATCTGACGCCGTACCATCACAAATACCAAACCAGATGCCCAAAAGTTATCAGTGGAACTACTCAAAAGCTTATCCAGGTGTGAGCTCATATTATCAGAGAGCTGTAGAAAACAAATATCAACCACCAAGCAAAGAAGGCCACTATCGTGAGATTACATAAGAAAGCATACCTCTCTCCATGCAGACTCAACTAACCGAACATATACTGTTAGAATAATACAACCAGGCCTAATATAGCTCTCTATATCAGTAGGGCTACTAGATAACCAACCAAGAATCTGAAATTCAGGATTTAAGTGTTAGATCCAAAATATGTTCTCTTGTACCATTATGAGAAAAGGCATAATTTACCTGTGATCGCAAAACTGGAGGTAAATCACTAGGGACTTTCTCGAAAAGCTTGAAGACAATTTTATTAGTCCGACACTGCAAGCAAAATAACAAAAAAAAATCCAAGAGAGAGAGAGAGGATCTGAGCATATTTTAGGTGCAAATTCACTATATTATGATAGCACTGGCATTTGGTATTTCTGTAAGTATGTGCTACCAAGACTATTGTTGTACTCAACGTAAATTTTGCTCTTTCATGCATGCCATCAGATACAGGTCAAAGGGCTGCTCAGTTCGCTTTGAAACTTTGTAGTGTTCATGTGACATTAATGTGCTAATGAGGTGCGATGAATTGGCTCTTTATCAGATAGACCTGTATCTTGAAGTGAGATACCTTATTCCTGCAGGAAACTTCTTCAGTTTAAAGTTTGGATCCTAGGGAATGAATGCTTATTTGCACTATTCCATTCAAATTTTGTGGCTAGTTCTTTATATGTATCAAAGTTGTAGTATAGGTATTGAAAAGTCAAGCGGGTGTAAAAGTCAAAAGGTTGAAATAGTACAGCTAGGAGTTGTACAGCAAATGGATTCACAATATAGCCCTGCATAAACCAAACATATCTGACATCTCAATCCAAACCTCATTCCAGTGCATTGAAAATCCCATTCCAATTCAAAATCCAACCTTGAAGTAATCTCCACATAAGATAATAGTTTTCCTTATAATAGTTTGATACTTTGATATAGATGTGCATATAATATTACAATAGCAAAATGGCAGCTAGTGAGCTGTCTATTTCCCAGTAAAAAATGCAGATAAGTTAATATATGTTGTTATCAATACATAAGGTTGTTACTGCAAAGACTGATAAGTTCTACAAGAATTTTGAAATTCGCCCTTTAGCTTTCTTTATATGAAGTTGTTGCAAGGAATAAAATTAAACCTGAGCATCTTCATTTGAGCTTGACAATGACTGAGCTGATGTTGAATCTGAATTGCCACTAGTCTGTGGTGGGCTTTGAGTAGAGTCTTGCTGCATCCATGATGGACAATTAGGAGAATCAGTTGCCTTGAAGGCCGGTGCAGGTGAATCTTCATACCGATCCTCAAAGCCTTCCATATCATTGCAAGTGTCATTCAAATCAAAATCCTTAAACTTGCACGCTGGAGGCTCTGTACAGATGAAAAACAACAAAAAAAAGTATACGCTAAATTTTCATCAGCAAACATTTCCTGAAGGGTTTAAAAATGGTTATGCATCTCACCGGGAGTTGCCACCATGGTAGCCTTTGATTGTACTGGTACAACAGATGAAGATGGCTGCCCACATTGACCACTATTCACAAAAGGCGCCTTAGAGTTAGATGGTCCCGCAGCCTCTGCTGCAGCAGTATTCAACAAAGCATTAGGTGCTTCAGAGGTCCCAGCATTTGATCCATTTTGCATGCTTTGACATGCCTCCAGGAGTTTGCAGAGCTCTTTTGGATCCAATGATTTGGCAACAGTCCCCAGGTTTCTCCAAAGATTGGATAGCAACTCCTGACCTTTTAAATGCTCAGCATTGTCAGCTGCAAGTACAATTTGAATAGTCATGTCTCTTCCTGAATATTATCATAAGAGTAGTTCACAAGACTAATAACTATGCTGAATTGCTGATAATAGTGCACTTTATGCAAAATCATTATTCATATACTAAATTTAATAGATATGCTATCATGGATGACTAACATCACAGCATTCTGCACAGCTTGTGGAGGAACTTCCTGTAAGCAATCCTGGAATTGAACATCAATAAACCAAACAATAAAACTTCAAGTACACCCACTACCACGTTACAGACCTTATGGTCCAAGAAACTACTGTATTTCAGCCAACATGTCTGATAAAGTAACAAGAACCTTAGCTTATATAATGTAAATCCATCTAGAAGAAAACAATTTGGAACACCATCATGGTCTACTATTAGGTTCAATACCAAGTAAACTTCAGTCAAAAACATAACTCACCATAAATTTACTTGATTTAAGGAGAAGCAAACTATACTAGTACCAGTACCTTCATGTGCAGAATAGGTAACTGTCTATGTTACTATAGCAAGTTAGCAACCTTGAAACATTACTTACTGTTCAAATTGGCGCATATTCCAAGGAGACTCAACAGTAAATAACTGCTAACTTTGTCCTCGATTGAAGCAGTCCCACCAACAGCAATTTCAGGGCGGGCTTTCCTCCTCCGTCTGTTGTGGCCTGCTAAACGCCGACGGCAACTTCGCTTCCCTTCATCAAATTCTTGGAGAAGGTGAAATCTGTACAGAACATGTACAGTAGTTACAGAAATTGCCAATGTTTGAAATAATGCATATTGGCACCATCACACAATGCTCTGTAAATAGATCTTTAACTACACAAATTATGTGCCCAAGAATTGTGTAAATCAAATGCTGTGAAAAATAGCCCTTGGGTATGCCCAAGAATAACTCAGTACAACAAAACCTTTTGTCCCAAACAAATAGGGTAGACTAGAAATGAAACCTTCTCAAGATAAAAAAAATGAGAGTTTTGAAATAAAACCTACAATACTAAAACTCTAGCCGTACAACCTGCTATCCGAGCCGAGAGCCTAAAAACACTGCCCCTAACTTTCTTATGGTTCCAGTACGTGTATCGATAACTTCCATGCGCTCCTATCTAAAACTAATTCTTTAGATACATTCCAATCTCTCAAGTCTCTTTTAGCTGCTTCCTCCCACGTCAGTCTTGGTCGACCTCTGCCTCTTCTTACGCTTTCAGTACGTTTTAAAATTGCACTACATACCGGTGCCTCCGGAGGCTTTCGTTGGAGATGCCCAAACCATCTCAAGCGATGTTGCACAAACTTCTCTTCAATTGGTGCAACCCCCACCCTATCACGTATATCATCATTGCGGATGCGATCCCGCATTGTGTGACCATAGATCCACCGCAGCATCCTCATCTCCGCTACACTCATTTTCTGTATATGTTGTCTTTTAGTCGTCCAACATTCTGCTCCAAATAGCATCGTGGGTCTGATCACCGTCCTATAGAACTTACCCTTTAACTTTTGAGAGACTTTTTTTGTCACACATGACACTAGATACTTGACGTCATTTCACCCACCCCGCTCTTATCCTGTGGCTCATGTCTTCATCAATCTCACCGCCCCACTGTAGCATCGATCTCAAATAACAAAATGTATCCTTTTTAGACACTACTTGTCCATCCAATCTAACATCTCCATCATCTACCCTAGCACTCCTGAAATCACACCTCATATACTCAGTTTTAGTCCTACTAAGTCTAAAACCCTTCAATTCTAAGGTCTTCCTCCACAACTCGAGCTTCCTATCAACACCTATCATACTCTCATCAACTAGCACCACATCATCAGCAAAAAGCATACACCAAGAGATATCTCCTTGTATGTCCCATGTGACTTCGTCCATCACTAGGGCAAAAATGTATGGGCTCAACATTGACCCTCGGTGTAGTCCTATCTTAATAGGAAAGTCATTAATAACACTACCACGCGTTCTGACATTAGTCACAACATTTTTGTACATGCCCTTAATTAGGATAATATATTTTGTTGGAATTCTTTTCTTTTGAAGCGCCCACCATATGACCTTTCTTGTCACTTTGTCATAGGCTTTCTTCAAGTCAATAAATATTATGTAAAGGTCATTCTTTTGCTCCCTATACCTCTCCATCAACTGTCATAGCAAAAAAAAATCGCCTTCGTGGTCGACCCCTCAGGCATAAAACCAAATTGGTTTGTCGTCACGCTAGTCACTTTTCTTAAACGACGCTCAATCACTCATTCCCATAGCTTTAATGTGCGGCTCATGAGCTTAATTCCTCTATAATTAGTACAACTTTGAATATCTCCTTTATTTTTGAAAAGAAAAGTAAAGGATAACTCAGTATTTTCTAAAAGTGAACAGTAACTTAAACAAAGTATATCGGTTTCAAAAAGAAAAGGAATTGAAAGAAAGTACAGAAAAAAGGTGATAGGTTTAGATTGACAGGACGACTATGCATTTGAACTTAGCAATGATATGATAATATTGATGGGGCAACTCTGCATTTCAACTTAGCAATTGGTTATAACTCAGAAATTCAATAAACCAGATTCATGATTCCGGATATAGATGTGCAATGCATGCTAAAATATTTGACTCATGGTGGATGCCGTGCTTATGTAAACATCTAGCAGGTTTACTTTAGAATATTTTCCCGCATACCATGTGTCCATATGTTTGCGCATCACCACTACTTCTGTGTTACTAAACTGTTCCCTATTGTTACATGAGTTAGAAATTGAACCACTAAGGGTGAGGCATAACTGACTTTTCTTAGCATGACACTGATTAACCACCAGTGGCGGATCCAGGATCAAAATTTAGGGGAGGCTAATAGGACTTATTGACCAGTTTGCTGAATACCGAGTTGCTGGCCTACGATAGACTTGTAGACATTAGAGGAAGAGGGTCCATGCTAAGAGCCAAGATGTCGTTGTGGCTTGTAATCACCACTACAAATACAATTTTCTTCATCATGCAAAGGCTTTTTAAACATGATAAGGTCATTCATATGGCTAGCGTGGAGCTGTAGAGGATAAGAGAGATATACACAGCTGGCCAACGGTAGGGGGGCTCGCGCCCCACCTGACCCACCGCTGGGTCCGCCCCTATTAACCACTTCTCCCAGCATCATCACTATATCTTGTCTATGGGAGTTGGATGCTCCCATCTTTTACAATTTCTACCCAAATTTCTTTCAAAAATATTTAATATTTTCTACTTAAATATTTTCCATTTCAGTCTACAAATGATACTATACTTGTCTTTTCTTTCTATAGTATTAGTAGATTATAGTGATTCTCAAATATCAAAGGTTAGTGCATAGAACATCATCATGGTTGAAGGGTTGCAAAGGTCGCATGTCTGTGTTTGGCCGCACTAAATCAAACTTCCATAACACATTCCACCCATCCATTTCCATATGAAAGAAATATTACATACATGTAAATGAAAGGTAATAGCAGCTGAATCATAAAACTAACCTACTACATTGCTGGCAGAACCGCTGGACGGCGTTCCCGACCACAGCAGTGGTTGCCTTAGCATGCATCTCACAGACCTTGTGCCGCCGATGGTAATCCTTCGCCGCAGTAAGGTCCGCCCCGCAGCCCTCCACCTGGCACACTGGCCCACTCGAGCTGCCACCCTGCAACCTGATCTTCTTACCATTTCTCTCCTCCTCATTAACGCTGCCACCCGCTACCGCTCCCCCAGCAACACCACCGCCTCCAATTCTCAAGCTGAGCGCCCTGCCACCATTCTCCATCGGGTCCTCATCCTCCACGTCATCGTCGTCGTCGTCGTCGTCATCAATGACCACCACCCACTTCCTCTTATCAGAGTCACCTCTTTCGTTACCGTTCCTGACCACCTCGGCCTCGGCTTCCTCAGAGGAAGACGGTGAGCTGTTCAGCGCCAATCCGTTCCCGGCCGCGGCGGGCACCGGCGTGGCGACAAAGCGCTCGCTGTCCCAGTTCCAGTCGTTGAGGTCCCAGCCGAACACCCTCTTCTCGCGCCTGTTCAGGTCAAGCTCACCTAACCCACCGCCGTACAAGTGGCGGTTCTGCGCCCCGGCCCTGGCCGCCTCCATGGCCTGCCCCCGAAACCCTAGAAGAAGCTCTTATCAAAACTAACCTTCCGGAAACCGCGAAAAGGAGCAGCAACCGCAGGAGCCGAGAGATCTAGTCGGCTTCCCTCCTGCCCAAGAAGTCGACGAACGTGACGCCCACGCAGCCACGGATCCAAACCAGCGAGACCCACATGCCCTCCCGCCGCCGCCTCCGAAATCAGGCAGAGCGCCGCGAATCCGAGCTCATACAGCCCGAATCACCGGGAAAAAGTATAGCGAATCATTGGAGCACCGAACCTGGCGAATCTGCAGCAAATACGGCAGATTTGGCGACGAATCGAGCCCCGGAGGGATCGAATTGGGCGAATTCCGCAGGGGATTGGGGAATTTGCGGGCTGAAATTTTGGTGGGAATGGCCTTAGACCAGTGGAGTAAAGCAGTCGACGAGAGCAGAGGAGGGGAAAGAACAAACGGCAAAGATGGCAGAGGCGACGGGGACGCGTAGCGCGATGGTTTAGTAGAAATAGGGGCGCCAAAATTGCATGCCACACCCGGCAGGGGAAAATAAATTCTGCAGCTAGCCGATTTCCTTTTGCTTCGTCATTTTGTCACTGGTTCCTAAGAGCTGTTGATGTCTTTGCATTTATTTATCTACAACATTTTTTATGGTATGTTCCTAGTACAAACACGCTAGATATATTGAACATTTCTCATTTTATTTGGACTTTTGTAATGTTTTCACTTCTCCAAAAACGGTGACGTCACTACGAAAGAGGAATGGAGATGTTAAATGGTGAGGAATATCATGGTTACAGACTGAGAAATATCAAGATTACAGATTAAGGAAGCGGTTAGGTGTATATGATACTTGCATAGTTTCATGACAAATTATGTAGTCCACGAAAGGTAGATCTTATGAGCAAGTCAGACTTTAGAGTTGTTTCGACTTTTGGACCATCCAATTCGAATTATGTAAGAGTAGGAATGTTCAGCTGCATACGGCATGGGATAAGCAGCAATTGAATTGTATGTGGCGTCTAAGTAGATATCTAACAAGCAATGCTTTAAATTGCTGAGATTGCCAGATTGGCTTGAAATATAGGTTGTAAACAAGCGCACTAGATGTAAACAAGCCAAAGTTTGAGTCATTTTGGGTATTAGGTAATAGAAGTAAATTACATGAAACTGTAAACAGCATGTGATGAGTACAATCATTGAATTATGCGCCATTTGAGAAGTACATGACAAGTAGTGCAGGCCAAGAAAAGATAAAGCCTTGTAAATTGTACAAAAAAGGGGGCTATAGCTTTAAATTGCTTACAATGTGCGACCAGTTATGTGACGTGCAACCAGTTATGTGACATTTTTATAGGTATATGCCAATTAATACTACTGATGCAAAAACAAGGCTCAAAACACGACGGTTGTCAAACAAGTCAAGCTTTTGAAGCTGTCGAATTTTTCAAGACTCGTTCAATATCTTCACATCGATATTTCTAGCAAGAAGTAACTTGGGAGCAAACCCCAGTTTGTGTGGTCATCCGCAAGATTATAGTTGTTACCATAGAGCGTACATATTTAGTTCAAAATAAATTAATGCTTACCTTTGTTTTTCTTTGCTTTCTTGATATAGACATAGTTTGTCATGTAATTTTTAATAAGTTAACATACAGTAAAAACACATAAAAGTAAATTAGTGTCTCTGTCATAATATTCCATTGTAAATGTCATATCATTCTAATTGATCCGCGGATCTACCTTGTGGATGGATCAGTTGAACATTCTGATAAACCGCCAAACCCATCCATCCCATTTCTCAACGAACGTGTCATCACCTATGGCTGGAAGTAACCTCGGAATTATAGCTAGAGCTATCGTGGTTACGTCAGCATGGTTGTTGTAACCTGCAATGTTGCAATCTTGCTGACTGCACAGACACCACTACCAGCTTAGTGTGGCAACCAACCATGCCAAGTGTTGTTGTATGTTTTTTTATGGTCTGGTCATATTGATATCTATTTTTGGCTTCTATTTTTAAAAGCTAAAGTCAATACAAACACTCTAACTTCTATAAGCTATTTCTATCAGTCACTACTATTTATTGGCCACTACAATATGTGCTTTCATATATTGTAACGTACTTTGTATTTTATTATATCACAATTTTGTAAGTCACATAGTAGGTCGAACATTGTAGTGCCTTTTGTTGCTCCGTCTTTCTTACATAATGCACTACTATTCATCAGTCACTAATATTCATCAGCTGTAACCAAAAGCCATCAGCAGAAACCAATATAAATTGGCCCGTAGAAGAGCACATCACATAGAAAAACGTGGACAGGTTGAGTGAAGGCTTGTAAACCTGGACCATCAAGCATACAATTAATAATAGAAAACGATAATTTTTGAAGAAAACTTTAACGATCGCCAAGAATCCATTGCCGGTTTCTAAAATTCAAAGATCTATAGACGCTACTTGCCATTTTATCATGACAATGCGACAGCATGTAATTAATTGTTCATGTGTGTGTGTGTAGCACCAGTTTCCTTCCGTGAGTCAGATAAAAAAATGGCTGCTCGTCATGGCTTCTCAGTTGTTGACGAGTGCCAGAGTGCCGCCACCCACTGCGGCTAGCAACTTCACACTGAATTATAGTTAATTCTTTTCTACTCACTCCATTGGTGTCTTATCATGGTCGCCATCCATGTGCAGTTGCCAATGCCACGGTGGCCGCAAAGTCGAGAGTATAAATAACGCCTTGTTGGATTATGACAACATTATGTCGAGGCATGCGCGCGCTAGTTGCCACAACCAACGTACGTAAAGAGACTGTCACTTCATCCTATGATTTGCCCATAAGACAAAAGGACTAGTGTCAAGACTTTTGCGGTGTATAGATAATTGAATTAACATGTATTATAGATTATAAAAAATGGTAGGAAAGAAAATCAAACTTCCCAAGTCTTGAATTTTAAATGAAACATTGTAGAGATACTCCAAATTCCCATAAATTTTCCGTGCTCAAGAGTCCTTGTCGCTTCAAATCTACAGATTTGAAAACACGCCTTCTCAACGTAGATGGACATGTCATATTTGTCGCTTAGTTTTTGTTTCTCTAGAAGTCAAAATAAATAGGCGGCTTCTTCAAACTGCTTTTTCGGATGGCTTTCTGAGCCCACGGACGGGTGGGCCATCACGTCAGCGTCTCTATGGATCGTCATCGTCTTAAAAAATACAATAAAAAAACTATCTATTGTAACCAAAAGTCGTTAGCCACAAAAAAAACAGCCCCATATCCATCAAGTCGAAGTTGTTCTCAAACCGAGTAACAAGGGGTCAGACTTCGAAACCCCATTGACCCGACTTGCCTTTCCATTTCTGAGCAGCTTAATAGCATGTGGACTGCACTTTCTAATCATTTTATATAACGTTTCTAAATTCTAGTCAAACTATTGGTGATCGGTTGGGCTGTGGCTTATGGCTTATTTCACTGTAGCTGGCTGAAATTACACTGTAACTGAAGATGACTCATTTGGTATAATTAAATTTAAAAAATTTTAAAAATAGAAAAAATAGGTTAGCCCATCACGTGTAATGCAAACGAATACGGGAAAAAAGAATCGGTAAAAAAACTCAAAAAATCCAAAAAAAATCAGAAAAAGACGAATTTTAGGAATAGTGGAAAATAAGCCAGAAGCCGAAGCCGAAACGATCGGGGCCTAAAGTGCTACAGCTCGCACCTGATCATGAGGGGCGTTGGATTTTGTGCAGAGATCTGTTGCCTCTGAAGCACTTTTCAGAATTTCAGGAGAGGGATTGGTGCTGTCAGAGAGGGAGAGAGACACTCGCACTCGTGGGCTTCCTGTCTATCGGTGTGTGACACTGCTGACTGGTGGGCCACCACAACTTTTCCTAAGTGTATACAGGTGTGCATGTTTGTGCGCACGCTGGACTGTTGGCACACAAATTGTCATGTCCATATTAGCTGCGACGGATAATCATATCTAAAAATAAATAATAGTATATAAAAATAATTTTTAAAGAGAAAACGAGCGATGAGAAAAATAAGGAAGAGATATATGAGACGGGAGTGAGAGGAGTGAGATTTGTGATACATCCCTAACGCTCTGCCTTATTCCAGAGTGGGGAAGCGGCTTCTCCAATCAAAAGTCAGAAGTAGAAGCCAATATAAATAGGTCCAAACTGTTGCCAGATGGTTGCTTCCATTGGCTTTGTTTGGAGGGAGCTGATGGGCCTATTCTTTGCGGCTTCTAAAAGCGGCTTTTAGCTTTTGCTACAATAACTAGCTTTCAAACTGAGTATTTTTTAAAATAGGGTCTACAAGTTGATTGTAGTACACACTGTAGCGACTTTATTTATATCCGTTAAAACCACACGTAGGTTTTTGTTATTACATATTCTCTCACACAAATAGCCTAAAAGTCATAAGTTGCAGCTAAAAACCATAAGCCATAGCCACAAAGAACAGGTTTTGGGCATGTTCTTTTGGCTTCAGCTTATAGGTTTTAGCTGCGGTTTATGGTTTTTGAGCTGTTTGTGAGAGACAGAACAGAGTAACAAAAACTCGCGTATGGTTTTAGTCGATATAAATGAAGTTGTTACAGTGTATACTATAATTAACATATAGATTTAAAAGATACTTTACTTGAAAATTAATTATTGTAAAAAAAATAAAAAAAATAGATTTTATGAGCTGAAAGGAACAAACCTTTCTTCGCTTCTTCCATGAGACTCGCGAGAGGCCGTTACATACCAGTGTTTCAAACAAGCCATGAAGTAGTTTTGTGGTATGCTCCGTTCCTAGAGCCAGCGTTGTGCGCAACTAAGGCCCCGTTTGGCACAGCTCAGCTTCATTAGTGAAGCTGTTTTTTTTTGTTTCAGCTTCACGAGCAGCTTCACCGGTGAAGCTAAAACTGTTTTGGAAAACTGTTTGGCAAAACAGCTTCACCAACAGCTTCATACATGGCTGAAAGATGGCAATTGTCCAAGATGCCCCTGTCTGTATATGGTCATATGTTTGTATATTTGTATGTTTGTATATGGTCATATGAATTAAAAAAACAATATATTTGAATGAGTATGAATTAAAAAATTAAAATAAAAAAATAAAATCATTATAGAAGTGCGAACGGGAGGAGAGGAAATAGGCGTGGGGACCCAGTGGCAAAGTGCTGTAATTTCTGTCAACTACAAGGGCAGTGGGTTCCTAGAACTGTGAGCCTGAGGGAGAGAGCTGTGAAAAGCTACTATTTTCAGCTTCACCCCACCCTATTCCCTTGTGAGAGCATGATTTAAGGAGCTTCATCCATGAAGCTGTTTGCAAAAAAGGTGTTTGGCAAAAAAACAGCTCACAACAGCTCATGAAGCTGTTGATGAAGCTGTGCCAAACAGGGCCTAATTAATAATAGCTTGCAAAATCTAGTTTTGAAATAGAAGAACGCAATCTCACTGATCACCGTCTTGGCCGCAGTGCTATCATCCATAGACCATGGTACACCAGACATATCGTACCCTAAAAAACAGCTCGCTCGTGCTTAGAAGCTCATACATTGGTAAGCAGGTGGGCACGCTAATTATCATTATTGATTGGCTTGCAGTACTGGCTAGCTAGCAACAATTATTAGACATGCATGGACGCGCGTAGGACGGAGCTGAGGTTGGAGATCCGTGATTCTAGACTTTTGTGTCGCACGCAATGGCGACCTGATTTGGACAAAACTGCTCTGCATCATGCGTATCATGTCATCATCACATTCATATGATGGGACGGCGGACGATATATCTTATATTGTTGCTCATATGTACGATGGATCTAGGTCCATTCGGTTGGACTTATGGTTAAAATTATATTATAGTTGATTAAAATTACACTGTAACTGAAGATAACTTATTTAGCGTAATTAAATTTAAAAAAATAAAAATAGGAAAAATATGTTAGCTCATCACAGATAACGCTAACGAATACGGGAAAAAGAACCGACAAAAAAACTAAAAATTTAGAAAAAAACGAAATTTATGAATAGTGAAAAATAAACCAGAAGCTAGAAGGTAAAGCTAAAATGATGGGGCTCTAGCTAGACGGGTATAGAATCCCGAGAATGGCGTGCGTGCTCTGAAAGAACAGAAGAAAAAGTGATTGATAAAGATTGGGAAAGGGAGCTGTGAGTGGCTGGATGTGTAATTCACATGCTGTCGTGATCAGAAAAGGGCATACGGTGAGGGTCTGAATTCTGAAACGAATGAGACGATTTCTCTTTTTTTTCAGTTGATTTTTTTTGGTGAAAAAACAGAGCTGAATCGATCAACTGTTGTGAGCTGAAACAGAAACACCATCATTAGAGACTCAATAGTTCAGGGTGCGTTGCGTTGGTCGGCCAACAACGCATCTCATCTAGGACCATTCCGTTCGATCAGTGATTCATCTCATCTAGGTTCAATCCCATCCCATCAAATCAACTAGATACATAATCGGAGACCAAGTAGTGCTTATTTGGGCTTTTTTTAGTAGCTTATGGCTGAAAAGCACTATAGCTGACTGAAAAAACACTGTAGCTGACAGAGGCTTATTTAGCATAATTAAATTTTAAAAAAAATAAAAAAATATGTTAGCCCATTACGTATAATACAAAGAAATACGGGAAAAAAGAACCGGCAAAAAAACTCAACAAAAAGCCAAAAGTTCAGAAAAAATGAAATTTATAAATAGTGAAAAATAAGCCATAAGCTAGAAACTGAAGCTCAAATAAGCACACCTGACTAGCTGGAGTAGGCAAGACACAATGCAACAGGTGCACGCTCGACTATATGGAGAGATGGAGCGCCTGAAAAAGTAGTCTGTTATAATAATGTGTGTGCTTGTAGCTATCGATGAATTATTAGATGGGAAAAATCTCACTTCTCTTGTTCACGGCCGGATTTTCTTACAGGAGAAAGGTCAACTCAGCTTCGGCTTCTGGTTTATTTTTCACTATTCATAAGTTTCATCTTTTCTGAACTTTTGACTTTTTATTGAGCTTTTTTGTCGGTTCTTTTTTCCCGTAATTGTTTGTATTATACGTAATGGGCTAACATATTTTTTATATTTTTAAATTTTTTAAATTTAATTATGCTAAATAAGCCTCTGTTAGCTACAGTGCTTTTTCAGCCAGTTACAGTGTTTTCAGCCATAAGCCATGAGCTTTTCAGCCGAACTGATCATCACCAAAAGCTAGCTAGGACATATGGTTGGTTTGGTTGGTCCTTGGTCGGACTACACATATGTTGATATGTATGTGGGTGCGTACGTGTTTGCATGGTCCACACACGCACAACGCAAGCATCTCATCTGCGCGCATGTGGCGTGGCGATCCATTCATCGAGCAACATGCGTGTACCGGCGCACTAGCTAGCCAACCACCGGTCCCAAAGAAATAAGGGGCTTCTTTTTAGCTTTCCGTTTGTTCACTAAAAATAAATAGCAAAACGGTTTAAATATTACACAGTTGATTGAAATTGTTTTACCTCTTAGTCATCTGAAAGTCACTCTTAGTCACTTAAAGTTGCAATGCATATATCGGCAGATGCATATGTGTTTCTCATCTTTTTTTATCTTTTGGGCTCTTTGTTAATTCCCTCAAAGCAAAATTGAAATGTTTAATATAGTTGTGTGAGACCATGTAAAGGTCACTCTATGATATATGATAAGTATTTGACCTTGTTATGTAAATACTGTCGAAGTTTGAGTTTGATTTTAAGAATTTGCAATTTTCAGAGTTGCTATTATGTCCATAGCTAAGAATAAGCGCATTTCTTTGTAGACATACTTGTTGAAATTAAGAAATTAAAATTGGCTCATTCCGCATGTACAGAATGACTTGACATTGCTAGAGATGGCTAAGGCTGAAATTAGTGAGATGACTTCTACTCATTGTGCATCTTGCATAGCCTCTAAGAAATTGCTTGAAGATAGCCTAACCTCTCATGATAATTGTGTCAAGTTGACAATTGAGTTAGATGCCTTAAATAGGAGTTTGCTAGCCAAATGTAAGAAAGAAAACCTAGTTGTCATAAATGCATCTAAATTGGTAGAATTCTCTTGTACACATTATGCTAAGTTACAAAGTTGAAATTGACGCATTAAATTGTAATCTTGTTAAGAATGCTTTATTCATATCTTGCACATCTTACATTTCTTTGAAAAATGAGGTTGAGTCTTTGAAGAGACTGCGCGATAATATAAGCACCAAGTCTTGTAAACCTTGTGTTTCTTTCTAATCCGTGATTGTTGTTTAAAGAGTTGATCTTGCTTCTTTGTAATTGGATTTGGATTATTTTCGTGCTTGTTGGCACTTGTGCCGTTGTTTTGGCTCAGTCTCTCTTGGCTACTAAGACCTCTTATGGTTCTTTCGATATTATCTAAGTGACTTTCAAAGACAAGGGTGCTTACTCCTCACATGGTATAAGATCTCTCAAAGAGAAGTATATTTGCACCTTTTATAAGAAGAACAGACATATTGTTGAGTTTACTTTCACCGTGTCAAGTACGAGCGTTGAGTATGTCATCGAGCTTTTAGAGATACACATCACCCTTTTTATGGCATGTCTGATCCTAGTGTCAACACTAGGGCAAATATGTCACAAGGGACTTTTACTTTGAGCAAGAATGGCAGTGTCCTGTCAGACAATGTCTTTTAGTAGACCTTTACATCATTGCTCATATTGTGAGAAGGATAAGTATCATGTGGACTTTTATTTTTGGCATGCTAAACGCATGCATTGAACCCGTGCTTCTAAGTCTCCAAGTGTTCATAGTCTTTCTCATGACATAAATACTAAAGAGTAGCCTGAGAACTCACTTTTTTAATAACTTCTTTGATCCTCCTTCTAATGGCTTTGGACGGAGTCATGGACTTGGCTTGCATGGATTTTGTTTTGGTCCACGTGCTACCTCGAGGAAGGATTTTCCTCATCCCCAAGTGCTGGACCTCATTTTCTCTATTGAGATGCGCACCCACGGCGAGGATTTGTGAGTTACTTTGATGGTTGTATTGATTCTCGTCGTGACGCTTTCAAGCAAGACATTTGCAGTTTTCCTAGAGATGGCTCTCATTTTCCTCATCGAGTATTCACTTACAGCGTGCCTCCAAGCGTTTATTGGATCTTCTTGCACGAACTATCATTTGCATCATACTAACTTACATAATGATTCAAATGCTTCTATTGGTTATGCATCCAAGTTTTGGATTTTCAAGTATTTGCTTACTAACCCTTCATAGTCTAAGACTTGGGCATCTTGTTCTTGTCATGTGTAGGCAGTGGAAAGCAGGATGGAGAAAATGAGCTTCATTGGTTCAAATCTTCTCCCTCATCATGTTATCGGGATACTAGATGGTTCTCCACTCCTTTTGATAGACTCCAAGGGCATGTGTTTTTATGTATGGTATCATTACCTACTTTGTGAGCTATCTTTTATTTTTATGCCTTTACATACATGATGATCTACTCTTAGAATGTTGTATTTATATTTGTGCTCACTTTGTACCCTATCGTCATGTATTTCTCTCATTATTCTCATTGTTATGTCTTTGAGAGTATTTTACTTGTATATCCATGTTTTGGCTTGTTCATTATTTGTGGATGTATAAGTTTTATTTTATCCCCCATGAGCATGTGTTATTCTTGGAACATGTTTTAACATGCACTTGCTAGTATATTGCTCTATGTATCTATGTGCTTCTTAATATCTTTTCACCATGTATTTTCATGGTGTATTCTTTGTTATGTTTTCTATCTACATCATATTGTGATAAATTATTTGTGAATACATGAGCTTTGTCTTATCATCACTAGCATGTATTATTCATAATCTATCATATATCATGCTATATGATTATTTACTCTTATGCTTTATTGGACATTATAAATATCTTGGGCTTTATCATATTTGGGTAGTATGATTTATTCACGATACATTATTTGGCATGCTCCATGTATTTATGCTTGTGGAGCGTATGTCAGATTTTTTATCATGATTTCTATAAATATATGAGATTTGACTTGTCTTCATGAGTATGTACTATTATTGATATGTTTATCATGAGTATGTATTGTTATTGATATGTTTATTATTATGCTCTTGTTGATGTCTTACTTTAGGTATTTATATACTTACTCGATGTAGCTTTCTTTGGCTTGGTTTTTGGAGCTTTGGCATTAAAGTGAAGAAATTTGATTTTACTTTACGAAATGATTTTCAAAAGACGTTTGATAGTGTTGGCATCGATACCTTGGTGATTCTTGTCTTTTGGTTAATCCGTAATGAAAGCAATGTGCGCGTCTTCTGTGGCAATTGCAACGTCATACAAGATATGTTAGTTAACATTCGATAGGATGGTGTTTTGTGGTGTTTGGCAGGTGCTTAAGCCTACGTAGCTGGCTTACTTAGTTGATCCTAGTTGTAATCTTTCTTATGTTTTCTCTTTTCCTGTTTTCAGTTGGTGGGAATCTTGACTTTTTTCTACCTGTGTTATAAGATGTTTGTTCATTGGTTGTTATTCCCCTTCTATCTTTAATACAAAGACACACAAATTTTTTTCGTGTTTTTGAAAAAATATTGACTTATTCACTTGTCTCTAGTCGTTATTGTCGGTCCTACAAGTTGTATATGGTATCTAGTAGTTGCGACTTCACGGACGACCGATCGAGGTAATGGCTGATAATCACCTTTGATTGTCGCCCTCATGGTCTTCAACTGAGAGAGCAGGAAAACTACACGAAATATTTTTCTTAAGGTTCATTTTTCTTGGGCCAGCCATGGTTGGAGATCAAGCATTCGCATTCCATTCCGCGAGGGCGGAGCCATGGAGAGAGAATTTTGGATCGCGCAGAGAGTGTCATAAAAAAACGCACGCATATACATACATATACATATATATCTCCTCCCTGCCTTTGGATTGTTTTTATATGCGTGCAAGTGCAATGATATATAATATATCATGATAGAAAGTCTTAATTATGAATAAAAAATCTCAATCATGGATGGAAAGTCTTTCATCATAATACTTTATTTCCATATATGATTAAGACTTTTCAATCTACGAAAAGTCTTAACCATGATTGAGACTTTCTATCTATGATTAAAACTTTTCATCCTAATATATTATATATCATTGCACTTGCACGTATCTAAAAGTAATCCAAAGACAGAGAGACTTGGTGTCCATATACCATGGTGCCCTATATATTCCTCCATTGATGCAATTACCATATGCCTAAGAGGCAAGAGCTAGGCCATAGTGGCATTGGAATATTTCCGCCGAAACATAGTTTCAGGAGCATTTCTGGACTTCCGATATGATTCAGTGCAAGCTAAGATACTGTAAAGCTCGGTGATCACCACCGAGTACAGAGCCCTGGTCACAGAACAGCAACATGTCTACCTCTTCTGGAAGCCATTTGAGTGCAGGACAAGGCCATGCAGAGCAAAGCAACTTGCCGGCTCATTTGTCAATGGAGTTGTTGTGCCCAACCTTCGCCTCAACGTCAGTAACATCGTGGCCACGGCCAATGAGAGGCAGCTCGGTGCACTGCACCGCACGTTGGAGTCAATTCAGGCTTCTATCGCCGCCGCTGGATTGGCGCAGAGCGTTAAGGTCTCGCCGGAGCTCTCGCTGTCTTCTCTACGGATCATGGCCGAGAACCATGGCAACAAGAGGCAGTGGCATAAGGTCATGGAGCTTGTCAAGAGGTCAGGCTCGTTTGTTCAGGTAGAGATGGAGACAGAAGCGAACGGCGAGCTCGCCGTCGCGGCGCTGATTCAAGAGGCCATTGGTATTGCTGATGTCGCCGCTGGGTTAGACTCTGGCATCGGCACGGTGTTCCATCTCAAGAGCCGTGCGGTTCCAAGCGCAGCGGAAATGGTTAGGCTGATCGGCGATACAATTTGGGAGAAGAGATTCTTGGGCCTTCTTGTGGAGGTCTCATCTTCCCGCCGGGAGATCGCCGAAGCAAGAGAGACAGCGCACGACGTGTTCGCACTGGTCACCAACCCGGCGACGATGCCCGCGACCAACCCGGTGACCGTGCCCGCGACGAACCCGATGTCCCCGGGCATCGTCACCGTGCCGTCGACTAACCCGGGCACGGGCTGCCCGACCAATCCAAACCTCCCGCCGCTGTACCCCGAGCCGACGACGCCGGTCACGATGCCCTACCCGACGACGATGCCGTCCCCGACGACTATGCCATCCCCGGTGACGTCGCCCGCCCCCTTCATGAACCCGGTCGCCGCGCCGACCATGCCGACCCCGATCACCAGCTACTTCCAGAGGAACCCGTCGCCGGCGAGCTGCGACTTCGGTGGAGCCGGCATGCTCGTCAGCATGAACCCAAGTCACACTCACTTGTTAAAACAACTCAAAAATTGCCTGCATTGCTATTTACTAACAGAGTTACAAATCTTTTCAGGTTCAGGAACTTGCATGTACCAGACATCAGCAGGGTAAGAAACAACAACTGGTTTAATTTCTATTGTGCTGCTATTAGTATCATCATATCATGTCAATTGTCATGCATTGTGCTTTGCGCGATGCCTTTACGCTGATCATGTTGCAACCTGTGCAGTTTCGGAGCCGGTTACAGCCCGGCGGTGACGGGGACCGGGCCGTTGGGCGCGACGACGGGGACGGCGGTCGGCGGGGGTAGGGCTCGACGGTGCTGAACGCGAACAACCCCGGCGGGAACTCGATCTACAGCTCGGATAACCCCCACGGGCTTGACCGGCGGCGCTGCGTCCCTGTCCCGCG
This sequence comes from Dendrocalamus latiflorus, assembly GCA_017311315.1. Classification (NCBI taxonomy): domain Eukaryota; kingdom Viridiplantae; phylum Streptophyta; class Magnoliopsida; order Poales; family Poaceae; genus Dendrocalamus; species Dendrocalamus latiflorus. The sequence continues at coordinate 1,655,566 of CM029611.1, forward strand.
GCTGGGCCATGTATCTTATCTGGATATTCACCTTTGCATATGTCAAGGAGAAAGTGTAGCCTCCATATGCTGCTGCTGCTGCTGTGACACCTGCTGTTGTTATTCAGATGCGTACAGATGAGCGAGAGAAATTCATAGGGGAGAAGACCTAGATGTTTTGCGCGCGTGTATTGATGGGCTGAGCAGAATGACGCTTGACCTAGATGAAGTTCCTTCACTATGGACCACGCCTGTCCGTTCTTTTGGAGTTCCATCTCTATGGACCACGTTTGTCCGTTCTTTTCGACTTTTCAGTCGGTTTTTGGCTCCGACTTCTTTTAGCACTCACTATTTATTAGACTAGTCAGTCATAGCTAAAAACTATAAATCACAGTTCAAAAGAACATACATGCATTATATGATATAGCAGTTGATACTGCTTTACTACTTGTTAACTCCCATCTTTTTCGTCATATCCATGAGACTGCTTTTTGATGCGACAAGTGACATGTAAATCTGTAACTGCTATTGAGGCGTGACAGATTAAGCGTGCCTCGAGAAATTGTTGCCCAAAATTTTCTGATTTCTTAGCATTTCAGTTGGGTGCGCCTGGGCTATGACAGGCACCACCAGGTCTTGTACCCCAGCCTTGTTCCCCAGCTTCTGAGCTGCTACTGACATAGAAATGGTCTCTAGATGCTTCGAGAAAGTAAAAAACATCACATGTGCATGCTACTTTTCTATGTGCCCACTAACACCAATATTTCTCCATTACTAAGTGCCGGCTTATACCAGGAAACAGAAGCTGAATGGTAGTTGCTCTATTTGATCAATGGAGCACAAAAGTGTGTTGGTGTACAGGATAGAATGATCAGAGAAATACCTTCTGGTACAAATAGCTTAGATCAAAACTACCTAAGAGAAGATGATTTATCATGCACTTCGAAAAAGCAGTAGCTACGAAACCTCTTATATAGTTTTGCAGTTACAAACAGGGAATCTTGGGAGATTCAGCCCTCTTGTTGCATCCATCGACCCTTGTGAGATTTATGATCCTGTTGTTTATGAAATCTTCCGAGCAAGATTCTTCACTCCCGCACCGACACATTTTAAAGTCACCGTGTTCGAATTTGGATCAGGCTTGATAATGAACTTGACATCAAGGAAATCTCTGATGTTTCGAAGTGTTTCTATAGCATATGGTGTCAGCTGTCCAACACGAACTTTTGATACATCGGGTGGGCATAGAGCACACAAAATAAACAGAAGGCCCTGCAAAACATTTACAAGAGAAACATTATGTCATAAAACAAAAGGTGAACTTTAGAACAAGATCTGAAAATAATTGTAGAAGTTTGGGAAAACACAACCTCAAATGTCATTTTGCAAAATGAACTAAGAACTAGGTTGCTAGAAGAACGTGCCTAAAATAATCATTCTAATGAACTAAATCCACGCGTACTATGCACAGCTAGAATTGGTATTTTTTCCTACAGAATACACCAGCCAAAAGAACAAGTACCAGAGCTATCTAAGAGCTTCACAGAGCACACAACAAAAGATAATAGTGATCGTTAATCATACTAGAGGATTGTACATAACTAGGAAATATAAAGACCTCAAACATCATTTTGCAAAATGAACTAAGGACTAGGTTGCTAGAAGAACGTGCCTAAAACAATCATTCTAATGAACTAAACCCATGCGCACTATGCACAGCTAGAAGCCTAGAATTGGTATTTTTTTCCTGCAGCATACACCAGCCAAAAGAACAAGTACCAGAGCTATCTAAGAGCTTCACAGAGCACACAACAAAAGATAATAGTGATCATTAATCATGCTACAGGCTTGTACATAACTAGGAAACATAAACAGCACAATTCAGAAATATCAACCACCAGCCCACTAAACATTTATTCAACAAAAAAACTGGTTTGAGAGACCAGACCTGATGTGTTGAGTCAATAACTCCTCCCTGAGCCACCTCTTCAAGCAGCATTGATGCCACTTGAACACCAAGATCCTCTGGAGACATTAGCTCAGGCTTCTCGGATTCTATGTCTGTTTCATCAACATTAGGATAACTCACAGTAGCATCAGCTGAGATTAGACAGCCTGTGGTGGTCTCAGCAACTACAGATACGCCATAGCCCGCTGACCTGCCACAAAGATGAATATATTTAATTGTTGAGTTGCAAGAGATAACAGGATAGTGTGTCATTATAAACATTCAATAGGAAGACAGGAATTATTTCAAATTGGAAAAATACCTTCCACCAGCTGAACCAGATCTATGATCAGTGAATATATGAACATCCGGAATAAAGCGATTGAAGATTCCACGTGCAGCATAGATGATACGGTTTTCAATCTGTGGAGATACTCTAGTGGAGAATGTTACACCTCTTATCCTCTTTACCATACCTTCATCAACCCAATTAGCTGCCTGTGAAGGCAGTAAACATCAGATGGAAATGTCAACAGAAATGGCATGATACTAGAGGGGAAGCAAACTGAACACACCGTCAATGTGCTATTTATATTGGGAACTCGAAGAAACACTTCACCACCACCAAGGGGAGGAGTTCCCCGGCTCTCAATTTTTAGCTCCAATCCCTCAAGAGGAACACCAAAATGCTTGAGCATATGCAAGGTAACCATTCGGAAAGTATCCACAGAAGGGTCCTTTGTATCATTAGTAATTCCTAAAAGCAGAGCATCACATTTAGACTTCATAACAAAGCTAATTAGACTTCATAAAAGAATGCAAAGAAAGCGTTGAGTGAGGTACGAGGCAAGGCATATGACAAAATTTATCAAAAATTAAGTACAAAGAAGGGAGAGAAGGATGTCTATAAAATGGCTAAACTTCGAGAAAGCAAGACGAGAGATTTCAACCAAGTTAAATGCATCAAAAACGACACTAATAGACTTTTGGTTGTTCAATCACGATAATGATGATAGTATGATTGAACTGGGTGATACTTTTGACGACACCGATAGACAATAGGCGGTTTGTTCGAAGAATCCAGAAGTAGGAAATAAGAGAGGTCTTAAAAAGGATGAAAGTGAGTAAGGCATTGGGGCATGATAACATCTCTATTGAGGTGTGGAAATATCTAAGAGAAGTAGCGATTGTTTGGCTAACTAATTTGTTCAATAGTATTTTTAGGTTGAACAAGATGCCAAACGAATGGCGGAGGAGCACATTAGTACCGATTTTCAAAAATAGAGACATTCAAAGTTGTACTAATTATAGAGGAATTAACTCATAAGCCACACAATGAAACTTTGGGAACGAGTGATTGAGCGCCGTTTAAGAAAAGTGACTAGCGTGACGACAAATCAATTTGGTTTTATACCTGGGAGGTCGACCACGGAGACGATTTTCTTACTACGACAGTTGATGGAGAGGTATAGGGAGTAAAAGGACATTCATATGATGTTTATTGACTTGGAGAAAGTCTATGACAAAGTGCCAAGAAAAGTCATGTGGTGGGCGCTCCAAAAGAAAAAAAATCCCAACAAAATATATTACCTTAATTAAGGACATATACGAAAATGATGTGACTAATATCAGAACATGTAGTAGTATTACTAATGACTTTCTAATTAAGATAGGACCAAGGTTGTCACGGCGCTCCGGCAAGTCGAGGCGAGGCCGAGGCGCCTGGACGCCTAGTCGACTAGGCGCCCGCCATGGCGACAGTTAGACGATAGTAGTTAGACGATAAATAATACCTTATATGACTAAAAATTAAATAACCATGCAATATAATAACACAAATTATCCAAATAATCATGTCTTAGGAGGTCTAAATTAGAAGAAATCCATTAAAAGAGGGATCTGTTCGTAATTTTTAGGATTGCTGAGGACTTAATCACAAAAATCCTTTTCTTAACCGGCAGCTGCCCGACGGCCCCGACCGACTCCTCTCTCTCACTCTCGCGATTCCTCGCTCTCGCGACTCCTCTCCTCCCCTCTCCCACCGCCTCCTCTCCCCGCCAGACGCCTCCCCGGCTCCCCCCGTCGCCTCCCCTCCCCGCCGCCTCCTCCCCCCGCCCGGCGCCTCCCCCCGTCGCCTCCCCTCCCCGCCGCCGCCTCCTCCCGACCGGCGCCTCCCCCCGTCTCTTTCATGCCAAGAGCCACCAGATCGGCCAGATCCGGAGACGACCGATGCAGCTGGAGGTGAGGTACGGCTCGGGAAGAGGATGGAGAAGGCTGCGGCTCCAGATCCGACCGATGCGGCTTGGGTAGAGGCGGTGCGGCTTCAGATCCGGCCGACGGTGGCTTCGTGTGGAGGAGCGACGGGACTCGGGGCCGCAAGCGCGGCGGCTGCTGCTGTGTGAGACCTCGGCGTCAAGCTCCTACCTCAGTAAGTTGGGCGATAGACCTTGGCGTCGGGCTCTGGGCGACTGGACGCCTAGTGTTGAGCCCATGCAATTTTACCCTAGTGATAGACGAGATCACATGGGACATACAAGGATATATCCCTTGGTGTATGATTTTCGCTAATGATGTGGTGCTGGTTAATGAGTAGGATAGATATTGATACGAAGCTCGAATTGTGGAGGAAGACCTTAGAATTGAAGGGTTTTAAACTTAGTAGGACTAAAACTGAGTATATGAAGTGTGATTTCAGTTGTGCTATGGCAGATGATGGAGATGTTAGATTGGACAGACAAGTAGTACCTGAAAAGGACACGTTTCGTTATTTGGGACCGATGATACAGTGGGACGGTGAGATTGATAAAGACGTGAGCCACAGGATAAGAGCGGGGTGGCTGAAATGGTGCCAAGTATCTAGTGTCCTGTGTGACAAAAAAAAGTCCCTCAAAAGTAGGGTAAGTTCTATAGGACAGCGATCAGATCTGCGATGCTATATAGAGCAGAATGTTGGGCGACTAAAAGACAACATATACAAAAAATGAGTGTAGCGGAGATGAGGATGTTGCGGTGGATCTATGGTCACACAAGACGGGATCGCATCCGCAATGATACGTGATAGAGTGGAGGTAGCACCAATTGAAGAAAAGCTTATCCAACATTGCTTGAGATGGTCTGGACATCTCCAACGAAGGTCTTCTGAGGCACTGGTACGTAGTGGAATTTTAAGAAGAGGCAGAGGTCAACTAAGACTGACTGGGAGGAAGCAGTTAAAAAGAGACTTGAGGGATTGGAATGTATCTAAAGAATTAGCTTTAGATAGGAGCGCATGGAAGTTATCGATTCACGTGTTGGAACCATAAGAAAGTTAGGGGCAGTATTTTAGACTCTCGGCTCAGATAGCAGAATGTACGGCTTAAGATTTTAACATTGTAGGTTTTATTTCAAGACTCTTATCTCTTTGATTTTGAAAAGGTTTTATTTCTAGTCTACCCCAACTTGTTTATGACAAAAGATTTTGTTGTTGTTGTTGTAGATGTTGCATGATCACAAACAACAATGACCATCAATTTTGTGCAGAAGAATATAGCTCGAGAAGTATTATTCTGGTCATTTCTTTGAAGATTCTGTCACAATGGAAGTGCATGAAGATTGATACACACATTACCGAGCACATCCTGTTAATAGCATTAAGCAGGCCATCTTCAATTGCAAAACAAAAATGACTACAAGGATAAAGACAAAGAACCCAAAATGTTTATTGAGTATCGGTGCATTCGACCAAATTAACGAAATCCCAATCAAACCATCTCTACGGAAACCAACCACACCCTTGAAGAACAGGGGTCCAGAAAAAAAATTCCCTACACCAATTAGAACAATCCATTTGACTCAACACTGAAACAGAACGCTAAAACTTACTGTTTCCAGAACACCCTAACCACACAATCTCGGCCTGAAATAAGATCATATTTTCGATCGTACATATGACAATCTGTTAACCTAACGCTGCAGCAGCCTCCCAAATTTTGCTAATTCTACAAACCCACCCTAAGCCCTAACTAAACAAGAAAAGCTCTCACCTTTGAGCCGAATGGATATCGGCGCCCTGGAGAAGAGCCCAAGCAGTATGAGCGGCTCGAGGAAGTAGCCGATCCCCCGGTGCACCCCACAGTCGTGCTCCAGGTCCCTTCCGCCGACGATCACCCCCGGCTTGTACCTCAGCTTCGTCCCTGCGAGCACACACACAAACACCATACACCGATAAGAATCAGCAACCGAATCGAAACGCCTAGGCGAACCACACGCGCAAGTCAGCGGGGGCAAGTGCGTCCGTGCCTGTCTCATTGAGCTCGAGGCTGTGATGGTCGGAGATCTTGTCGAGGAGGCGGAGGAGGGAGACCTCGTGGGGGCGGAGGCCCGCGTCGCCGGAGCGGATGTCCTCGATGGTGATGGCGGTGGAGGTCAGCGTCGCCAGCACCAGCCGCTGCCGGAGGTGCCGGCTGCCGGAGAGCCTCCGGGCTTTGTCCCGTCCCATCTCGCTGCCGGCGCCGGGGAGGCTGGTTCGTTCGCCTCGTGGGATTGGCTCGTGCGGCGGAGGCGAGGAGGGCTAGGGTTTCGGCGCGCGCCGACGATGCTGCGTTGAGTATTACTAGGCCCACAGCGCAGCGTCGTGGGCCTCACCGCCTCAGACAATACTCGGCCCACAAATTAGGCCCAAATATTAAAATAATTCGGCCCACGAATTAGGCAATTCTGCATGCAAAGGTTGGGGGATTTTGAGACAGTCGAAATTGCACTGAAATGTTACCTAAAAATGCATTGAAATGTAATACGCAGCAACTGGTTATGGGAGATAATGTCATGGGTTACTTGGCTATTGAAATGTTACCTAAAAATGCATTGAAATGTTTATTGAAAAGTAAGAATTAATTACAGCATGCATGCACACTACACTCTGAAGTTGAATGGCCCTCACGACTTGCCTGTGCAGAAAGGAATGGGAAAGACGATGAGTGAATGGCTGGATCTGGATTGTTAGCCTACTAAGCATTGCATGCACGATCCCTCTTTCTTTCTTCTTGCCCAGCTAATCAATTCATAGCCAGTTATGGGCAAAACTGCCTTCAGTAGTTGAGTGTCCAGTGCATGATATGTTTGACTTTCAGGCTCCAGGCATTTCACTTCAGGTCCCACCAGTTCTGACAGAGAGAGAGAGAGAGAGAGGAGGGGGGCAATAACTTTACAGGCTCATAGCCAGCCATGTGCCATTGCCAAGATATACGAAACTACAGCAGCAGCAGGCCGGACAAAGCACCACGGCGAGCGTAACAAATTTGATGATCTGCAGGCCAAGTGCATCTTGTCATTTTCTCCATATACTTGCAGTGGGTTTTCGGTACAGTACAACAGTACATCCACTGCCTTCAACGATTCAATATCCTTCTCTCCCGTGATCTTTATGCTCCCCCTTCCGTTGCAGGCAGGCTTCAGAGTTCAGATCAACCTAGCAATCTATTTTCCTGAATCCTGACTGAAACAGATGATCAACTACTTAATTAACACATGCCATTTCTTGACTGAAAGTCTGAAACCGTTTCTCTCCATGCATATGCTCTGAGTCAGATCATACAGGTGACACTAGTTAGTCTAATCCTACATTTGTAGTAGACTCTATAGCTAGCATCAGAATTATTGGTGGCCATGCTGATTGTTGCATTGCACATGCAGTGCATTGCCATAATGGACATGCAACTGCAGTACATCTTGGATGATCCATCCATCACCTATATTGCAGTAGTATCTGCCATGGAGACGAAAGAGGATTGAATGTGGCAAGTACATGCATGCATGGGAGATACTATACATTAGTTACTTATCCTAAAGGGCAAAGATAGTACCTAAGAGCAGAGAGCCATGAGGCTCCATTAAAGCTAGCACTCTTGCAGGCAGCATAGGATTCTTCAGGTTTCTAGATGCAAGATTGATGAATCCATGCCTCATCTGAAATCTAAAACCTCCCAACTACAATGAATACAACTATTTTCGATGTCTTCAGAAATGCATACATACAGATCAAAATCCAAAACGATCATATATAATCTTTATTCTTGTCAATATCTGAATTTATCATTCATATGCCATTGCCTCCACAAAACTCCATGCTACAGGAACAACAGTTGCATCCAGGAGACATTTCTTTCCCTTTCAATCATTGCCCTTCTTTTAATCTCTAGAAATTACACAATGCACCTTCTCCTGTTTGGGTTTAACTGGTTCTAGATGCATGTATGCATTGTAGCCTACCTCTTGCCTGTTGTGATGTAGTTTTGCAAGTAGTAGGTCACACACTAATAATTCTTCTGGTACCTAGTTAGACAGATACACACACACACATGACCAGATCGATGGATCTCTCCAAAACTGTTGATCGATCATTAGGTGTGTTCGAAGGTAAGAAAAATGAAATGTCACTTCGCTGCGTTGGGACCTAGCTAGCTAGATTCAATCACACTTGAGCTAGCTAGCATGCTACTTTGTTGCATGCCTTGCTGATACTAATTGATTACTAGTACTACAGAGAAAGAAGTTAGTTAATTACTTAGCATGCATATGGATATGCATAATTTAATTGGCCGGCAAGGATGGTTCGACTTACCTGTCGTGTCATATTCGCGTGCACTAGCCTTGGGGCCCTGCTGGTGCTGTTTCCAATTGCAAAAGTTTCAGTGCCTTGAAAATGTTTGATGTGGCTATGCGTTTGGCTAAAACTGTCCAAACACTTCGCAATCAGATCGAGAACCACTTTTAGCCTGATAGCAATTTGGAAACTGGAGGACCATGCATCGATCTCATTTGATTTGCATCAGACATAGATGCCGGACAGTATTGAAATGCGTGTCAACAAGCTAGCAATTCAAGCCCCATGAATAAATTAAGCTGATTAAGGTTGCATCATTCTATGTGACCCTGGACATTGGAGGAATCTATCCTGCTCCAATCAGCAGCTACTTGCATGTACATACAAACACACAAGACACTTCTTGTTCTTCTCTTTTCTTTACTTGAGATGAACACACAAGACATTTGGCATATGGGTAAGAAGATCTCGGAGTGCAATTTACATTAGCTACCTATATATTTTTAGGCCGGTGATATATCTGATCATGGCGACGTTAATTGATAAAAACCAAGCAAACTAATTACAGCATGCACCATCCATCGTTTTCTGAAAATAACGATAGCTTCTGCAGATTTCTTGAGCATGCATATGCATGTTGCATTCGAAGCAAGTAAGAAGAATGTAGACACGAGGCTGCAGCAAAAAGTATAAGCCTTGAATTAATCTTCTATATCTTTCTGTTACCTGAAAATACTCATTGCCATGCCCTCTAGGGCATGCGTATAAGCTATACATAACACAGGCAGTGCTGACGACTGCTGACGACACATTGACACAGTGACAAATGATCGACATTTATCAGCTGCCAACTACTCGTAGTCTGTCACCTGTCCAACACACTCAAAAGCTAGGAACTTTGCAAGTTAATTAACAAAGGGAAGGAATTAACAATAATAACTGGCTAATAGGTGATATATGAGAATCGTGCGATTATGTTAGAATGAACAGAAGTGGTAACAAGATGAACAGAACAAACACAGGATACCATTCTCTTCTGCCAAGTCACAACGGCCATCCCTTTTGGACACTCATGCCATTGGAATCCAAAGAAAAGCCCTCAAGAAGATTCCTCTCTCTCTCTCTCTCTCGCCCTCTCTCTCTTCATGGTGAACTTTTTAACATTCTTTCTCATGAGTGTGACCAAGCTTGTGTTGTGTTGTGTTGAGTCGTTGGCTACCGTTGCGGCTGACAAGTGAGGAGTGAGGTGACGCCCAAAAAGACACGGCACATTTGCTGCCTCTGCTCCTACGGGGCTTGGACCACGGGCGGCACATGCTGACACGTGGGCCCTACGTACCAGATGCCAGGCTACCAGACCAGCGAGAGAAGTTTTTAGTAGTACTGGTTTGGCTTAAAAGTCTCTTTTTTATATTGTAACGGTTTAAAATATATTGTATTTGCTATTAGTTTTTTTAACATAATTAAATTTTAAAAAATAAAAAAGTTAAATCGTCATAGACAAAACACAAGAATAAGGAAAAAGAAAAAAAAACCCCAAAAAGTCAAAAAATAACGAAATTGAAAAGTTAAAAGCCAGAAACAGAACTTTGTTGGAGCAAGACAAACCCTCTCTGGCTTACGGTAGGCCCGCCCGGCCATACCACCCCAGGGTTCATTCATCCTCAGCACTACCAAAACTACCGTGCTATCTCTATGTGCATAGCCATCGACATTTCAGAGCGACCACTTCTACAGTAACATGAGAAATCAAATATTAGCTAGTTGAGACAGCACTGTGTGACTATCACGAAGTTTATTATTCTACAGATTTTGCATAAAGTGAGGAGTTTGTTGCTCTACATTTTTTTCACAGCGTGAAAGCCTTTTTCTGATTGTAAATTATGTTATACATGTATAATATCCCAGAGATTATTAAGTAAAAACCCTTCATCTGTAACAGCACATTGCTTGTATGATAACTAATATATATCAATATTAGTCAACGGCTTATTATTCGTTTACCTGGTAGAACACCGCTTCAACAAATAACAAACCTATTAGAGTGTTACAACAGAATAATAATTAGAGACAGTACATCTTTATTACAATACCATGCCACACAAGCGTAATACCTCCAATGGAGTTTAACAGATACATACCGCTATTACAGTTCCCTCATGGGGCGCATCTAGCTTTATTTTATATGTGGAGGGACGCAGCATCCGTTAACTCACGTAGATACACTACTAGCTTTCTCTAGTCATCCCATCCTCCTTTAGAGGTATTCAGATCGTAGGCAGCATTTCCTGGGTCCATCACCTCCCAATCATCATAGTAGTAGTCATTCAATAAGTATTATTCGCCCGGTTCAGTGGAATTATCAAAATTTTCCAATTCTAACTTAGGTTAATAGCAAGAGCGAGTACAATATACTCAGCAAACATAGTAGCAATCCGCACGATTAGTACGCAAACAGTGGTCATGACTATTCATCCGTACCCACCTAATTTTTTCCATTTAGTTTTTTCTTGAATTTTTAAATATGTCAAATGAGCTCAAAAAATTACAAAAAATTATGTACAGCCTTCCGACACAATATTTCATGTGGTGTAATTTTTGGGGAATTTTATCCATGACGAATGTCGCTCTTTATGAGTTTTTACATATAGCAAACGAGCTACAAAAATTACGAAATTTTATATGAAGCCTCCCAATGCATTAATAGTTATTATGTAATTTTTTAAGAATTTTATACGGTCCGATTTAGCCACTGTTCATCCGAGTCGTGCCGCGGACCTGCATATCTACAATGCATGCACAGTGTATTTTTGGATTAGCTGCTGCGTGCGTTTGCACGTTTGTGTGCTTGTAATGAGATTTAAATATTGTATTTTTGTGTGTATAAGAGTTTACAAGTTTACTTAGTTGTGCAATTTTTTTGTAATTATAAATATTATGCATATTCATGTGTAATTTATTTTGTTTGGAGTCTGCAGTAATTTTGTAATATAGAAGAGAAGGTGCAAAATATTATAAAATATATTTTGAAAACTCCTTACGCAATGTAGATGATACATGTAGGAATATTTTTTTAGATTGTTGTTTTTTGAAATAAAATAACAGACAATATAGGTAGGCTGGTCCATTTGCGATTTTCGTATGTTCTCAACGGTACGATCGCCGTGCGTTGTTATAGTACGGTTAATTTCCAGAAGAATTTTGTAGGGATGAGTGAGCCCTGAATGACGCGTATGTACAGAGGTAAACTGTAGTGCGGTGTAATGGCTGATCCGTTTGTGTTTTTCGCACATATAATATTTTTATGAGTTTTTACATAAATTACAAAATAAATTACACATGAATATGCCTAATATTTATAATTACAAAAAATTTGCACAACCAAGCAAACTCTTATCCACACAAAAATACAATATTTAAATCTCATTACAAGCACACAAACGTGCAAACGCACGTAGCAACTAATCCAAAAATACACTGTACATGTATTATAGACATGCAGGTCCCCGGCACGACTCGGTGAATAGTGGCTAAATCGGACCATATGAAATTCTTAAAAAATTACATAATAGCTATTAACGCATTGGGAGGCTTCATATAAAACTTCGTAATTTTTGGAGTTCGTTTGCTGTATGTAAAAACTCATAAAAATATCAAAATTTTATGAATTTTTTAGCTATATTCGTCATGAATAAAATTTTACAAAAATTACACCGCATGGAATGTTGTGTCAAGAGGCTGTACGTAAATTGTCGTAATTTTTTGAGCTCATTTGACATATTTAAAAATTCAAGCAAACACTAAATGCAAAAAAAAATTAGGCGGGTACGGATGAATAGTCACGACCACTGTTCACGTACTAATCGTGCGGTCCCCGACCGCACGACCACTATTCATGTACTAATCGTGCGGTTGGGGACCGCACGACCCAACCGCACGATTAATACATGCACAGTGGTCGTGCGGTCGGGGACCGCACGATATGCCACGTGTCGCCTCCAAAAAAATCGTGTGGTCAGGAGGGGACCGCACGATTAGTACATGAGTAGTGGTTGTGCGGTTGGGGTCCGCACGATTTGCCACGTGTCACCTCTAAAAAATCGTGCGGTCGGAAGGAGGCTAGAAATAGAATTTTTGCTACTTGAAGGCTAAATTTGAAATTCTGATAATAAGCATCGTCATATCTGTCTAAAATTCTATGAGTATGACTAGTCTCTCCTCGCTTCCTCAGCCACAATTGCCCATTTCCATTCCCCTACCTGCAGCGCCTGCGCCTGTATGGGATGTGCCAACCCTCCCTATAAAGCTCTCCTCCTCACTTGCTCTGCTTCGCTTCGCTTTGCTTAGACCCGGCCGGGCTCGCTCTCAGGCAGCTGAGCTCCACCAGCAGTCCACCACCTTCATCCTAAGCTAGCCCGGGAGGAACCGAATGGGGTAGTGGAGCCAGCTGCCACGACGCACACCGTGGCATGATTGGGTCCATGGCCTAATCCGCCCTCCTGCCCTTTTGCTGCACTGCACTGCACTGCACTGTACTCTCACTCTGCAGCTGCTCCCCTTTTGCTCCCTCCCTCTGAGCCGAGCAGAGGACGAGGTGAGGCAAGGAGAGGAGGGAGACCAAGGTGAGGTCCAACTTCTTGTTGATCCCTGGTGAGCAAATTGCGCTGCTTCTGCTTCTTTCTTGCTACTTTCTACTATTGCTTGATTTTATTTTTTGTTCTTTCTGACTGGTTTGGTTCGTTGCAGTTCTTGCAGCAGGCCCTGCCTAGGCGTGCCGCATTAAAGGTGGGCGCGCTGGTTTTGATTTGACCCGAGTTAAGAGGTGTGGGGGAGGGAGGGAGGAAGGAGGACGAAGAGGATCTGTTTCGTCGGGAAAGATGAGGAGATCTGCATCTGTAAGTGCCCATTTTTCCTACCTTCCTGCTAAGTTTATGCTCTGCTGGTACTACTGGCTTCTTGATCTCTCGGGGGAGATGGGCGGATGGGTGGGTGTGGGGGGGGGGGGGGGGGGGGTTGGGTTGAGGCTGTGAGGGGTTTATGTGGGATCCAAGAACCCCATTGTCCTTTCTGCTCTTGCCGAATGGCGGATTAGTTGTGGTGGTGGTGATCCAATAGCTGTAGCCTATAGGCATTTCTTGTTGTTGGGATTTCTTCTGCAGTGCCATTGTCAATGGCCAGGTTGGTGTAAGAAGCTAAGCGAGTAGCGTAGTTCTAGAGGAGTGATCCTGCTTGGCATTGGGTGGAATGGGCGCATGATCCGTTGTATACTCAGGTTGCATTGAGCTAGGCATTTAGAGGCGAAATGTTTAAGCTGTCTGCGTTTTTCCTGCCACTTGATTAAAATGTTGCTTTCGGATCATGCATATGCGAAACGCTTGATTGAACAAATCAGTGGAGGTTCATACGGTTATTAAGCTGACAATTCGGTTTGGTTACGCTTTCATTCAAGTGATTGCGAGGGACATTTCATCAATAGGCAACACAAGCGAAAAAAAAAGAGATTGCCCAAATTTTGGCTTGCTAGAGTCTTCTGATACCATTGAAGACAAGTTAAATCAGTTTTAGGTATAGTTATGTCCTCAAATATACATAATTCTGGTCGATTTGCATTACCCTTTGTGTCCGTAGATGTCAGCCTGCTTAAGTTTCTTCATTTCATCTGTTTGTTAATGGTCATAATATTTTCCAATACATGATGGCTATTGATACAATTTTGTTGGGATTTCTGCTAGTTATTTCAAGTCATTTTGGTTTTCACAACCATGGTTGACACCCAATGGTCCAGTGTATCTGGCACATACTGCAAGGACATGGCATCAAGCGTATATCGACCCCACAGTGTCACAATAACTGAATTTGGTGCTGTTGGGGATGGTGTGACTCTCAATACAAAAGCATTCCAGAATGCAATATTCTACCTCAATTCATTTGCGGACAAGGGCGGTGCACAGCTCTTTGTGCCTGCGGGAAGGTGGCTGACAGGGAGTTTTAGTCTTATCAGCCATCTCACTTTGTCACTGGACAAGGATGCAGTAATAATTGGATCTCCGGTAATATAGCTCACAGATTTTGCACATAATAGTTTACATTCCGACATATTTTTTGAATTGTATGCTTATGATCTGGTGCACGTGAACATGATATTTTATACTGCCAAATCTTATGTTAATCAAAATTTCTTCTAAAGAACCATAATATGAGCAATACAGAGCCAACTTTAAATGTAATATTTCTTAGATGCTTTACAAAATGCAGTTTTCTTGAAGTTAAGAGAAGGTGATTCAGTAAATACCAACTTTCATTGATCGAAAATGTTTTTGCTATAATTTCTCAGATGTATTTTGCAGGATTCATCTGATTGGCCAGTTATTGATCCTCTCCCATCCTATGGGCGAGGTAGAGAGCTTCCTGGAAAAAGACATCAGAGTCTAATTTTTGGATCGAATCTGACAGATGTAATAATTACTGGTTAGTAAGTGCTATGGTTGCATCATCCTTCTTCTTTGGATTATTAATCTAGCTAGTTTGCTTTATGTAAAATTGGTACTCTTGACAGGTGCTAATGGTACCATTGATGGTCACGGAGCCATTTGGTGGGATTGGTTCCACAACCACACACTGAATTATACTAGGCCGCATCTTGTTGAGTTGATGTACTGTACCAATGTTGTTATATCTAATTTAACCTTCAAGAACTCACCGTTTTGGAATATCCATCCCGTATACTGCAGGTTGGTTTTTCTAAATAGCCACTTGCTTTCTGTTAAAACATAAGAATTCATTTACATCGCAAATTTATTATCTAGAGTGCTTTTGCTAAATAAACAGCCAAGTGCTTGTCCAGCATGTCACAATCCTAGCGCCTCTGAATTCACCAAACACTGACGGCATTGATCCAGGTAATATGAAGTTTTGAATTCTTTCCCACTCCTTCAAGTCTAACATGGTTATGCATAATGTTTGACATGTTCACTTTCCCTTCTTTCCCATTTAACACTGTGTCTCCATTGTGCTTTGGAAGTTTCCTTAAACTTCCATTTATCGCTGAAAATTTGATAGTATATGCAAATTATTCTTTTGTGAAGTGATCACGTATTATTGGCTACCGGTTGCCAAAGTATTTATTGCCTTGTGCAAAATTACAACAGCTTTTCCTTACCACTTGGGCAAAAAGTAGTGCTAAAAATGATAAATAATATAAAGGAAGAAATTCATATAACACTCCGAACTTTACACGAAAGTCTCTCCAACATCCCGTACTATGAAACCAGACATCGGGCCTCTCGAACTTTACAATTTGATTCAAATAACACCCTGACCAGGTTTCGTAGGGTGGTATTGCCTACATGGCATGATGAGTGAACAGTTTTGTTACATAGGATGACACGCTAGCCAAATTGGGTCAATGACAGGTAGATCCAACAGGGGCTTCTCCCCCACTGAACTTTCAGATGTGCTTCCGTGGCCACCACCGCCTGTAGCTTCCTCCCTCTCCGTTTCAGTTTGGAAAAGCCCTTATGGGACCCACTTATCATTCACCTAAACTTGGCCAGCGTGTCATTCTACGTAGCAAAATCGCCCACTCATCGCTCTATATGAGTAATACCACCATACAAAATCGGGTCAGGTATTATTTGAATTGAATTGCAAAGTTGGGGGTTAAATATCTAGTTTCATAGTTCCGGATGTTAAACGAACTTTTAAGTAAAGTTTTGGGTGTTATATGGAATTTTTCCTAATATAAATATGAAAAATCATAAGATGGAACTGCTAATTCAGAATATCAACAACATTATGTATTCATGTAACTATATCAAACCAGACCTAGTTTTTTTCCCTGAGATCTTTGATCGAGATGCAACTTCAGCCCTTTAGCCCAGTTCTTCAGATTTATGACACACCAGTAATTAAGAAGTCAACACCTTTGTTATACAGTTGCCAAAAGCTTAGATGTTGCCTGGTGATGATCTGTCATACAATATGACAATATGCTTACATATAACTTGTGTCAACACTGCATATCCATTTAGCATATTTGCACCTGTGGTACTAATGCAACTCTAAATCCATCCAGATTCATCCACAAACGTCTGCATTGATCATTGTTATGTCAGAAATGGAGATGATGTTATTGTCATTAAAAGTGGGTGGGACGAGTATGGCATTTCTTTTGCACATCCTAGCACCAATATCAGCATCAGCAACATCACAGGAGAGACAAGGGGTGGTGCCGGAATTGCCTTCGGAAGTGAGATGTCAGGTGGCATATCCGAAGTCCGGGCTGTGGGCCTTCGCATCGTCAACTCACTGCATGGGATCAGAATAAAGACCGCTCCAGGGCGCGGAGGGTATGTGAAGAACGTGTACATAACTGATGTGAGCATGGACAATGTTTCAATGGCCATCAGGATCACCGGAAACTTTGGTGAACATCCTGATGACGAATATGACAGGAATGCTCTCCCCATGATAACCAATATTACAATTGAGAACGTCGTTGGCGTCAACATTGGTGTTGCCGGCATCTTTGAGGGCATTCAGGGCGACAACTTCAGCAGCATCTGCCTGTCCAATGTTTCCCTCAGTGTACAATCCATGCATCCATGGAATTGTTCACTTATCCAAGGTTATTCAAACTCTGTTATCCCAGAGTCATGCGAGCAACTCAGAACGAATTGTGGACAGACACCAGTATGCTACGACTGTGGCAGTTCGTCAGCAGTACGTGCACAGGCGCCCACACATAAGTCGAGTGCTAGCAGATTGTTAAGTCCTTTACTGAAGTTGTCTTCGCTTTAGTGTAGGTAGAGTGTTGCTTGTTATTTGCTGCAAAGGAGCTTGCTTCATGGGATGCGTCCTGTTTAGTCATGTATATCTGATTCTTGCGATTACTTTTTACTTAGCATGCTGTTTGCTTTTGTATATAGCTGTGGAGATGAATGTTGGTGTACCTTGCCTGTTTTTGTTACTGTAGTAGGGTGGCTTCCACCTGAGCCCATCCAGCCTATTTAGGGGGTTATAGAGTCCAATGTGATATGTGTAATGACATATATGCCCCTCTAAGAAATACACGACTGTAAGGGCAATATTGTAATTATACTTTATGGAGGTATGTATATATGCACTCTGAACATGGAGAAGAGGCAGGCATAGTTCATCTATCACAACCACTCTACTGCTCTCTTAGTTTACTATTTGATCATTAGTCACAACAATTGGCGCCGTTCATGGGGACGACAAAGAGCAAGCTATGGACTTAGAGGTGATGGCACCCAAGAAAGCATTGTCAGCAGTAAAAAGAAAGCGGAGTATGACGGCGGCGATCACGAACGCCAGGGCCTTAGGTGGTAGGCCCTCTGCACCCACCCTTGAGATCGGCGTTGACATCCGCATGGGTACGACCGGCCACCCAAGGATTGCTCGGGCGTGGCGGTCGGCCTCGTTGATAGTGCTATGGCCGACCACGTCATCGGCGCTCGTGTCAGCGAGATCATCGGCACCGACACCCATGCCGGTATGCTCAGCGACCCTGGATTCGGCGCAAGGGCGGCAGTTGTCCTAACGCTCACGTCAGGCTCATCGCAGACTGTGGAGCCAATCATACAGACGCACCGAACAGCTCCAGCGAGCAGGCCGTTATCGCCAGCAACATCGCCGCACGTGCCTTCGCTCAGGCAGGTGCGGCCGCTCCAACGATAGAGAGCACTCTGATGGCGGCCCTCGGAACATTGCAGCGCGAGCTAGCAGACCTCGGAGGGGCCACACGGGAGATGCAAGAGGCTCGGGGTCAGCAAACACCGCCGGCAGCGGTGGTGAAGGTCACATCCGACTGAGCAGACAGCCTTGATGCCCCTGCCTCTGGTCATGGTATGTTCCGACGTGTGTATCTGGAGTCCCTACTCTCCGCCAGCCTACAACAATCGGCCTGGCCAAAAGACTTCAAGTTCCGAACCATTGAGCCGTACAAAGGCGATACGAATCTTAGGGGGTTCGTTTGAGTGTACGAGACGGCCATCGAGGCCGCCGGCGGGGATGACTCTACCAAAGCAGAGGGACTACCATTCGCTTTGCAGGGAGTAGCGCTCTCTTGGTTCTTTACCATAGAGTCAAATTCCATATATGCATGGGAGCATATCTGCGGTCGTTTGTACAACAACTTTCAGGGTAACTACGTAGAGCGAGTCGACGCGGACCAACTCTTCGCAATCAAACAGAAGCCCTCGGAAAAGCTCTGAAAATACTTCAAACGCTTCGCTAAGGTTCACTGCCAAGTTAAAGACGTCAACGAGACTGCGATCATCAATGCAGCGATCCGAGGCCTTCACCCGGGGCTACTGGCCGAGTACAATGCGCGCAAGTCGATAAAGACGGTGGCCAAGCTCTTCGACAAGATGGAGGAGTGAGCAAGAGCAGAAGAAGACGCGTAGTGGTGTAGGGGCGACACCTCCGACACCAAGCAAGCACAGGACCCGCCAAAGGACACCTCCGGCCGCAAGCAATGCAAAGCCCAAAGGGCTAGATATGCCCTCGACATCGAAGGTGGGTCCAACGATAGCACTCCCGTGGGTCGAGGTCAGGGTCACAGAGGTCGGGGGCGCGGGCGAGGCTGGGGCCACGAAGATGGAGCACACGGCAAAGGGGAACGCCAACAGCACGGGCTTTGGTGCAAACTGCATGGCCGCGGCGACCACCTCACTCGAACATGCCCCACCATCATCGTGCGCTCCATCACAACCTTCGGAGGACCCCAGCGGTGGCTCACGTGCAGTAGCCTTCGGAGGACCTTCTATGGATACAGTCCGCCGAGGGTGGCCAGCGCTCAATTATAAACGTTATATCCGAAGGTTCACCGCTCGAGTTTTCATCTGCACGCTAGCAGAAGGCTTACGCTCATTGATTGCATCATGTGGCAGCGTACCCTGCCCAGGTGCCATCGACCTAGGTACAAAATGACATCACCTTCATAATCGCCGATGCGGATGGAGTCGACTTTCCTCACCAGGATTCTTTGGCGATCCAGGTCGCTATCTCAGGTTGTGATGTTAAGCGTGTTTTGGTCGATGGGGGTAGCTCCGCCGACATTTTATTCGCGGGAGCTTTCGATCAAATGGGAATCCCCTGAAGTAGGCTAGGGCCTTTGGGGATCCCGCTCCAGGGTTTCGGGGCTAGCCAGTGAAAGCCCTGGGCCAGTTATGATTGCAGGTGTCCTTCAGGCAGGGTGATCATGTGAGAAGTGAGAACATCACCTTTGACATTGTTGATCTTCCCTACCCGTACAACGCTATCCTGGGACGTCCGACCATCAATGCCTTCGGGGTGGTCCTACACCACAACTTCCTTTGCATGAAACTTACAGGTCCGCACGGCATCGTTACCATGTTCGGAGATCAAGACCTCACCCGCCGGATAGAACTCGGTGCGCGAGGCCCCCTCCAAAAGGTACACGCCTTCAGGGACACCCTCGACGCGGGCACGCCCTTCGCCTCGAGGTGGACGCCCAAGCCCAGGCTGGACGGCGGAGTCAAGGAAATCTCCCTACATTCCGTTGACCAACAAGTCTCCATCGGTGAGGGCCTCCCTTTAGAGGTTGAGCAAGACTTGCTCCGAGTCCTTCGTGACAACTCAGATATCTTCACATGGTCGCCAGCCAACATAAAGGAGGTGGACCGTGCCATCATCAAGCATAGCCTTGTAGTTCGCCTTGATGCCAAGCCAGTTAAACAAAGGCTCCGGCGCATGTCCCTCGAGCGCCAGCAGGCGGCCAAAGCGGAGGTCATGAAGTTACTCCAATCCGGAGTTATCCGCGAAGTGCAGCACCCGAAGTGGCTCGCGAATCCGGTGCTGGTCAAAAAGGCCAATGGCGCATGGCGCATATGCGTCGATTTCACCGCGCTCAACAAGGCATGTCCAAATGACAACTACCCGCTCCCCCACATAGACCAACTGGTTGATGCCACGGCAGGATGCGTGCTCATAAGTTTCTTGGATGCATACTTCAGCTATCACGGACGACGAAGTCAAGACGAGCTTCATAACACCAGTAAGGACATACTGCTTCGTCAGAATGCCCTTTGACCTCAAGAACGCAGGAGCCACATTCACATGCCTGGTGGCCCTCGCCCTCGCCTCCCAGCTCGGAAGAAACGTCAAAGCTTACGTTAACGACATAGTCGTTAAGACCAGACAACTTGCCTCCCACGATCAGGACCTCCAAGAAACCTTCGCAAACCTCCACGGGTGGGCATCAAGCTGAATCCAGATAAATGCATCTATGGTGTGCAAGCTAGAAAGCTCCTTGGCTTCTTGGTGTCAGGACGAGGGATACAGGCAAACCCTAACAAGGTTGATGCTATCCTCTCTATGGAGCCGCCCAAGACGATAAGAGAGGTCCAAAGGCTCACCGGTCGCATGGCCGCGCTGAGCTATTTCTTATCCAGGGCGACCGAGAGAGGCCTTTCGTTCTTCAGAACCCTCTGCGGATGCGACGGGTTTCATTAGGACGAGGGGTGCGCAAAGGCCTTCGATGAACTCAAAAAGCATCTTGTAGGCCTTCCCACCCTCATGGCCCCAACACCAGAGGCTCCGTTGCTGTTGTATCTCGTGGCTACGACAACAGCAGTCAGCGCAGTCCTCGTCCTCGAGGAGGGGTCCCTTCAACGACTGGTCTACTTCGTGTCCGAAGCCCTTCAGGGCACCAAGACATGGTATGTTGAAATGGAGAAACTGGCTTATGCCCTTGTCATGGCCTCGCGGAAACTCCGATATTACTTTTTGGCTCATCACATCACCATCCCTTCTTCATTCCCTTTGGCGGAGATACTGCACAATAAGGAGTCTACAAGTTGCATTGGTAAATGGGCGGCCGAGTTTGCGCTTTTCTCCTTGACATATGCTTCGTGCACGGCCATAAAATCTCAAGTCCTAGCGGACTTCCTTGCTGAATGGACCCCACCAGCTCAGCCACAAGACCAGCTTCCAGTAGACCCGGTCTGGAGCCTCCACACCGACGGATCCTATGGCGCCTCCAGCGTTGGGGTGGGTGCAGTGATCGCTACGCCGGAGGGCCATCGCCTGCTATACTCAGCACACCTTGGGTTCCCAGTGACAAAAAACACAGCTAAGTACGAAGCGCTGCTCTTCAGCCTCGCCAAGCTCCCTTGGCGCACAGAGGGTACTTGTGCGCACCGACTCGCGCTTGATTGCGGGACACATCGACAAATCGTACCAGGACAAGGACCCTGACCTAGCCAAATATCTAGCCGCAGTAAGGGCGAATGAGCACCATTTCTTGGGCATCACGGTGAAGGCTATTCCATGAGCGGACAATGGGCATGCCGATGCGCTCGCCAAGGCCGCTAGTCAACATATCCCTCTGCCCGCAGGGGTGTTCACCGAAGTTCGAGCCTCTGCAACTATCGAGTAGGATAAGCGTGATACAACCCTTGTCCACCAAATTGCCCAGCAAGGCAACTGGCGGGAGCCCATCTACGACCTTTTGCGGGGTATAGCTGAACCAGTTGATCCTCTCAAGCTGCGGCGGCTACAACACCGCGCCAGGTCCTTCAAGGTCCTGGATAGCGTTCTCTACAAGTGCCGGGGGGGGGGTTTGTGCCCCGCTACTGCGACGCCTTTCGCGCGGCGAGGGACAACGGCTCCTCATCGAGATTCACGCGGGACTTTGCGGCTCGCATATTGCGCCAAGATCTCTCGTCGGTAAAGCATTTAGGTAGGGCTTCTATTGGACAACAACCGCAGCGGACGCGCACGATCTCGTATGCCAGTGCCAGGGATGCCAATGGATGCGAAGGGTCATTCACAGACCTCCCACTAATTTGCAACCCATCCCCCCAGTATGGCCACTAGCGTGGTGGGGTATTGACGTCATCGTCCTACTCCCGCACACCCCAGGGGACCTATGATTCATCATAGTCACCCTCGAATATTTTGCTCAGGTGGCCTGAGGCGGCTACGCTCACCAAGGTAACCTCCACGGTGGTACAATAGTTCCTCTGGCAGAACATCGTTTGCCTCTTTGGAGTGCCCAGGGAAATCACTGTCGACAATGGCTTACAATTCGATTCAGAGCCCCTTCAAGGCGTTCTGCGACTGCCGGATTCAAGAAATGCCTCGTGGGTCTCCTGAAAGACAAGTGGCCAGAAGAGCTTCACAGCATACTCTAGTCCCTCCGCACAACGGTTATGTGTCCGACAGGGTTTACATCGTTCAAGCTTCTCTTTGGTGATGAGGCGGTCACGCCTGAGGAAATCAAAGCCGATTGAAGGAGAGTCCTCAATCAGGCTTCGACTGAAGAGCTGGCGTTGTCTCTGGACCTCCTCGACGGCGCGCGGTGCTCAGTGTGAGCACCGAAGCCTCTCCACATTCGAAGGGTGCTCGACAGATCCTCGGATCCGAAGGTGCGGGGAGGCACCAAAACGGCAAACTCAGAGAGGGTATTCTCCAAGGCCTCCATCAAGCTCCACGCTGTCAGCGAGGTGTCGCCCAGCGCCCGGTCCTTCTCACCGACCGTCGCCATCAGCTGAGCCTTCTCTTCTTCCAGCCCGGCTATTTGCTGTAGCAAGCCCTCGCGTTCTTCGAAGGCAATGCGCTGGGTCCGCTCCACCAAGGCATGCACATCAGTAATAGCATTCGCGCCCTCGGATTCGAGGAAACGAATGCACTCATCCTTGGATGCGCAAGCCGCAAGGGCATACTCGGTGGACTGCCGCGCGGCAGTAGCCTCTAACTCTGTGGCGTTGAGTCCGTCCTGCAGGCCACCCCGTTTGCGAGCCCTGGTCGCCAACAACGTGCGGGCGAGGGCAATCCACAGGTTAGAGCAGTGGCTGATTGAGAACCACAGCTACCACCCGCTGTACGCCCGTCTCTGAGCTCTGTGAGGATTTATGGAGGATGTTTGACGCCTCTGACTGTGAGCACTGCCGCCGCAAGTATGGCGCCGTCGGTACCCATCCTGGCGCCGGCCTACGCCAATGAGGCGTAGTCTCCTCAACCGTTTCTGATTTAGATTTTTCAGGGTTTTCCCAGTCCGAATAAGATGTCCATTTGAACTATCCTTTTGTTTAGAACTTGATGTGTAGTGTTTGTAGCACCCTGTCTTGTTGATGTTGGTACTCGGTACTTTACCCTTTATCAAATGGCTAAACTTAGTCAGGATTTATGTGGTATTTGACTCAAATCTGAATGCTTTGTGGTGATTACTCTAGTTGATTTCCCAGCCGTTTGGGCTGCGCTGCTGTTTTTGATGTATCATCAAAGCATTTCTGTTCATTCTAATTTGACTTGAAGAACTTAATAAAAATAAAATGAAGATGGATGCCTGAAAAAAGATTGGAGGTATCATTGCCACCAGTAATGTATCCAGAATTAGTACCTCGCCATCAAGTAAGATGAAGTGGAGGAGACAGAACGACATTTGTCAGGCAAATTAATAATCAACTACACATTAAACAAGAACATGGGGCAGCAACATTCTTGTTTCTCAGAAACAGAACCATAATAATAATCAGATATATTTAAATTGATAGTTTACGGCCCATCACCAATGACAGAACGTCGACAGGTACATTATTCTTTCTGAGCAGCAGGGGCTTTCGCAATGTGAAATCCCACCATGTCTTTACCTATAGATTAATACATTCGAAACTTCTCCTTAGTGTTCTCAAAGACTTGTTCAGCAATAAGGGCTCCATTGCCATCTGCACGCTTTATCTCCATGTTGGCCTTCTGGTAGTACCCAGTTCCTCTCAGAGCATCAGCAATGAAGTCATCAAATCCAATGGCAATAGCAGCTTCTGCCTTGGCTCCATACACCAGCCTCTGCATTGCAGCATTGAACAATATCATAAATTATATTCTACCAGATGAAGAGTAGTAAGGTAAGGGATGAACCTTAATGCGGGATAGATGGACAGCACCAAAGCACATTGGGCAAGGTTCACAGGATGTGTACATTTCACAATCCGACAGCTCAATTTTTCCAAGTTTTTTGCAAGCCTAGCATATGGAAAACATTTACCATGTGAAACGGATAACCAAACAATGGAAATAAACTATCTACAACATAAAAGCCCGCTTTCTTATCGAAAATTCGTTTCTCCTGTTTTATCCACTTATCTTGAAAGTATCTACTCTATCTAAACCATCTGGCAAATAAATTACAAAGACAATTGATCCATCACTTAAATTTTTGATGGAATCTAAACAGGTTTTAGGCTGGTACAATTTGTTTGCATTTTAACTTGCCACATGCCAAAAGGGTAGCTGATTATAACACAGTGAATAGTCAACTTTATCTAGTTAGAATGAAATAGCTTTGATAGTTTGATACAAGATCTAAGACTACTAATATGAGAAGCAGGCAAATCTGAGAACATGAAGCATGTACCAGCATGGGCAAAGAGACTAGAACATATGCCGTCCCAGCCGTGTAAACAGGTGAGCATAACATCTAGTACATTTTTCAGGAAGAAAGCAGTAATAATTCCAAAATCATGAAAGGAGAGTTCACTTGGCAGTTCAACATGTTTGCATTCGGATGCTAAGTTATAGCCAGTACTTGAATTGGGTACATCCTATCAGCAGGTGAGGCTACTACTAGAAAGTGTAAAGTATCAAAATGTAAATGGTAAGCACCAAGTCGTTGGTGAGAGTAGCCGCAGTCCACAGGGCACCCTACCTCTCTTATTGCAGTTACTTCAGCATGCGCAGTTGGGTCAGTGTTATTCAAAACCATGTTATGGCAACTAACTACTATTTCATCATTACGGACAACAACAGCACCAAATGGGCCTCCATGACCGCAATCAACTCCTCGGTAAGCTTCTTCAACTGCTTTTGATAAAAAATTGTGATCCCAGTCTTGTACAGCTGTTTAATGCATCAAAGCTTAAACAAGTAAGTATCTTTTTTAACGGTCCTCCAATTACAGAAAATAACAAATGCAGGATATGTACAGATCTTCATTGGTCGAATATGTCATATTGTCATGTCTTGCAATGCAATGAGAACTAGAGAGTCCAGCAGATGAAAACTAATAGCTAATACCTTCCTGATGACCAGCAAATGCAGAAGCAACTGAGATAGTTCCGTCCTTGGACTCCACAACTAGAAAAAGAATGAAGAAGATAATTCATGAGGCACCTAAGTTAATAAAGATTTAGAACAGGATTTAGTAAAAAGGTGAAAAATCTAGCTCCTAGGTAGAACAGAATGTTCAGCTGCCAAGAACGAATAATTATATTACAGATTCTCGTGAAGACAGAGGATTCTAAACACTACGGCTATGCAGGAAAATGGTAGCATGTACTCAGCTGTCTCACATGCTCTTCCACAACTAGAAAAATAAGTTAACAAGTAACAACAAAAGAGAATAGTGATCTACATGCCTACGCTACAAGCATAGTTATTTTCCAGATCCAGACAATTTTTCATTACCATGGGCGATGGCCTCGTGTAAGACCTACTTATGACGAGCAACGTCACTTGTCCATAGTTTGCATCGTGTAACAAAACTACAACAATTCCTAACTTTGGCAAATGCAGAACCCTGTTTTTTTCTTCTTATATCAGAATCATAGTTTTGTTAGGAGTGAGCAACAGCATCCTAAAATTGCATAACTAAGGACCAGTAGTAACAATTTTACTATAACAATTTTGGTACTGACAAGAAAGGCCTGTACAGTGTACACTAAGGGAAAGAGAAAAAACATAATTGAGCCCCAATGAAGAGAACATTGCCATGATCAAACAACACAGAACCCCCAAATAACTTAAATCCTACTCCCCTTCCTACAATCATAGATAGACTAAAGAGCATATATTCAGTCAAGCTACCCATGACCCAACAAGCAAAATCCACACTACTGATATTAGAAAAGAAGAAATCTCTAAGCCCTGGGGCTTCTAAGTTTTCCATCAACAGCACCAGCACACCATTTCCACACTTGTTGGATCTGAAACCTCTATGAACCAAAGCAAGACGCAGTCTAAGAGCAAAAGCAGGGAGAGTCGATCACAATCGCGGACCGCAACGTAGCAATCGCGCGCATCCTCCCGTATCATTATCATACCCTGGGCTTCCTCCATGGCAGGAGAGGAGAGCGAATCGGCGGCCCTCCCGACCAAGATTTCCCGGCAACTTTTGAGGGAGAAGGAGAGGAGTGATGCAGAGAACATGCATTTGTTTTGTTTGCCTCTGTCAGGTGGGAGAAGCTGTAATGGGACGGGTTGGGTCGGTTGAGTGGCCTGTGTTGCGTGCCCGGCGTGTAAGGTTCTCTGCTTTTTGCTTTTTAAAAGGTGAAGGTTGAACGATTTGATTTATTTAGATGGGTTTTATAAATTATTTATAGAAGTTATTGTATAACTTATTTTGAACGGATTATCTTTTTAATATGAGTGTCAATTACTCCTTCAATCTTTCTCGTAATTAGCTAAAGTCAAAATCAAAATCAAAATCAAAACCAAAAGCCACAACACTTTTAAACAGGATCTAAATAAGGTTAACAAAAAAAGAATCAAGAAAAACTCCGCAACTTACACTCTCATTGCAGCGGCACCCGTTAAAGTGACGGCAAAAAAGAAAAGACCAAACAGAAGGCTTCTTTAATGGGAGCAAGTAGTAGCATATGTTAGAACCACTTTCAATGGTATAGGGTGATTTCATACTAGTTTTATGGAGGAATAGTATCTCATCGTCGGCCATCGTTGCCACATCGCCCTCTCCACCACCAACCACGGCCGGCGGCGTTGTCGCTGCTGCGCTGCGCCGCCCCGCCCAACTTAATTGCCACAGTCGTCACTGCTATCGCCCTCCGGCTCCGTCCACCACCCTCCCCATCGCCTACCGCCGGGCCGCTGCCTCCCCCACCCTTCTTCTATGCCTGGGGAAGGGTGAACCCATAGTGGGAGAACTGGATTTCCCTCCTATGATGCCAGATTTGGCGGCAACGCCTTTCCATGCTGCCGGATCCAGTGCTTCGGACCAACGGTGGTGAGTTGAGGGGATGATAGCGACGAGGAGAGAGGAGTCAGGTCGCGTCTCCTCTGTGCGCGTGCAGCTACGGAGTGGAGTAGAGTGACAAAGTAATAATAGAACGGTTTTGAGATTTGCACGTCTTTGGATCCAACAATGGTCGCCTATAGGGATGGCAATCGGGCGCGGCAGGTACGGGTAGTGCTCGCCCATACCCGTACCTGCAACCTCGATTTACGCCCGCGGGTATACCCGCGAAGGACGACGGGTGAAAAACCTCGCCCATACCCATGCCCGCAGGTACCCGTCGCCCGTGGGCATATCCGTTTACCCGCGAACTAAGAGTCACCATTTGAGAGTTGAACTAATGACACGTACATATAAGCAATAGTTGTTGCTAGGAAATATAATAACTATCAAAAAAGTTTATAACAATTAACAACAATTAGAGATATGAAAAGTTTATAACAATCAATAGTAGTTAGAGATATTGCTATAACTGCGCCACCTGTCAATCTATATCACGGGTAAACGGGTGGGGCGGGTACGGGTGGAGCTTACCCATACCCGTGCCCGTTTACCTGACGGGTAGAGTGTTCCCCCCATTTCCATACCCGTGGGTAAAGAAAATATCCCATACCTGACTCCATTAGGGTATTTACCCACGGGTATACGGGTAAACGGGCACAATTGCCATCCCTAGTCGCCTATCCCGTTGGAAACCTATACCGTTCATTAGTATTTCTCTTTTCAATACCTCTGATGAATTGAACCAAGCAGTCTGATCATCAAGGTGGGCCCTCTGGTTCTATGGGGCCTACTCGCAGGATCGTGGAGCTGAGAGGCGTTTTGTGCGGATGAAAATCGGAACAGGGAAGTCCGGTTCTTTTGGGCACTCATCTTTCTGGTTTCTCTAAAAGCTAAAATAAATAGGATGGTTTCTTCACGTAGATTCTTCAAACAATTTCGTGAGTCTAAAATTATGTGCGTCGTCCAGTCAATGTCTTCGCCGTTCGTTGTTGTCTTGAAAAACCTAAACAAAAACCATCCGCCGTAGCTCAAAAGAACCAAACCGAGAACACAGACGACTGACAGATCATGCGGCGGAGGCTCCGTGGACTGGGGGATCTCATGGCTCTCTCCGCCGCCGCCATGACTTCGAAGCGCACGGTAGACCAGGTACACGGCCGTGTTCTATTGCAATTTACAAGCACTTTGCTGTATGGGCGGACCCACCGAGGGGTCAGGCGGGGCTGTTGCCCACTACGGCCGGCCACCCCACCCAACCCCCTTTGACTTCTGTCTCTGCCTTTGCTGTTCTGGCATGTTTCTTGGCAAAGGTGATGCCTTTGCACATTTTCGCCCCTTGCTGCTCCTGAAGACCGTAACTCCTTGCAAGCTTCGCAGCTCTTGAAAAGTGAAACTGGAGTTCTTGGATCGAGAGGTCCACGCCGTGATGTGAAAATTTGACTTCTTGGATTGCAAAGATTATGCCTTTGGGGGCGACTGGTCACGCAGGGTGGGAGGTTTGGCCAGTTGGGGGGAGGAGAAAGTGATGGCGTTGGGTTGCTTACTTTAGATGTACCGAATTTTTGCTCATTAATACTCTCCTCTTCCCTTGATAGTCTAAGTTGGCACTTGCTGTCCATCCACAAAACGATAGGTGATTAGGCTAGTTTAATTACTTGTTTAAATTCATAATTTTACATTATATTTGTTTGAATTTGTAAATATAGTAAATAAGCTTGAAAAATTACAAAATTTTATGCGCAGCCTCCCGACACAACATACTTTATTGTGTAATTTTTTTAATAATTTTATCTACTTTGAATACTGCTAAAAAATTTGTGTGATTTCGATATTTGTAGGAGTTGTTATATATAGGAAATGATCTTCAAAAATTACAAAATTTTACATGAAGTCTCCGACACAGTCGACCTAGTTGTGTAATTTTTTTTGAAAATTTTATGTGGTCCAAATTTTCCATGTTAATTTAATTATAACTAGCAATATGCGATGCTCAGGTATCTTTTGCAGTGCGTGAATTCCGTCCTTTGCACATATTGTCAGCCTGTTGCTGCTGTCTTTCCTTTTTCCACTGCATCCTTCACGCAATTGTCACTCTGTCTGTGTCGTCCCCCTCAGGCGCTCCTTCATCCACACTAATGTCATTATGTACATGCCGTCCACCCTCACCCGCTCCCTTGTCTCCACATATGTCAGTGTTGCGATGCCATTCCCCTCGCCCGAAGTGCTGCGCATCAATAAGAAGTCCTTAATTTGTGGGGTAAATTCGTCAGCACGCTTCTGAATTAGAGAAATGGTCCCTTCTCTATGACACGGACAATGCGAGGTATGGGATTATGACGACCAATATGTCTAAGGTGTACAACAGCATCCTAAAAGGCATGCGGTGCCTCCCCATCACCGTGATCGTAGAGGAGACATTGACTTGCACTATCAGTTATTTCGTCAATAGAGCCATCGTAGCCAGACGTCAAATAGACGAAGGCAATAAATGGTCCGAGAACATGCAAAGGCATATGGAACAAAAGATAAAGAAAGCCCGAATGCACAACATCTGGATAATCGATGGCCTTCGAAGGAAGTATGAGATTAGGCTTTGGTAGAAATATGTGAACAGTCATGCCAGGAGTGAAATGAAACATGCATGCATCCTGAGTGATGTGGCAACTTGCACATGCAACAAGCCGAAGCTCCTGCACAAGCCATACTCATATGTGTACAAAGCATGTGCATAAATGAGGCAGATATCCGAGTCGTACATCTCAGAGTACTATGACATGCAACACCTTTTCAGTGCATGGAGTGCAAAATTTCACACGTACTGTTTGGACATGAACTACAAGGATCTTTGATCAGACATGCTACAATGGGCTTCCAACAAGGAGTTGAAGATAACTGCGAAGGGACGTCGGCAGACACAGCGCTTCTAGAATGACATGGATGTGAGCTAATATATCAGCATTACTCGCACAATGAAATGTAGACTATGCAAGACCTTCAGACACTCAATAAAGGATTGCTCCAATAGATCGAGATCATCTGATCACCACTTAATGTCATAATTTCATGTATCTTTTAGTGTATCACATTAATTCATATTTGTACCAATTTAAGATGCAATTGGCAATTAATCAATTGATTACATAAATGATATACTCGTTTGTATAATGTACGTTTGTTCAATGCATATTGACCCCTCTAGCAAAATGCACATGATGCAACATTTGAACAGTCCACTCAATAAATAGCAACCACAATGATGCATACACTATTAAGTTACATGCTTTATGAGATTGACCATAACCACAAACTACAGGGGAGAGTACCGTCCTACAAGCTTCTCTGTGGTTGCCTACTGGTTGAAGGTGCCTCATAGTACCCACATGAAGTGTTGTAATGGGGGTGCCTATTTGTTGCCGGAGGTCATTGTGTATCCACGTACATCACAACATAACGTTCATGGGAGGATCGATCCAGCGGAAGAAGTCGCATTTCGCCATCTGCTGGAAAGGAAGGTCAACATGAAAGCTCTATTAGCAGTAAGAGAAAATAAACTATTGGCTAGTTATACCCCAGAATGTGGGCATTAGAAGAAACGTTGCCTGCCATCGAAATGGCCTTCGATGACCTACACGACCGCGTACTCCCTGTGTCTACATTTTGACCATACCAGTTGAGCTCGCCTGTTTGGTATCAAGCGGCAGTTAGGGCCAAAGTCCTCCCTCCTTTGCAGGGGAAGATCTTTCTTTGATAACCCCACTCCGATTGGGCCCTTGACGTCTGCTATGCTATGTTACAGTATGACGGAGAAGGTTCTTCTTGCTACAGAAAGCGAAACATAGTTTAGATGATCGATAAGTGATTACGAGAGCTCTGTATTTGAAGTTGAGTGAAAAGAGAACATGGTGCGTTGCCACCAGAAATTACGGACGTGTTATCGATTCGCAGCATCGCGAGCGATAGGGGACATCATGGTAAGAGTGACATATGTGCGCATGAGGGAGCGGGTGAGGCGGGACGATATGGACAAACTAAAATTTGTGTGAGCGAGGAGTGGGTGAGGGGGGCTGGTATGGTCAAGCCAACACACGTCCAAAGGAGGGAGCGGGCAAGGGGGAAAGTATGGGCAGACTGACATTTTTGTGGGCAAGGTGGGCTGCACCAAGGGGGACATCTCTCCTCGCATATCGCTAATTACGATTAAATTATCATGAATTAGCATGGTAAATTCGGAGCACATAAAATTTCTAATAAATTACATAATTAAGTCGACTATGTCGGGAGGATTCACATAAAATTTTGTAATTTTTTGTGCTCGTTTGCTATATGTAACGACTCCTACAAATATCAAAATTTAATGAATTTTTTAGCAATATTCAGAGTGGATAAAATTGTCAAAAAATTACACAATGAAGTACATTGTATCGAAAGGCTGCACATAAAATTTTGTAATTTTTTGAGCTCATTTGCTATACTTAAAAAATTTAAACAAATATGATATAAAATTATGAATTTAGACCGTAATTAAGTCAGCCTAATCACCTGCTATTTTGTAGGTGGAGAGCAGGTGGCCGGGCAGCAGCCGTCTGTCACCCGGTGGCCGGACGGCAGGCGCCACGTGTCACCTACGGAGCGTTGCCGTCCGATGACCGAACGACAGAAGCGCTATTTTTGTCAATACCATGAGTATACGGATATTTTTATAAATATGAGTTAAAAAGGCGCTATATGTGGAAAAAAATTGTATCACTCCAGGAAAGCAGTCAAGTACTCACTCGTTTATGCTTGTACACTTGGAGTGCCGTCTTCTTTGATTCCCCCCCTCCCCCCCCCCCCTTTTACTCTCCTGTTTTGTTATTGGACATGCGCTTCATCACCTAAGGAACGGGCTCAGGTGCAGGGCCCTGCACTGCCTGCCGTGCAGGGGTGTCCAGCAACCCGACACGTGTCTCTAAAATCTAAATTTTTTTTGAAAAATTCAAAAAAATACTTAAAATCAGAAAAATTGTAAAAAAATACTTTTATTAAGAAGTATTTTTTAAATACTTATACATACTTTTTAATAAAAGTAAAAATAAAAAAAATTTAAGTACTTCAGTGTGCTAGCAGTGCCCTTCTGACGCCACCAATGCAATGCCATAATAAGCATACAGGAATTACCATTAATTTTTCATCTAGGATCGGTTCCAGTGGCCATTTCGTTACCTCATTCAGCTTATTAAAAGTGCATCTGACATATATTGCCTGCCTGAACCGGCCGACAGCTTTCGTAATTGCAACGCGAATTTCCCAAAGGATAAAAAACTCTCCAGTGATAAAAAGAGAGGTGCACATCTGATCATCGCATATGAACGGGAACACGATCTCACATCTAAGCGAGCGAGCATCTCATCACATAAAGGTCATGTTCTTTTCAGCTTTTAAAAGCTGCTTTTCAGCTTTTCTACAGTAACTAACTTTTAAACGGAATATTTTTTCAAGATAAAGCCTACTAGTTAATTGTACTACAGACTTTACTGACTTCATTTATATCGGCAAAAACCGAACGTGAGTTTCTATTACTCTGTAATCTCTCGTACAAACAGCTCAAAAGGCATAAGCCGCAGCCAAAAAGAGCAGGCCCAAAGAAAAGAAGGAAGTAATGGCATTAGCTTCTAGCCTTCTATACTTCAATGGCATCTTAGGTCGGTTAACTGTACCTTGCCATGTTTTTTTAGACTTTTAATTTCTCTAAAAGTTAAAAATAAATATGACTGTTTCTTTAAAGTAGATTCTCTAAACTACTTTATGTATCTAAAACCATGTGCATCGTGCGCATCACTATCTCTACTGTCATATCGAAAAATATAGACAAAAACTATCCGCTGTAACCTAAAATAATAAGGCCCTTGTCTTGTCAATCCCTCCCATCAGATACTAATTACGCCTTGAAAAGTTACGCTGAGATCGTCGATCACGATTCGCTACTAATTAATTGCCGCTCATTCACGATCAGTGTATCCACGATCAGCATCTCCATGACCTGACGATCAGCGTCTCCACGACCAGACTTCCACGATGTGCCGTTGTGCTGTGTTGTGCCATGCACAAGCCCAAGTGCATTGCCCTCCTGATTCTGCGCCACCATAGGAGATCACACTTGCCATAGTCTGTTAAGCTAATTGCAGCATGCATGTATCTTATCTATTTTGGTTAGTTAGTTAGTTAGCGTTAATCGCTCATGTACCTGATTTTGTTCTACCTTCAAGGTGCGAAGACCTTGGTGCAGTGGCCGTCTCCCCTATGGTGGTGGCCTCAGGCCCTCAGTCGTCTCTCCCAAGCATGGCGTCCTCGTCCCCCTGGTCTTCTCCCCCAGGTGCGGCAAGCTCATCACCTCGGCCATTCCCCATCAGTGTGGTGACTTTGTCCCCTCTGCCATCTCCCTAACTCGGTGCACCGCAGTCCACTAACTTTGTCTCGAGGTCCTCCTGCCGTGGCAATCGACGAACGGTGCACGGCAAGGTGAGCCTCTATTGCAATTTGCCCCTACCCTCTTGTGTATTCTCCCAAATCTGGCCGTGTAGATGTCGTGTGATGTATTTGTGCTTGAGCATTCCTGATATGTGTGATGCCGTGTAGAAATTAGGGCTAGAAATTAATTTTATGATTGTAGTTAGAAAGTTTCTTGTAGTGTTAAGTTGTTCCCTACTTGTTGTGTTTCCTGCTTAGTTTTTGTAAGCTAAAGTTGCTCCATGTTTAATATATCTATTTTGCTATTGCACATGTGACTGAAATTTTTTTATCTCTTAGTCACCTGAAGTTGCACTCTCAATCACCTGAAATTACAGCTCTCCCTTCAAAAAATCACCTGCAACTTGTGTTTAACTTTGTTTTCCTAATCGTGCATCGATCTATGGTTTAATCTTTTTTTTTTGGAAATGTGGTTGTTTTGTCCATTCAGCTTTCCAAATCTTTTGTTTTATACCTTTGCAAAAGTTGGAACGTTATAAAATTTGTCATTATCATAACATATTTTTTACCTTCCTTTCATTTGTGTTATGGCTGAGATTTACCACATTGTTACATGTTGCAGGATTCATAAGGAATATGATGCGTGAGAGGGAAAGAATAATTGATGATGGCCCATGCTGTCAGCTTCAAGTAGTAGTGGAGTAGTATTTTTCTTCATGTAAACATTTTACATTTGTATTGTTGTATGAATAAACAAATTTTTGTACGAGATTCTTTTACATGATGTCTATACGAAACAAATGTTCAATTATTAATATTAAATTATGAATGTTGAAATATATAGTCATATTTGTGTTTTGTTTATACAATGATATGTTATGGATTGTTTATATTCTTAATTACATATTCCAATACTTTCTGTGATAACAAAATATGGTTGTAAATACAAAATATGTGGTCGTTAATATTATAGAAATGCCCTATGTATAGTTTACAGTAATGAAGTAGGTGGTCATTAATACTACAAAGTGGTCGTTAATGCTCCAATAGTGGCCATCGTAATGTTAGCAACAATCAAAAAGTGATCGTTAGTATTAGAAATGTGGTTGTTGATAATATATAATTAACAATAACACACTGCCCCATTATTAAAGAATTAACAATCAAAAATTGTATGTGGTCGATAACACTATTAAGGACGGAGCCTTTAACGACGACTAACGACAACAATTTTATGGTCGTTAATGACTTTTAATGATTACATGTCATATCGTTAATAATAGTTTCCTTAGTAGTTAGGTCATTAAACAACAGCTCTATTCTTGTCACACACTTTTGTACTGTAACAACCTTTGGTTCAGGTAAAACTCATTGGTACTTTGATGTATTCAGAGAAATGGATTAGAGCCTGCATAAGCTTATCTGACGATCATTTTATAAACATATTCCTAGGATTACCTTGAAAAAGGACCAGTAAAACCTACTATCGCTAGTAAAATTTTCGTTGGTCATGTTAGATCCCGTTTGGCACGCATGCACGAGATTCATTTCTTGCATGAATCAGAAAAATTCTTGCATTCCAAACACGACCAAAGTTCTAGCCACAAGCTAGCATTTGCTCCTCAATACAAAACCAAGTTGTTTAATGGCCAGATCATCATTATGTATACCCGTGGCACAGGCATTCGCACTGCTTAAACAGACATGAAATGCCATCGATGGGTTACACCGAAACACGATGTTTAAAAACAATTAATCTTACACAACCGATGGCTCAAGCCTCCGTTGTAGTCTAGCTGGTTAGGATACTCGGCTCTCACCCGAGAGACCCGGGTTCGAGTCCCGGCAACGGAATATTTTTTTTATATAGTTCATAATATTTTGTCTGGATTTGTGTTCCAATCCAGTCTTTCTCTGTTTAGACTCTCCTTAACATTAGGCAACTCTGCATCGATCGATGAGAGAGCCTTAAGGCATACATGGCAGATCCAAATCCTCGCAAGTCCTAAAGCACAACATGCATTACCTTCCCTAACTCCTATTCTGATGTACTACAAAATCGATACTAAATCGTGTCAGTTTTTTTTTTTTGAGACCGAATAATGTCAATGTCTGAGAGTGTACTGAAAGGGTTTATTTCGTTCATGTGCTCTGAAGACAAATAATTGTGCCCCACTGAACTCTGGTAGTGCTGTCGGTGCATGAGCCACCACAGCACCTCGGCCATGACAATCATGCATCAGCTTAATTGGGTCAACTTGATTATCTTAGCCATGCGATCGAGTACATTGCGGATTTACTTTTTCGGATTCTGTTTCATCGATCTCAATCGTTCATCTTGCTTCTGCTGCATCTGCACTGTTCGTTCGTTCCTTCCTTTCAAAGTTGCATGTAACAGTAGGTTCATTGCTGCGCTTCGTCAAGTCCTTGCCGCCTGAGGGCAGCTTCGGCGCATTCCCATCGTGTTCCCTTTCCTGATCGATGACAAATCAAGTTGTACAGTGAACGATGGGGTAGTCAATTTGCTATAATTTGCTGCTTCCATGGTGGTGCCGCGTTTGGTCTCTCTCTCTCTCTCTCCCCCTCTCTGTCCGTTTGTCTGAAATTAAATTGCAGCTGTAGATCGATGAGCAGGGATGTTTGTAGGTAATGTACACAGCAGATTAAGGCGATATGTTCGAGTGGTTAAGGAGACAGGCTCGAAATCTGTTGGGTTTTGCCTGCGCAGCAGGTTCGAATCCTGCTGAGCCGGATCAGGTGGCTGTGGCCTGCACAGCCTGCTCAGCAGATTAAGGCGATATGTTAAGAGTGATGAATTGCATCCTTCGAGCGATTATTTTGTTAATGATGTTTCATCGCATATGTTCCATAACTTGTGATCAAGAAGTAGCATTGAGTAAAATTTTCGTTCTGTATAAGCAAGCCGTAGTAACTTGTGCTTGGATATATGCTGCCTGCCTTGTGTTCAAGTTGTCTTTCGGTACTAGCAATTTACCGCAAGAAAAAGAAAACACAGGAGGACAGACGAGTCTCTTAATTTGCGATGAGATTGTCGTAGCCAAAACGCGCATGCAATTTACGTGGGGAATAAGAGTAGTAAAAATTGCGAACAGGGTGTCACTCTTGTCAGCGAGTGAGATATTCTTCAGAACACATCTGCATCTTCGGAACATCACCCTCCGTTGTAGTCTAGCTGGTTAGGATACTCGGCTCTCACCCGAGAGACCCGGGTTCGAGTCCTGGCAACGGAATTTTTTCCATTTTTTTTTGTAGTTCATAACTTTTTTTGTTTTCTGGATTCTGGATTGTACGTATTCCAATTCTTTTTAATCCGTCAATTGTTGGAAATATCCCTCTTGTTTTCCAAGTGCAAGGAAAAACGTACAACCCCCCCCCCCTCCCCACCACATATTCATAGCCTTTTCTTTTCTGGATTGTACGTATTCCAATTCTTTTTAATTCGTCAATTGTTGGAAATATCCATCTGTTTTTTAAGTACAAGAAAAAAAAACATACACACCCATACACATAGGTGGGTGTGCCTAGCACATGACTAATCTAAAGCGGTAGCTAGAATCTCACGAAGCGTAGATACACGTTTTAACTACTGAACATATCCATATATGCATGCACTATTAATGTTCAGGACTTCGACCTAGAGGAAAGATGAGCACCAGCGTCGAACCTAAGGTTCAAACACTGATGGACAATTCGCACAACAGCAGAGCTTGCCAAGCTAGCGAATCCTCAAATATCCATCTATTTATAGTAGTAGACCCTGCTTCACCTTAAGCAACTCTGCATCATCCACGAGATACCCTTTTGGTTAAGGTAGAGCGTGCTTGACCAATTAATTAATCCAGCATTTTTTTTGTTGAAAGCTGATCAAATTCTAGGTCACCATAGCACTACGAAATGTATGGTCTGTAATCATCCACAAAACCGTCAATGCAGGGCCCAAATGCAGTAAAGAATCTGTGAAAGTACATATTACCTTTTACTCTTTTTGTATCTATGTCTACAACACTTCCAGGAGACCTTAGCTCAATCTTATCCTTGAAGTTGTACAACAGCTAAAAGCTTTATTCCCACTTGCCATGAATTTCATCTATTGCTCTTTGTCTTCCCTTCCAAACCGTGTCATATCCAATTGTCACATTGTACTGATCTTGCATCTTTCCTTGCAGCTCCTTGGCTCTCATGATAGGAGTCCTCCTCACGATATTTGTAGCTTTGTTTACCACCCAAGTCTGAGATATCATAGAACTTTTGATTCTGTTGCTTGACACACATGTATGAGGACCAACTAGCTTATTTACCTGTAGAAAATAAATAAAGAGTTAAGTACAAGAGCAATGTTTAGTGCTGCTAAAATTATTACATGCAAAAGTACTAGAACCTTGATAGTTCTATTATTTGGCAACGTGCGAGCTACAATCTTCTAAGGGCATACATAAGTACACAAACCTGGTAGGGTCAGATTTCTTTATGGCCATGTCAAACTCCTCATTTATGGCATACTACCTGATAACCATTTTGAAGGCATCCATTGATGGGAAAGTGTCACCAAGCTCAATCTTAGAATTATCTTTGTCATACATAATGTGCTGCTCCTCAGGTATGTCATCATCCACTGGAATAGCTACACCATCAGTGTCATCATTGAGAGCAGCAGCACCTATAGCATTGTCAGCGGCTGCAGCACCACCAACATCATCAGCAACTGTTACATTCTCATCCCTCAGCCCCAGAAGAACACTCCTTTCCTCCTTGCTCATAGGAACATCCCTCTGCTTCTCACATAGAGATGGCAACGGGTAAATACCCATCGGGTATTGCCATTCCATACCCGTACCCGCTAGGTGTAAATTTACCCGTCGGGTTACCCGTATCCGCATGCGGGTAGGAAAATTTACCCGTACCCGTACCCGCGCGGGTATTACTACCCGACGGGTAACCCGTACCCGCAAGCATACCCGGTTCAACACATAAGAATATCATCAATTTAGACATTCATTAATCATACATGCCAAGCACAAAAGCGTCTAATGATCAAAATTAGTACATCACATAAACATACTTGACATGACCATATCAACATATGACAAACAAATAAACAATCAACAACAAGTAGATAATAAAATTAACATTTGAGTGGGATGTCTAGTTGTCTAATGCGGGTATTCATTACCCGCGAGTAGGCGGGTATGGGTAGTATATACCCACACCCGCACCCGCCTACCCGGCGGGTAGAGGATTTCGCCCAATAACGTACCCATGGGTACATAAAATTTTCCATACCCGTCTCTTTATAGGGTAAAACCCGTCGGGTATTCGGGTATCGGGTACCCATTGCCATCTCTATTCTCACAGGCTTGAGCAATATGAAGGGTTGACCAACCACCAAACTTTCTGAGGACCACACACCGCCTTTAC
The DNA here is from genome assembly GCA_017311315.1 of Dendrocalamus latiflorus. Taxonomy (NCBI): domain Eukaryota; kingdom Viridiplantae; phylum Streptophyta; class Magnoliopsida; order Poales; family Poaceae; genus Dendrocalamus; species Dendrocalamus latiflorus. The sequence continues at coordinate 1,694,974 of CM029611.1, forward strand.
CACACACAACTATTGTAAACGCCCACTACGGATCAACCCTAATCGAGAATACAAAAAAATTGAGTCTAAATATAAGAAAAAGTAATAAAAATTGAGAAACGACGCGACAATATAAAGGAATAAGGGGAAAAGAAAAATAAAAAACTAAAATTTAAAAAACCGACATATTGAAAGTGACTTCTAGCTTTTGGAAATTAGAAGCTAAAGTCATTTAAAGCAGGACATAGAACCCTGTGTATAACTATCCTGGTGACTGAATGTTTCTTGGTGGTTTTGCACCTAGATAGCTGCATAGTTCTTTGCCGCATAGAAATTCCTCAAACCATAGATTAATACCCTTCGTACACGTCCACTGCTTCCTCACCAAGAACTCAAATCCCAATCCAACCGCAAGAAAAGGCAACGCAGAAAAAGAAACCATCCGAAGTGCATAAATCAAGCAATAAAATTCTGAAAGAATCCAAACTCCAAAGCCCAACGCCGACCTCACGGAGAAACATCCAAACCCTAACTCCATCACCCGCCGGCCGCCGCTCGCTGCCTCCCCTCCTCCACGTGTCCTCCTCCTCCGCCTTAACCACCGGGCCGGGCCGAACCCAACCTAATCCTCCTCGCGCCTCGCTACTCTCCAACTCCACAAAAAAACCAACTCATTAACAAAGGCGACGCCTTTCGAATTCGAATTTGCTGGACTTCTGCTCGCCTCTTCCTTCGCCTACCACCTCCCGCCTCGGCCGTGGCCGCCGCCGCCGCAGGCATGGCGCTCCTCGTCCGCGCGCGGCTTTCCTCGCTCGACGACGACGACGACGCCACCGCCTCCTCCCCGTCCCGCTCGCCCTCGCCGCCCCTCGTCTCCCCGACCGTCAGGCGCGCCGCCGTCCTCGGCGCCCCGCGCGTCGCGGCGCAGCTCTCCTCCGCCATGGACGACGAGGAGGGAGAGGTCTTCGACGACGCCACGGACTACGGGGAGGAGGACGAGGTCCTGCAGGAGGAGCCCAACGGGTTCTTCCGCGTCGCCAGGGTGCCGCCGCCCTCGGGGGAAGACCCGTTCTCGGGTGACGAGAAGCCGGCGGGGCGCGCCTCAGCGTCCGAGAGCGAGTACTTCGCCGCGGCGGTGCGTTCTCTGGAAGAGGGCGCGAGGAGCGGATTGGAGGATGCTGCCGGTGCCATTGTGGGTGACAAGGGTACGGGCGTCGAGGGTTCTTTGGGTGGGAGCTTCCAGGCTTCCAGGAGCGTGTTGGATGATGGCGAGGCCGCCGCATTAGGTGATTTGGTCAATGTTTCAGATGGTTCTGTGCTGAAGGATGATGATAGGCAGGGAGATCAGGATGTTGGTGCTGAGGCTGTCAACGATGTGGTGGCTAAGCCTTTCATTGCTGACGCCAGGGGCATAGATGGTGGTGCCATGCGCGTTGTGGAATCTTTGGAGGGGAAAGATGGAGGGTCTGAGCATGAGGTTGCTGAATTGCCTCCTGTCGTGAATGCTACAGAAGATGGTGCCGATCTTGAACTTGGCAATGGTGATTCTGACGCAAAAGATGGCACGCCCAAGCACGAGCTTGTCATGGATGTCGAAGATGCCAGTCCTGATTATGTTGCCACGATAGATGGCACATCTGACCTTCTTGAGTTTCCTGCCAATATTGATGCCCCACATTCTATTGCTGATGGTGGCCCTAATAAGGTAGATGGGGAAACTGATGGTGATTATGAAGCATCAGATGAGCCTGCATCCATGCCAACTAAAGATGCTGCAGAACTTGTTGGAAAAGAATTGGAGGACGATGTGCCTGCTTCCATGGGCACGCGCTTTGGTTTGGATGATTCAGATGAGGAGGAGATGGATGATGATGATGAGGTGAATGGAAAGGAAATAGAGCTCGTTGACTATGCAGCTTTAGCTGATCTTCTGAGGGCGGCAAACAGATCACCTGGACAAGGCAAGGCCAAGGTTTTCCCAGTTGAAACCTCTGAGTCCCAGCACCTGCCTCCTACCGTGGTCAGCATTCCTAGGACACATGCGGCTTCTACTCCTGGGCTGGATGCGGTTGCTGACCTTGAGAGTGAGATGACTGACGAGGAGAAGAAGTTGTACAGAAAAGTGGACATGGCACGAATCAAGTACTTGCGTCTTGTTCATAGATTGGGGTATGATCCCGAACATCAGGTAGCTATACAAGTGTTATATCGGCTTAGTATCGTAGAAGGCTTCAGGCGCATAAGGACGGCAAACCATTCGTCCGAGCTTGAGAATGCCTGGAAGAGGGCCTTGCAGCTTGAAGCAGAGGGGATAGAGGACCTGGAATTCTCTTGCAATGTATTGGTCCTTGGGAAGACGGGGGTGGGGAAGAGTGCAACAGTAAACTCCATCTTTGGTGAGGATAAATCCAAAACGAATGCTTTTCTACCGGCAACATCCTCTGTGAAGGAGATTGCTGGAGTTGTTGGTGGTGTCAAGTTTCGTGTCATTGACACTCCAGGACTTGGGAGTGCAGTCATGGATGAAAAATCAAATCGGAAAGTGCTCAATTCTATAAAGAAGTATATCAAGAGGTGCCCTCCTGACATTGTTTTGTATGTCGATCGGATTGATACCCAGCGACAGGATGCAAACAACCTGTCCCTATTGCGATGTATTACCAGTGTGTTGGGCCTGTCGATATGGTCCAAAACCATCATTACCTTTACTCACTCAGCTGCAGCACCCCCCGAAGGGCCTAGTGGCTCCCCAATGAACTATGAGATGGTTGTGACTCAATGGGCTCATGCGATTCAGCAAAGCATCCGGCGGGCAACTAGTGATCCTCGGATTGAGAATGCAGTGGCGCTTGTGGAGAACCATCACCTTTGTCGGAGGAACAGAGATGGTGAAAAGGTGCTTCCTAATGGCCTTGTTTGGAGGCGTTTGCTCCTCCTCTGGTGCTACTCGCATAAGATGCTCGGTGAGATTGATAGTCTTTCAACCCGTCGTGCTGCTTCTGCAAGCCTCTTTGGTCTCCGTCTTCAGATGCCCCCACTTCCTTACTTCTTATCATCTTTGTTGCAATCTAGAGGGCACCCCAGGCGTGCTGATGACCAGAGTGTCGACAGTGTGTACTCAGATGCTGATCTTGATGAATTGTTGAATGAGGATCAAGAGGATGAAGAACATGACTACGATCAACTTCCTCCCTTTAAGCCATTAAGTAAATCACAGGTTGCAACACTCTCCAAGGAGCAACACAAGTTGTATTTTGATGAGTATGACTACCGAACCAAGCTTCTTCAGAAGAAGCAGTTGAAGGAACAGCTCAGAAGATTAAAGGAAGTGAAGAAGAGAGAGGGCAATAATCACGATGTACTTGGGGACAATGATTATCCTGACGATGAGTATGACTCGGACAGATATCCTATGCCAGACTGGGCCATGCCATCTTCATTTGACTCAGATGATCCAGCATACCGCTATCGGTGTCTTGAGCCTACATCAAACCTTCTGGTGCGTGCTGTTACCAACCCTGATGGATGGGATCATGATTGCGGGTTTGACGGTGTGAGCCTCCAACACAGCCTCGATGTTGCCGATGAGTTTCCAGCTTCTCTGTGGGTCCAAGTTAATAAGGACAAGCGAGAACTCATCATGCATCTGGAGTCCTCAATATCAGCTAAGCATGGGGAGGATGCTTCAACCCTTGCAGGCTTTGACATCCAAACCATGATGGACCAGCTTGCTTACACTCTCAGAGGGGAGACCAAATTCAAGAACTTCAAGAAAAACACCACTACTGGAGGTTTGTCCATGACTTTCTTGAGAGATACCATGGTGACTGGAGCTAAGTTTGAAGACAAGCTTTCGGTTGGTAATAGGTTAACACTGGCAGCAAACACAGGTGCTGTGTCCGTGAGAGGTGATACTGCATATGGAGTGAATATGGAGGCAACCCTGCGGGAGAAAAACTATCCCATAGGCCAAGGCGTTGCAACTTTGGGTGCATCTTTGGTAAGGTGGCATAAAGAATGGACCATGGCTGCAAACTTGGATTCCCACTTCTCTCTAGGAAGGACTTCAAACATGTCAGTTCATGTTGATGTGAACAACAAACTAACTGGACGTGTGAGCATCAAGGCCAACACTTCAGAACAGCTGAAGATTACCCTATTAGGTATCTGTTCGACGGCAATGTATTTGTGGAACAGGATGCATCCCTGTGCAGATCCTAACTATGAGTAACACTGGTTAGTACTACAATTTTGAATTTCCTAACATTTGTATCCTTTTCTTGTCCCGCTTGTTGGGTTTCTACTTGTTCGTTATCCAGCTACTGTTTAAGCTTCACCGGTTCTACTGTCAATTCAACCTCTTGTGTTTTGAAATAGCTGCACATCTCATACAAATGTATAGGGTAAACAACAATGAATAGATGCCTATGTTTTCCTTTCTAATGTTGACGATTTTAACCCTGGTTATGTATTCATGTATATTTTGGCTTTTCATTGTGGAACTGTACTTGTTTGGATATCAGTTGCACGATATCCATGTTCTTTAAAGCCTTCCGTTTTGAAAAAAGCGTGTGTAGATGGCAATCCAAGAACGCATAGAACATACCACATATATGGACCATTTATTCTAGCAAGTTAGCAACTGATTGGAATGTGGAAGTAGGGATCCAATGATTTATATTGGGCTAAATGGCTACCAAAAGTAAGAACTAAAACTCCAAATGTATTGGGCTAAATGTGTACTAAGGTAACATATGCCAAGTGTATTGGGCTAAATTGCTACCAAAGCAACAAATGGCCTAAGTGTTCCATTTCATTATAACATATACCACTCTGTTCCAAATCCACTCTCTTCTTCAGATTGTATTTACTGTTGATATGATCACCTAAAGTTTTTTTTTCTTGCTTGGCATCTTTAGTTCGAGGTTAACACTTCCCAGTGTGTGTTGCACGTGTCTATGCTGTACAGAGACTTGGAAGCAAAACTGCAGAAGTAACACCCTTGTTAGTATACTTGTCAGCTTGTAGTAGCAAACTAGCAATAGCTGGTATGTTAAGCTGTATACCTGTGAAATTTGTCAGTCATGGAGCAGAAGTCTGCATTGAAAGAAAAAGTAAGACTTGATTGTTGTTGGTTTCTTGGGCAAATGGTGCTTTCGGATGATTGCTTTTAGAAGACCACCAAAATAGTTTTGTTTCAGTTGAGTCTATCATTCGAAGTAGTAGACAGAGCTTTACATTAATCTGACTTTAAAAATCTTGTGAGTTTTGCTGACACACTTACAAAATGCTGCTGTATTCAGAACTTCGAAGGTTTAGGTGGTGCTCATTTAGGTTTAAAAGCCCTAGCTTATTGTTTATTTTGCATTGTAGCAATTGAAATGCACTATAACTGCTGATAGTTTTTCACTGTAATTAAATTTTAAAAAAAGTTATATCATTACAGACAATACAAGGGAATAAAGGGGAAAAAAGCTAAAAAAAGCCATATCACCAGAAAAAGATGAAAGTAAGAAGCTAGAAACCAGAAGCAAAAGAGCACATCATTTTCGTCTCAGTTTGTGATTCAAGAGGTGAAAGGAAGGTACCTGGAAACTTCAAACTCTGGGAACTTGCTAGGGATAGCAGTTGAACCATCTCTTTCAGTCAAGAATCAAGATAAGTGTAGCTGTGCTGCCATTTGATGCTTGTTTTTTTTAATCCTTAGTGCCCAGTTGGTGGACAACTTTACGAGCAGGGGACTAAGATTTTCTCAAAATAGTTTTGTGAGAAAATGTGGCCGGTAACAACTGACAAAACATAATATGAAAATGAATTACTGTTATTTTTGCTTTTTTTGGCTCCTCCTTTATGAAGCAGCTAAGCTGTGGCAATTGGCAATTGTAAGAAATCCAGATATGCTGTGGGTAAAATTAGAAGTATATTTTTTTCTGGGCAAAAGCATCATGTTCATCGAGCAATTCAATCAAAATTTCTTGTCCTCATGTCTGAAATCAAAATAGTGAATAAACTCTATGAACTAGTAGCTGACTCCAGAAAATTTAGTTCCTTGTAGCTGTTGTCTTAAGGTAGACAATATATTTTTGCATATCGCCTTGTTCCCTGGTCATGCCTTTTTGTTTTTTGCTAATATCAATGGCAATTTCTTTGTGGATATCTGAAGAGATAAGGTGCCCGGGAAAGCAAGCAAGAGGATTGGCCCACTCGGTTTTGGCTTATCCTGGCAAGTGGGAGGCTTTCCTTCATTTATTGTTTAGAATAGGATTGTCAGGTCATTAGTTTACAGGAACAGAGGAATCGAATTCAAAGTCGCCTGCCTTTTCTTTTCTGTTTTTTTTCGTGGCTTGCCTCCAAATTATAACGAAGATATGAAATATGGTATTGCACTGATAACAACTCGTAGTCTGGTATAGTACCACACAGAGAGAGATTTCTTGCAGCTTTTAATAAGCTCTGTAGTCTGTAATCTGTATCGAACTCTTGAGAACTTCTCAGAGTTGATCGCAGCAAATTGATTCTTCCAATATGTGGATTCATCTGTGGATTCAACCCAGATGCTGCTTTCCAGGAAAACATGAACTTCTCAGATCATTAGTCTTCCATGAGCTGGATTCAGGGTCCCAATAAATAAGACAGAGAGAGTATCATTTTACACAACCAACATATCAACACACGCTTGTGCTATGCATATAGCAGACGATTCGGAAACAAAATCAACTGCATCTTTTTTACTGAATGAAAGAAAAGGATAACTGAATCAAAGGTGGACATGTAAAGGACGAGGTCCTTTTTGTCATACCCATATCCAAATTTTTAGATGCTTCTTTGCAAGAAAACATGAACTCCCTCACATACCATGAACATGTTATTTCATGACCAGGATTCAGGGTTCCCAAAAACTTCGTCCAGATCAAGAGGACAACACAGAAAGATCATTTCATAGTTCTCACCAACTAAACACACCACAAGGTAGAAGTATCAGGGTTTCTCTGCATATAGCAGAAGTATCTGAACAAAACCATCTGAAAGCAAAGGTGGACACAGGAAGAAGAGCTTTTTCTCATAACTTTTCACAGGCTCTTGTTACATACATACTTTCTGGGAAACAACTTCATGGCTACAAAGTTGCAGCTCTTGCACTTGAACAAACACCCATGAACTTCTCAAGATCCATTCTTCCCAAAAAAACATGAACTACATACCTTCGGTTTTTTCAGATCATACCCATCTTGTAACTAGTTAGTCCTTGATGAGTTCATGTTCATGGTCCATACTCCATAGTTTACAAGACGACTCTCAGTTTTCTTTTTGTTCAGTTCTTGCAGATCCGACCCAAGACATGGCCATGCAGACAAGCAGAGCCATGTTCCTGTGTGCAGACCTTTCTTTCTTTCTTTCTTTTATGTGTGACCCCAGGGAGCCAAGAACATGACTCTCCTTATGGGATCCTCCGCGGCCGAGCCCCGGCAGTCGTCGCCGTGGCTCGGGCAGGAGCCGCGGCTTGCGGCGGCCGGCCTGGCCGCGCCGGCGGTGCCGTAGGCCCACCGGAGCTTGTCACGGAGGGCCTGTTTGACCTCGTGAGCCCAAGAGCCTTCCCCGGGGAAGTGAGGGGGTTTCATGGCCTCGGCACAACGCAAGCAGACCAATCCTAGGAAGAAGACGACTCACAGGACGGGAGGGAGGCTGTGGTAGTAGTAGTAGATTCATCACAAGCTTAGCAGAGGGGGCTTATTTATAGGCGAAAAAAGAGGAGCCTTCAGGGAGCAAATGGGAATTCCACCTGCGAGCTGGTGCGCGCGGAATCGGGTTCCAAAGCAGATGCGAATTGGAACCCGATTAGCTGATTGTTAATCAGGATTCTGCTGTCACTGAGGTGTTTCTTCAGAAAAAAAAAGGTGGCTATGGTTTGGAATTTGCTTTTGATAAGCAGCTGTTTAAACTAAACTAAAAACTGTTTCCAAGGGTCCGATCCCATGTATGATTTGATCCTATAATGTTCTTGCTGGCTATATACTTTCAAGTTACAGCATCTATGTGATATGTTTTGAACAACTCCCCTTGCTTAAAAAAATCCTTTATGTTCACTGTTGTTGCGTGTGTATTAGGCTCCGCTCGTTTAGGCTTGAATTTTTGGCTTCCAGTTTACTTTTTACTATTTCTAAATTTTGTCTTTTTCGAATTTTTTGAGCTTTTTTACCGGTTCTTTTTTCCGTATTCGTTTGCATTATGCGTGCTGATCTAACCTGTTTTTTCTTTTTTAAAATTTTTAAATTTAATTATGTCAAATAAACTATCATTAGTTACAGTGTAATTTCAACCAACTACAGTAAAAATTCAGCTATAAACCATAAAAAAAATAAACCCAACTGAGCACACTCTTAAAAAGATTTCGGAGGTCCTTTGAATTACTAGGAAGCAAGCACGCATGGAAAAATGTGAACGCGATTGATTAAATCTTGCTCCATTAACTTCACTAAACAGTTCGTAGAGCTCTGTCAATCCATGAAATGGTACTTCCACTGACCAGTGATGGTGTGCACCGTAGTTTGGGTTTTGGACACGATACCGTTCGCCTGAATACAGCCTTCCTGTTTTCTTTTTTGTTTTTGTCTCCATTTTCTTATACATATCAGCAACTTATTTATTCTATTTTATTTTTTTATAGAATTTATAATAGAATCTACTTCTTTTAGGCTGTTGCTACGTGTGAAAAAATACAGAAGAGGAAGAGGAAAGCTTGATACCGTTCGCCTGGCTCGTCGCCTTGTTTATTTAGCGAATAAGTCTGGGTGGCTGGGTGGCGTGCCAGGCTGCGGAGGAGGGAGGGAGGGAGGCAATTATTGACAACCGCCGGCCGCGCTGTCCGCCGTGCAGCTGCCGACGACGCACGCATGCTTATCACTTATCAGTGGGTGCGACACATCATTACTATCGCTGATGGATGCCATGGTGGCCATCCCTCTCCTGGGCCCCGCGGCTGACTCGGATCCCCGTTTCTTTTTCCCTCGCGGGCCCCACCAGCCGCTCTCACTCGTACTCCTGCTGCGTGTGTGTGTGTGTGTGTGTCTCGCTTGGGGCTGGGGCTGGGGCTCCCCACGCGCGTGCAGGTGCAGTGCTCTTCCTATCTTCTAGCAACCAACACCCCACCCTGGCCCCATATTCTCTCCGTCCCTTCCTGATGCCCGTTTGGTCCAGCAAACAATATAGATACAACTCTCCTCTCCGATGGAAACTTTTTGTGGTGATTGGATTTCATGCCTCAGCTGTTATAGGACATGTTTAATATAGCTGCGGTTTATAACTTTTGGCTAAAATTTTTAAATTTTAACTGTTTGCGACAGAGATTACGGAGAGAGAGACACACATTTGTGATTTTGATCGATACAAATATTGGGCTTTTAACGTGTACTACAATTAACTTATAGACCCCGTCTTGAGGAAAATACTCCGTTTGAAAGTTAGATACTGTAACAAAAACCAAAAGCCACTTTTAGAAGCTGTTAAAGAACAGGCACATAGCTGCTATCTTCTTTAGTTTTTCTTTCGACCTCAAGTCCCATCCTAATGATATCTTATAGAAAGAAACTGCTTACGCAAGAGCATTGAGAATGCCCATCATCTCCACCACAGCCAATGTTGTTAGATCATATGTTTATGTTGCGTAAGGTAGGTTTGTGGTGATGTCCTGTATTCGGAAGAGTGTCAATTCATATTGGCTTCTGCTCCCAGAAGTAGAAGTCAATACGGATGTCCTAGCTTCTATAAATTGCTACTATTTGTCAACCACTACTTTTCGCTTTCATATATTGCAACGTGCTTTATGGCTGAGTTCTTTTGGACTTAAAGTTGTCTTATACTTGTACTGTCTACAGTAACTATGTGCGTTTTTAAGACAAGGTCAATAAAAAAATTATAGTAAAAATGTACTGAGTTCAATTGTACCGGCCAAAATCACATACGACTATTTTCTCTGCATACTGTCTCTCGCGAGTAGCTAAAATTCAAATATTTAAGCCATCAGCCCAAAGGAACCCACCCTATATTTTATTATATCACAATTCCGTAAGTTGCATTTAGTTGGATCGTCTTTCATATATAATGCACTACTATTCATCAACCACTACTATTTATCAGCCACTACTATTTATCAGCCGTAGCTAAAAGTTATCAGCAAAAACCAATATAAACATGCCCTAAAGTGGTATTTAGACCATCTCGTTGTTTAGTTTAGAGGCTAGATTATTCCAAACAGGTCTACCCTAGTTTGATTAACTTTAGTTTAAACCTATTAGATTATCTAATTCGGTTAATTAAATGCTTGAGCAGCTTGTCTGAGAAAAAAAAGGAAAAAGCTTAAGGGGTTGCTCATTTGGGCTTTTTTGGTGACTTATGGATTATCTTTCACTATTTGACATTGTAATTGACTTATTTTATACTATAGTTACTAGTGCTTTTTTGGCATAATTAAATTTAAAAAACTTTAAAATGAAAAAAATATGTTAACCCATCACAGACAAGACAATGTAAAGGAATACAGAAAAAATGCAAAAAAAACTAAAAAAGACGGAATTAAAAAACTAAAAGCTAAAAATGAGAAGAGAAACCGAAATTAGCAGGGTCCGCGGCTAAGCTGCAATTATTTCGAAAAAGCAATCCGTTATGGCCTGGAAAGAAATAGGCCTGTTCATGCGGCCGGCCCATTGAGCTTGGTGGCCTTTGGGATTCGTAAAGTATCCTGACCATACATCCAGGAAAGGAAGCGCCCGAAATGCGCGATCCGACCCGGCCATTCAACTATGTTGGATCGCGCAGAAAATGTGCTATCGGACCCGGCCCATGAGGAGAGACTTGGTTCGCGCAGAAAATGTGAGGTCCGACCCGGCCCATGAGGAAAGATTTTTGGATCGCGCAGAGAATGTTTGGTCTAACCCGGCCTGGCCGTGGTCGTCCTCGTCTCATGCCATGGAACCACTGTCGCGCAGAGAATGTTTGGTCTAACCCGGCCTCTCCGCCGCCGCCGTCCTTGTCCAAGAGAAGAGCTAAATCATTTTCTAAAGGTAAATTTGACTATTATTAGAGAAAAAACGTCTCCAATAGACTCTGTAAATGACTCTCCAAATTTAGTAGCTCTCCATCCCTCCTCCTTCGCTCTCTATTTTTGGATAGCCCACCTCGCTCACCATCCAGCCTCTTGGCGCAGTCGGCGTTTCCTTCCCGCACGCTGCGCCCCATTCCCGCGCGTACGCGACCCACCACGTGCCCTCTAGTTTAGATAGCCTGTTGGAGTAGTCTTGTGTTTTTTGGGTAAGATTCATTTTAGAGAATAGCTAAATCACTAAATTTAGATACTTCTTTTGGCTAATCTCTTGGAGTTGCTCTTACCTTTGCTTCTCCCGCTGTCTCCTTATCCTCTTCCCTAGGGGTGCAAACGGGTCGGATTCGGACGGATATTGTTGTTACCATATCCTAACCCATATTTTTTTCCGGATTCGGTACCAATCGGATTCGGTGCCGGATCGGTCGGAATTAACCCGACCCGTTTGGACCCCTACTTGTTTGTAAGGAATGTATGCAGTACAGCAAATGGAGTAGGAGGACATACTGTCAAGAACTTGATGTTACTACTTAATAGCTGATGTAGAAGATTTTATTTTACCATTGCAAAAGAAAATGAAACGTCAAATAGTAGCACTAACCTGAAATCAAACTTGAAGACGTATCGGATTCGGACGGATATTGCTGTTACCATATCCTAACCTATATTTTTTCTCCGAATTCGGTACCAATCGGATTCGGTGCCGAATCGATCGGGATTAACCCGACCCGTTTGCACCCCTACTCTTCCCCTTGCTCCAGCTCAAGTTGCGGGGCCAGATGTCGTCGAATCCCGCTCGCACAAGCGGGGCCGCGTGGAACCACAGCCGCCGCCGTCGAGCAGTCAGCGCCGAGCAGAGCTTCCGCCGTCGAGCAGTAGACGTAAAAATATATTTTTTTGTACGGGCTACAGTGCTGCTACAGTGAACATGCCACATGTCCTTATCTCATTCACTCGTTAATACAATCTCGTTTTGTGCAACAGTTGCATAATAAAATTTCTCGCCTCAAGGACTTTTGGCCGAGACAGGTCCAAAGTGACTCACGGGAGGAGCAGCCTCTGGATGAACTTGCTCCCGACGTGGTCCTTCGTGGGACCCGCCGCTTCGTCTTGCGTTACAGAATCACAGCAGAGCAGCGTTCTGCTCTGGCGTGGCGCACCCCGGAGTAATGCGTCTCCTGCGCTCAGGGGCGGATCAAGGAAAATAGATCACTGGGGTCACTACCAAGTCATAACAATAAGTCAATAACTTGTAGCTGATGTGAAGTAATAACATGTATAAAAGGGGAATAAACTAATGACAATGTATAATGACAAAACAAATTCACTTCACAACCGTGGTTACCTCTTATAGTTGCTCTTTACATTCTTTCGTCTTCACAGAATGATCTACGACAACATCTTTTGGAATTGTGGCTAGAACACCTTGCTGCTCTGTTGGAATTTCATCTTCACAAAACGATCCACGACAACATCTTTTGGAATTTCATCTTCACAAAACGATGTTCTCTTCCTGCCAGCTGGGTCATAAGGACCTTCAGTAGGACCACCAGTATCACTAGCTGCTGGTAGTTTTCTTTTCAAAAACCTTTCCATTACGATTTTACTGCCTACAAATTATTGAAAATTATTAAACGCGACTGTGATACCAAATGTGCAAGAAAAGTGATCAATATCACTAATTTCCTTACTTGACATTGTGCTGGAAAGAATATTACAAGCCTCTATACCTTCTCCAGTCAATCATCAAGGCATCAACGAATCAGCCAAGCCCTAAGAAGGCGGTCTTTGCTTCTTGAGCCTTGAGAGATCGGGAGGCCGACGAACGCTTCGATGGACCTTGCTGGATCGACATGATTGGAAGCAAGTCGTCGAATTGGACTGGGAATTGGGGATTTAGGTTAAGGTGGGTGACTGGGCGTGCAAGAGCGAGCAGGGCGCCGAACGTGCGTGTTCCTGAGGAGCGGCGGCGTTGAGGAGACGAAAGGACTCAGGAGTCAGGAGGTTGCTGGGCGATGGCTTGAGCCTTTGCCCTTGTCTCCTTAGAGCAGGTCCAACAGGTAATGTAAATATCATTCCAATGCTATTTTAGATTATTTAAGGGCTAATTACTCCTCCAACAGATACTGTACATGTCTCGCTATTTTGCCTCGCTCGCTATTCCTTTGGTTCCGTAGTGTATTCCTGGCGTACGGACTTCGCTCGCCAGTTGCCTCCCTCGCGCGCTCTCCCGGCGAAATCGCCCTCCTCCCGCGTTCCTTCCCGCGCGCCAATTCACCTCCTGCGCTCCCGCTCGAGCTCTTCCCGCTGGTCCCTTCCGCTGCCGCCTTCCCCCTGCCCCGCCTCACCCCTGCACCCCCCACCCGCACACCCCACCGCTCTGCCGCACCACCGGGTTTGCATCGAGGAGGCAGGCAGCGGACGAGTTGCCTTCCGACGGGCCGCCGAGGGAACCGCAGGCCGGCGCCGGAGCTGCCTTCCGGGGGGGCCGCCGCGGAAGGACAGTAGGATATGCCATTGAAGTCAACTTTTCTTTTGTATTAGCTTGTGTATTCAAGGCTGCTTCTATCATACTATATGTCGTCCTATAGCACGATGAGGGCAAAAACATGTGCTGCAAGTAATGCATGGCACATATTATTAGCTGCGAAAAGATTAACTATGTGCCACTAAAAAGTATCATGGCATAAATCATGTGCCGGCAATCCTTGAATACAAGGGCATATATATGTGCCTTGAATTGTCATAGCGGCACATAGCATGTGCCGGCAATACTTGAATACAGGGGCACATATATGTGCCTTGAGTTGTCATAGCGGCACATAGCATGTGCCGGCAATACTTGAATACAGGGGCACGTCATAACTGCCCAGATGCAACGGCCCAGGCCCGATTTGAAATTGTGATAATCTAAAATAGAAAGACTGCTGTAGAGAGGGATGTATAGAAAGTATACATTAGCCTTTTGACTCTCTAAATATGAAGTTTAGCCTACCTATTATGAATTATCTCTTGGAGATGCTCTTACCATGTATTTGGTTGCAAGGACTAGGTGGGACGGGATGGGATGGACCTGTTTTTGTAGGTGTTTGGATGGGAGACAAGCAGAGTCAAGGATATCCCACTAGGAATATTCCTTGTAGATCCGGGACCAGGCAATCCTCTTTTTTTCATGGGACGGAGTCATCCCACCTCTTTGTTTTTTTAAGTACTGTTTTGTTTAATTTTTTTTTAAAAAAACTCAAAGGCTTATGTGTAGAAACATATCAACAATAGCCTTCAAATTTTTTTTAAAAAACTCAAATGCCACACATGTCCCACCTTCATCCTTCCATCCAAACAAAGGATGAGACCAATCCATCCCACTTTATCCTTCCAACCAAACAAAAAACAGGGATGACTCTATCCCCCAATCAAACAAAAAATAAGATCATCCCATCCTAAAACCAGGGATAGGATCATCCCATCCCACCTTGTCCCTAAACCAAACACAACCTCCCTCAGCAAAGTGGGATGACAGGCAGGAGGAAGCAAAAGCCTTGTTGGCTGGGGTCAGGCTGAATTTTCACTTGTTGATATACCAGGGGGTTAGTGGGTCAGGCTGAATTTTCACTGGGGTCAATTGTTGATATACCAGGGGGGTTAGTGGGCTAGGCTGCAAGTCATGGGTGTCAGATCTGCACATCCTCCCCTGTAACGTCGGCGCCATCACTTGCACCATTTTACCGTGTAGATATGCTTGGGTTAGGATTCAGAAATGATCGCTTAGGCGTGGCAGACAAATGCGACACTCGCAGTTCGTACATCAATGCAAAGCGTTACGGTTGCGAAGAGAATCAGGCGTTCCTGGGGCACACGCAAGGGCGGTAGATGAACCAAGAAGGCGGCAGCTGACTGAACAATTTAACAAGAACCAACGCAGCAGATCAACTCACAAACGACAGATGAACAGAATGCCACAAGACGGCGTATAGAGACTGTTAAAACCTACCGATACATTGGGTGGTCACGATGGGCTGAATTAAGGGATGACGGGCTAATGATTTTTCTGTAAGAACATCAGATAATGCTCGCCAAAACACCTTTGTTTTGTCGTCAAATGAACACGAATGCCATAAAGTTTTTTTAAAAAAATAATAAAGTAGAAAGATATCAAAACGTTAATAAATGTTACAAGTATACGAATCGCGACCTGTATGAAGTAAAACCATTGCCCTCGTCTCGTGAGGAGATCACGATTCAGACTGATCGGGTGGGGTTCCGACAAGCCAGCCCCACATGCCACCGGAACCTTGCCTCTGCTTTGCGTCTAACGCTGCTTGCTCAGAAGCAGCTTTCTGCCTTCGAAGCAGCTCGACCTCCTTTTCCAACGCAACCATACTCTGGAGCTTTTGCCGTAGCTCCGCAACATCCACCTAGCGAGTAGCGAACCATTTAGAAAACGAAGAATGATCAGGGCATATTTATCTGTTGTGCTACAGAATCACCCATCTAATCACTTGGTAAACTCGTTTGACTGCCACAACACATCCTAAAGCCGCATGCCCGGGGAAAAAATATAATACCATGCTCCCTCTCCTTGAGCAAGACGTTGGAGAGGATTAGTTTTGGTCTGGGTTCCCAATCCCAGTGGCTACTGCTGGCAATGGCGTAAAACTAGCCATTTCTGTTAAGTTGTACAATGTAAGACAATGCGTACCTCAAGTTTGAAACATCTTGACTGCTCGGCGGCAAGTTGGCCACGGACAGCTTGGAGTTCCTACACAATTTAAATGAACAAATATAAGGATCCATATATCGACGAGATAAAATTTTCTAAAGAAGTGATTCAGATTTCCTTTTTTTGCACATACAAACGAAAACTCCCAAGTATAAACAGAGTACTAGTTGCACTGCATGTAATCCCAATGTAACTTTAAAAGGTCAAGCCGCTTACTTTGCTCAAGTTATGTTCTTTTATGGCCATATATGTCAGGATTAATATGATGTTACGAACAGTGAGATAATAGTATATACTGTGTAACAATAAATAGAGCCACACACATTATTCAATACAGGTAAAGCTTAATCCCGAGAGTGCATCATAGGATGTTGTTTAAAAGTAGTACTCAGACTCAGGGTTACAACGTAGTTCCTAAACCAACTGAATAAACAAGACTACATAATAAGCTCACTTTTTCATTAAAAAAAGGTCCATTAGATGCTTGAAAGATTACTTGGTATAAAAGAACACAAGAAACTACAGTTCTGTAGGGGCAGAAATAGAACAATCGGAAGCTAGACAAGAAGACTCACCTTTGTCACCTCTGCATTTCTAGCCTCTGCTTCAGCTATCTCTTCTTTAAGCTGTATAGTCTGCAGCTGTTCCCTGTTAAATGTTGCTTCTAGTTCCTCTTTCTCAGCTTTAAGAGCTGTTAAAAGTTGTTCACTTGCTTCGTCCTTTCTGTTTTTCTGAAACTCAGCACAGCACGACAAGATAAAGGAAAGACAGTGAGCATCTTGCAAATGATTGAAAGCACCACTGTTAACATGTAGTTGTCATCAGCAACTTTGTATCAAAATGTATTGTATGAGTGCATGTACCAAAAAGAATAGCTGCACTGTCTAGTTAACAGAATTTTAATTAGCATGAACCCTAATTTTTACAAAACCCAGATTAAAAAAACACTTTCTGCTCAATCGAAGTGGTTAGGTCAACATAGGCAGCTTCATATAGTTCTAGCAATGAGGGCAACATATCCTGAGCAAGACATTACCGAGTCAGCGCTGTCCATGGCAATCTCTCGTATCTTCCCATCTTGAGAAATTTCAACATCAGGTTCCAGAAACCTAGACGTATTATCTGAGATGAGTTCTTCTTTTGTGTTTGACTGCAAATCTGATTTGGAGCTAAGTTTAAGAGCGTAAACCTGTACATCAGGAAAAAAAAATTAAAACCTTAGGCATAAACATATAAACATAAGACTTAAAAATGCCATTACCTCGTTGCTGTATTGTCCATTATATCCTCCAAATGAAACGAGATAATCATCTCCATTATAATTGCTATACACTAAAGTCATGCCCTGGAAAACAACAGGATTTCAAATATTACCAATCAAAAGAAAACCATTCTAGCGTCACCATATTTCTCAAGAGGCATACCTCACTGGCAAGGGGAACACGTCCTTCTACAGTGCTAACAACTGACCATGCCAAAGTTGACATGTTAAGCACAAGTGTTTCGGAGACACCTGTAAAGATGAATGTATGAGCTGACTACATGCTAACATAACTCAAAATAAACTACAGGTACAATTTAAAATTGATGGCCTGAAAGCGATTGTCTAAATAAAAAGAAAATATTTACTTGAGAAGAACCACATGTTTGCTGTGACCCTGTCATTACCTTATCACAATTCATTAGCATTAACAAAGAATGTGCGCTATTTTAATCCTCTGAAAGGACAAAGATGCACAATTTGCATTCCCAGATGACAATTGTACTCGAACCATTGCTTCGTGGATTTCAGTAAGATTTTACTGGATATTTCATGAGGTTATGTGAACAACCTTCTCATATGTAAAGGACCAAGTTGCAAGGCAAAATAAATTTGACTATTATTTAACTGATGGGTTAGTGCTGAGGTGTAGAAGGAATTCCCTTGGTGCTATATGCAGACAAGGTTCAAGGAAAATGTGGCTTCCAAAACTCTTCACAGCACATCCAATCAACAACAAAAAGGATTAAATAGCAGAAATTCTCTCAAGAGGTGAAAAGCTACTAGTAATACAAACATGTACATTAAAATCCATAGAGGGCTACATCTTGATGTCATATATCACAAGAAACATTTCAATGTACTAAGCTCGGACACTAAAAACATACCGCTTTTGTTATTGCCACCACCAACTATGTACCAATTCTCCCCAACAGTTGCACCTGCATGGCCAGCCCGCGGGCTTGGAGTCAGACCCTGCTGTTTGGGTCTTGACCATTCCATCTGTGATTCCAATAAAACTTAACAATCACAGATAATGTACCAAACTTTGCAGAGCTTCATCAAGAAAGTAGTTCTTACTGTTTGCAAATCAAGGACATGTAGGTCATTGAAACATGTTGCATGAGATCCACCACCAAAAATTAAAAGATAGCGGTCAGTGTGGCAAGCAGCGGCATGATCTGATCTTGGAGGAGGAGGGGTGCCTCTAAAACATAAAGCCAACATCACAATGAGTTGAATTCAGAAATACAGTAATATGAAGTCCAGCCTACGAAACAAGATCGTTCTCTATTCCATCATTGCAGAATTATTCCATATATACATGTTATTGAAATGCAGGTACTTAGTGAGTATTGTTTGATCAAATATGTGCATGGGTGTGAATACATATTTCTCTTTCATAATGAAGCTGTCATCAGATGAACATTTTTACGAGCTGTGAAACATATATCAGGTTTTGCATGCAATATGTCTTCCTGTTTTCCCTTTCCTTTTATTTTTTGCTTTCTCTTTAAGTTAATAGATAGCTGACAGTCAAGTTAGCACTTCCATCAGTCCCTAACTAATTAAGAAAAGCTCTTTACGAAGAAGTAATAGTCCAAATAATCTAAGCACTTCAGAACTATACAACAACATAGTGGTAGAAATAAGTTAATGAAGAGTAATCTATTTGAAAAGCTTTAAACTAAGTTCCTGGGAGCAGCTCACTAGGAAAAGAAGCTATTATGTATGCCAGTCATGTTTGGACACAAGCGTGCCGATTAAAATCTAGTAGCTCTTGACAGTAATGTTTCATGTTCACATAGAAAAGGTTAATTCTTTATTTCAAAATTCAGATGAATGAAGCTAACAGACTAACAATGGTTTTTTCACTAGATGAACAATGCAGACCAGAATAATTGTGCATGAGAGATCCATAAAGATTCCAATACTTACATTGCATCCACATCATCCCATGTCATGGTTTCAAGATCAAGAATGTGCAAGTCATTCAAAAGGCATCGTTTTGCATCTTCACCACCAAACAAGACGAGAGTTGTTCCAACAAGAGTCACCGACTGACCTCCACGAGAAACCTGCAACAGATATTTTTACATAAGAAATGTACATTACCTTTATATAATTGGATAACCAATATCAAAGCAAATGAATATTTATGTTACAAGGTTGCATATTGTTCATTTATTGCCTGACAGACCCTTTCAAGGTTACTGATCACTTGGCAGCGGCGCTAGGGTTCTATTTTCATATGTATTGTATTTGCATAATATTAAAAGCTGACTGTTCTATTTGGACTATGTTGTAGTTTCCTTTATCTCAAGTCTTCAATTTCTATCATGTTTTCATCCGCTAGAGCCAATGGAAAACTTCTCCGGACTTGGCCAGAAAGTTAAAAGGTATTTTGGTCACTTCAAAAATTGAGTGAAAATGTGTTTGAGCAAAGTGGAAGGCCAATGTAATGATTATCCCAAGATCGTAGTTGCCAGAGACAATTAGAACTGCACATAAGTACTCATCATACATTTTTTTAAGCCCTTATTTTACCACATATTATACAGGCCAATAAAAGTGTCACATGCTGAAATCACTGTTTACATGCACTGTTCATGAACATGAACAATAACGAGGTACCGTAGCAGACGTGTTTGGCACGATTAGATAAATTAGGACAGAGATTAAAATAGTTAGTTTCCTTATTAGATAGATTTACTACCTTATAGATGTATTCCATTTATTAGATATAGATTTCCTTAGAAATAGAGACTATTTCTTAGAAGTCAACTCAAGTTATCCCTATAAAAGAGCTAATATGTATCTATTATCAATCAAGCAATAAAAATAAATTAATCTAGTCTCTTCCCCAAGTTCTATCATCCCAGTCTACAATCAAATCTTCCATGAAGCGGATGCCGCCTGGCCTTTCTCCCGGCGATGTTTACCCCAATGAACTAAGGTTCATTACATTTGGTATCAAAGCAGTCAATCCTTCCCATGACTTCTACTACTATGGTTCCTATTGCCGAGTCGTTGGCCACAGGGGCGGATCCAGCGGTGGGGCGGGGGGGGGGGGGGGGGCTCGAGCCCCCCCTACCGCTACCGGACCTTTGGAGCCCCCCTAAATTTTTAGCCATGGATGTATAATGTAGAAGGGGCTGAGGTCGAGCTGAAGGTACTTCAGCCCCTCCAAAAATTTTTCCTGGATCCGCCACTGGTTGGCCAAGATAATGGCTAACGCCAACAAGATGGCCACTAATACCCATGATATTGACAAGAAGATGGCGGCCATCTTACTCAACATACATGCCACCTTGGAGAAAATCGCAAATCAAAAGAAAGCGCAACAACAGGCGGCAGCGACGCTGTTCCCAGCAGCTGCCACGGCACCGCCAGAACACATCGTGGCAGCTGCGGTTCTATTGACGTCTACCACAACCCTGCCACGTCCTACCGCAGCAGCTGTGTTACTATTGAAGCCTGCCGCGGCAACCATGTCGCTGCCATGACCTACTATGGTACTACCGA
The DNA here is from genome assembly GCA_017311315.1 of Dendrocalamus latiflorus. NCBI lineage: Eukaryota > Viridiplantae > Streptophyta > Magnoliopsida > Poales > Poaceae > Dendrocalamus > Dendrocalamus latiflorus. Next base: position 1,715,554 of record CM029611.1, read on the forward strand.
CGCCCATCGCAACCATGCCGTATCCTATCACGGTGTTGCCAAAGGCTACCGTGGCCCTGCCGAAACCTGTCGCGGCAACTGCATCGTGGAAGCCTACCACAATGCTGTCATGGTTGCCACGGCGCCTGCCATGGCGATTGCAGATGTCATTAATGTTGTTGCACATATACGTGGAGGCCACGGTCTTCAAGTTCACCGGTAAATGTCAGCCATGGCCACCACCACGGCTCGAGGACAAGCTGTCACTGAAGGGGGGAGAAGTTGTCACGTGTTGAATTCACTGTTTACATGCACTGTTCATGCACGTGAACAATAACGCGGTACCGTAGCAGATGTTTAGCATGTTTAGATGAATTAGGATAGAGATAAGAATAGTTAGTTTCCTTATTAGATGGGTTTATTGCCTTATATATATATTACATTTATTAGAGATGGGTTTTCTTAGAGATATAGATTATTTCTTGAAGGTCAAGTTGAGTTATCCCTATAAAAGGGCTAGCATGTATCTATTATCAATCAAGCAATGAAAATAAATTAATCTAATCTCTTTCCCAAGTTATATCATCCTAGTCTATAGTCAAATCTTTCATCCCACCAAACCGATGTCGTCTAGCCTTCCTTCCGGTGATGTTTACACCGATGAACTTAGTTTATTACAAAAAGAAACATTAGGACAAATATGTATCAAAGAACATTGAAACAAAGAATGTATAGTATATTATATTTGGCAGTGTAGGTTCAAAGGGAGCTATGGGTTGAAGAAAATGATTACCGGTGGTTTTCCGTAAGTCCTAACAATCGACCAGGTACAAGTATGCGGATCAAATTCCTTCACTAGCATAAAAACACCAGAAGCAGAGAAACAATATAAAAAAACAAATCACTGAAATGAGAGACATAATTAGCATCACGGTACAATGTTAATGGAAAAGTGACTTCTAGTAAACCTGTAATGTTGTCGGATGGATCTTTTGTATGCCCAGCAATAGAGAAAATTTTGTTGCCCCATGATATCTACAAAATAGCAATGGAGGATTACCATCTGAAATATAATGATTTTGCAACAGTTTTAACTATTTGTGCCGAAGCTTACCAAAGAATGGCCAGCACACGGAGAGACTTGTGCTATTTTAGCTGAATCAGAAGATTCTGCTTGTAATTTGGCATCAATCTTGGACCAAGTCAAACTCTTTAGATCCAAAACCTGTGTCGGCACAAATTGTCAAAAAGACACATGCATTAGGTCAGTGTTTCCTAATGCTATAGTTGCTTCGAATGCAGCATATTTGAATTGTCAATCTATCTATAGATGAAGTTTTCTCTCCAACTATTATCTAAATAACTTGGACATCTCAAAATCTACCTAATTAACTCAAACTTTTCATGTAGGAAATACCTAAATCATAAATCACCTAAAAATTTTGTTATTTTGCTTGCAATCTATTTTAGGAAAAATCATTGTTATCTCCTTGCATAGTGACAACATATTCAACTCCATAATAATCTACGAGCCTAGGTGTAAGCTTTGCATAAAGAAGCACAAGGAAGACTAGAATTGTTACAAGAAACACTTACTTCAACATTGCACCAATATTACGAAAGGTCAGGCTTAGGAATCATGAATAGAAATTGATCTTTCATCAAGATAGTGTGCACAATAAAACACAAATATTTAAGGATGATTTGATGACATGTAGCTGAATAACTTCTGCTCATATGCCTCCAAGAACAAGCTAACAAATAACAGGATGCATACATATGGCCTGCTGGATTATTATATTTATATTAACATACCTGAAGGTCACTAAGATAACGGCCATTATGGTTTCCACCAAATATATAAATTTTGTCTTGCAACACAGTTGCTCCATGCTGCAGCAACCAAAATTCACATTAATGCTACAGAAGTAAATAGAAGAAAAAAGTCCTACAAGTTACGAAATGGAAGAGGCAAGGGAGCAGATGGCGCACCTCATAACGAGGTTTAGGACGCTGCCCACTAACAGATAATAGAGTCCATTCTTCATGAGCACTGACAGTACTAAGGCCTTCCAGAATGACAACTTTGTCATGTGTCTCCACTGAACTTCCGTTTTCAGAAATGATTTTAGGTTCTGGAATTGATGTTCCATTGGTTGAAGCTGATATAATGTTTGCCTCTTCCTTTGGTTTCTTGTGAAAATAAGTACAGACAGATAACTTATTAGGTTAAGAAAAAGAAAATACTAAGCTAGACAATGAGATGGAACTGTAATCGGTAAACCAATAATTTCAAAGATAAAAGTGAATTCTGAATACTCAGGCAAACAACAACAGAAGCAATATACTTTTGACAGAGAAAAACTCGCATTTGTACACACTATATTATCTAATTTGACTGCATTTGTACACACTATATTATCAAATGTGACTTACATGCATTTCAATATCTACAACAGGTTCTGGGTTGAGATCAGGGACCCTAGAGTACCATCCAGGATCTTCCTCCTGCAACAATACCACTGTATCCATTACATCATTATGCACACAGTGAAGAATATCATGTAATTATTCTAGTCATACCTCCAAGATTTTGACAAAAAGACGCATTGCCTCCGCCGACGGCATGCTTCCAAGCCCATGCCAGCTAAAAACACAAACAGTATAAGCAAGCAGCAGTGATTTAAAGACATACAAGATCAACGTTAAATTGGTATTTGCTGGGTATTTCTCCCACTCTATCTACGGTTAATTGCAAGACCCTATCTAGGTTGATCATTCCAAAAATCTAAAGTACAAAAGAGTTACGGTCTTTGCAACATAGGAAATTCATTTTCTAACTGGGTGACAACATTCAGTTCTAATACTGGCTAAAGCAATAAAGTAAGGAGAGAGTACAAGACAAACAACTTTATCTGCTTATGTCTACTCACATTTCAAGTTCAAAGTAAATCACTTCTCCATTGATTTAACCGAAACTTCCACAAAATAGGCTTCTATCGCGAAAACTTCAAGCAGGATTTGAGTGCCGCGATACCAACCTCGTCCATTTGCTCTGCTCCACGGGGTTCCACGCCCTCGGCTTCGGCACATTGCATGGCCCCACCGTCGCCTACACCAAAACGGAACCCAAAATCACCAACCTAATTCCGATAACCAAGGCAAATCTCTCCACCAAAAGCCAGAGATCAGCAGGCTAACGCCACAGTTCAACCCCTGACCAGCACCAATGCCACCATTTCACCCTAGATCCACAGAAATCTCAACCCCCACCCCAAAGTAATCGCCAAAATTATCAGCCGACGCGTCACCTGCTGGTACAGGCCGTAGAGCAGGAGGGCGACGTCGTTCTGGAAGCGGGAGATGGCGGCGGAGGAGGTGGACCCGCCGGCGCCGAAGCCAGCGTAGGCCGCGGCAGCGTAGAAGCGGTCGGGGTAGGCGAGGCCGGAGCTCGCCATGGCCGGCGCAAGCCCTAGATCTCTCCCACTCTCCCCTCGGATCTCGCACGAATACCAACCGAATCACTAGCTCGAGGTGGCGATTAGGGCTTCGTCGTCGTCCTCCTCCCCGTGGAAATGGAAACGGGAATCTGCAGGGGAGGCTTCGAGTCGAGATCTGGAGGGAGTCAGACGGCTCGCTCCGTTCGCGGCCGTGGTGGGAGTGGGAGGGTAGAAGCTGACGGGAGCGGCCACGTGTCGGTGACAGGTGGGTCAAATGACGTGGCAATAGAGTCGTCCGGGTCGCTTGGACCGGGTCTTTGCGGCCGAGGAGGTTTGTGTCCACGGCGCTGCTTGCTCGGCCGTGCCACGGAGACACGAGCAGTCGGTGCACTGCGGATCGCGTCCATGTGGGTAGTCGGGGTGCCGCGGGTGGCGGAGTAATAACGGTCATGTGGGCCCGTCGTAGGATCGTGTATGCGTGTGCTGTTAGGGGATCCACGCTGGCAGCACGGGGCTGACGGATAGTAACGGGTGGCTGATGACAACTGACAGAGGCAGTACGGAGTAAAAAAACATCTGTATGTAGTTTTGAGTGATATAGATAAAGTTACTATAATGTCTACTGTAATTAAATTATATATTTCATTTGAAAGTTAAATAATGTAAAGATATCGTCCACTCATTTTTTGACATCATTGCTGGATACGTGTAATGCACCGTCTTTTGGAAAAATCCCTAAAACGAAAAGGACTATCAAAAAGGCATGAGAACCAATTTACCATCACGGATGTCGATGCAACTGGGATCCCTCTCAATCCTCACCAAGAAGTATCCGCATTTCAAAGAATAGTCAAAATAGTTGCACATGAACGGATTGAGATCACGTTCGATTCGTAGAAGAATGTGATCAAAGTTCAGAAAAGTGAGTTGGTGACAGAAGTTTTTTGATCGCTCAAGATTCCGGAAGAACATAAGGCCTCCGTGCAATGACATGCGTTGTTAACGGCATGCAAAGTGTGGAAGAATTTTAAGAGCCTGCTTGTTAAGTAATACGTGGAGAATGATCTGACGCACTTTCACAAGTATCTATTTCTGAAACTGCAATGGCAAGAGTTTATGGCGATAAAGATGACAGATGATTTTAGGAGTGAAAGTGCGGCCCACAGGGCCCTTCAGGCAAAAAATACGCACCCCACAGACTCAGCACTGCTAGGTATATGGGTAAAATCCCACAATGGAGGAAGGAGAATGAGCGAGCAATCCTACGAGACACCTCCCTACCATTTGTCGGGATCCCTGATGAGCGCGTCCGAAACTGGATAAGAGCGAGGTCATCTACCGTGTCACCGGGGGGCCATCTCCTTTCGAAACCCCGCAGACGAGGAAGTGTCTCGCCGCCTGGTAAGATATCGAACTGTCTATTTTGTAATTACTCCAAAACTTCATTGGAAGTGAAATGACACATCGAGCTCTTGTAGAAAGCGCTGAGTGTAGAATCTTCCGAAGGCTCATTCTAGGCTCTCAGGGAGAGAGAGATATACTCTTTGTGGCATTGGAAAACAAGGAGCACTCGGGTCGTACGAAAGACCTTAGTCTTTATGTTCCTTGAAAACATGATTTCTCATGGAACTTTGAAACGTACCGGAGTAGAAAGAGAGCGAAAGTTGAGCGCGAGGCACGGCTATGAGAGGACATTACGACATCCCTTAGAGATGAGATGCAAAGGTATGTCAGAGATCAGATGGAAAGGTACGACATCCCTTCAAATCAACAGAAAATCCCCCGCCGCTCTTGTGCTAGGTAGCAACCCAACCGTCGGAGTAGCTGCGTATCCAATCCTACCTCAGAAAGCGACCACCAATTTCTTATCGATGACATTCTAGTAATAATTATTATCTCTAGAATGCTTGATCCACTGATAGTCTTGTTGGAGTAGCTAATTTTGTATCGTTATGTAGGTGGCTATGAAGTGTAAACTTCAAGTGAGATATGTCTCCATTGCTCTGTGCGCTGCTTGGGGCCAAGCTAATCCATTCGGGCCCGGGGCCTTGGTGCAAGGTGTAACTCTAGCACTAGATTTCGCAAAAGTGAATGTGCACTATATATATAAGACGATGAAGTGGGGCACCATGGTGCCTGGGCAACAGATTTCAAATGCATCAATCCCATCTAAATTCAAGTATATTTTTTGAAAATATCAATTTTAGGGTGTATACTCATCTATAACAATTCAAATAAAACATATAAGTTTGAAAAAATATACTCAAATTCAAAGTTTTGAATGAATTTAGATTATATACTTTGCTGTAATCAGCATATACCTACAATCAAATTATCATAAAAAAGCAACTACAATCCGAAATTTAGTTCAACTTGTTTTAACTAGTTAGTAAACTAGTTGAATTTGATATCCAAGAAATTTTAAAAAATTTTGTACACAATACATACTTATTTTAGACTATGGTGTTCGAGCACCAAGGAGCACTCGTTATTTTTACTCTGTGTGTGTGTGTATATATACCCCCAGTTTCTCTTACTTATCGCTGCTTGTATGTGATATACTTCAGTTGCGCATGGATGACTCCCATCTTGTTGAGGGAGTATGGAAGGCTGCTTTCGACCTGAGAGAGCATCTTACGAGTTTTGACTCTTGGTATGTGCTTTCTGAACTAAACCCCATTGTGTTGGGACATCATTTTTCCTGCTTTTCTGCTATCCGATGACAACTACATTTATGTCTGCAGGGAACGTTAGAAGAAGACAAGGGAAGCATAGCTGCATGTTTTGTCATGTTAAATGGTCTCCAGGAATTCTTTTTAGCCTTAGGGAGGTTAGTTTGATGAATGAGTGGCTAAGGGCAGTCCCAATGGGTGGTTTCTATGGTATTAAATAAGGTGTCAAGTAGACAAAATGCTGATGTGTCATTGGAGTTAAGGAGGAGAGATAAGGAAATGGTTTCTTATACAAGAAACCATGTCTACACAGGAACCAAGATAGAAAGAGCTGTGATAGGTAGATGATAGGAGAAAGAAGATAGATGATTGGTTGAAAATTTTATTTGTAGAAACTATCCATTGGGAGTATAGTTTCTATGGGTAGTGTCTACATTAATTGGTAAGTATAGAAACTATATCATAGTTTCTGTATTGGGAGTGCCCTAACCAGAGCTTGGGCAGCATGGGCACAAGGATAAATGAGTTACCGCATCCCAAGATAGGTTCAGAAACATCCACTGGACGAAAGCCAACGCGACAACCCCTGGGATTGGGAGAAGTCGACAGGAAGACACTTCACAGTAGTTCTCTGCTCGACTGCTCCTTTGGTCCCTGCGTTTGCCTCCTTGTATTCATTTTCTTGTTTGGCTCTCTTAGAGCAAGTACAATAGTATAGCCAACTAGTGGCTATAACACTTGTCCATTTCATCTATAGCCTTCAAAAAAATAGTTCATACAATAAGGTAGCTATTACAATAACTATTTGGCCCCACGTGTAAGAGAGTGAAATGCATATTTTTACGTGCTATAGCTAGCTGTAATTTAGTAGCCAGCTTCCTTCTCTCTCTTCCTTTCTCTCTCTGCCACATAAGATTTGGTTGATATTATATTTGCTATAGCCTGCTGACTAAGCCTTATTGTACCTGCTCTTAGAACCTGTTTAAAAGAGTTTTTTTAAGTAGTTTATGTTAAAAAGTATTATAGTTTATTGAAAAAATACTGTAGCTAATAGATACTTATTTAGCATAATTAAATTTAAAAATAGAAAAAACATATGTTAGCCTATCACGTATAATACAAACAAATATGAGAAAAAAAGAACCGGCAATAAAGCTAAAAAAAGTCAAAAATATAGAAAAAGATGAAATTTATGAATAGTATAAAATAAACTAGAAGTCAGAAACTCAAATCGAAACGAGCGGGGCGGGTCCTTGGAGAGCTATCTGTTCCGTCCAGTTTGCTTTACAAAGTGCTCCCTAAGGAACAGGCTCCATGCGATTCTTCTTTCCCTGAGATAAAAGAGTCGTAGCTACATTGGCGACGGCGCATTGAAGTTGACAGGAATGCATCATGCATGCACCGAATGTGTGGGCGCTGGATGGGGGGCAACGGCGACAGCACGTGATACGGGAATGTTGGACTCGCGGGAGTCGACAGTGACATCGTGCGAAGCCGCCCGCCGTGGAACGGAGTTCCGAACTGAATTTTACACGTTTGACGTTTCTGCTAACCTTGGCACATGTGTGTACTTCTTATTCTTTGGCTCAGACCAAAGACACTGCATTTTTTTTTAAGGCTGGCCACCGGCCGGTGCTGCTTTGGTCTTGCTGCCTGATCGTACTTTCGCATGCATGTGGTGCTTCCATTTGCGCATGAATGTATAGGAGAAGAATGACATGGGTCATCCGATTTTTTCGATGTAAAATTAAAATACTAACATGTAGATTTTCAAGTCATAGTAATTTTTCATTACCAATGCAAGAGCTAGAACTCTTTAATTCATAAGAACACACGTGCTGAATTTTATGACCACCAAACAAAGGCTGTGATCATTTTGGCTTCAGCTTCTAGTTTCCGGCTTATTTTTCACTATTCATAAATTTCGTCTTTTTCTGAACTTTTGGCTTTTTGTTGAGCTTTTTTGCCGGTTCTTCTGAACTATTCATAAACCTCTGTCATCTACAGTGTTTTTTTCAACCAGTTATAGTGCTTTTTAGCCATAAGCCACAAAAAAAGCCCAAATGATCACCACCAAAAATCCTATCGGACATTCAATTTTCAACGAAAAAGTTAAATAATCTTGATCAAACACTCTCAATTGTTTCGGCTATCCTGAAGGACAAGAGTAAACCAATCAATTATCTACACAATGATGGTCTGCCATGACATGAGGGTCGGTATGGACAAACCGACTCACAAATTAATCTAGAGTTACTCTCAGACCTACTAACCAATCCAGACTCAACGTAATAAACATGGTTCTCCAAGTGGTTGGGCGTTGCCTCTTGCACCGTGGGCTGGATTCATGGGTTGCACTTGCACCACATGGGTCACCCAACATCATGCGTGGATGCCTTTTCTTCTCATGCCGCCATGTAGCTCTTGACCTGGGTCTTCTAAGCGGATTTTATACTGATCGAGTATAGGCTTACATATAATCAAATAAAATAGTAGTAGTTATGTATCTCTAAGTATAATAACTAAAGATCTAGTTAAATTAGATTTCATCTAGTAATATTTAAAATGATTCAATAATTTTTTTGGTTAAATAATATATTTAACTGAAAAGTGCTAAATATGTATGTATCCACATTATCCCCTTTTCTTTAAGAAAAACCGTCCTTGGGTTTTGATAACCTAAAAATATATTAAATAAAAAGAACATCGTATATACATGGCATATATATCTATCATCGACTCTTTTCCTATTTAGCATATCATGAATATCTGAAGGTGTAGTAAACAAAAAGAATAACATATATGAATGGTATATATATATATATATATATATATTAATTATTATGTTATTCTTGTTGTTTTGCACAAACCATTTAGTATAACAATAACCATAATATATATACATTGTAATATTGTCATCCACATCATTCTCCCTTTCTTCAAGATAATCCGTTTTCAGCTTTTGATAACCTGAAAATGTACTGAACAAAAAAACATTGTATATGTATGGCATATGTATCTATCATCTACTCTTCTCATATTTAGCACATCATGAACTCCTGAAGGTGCAGTATACAAAAAGAATAACATATATGAATGGTATATATATGAATCAATTATTATGTCATTCTTGTTGTTTTACATAAGCATTTAGTATAACAGCAACTAAGATATATCCATTGCAATATGCATATCAAAGGAGGAGAAAAACGTTTACGAGCTGATAATAATATTGCACTGGCGCAACGCATTGTCAAGATCATGCTTTTTCACGCCTAAGCATATTCGCAGGTTTATGTGGACCAAATGTCCGCAACACAAGTGCTCGGTTGGACCGAATGGCTATTCGGCTGGAGCTAGAGATTAGAGTACTCGCCCAACGAGATGTTGATATGGTCTAGTGTGTTTGGTTCAGAGTCATGGTGGGACGGGATGGATCCAACCCATTTTTTAGGGACGGGACGGTCCCTGTTTTCTGTTTGGTTTAGGGACAAAAGGTTTAGGATGACAATCTGACATGCGGGGTCTACCTGTCAGCCACTCATCCCACTTCATCCCTCACCATCCCCTCATTTTTGGGGATAGGAGCATCCCCAATTTGAGAGCATATCCACAGAATATTCCCTAGAGGGATATCCCCCATCCCACCTGACTATGAACCAAACAGCTCTGGAATGAGGACCGCCCCATCCCATCCCCCATGGTCCCATGAACCGAACACATATAGGTTCAGTCTTGGCTTGTGTTTCTAATTACTGCTTAAAAAATCAAATGTTAATACAAATACTTAGTTTCTCTACTTCTATTGCTAATGTCTCGCTCTAAGAAAAAGACAAGAAGATTATGGATGTATCATGTACTCTACTCCTGTTGCTCCTGTTACATGCACGTATCCCTCTCTCATATTTTCACCGCTCACTCTCTTCTTCTAAAACCACTTTTTTCAGTCATAACTATTTATTTTCAGTTAAGAATATAAACTACAGCTTAAAACCATTAACAAAAAACAACTATAGCTAAAAACCATAGTAAAAAACTAATAGGACAAACCTAAAACCTTTCGTGGCGATTGGTGACCGAAGGAAATGGACTGGGAGCAGGGGTGGAGCTACCCCCAACCCAAACCTCGGGCTGGGCCGGCTATCTAGGCTGAATCTAAGCCCCGCTCATTTCGGCTTGAGTTTCTAGGTTCTGACTTATTTTTACTATTCATAAATTTCATCTTTTTTTTGAACTTTTAGCTTTTTTGAGATTTTTTGCCGGTTCTTTTTTCTGTATTTGTTTGCATTATACGTGATGGGTTAACATGTTTTTTATTTTTTTAATTTTAATTATACTAAATAAGTCACCATCAGCTACAGTACAAAATAAACCAGTTATAGTAAAAATTCAGTCATGAACCAGGCTTATTTAGCCTAAATGAGCACATTCCTATAAAGAGGAACAGTAAATCTGTAAAGAAACAATATATCTTTAAATTCTAAGTTCTAATAAATCTTGATGCTGGGTCTTGGATTATAATTCACCTAGCTTGAGGCCCAAATCCGCCACTAATTGGGAGCCAGGCATGTTCTTTTTAGCTGCGGTTTATGGCTTTTGGCTGAAATTTTTGATTTTTGGCTGTTTACGGTACAGATTATGGAGAGATCGATACTCACTTGCGATTTTGGCTGGTACAGATGTTGGACTTTTAACATGAGAAAATTCTTGTTTTAAAAGTTAGGTACTGTAGCAGCTATCAAAAGCTGAACGGCTTGTGCCATGCCGAACACCCCAAAACTGGAAGCCACCCAGCAGCCGCACCCGGGCCGGGTTCACTGCCCCTGGCCCCGGCGCCGTGGCCACGTCACGGGGTCAATTCGTAATTAATCGATCGATCCGATTATTTATTTATTTAAAAGAAAACAAGCCAAACAACACCACTGCGAGCGCGTGCCGGCGTGCGAGGGCAAGCGCCTCTCTCCTATTAAAAGCAGGGAAGGAGGGGTTGGCCGCCGCCCCATTCCACCGCTGCGACGGGGGGAGAGAGAGAGAGAGAGAGAGAGAGGCGACGCAGGCCTTCGCTCCTCCTCTCCGCTCCGCCGCCGCGCCCTGCCTCCGATCTCCGCGCCGCCTTCGCCTCCTCAACCGCGAGGTAAAAGCAACAGCGCCAGCAACGCCCGCTATTTCCTTTTTGTTCTCCCGGTTGCGAGGGCTTGCTCGGGGTTCTGAGGATCTCCCGTCCTGCCCTTTCTCTCCCCCGCCCTCGCATGGTTGATTTGATTGCTTGCTTGCTCGGGTTCTGAACCAAACTAGTCTCGATGCAGTGGGATCTTGATTTCTCACCTATGGCAAGAGTGGGAGCGTTGGGTTAGCGTTTTGTGCTGCTATGATGGTCTTAAGCTGGATTAGATTAGATAGAAATGCTGCTTATGGGCAGATTCAGATTTCAGGGCGTTTCTTGGTTGCATCTAGACGAAAAGAAACTACCACTAGTTTTTTACTCTCTTTTTTTTCTTACCAACTGAAGATTTAGGATTTCTGGTATTAGACGTGTTCATGACAAATATGCCTTCTTTATTCTTTCCGTTACTCGAAGTTCCTGGCTAATTGGAGATATTAAAATTTGGATTTTTGGTATTAAATCATGAAATCGATTGTTCTATCAAGATTTCTTCTCCTTTTTTTTTCGAAAAAAAAAATATATGAAGAGAATGATGTAGTAGTATGTCCGTGGAGCTTCGAGTGAAGGGTGGGGAGCACGTGCAATGCCTGCCTTTCTCATACTGCTCCGAAGAGTAACTGTGGCCTTGTCATGGAGGGAATGGATGGATCGTCCCCATTTTTCTTCCTTGGTAAAGATACCACTGGCATATATCAGCCGCCCTTTAACTTTGAACCGTTAATCCTGAGAAGAAAAGGGGCTTTCTGTACTGGTGTTAGATACTACTTTGTAGCCCACCTCGATGAGTAGAAAGGAGCTTGGGTGAAAAAATAGTTGCATTAAGCATGAGTTTTGACATTTGCTTTTTTCCATTATTAAAAAATGCTATGAAACTTGTTTTTGTCAAGATGCAAGAAAAATTTGGTCATTGTCATGTAAATCTCTGCAAAATTGCTTAGTATCGTGTTTTGGTTCTGGCTAGCGTAGCTTCAGGCCATAGTAGAGTGTATGACTGGTACAGTGACCGGTTGTAACCGGCTAGTTGCCACAAGTTTTTTTTTCTTCTGAAATCTGGTTGCAATACATTATGATCATCAGATCATGTTTAATGCGTACCTTGTTTAGGGCCTGATAGAACATGCTGTGTGTTGAATATTTGCTTTCTATTAGATAAGGAGTTGATAATTTGATTTCATGCGTTGCTTAACTTAGAACGTAGTCTTGCGGATTAACTTTTTAGTACATGATGGTTGAGATCACTGACTCTTTTCTTCCCTTGGATTTGGCTGGTGTTAGGCTTCAAGATGTCGACCAGCACGTTTGCAACTTCCTGCACGCTTTTGAGCAATGTTAGAACTCAGGCCTCCCAGAAAGTGGTCAAGAGCCCTTCATCTCTAGGCTTCTTCAGTCAAGGTATGCAGGTTCCGAGCCTGAAGACCTCGAAGAAGCTTGATGTTTCTGCTATGGCTGTCTACAAGGTGAAGCTCGTCACACCAGAAGGGCAAGAGTACGAGTTTGAGGCTCCAGATGACACCTACATCCTCGATGCTGCTGAGACTGCAGGTGTGGAGTTGCCATACTCGTGCCGTGCCGGAGCATGCTCCACCTGTGCCGGCAAAATTGTGGCCGGCACGGTTGATCAGTCAGATGGGTCGTTCCTTGATGACGCACAGCAGGCAGAAGGCTATGTTCTGACGTGCGTGTCCTACCCCAAGTCGGACTGCGTCATCCATACTCACAAGGAAGGAGACCTGTACTAGGGCTTTTTCCATGAGATTTTCTGCCAAGAGGCAAACATTCTCTATTGCTTGTCAAGCTCCATGCTTCGTACTAGTTGTGTTAACTAGCATCAAACTTTGATGGTTGTTGTCTCTTGTCTTCCGTTCGTATGAGTTCAATGTTGTTGCATTAAGATTGGGACCCCATGGAAATACTAGCTGGTCAATAAAAGCCAGCTGCGATGGGCATAATACAAGTCATGGTTTTGGATACTGGTATTTGGAGTAATATCTTCGGTAGTTGATTTTTGAATTGTCACAGCAGCATGCTAGCATGTTGTTGATCGGCCCTGTTTATCTTCTTTCCAAACCACTGATGATAAGGCATTGGAGAAATTTCACCACCTCCAAATTCAGTGGTACACCAAGCCCATTTGCATAGGTAATATTAGCGGGCAGCACCACTAATTGTAAAGCATCTAGAAGAAAGCACCACAAAAATAGAATTACATACCATTGTACTCGACTTGGGAAACAACCATACAACCGATATTTAAGCAAATATACATACATAGCTAATGTTCCGCAGTCACAGAAAAGCGGAAGCCAAACCGACACAATTCTCACACACTAATATCAGCATATCACTTACTTGAGCAAACGGCATCTGAATCACTAAAGCAGGACATCTCAAACAAAAGGGGCTTGGATCTACTTTTCCTTCATCCAGTAATACTAGCACATCTGCGAGAACTGTCGCAGAAACTCGAAATATACTTCATGCACACACACCCAAGCATGCAAAAGCTTAAAAGGCCGGGAAATACTGGGAAAGAAGGCACCACAGAAGGCTTAGAAGCATTTCCGGTGGACGATTGAAGGGCCAGATTCATCGTACTCTCCCTTAGATATCCACATCTGCAACATGAAAAAGAATCGGGATAAGAAGTATTTTCTAATGTAACAATTTTCCTTCTAAATTAAACTACTATTAGTACATGATCAACAGGAAACACCCGTACTTTTGCTTTATGTTCTTCTAGGACAACAGTGAAAAAAATGTTGATCGTGTAGTGTATAACCCGACTAAAAGATCAATCACAATAAGATGTATTCTGATGTACAAGAGTCACAAGATTAATTTCCTGTATGTTTGGTTCACTTAAGTGGGAGGATGTTCAAAGAGACCATATAAACATATCTCCAGCATAAGATGGTACATGCCATGACAAAACAAAAGAGCATGTAAATAAATACCTGTTGGAATGTGCTGAGGGAGGCAAGGATAGATCCACCAATCCAGACACTGTATTTTCTCTCAGGAGGTGCCACAACCTTGATCTTCATACTGCTCGGTGCAAGGGCAGTAATCTCCTTGCTCATCCTGTCAGCAATGCCAGGGAACATGGTTGTTCCTCCACTAAGCACAATGTTGCCATAGAGATCCTTCCTGATATCCACGTCACACTTCATGATAGAGTTGTATGTGGTCTCATGGATCCCAGGAGCTTCCATACCAATCAGCGAGGGCTGGAATAGCACTTCTGGGCACCTGAACCTCTCAGCACCAATCGTAATGACCTGCCCATCAGGCAACTCATAGTTCTTCTCGACAGAGGAGCTGCTCTTAGCAGTCTCGAGCTCCTGCTCATAATCAAGGGCAACATAGGCAAGCTTCTCCTTTATGTCTCTTACAATTTCCCGCTCTGCAGTTGTAGTGAAGGAATAACCCCTTTCTGTAAGGATCTTCATTAGGCAGTCAGTGAGATCACGACCGGCAAGATCCAACCGAAGAATAGCATGAGGAAGTGCATATCCCTCATAGATTGGCACAGTGTGGGTCACACCATCACCAGAATCAAGCACAATACCTGCACAAGACATAGGGGGTCAGACAACCAATGAAGAGATGCAAGTACACAGAAACTCATTTTGAATGGGAGAAAATTGACACATGCCTGTTGTACGACCACTGGCATATAGAGAAAGAACAGCTTGAATAGCCACATACATCGCTGGTGCATTGAATGTCTCAAACATGATTTGGGTCATCTTCTCTCTGTTTGCCTTTGGGTTTAGAGGAGCTTCTGTCAGCAAAATTGGATGCTCTTCAGGGGCAACACGCAGCTCATTGTAGAAGGTGTGATGCCAGATTTTCTCCATGTCATCCCAGTTGTTCACAATACCATGCTCAATGGGGTATTTCAAGGTCAAGATACCTCTTTTTGACTGTGCCTCGTCACCCACATAGGCATCTTTTTGGCCCATTCCAACCATGACACCTGTGTGCCGAGGGCGGCCAACTATACTAGGGAAAACTGCTCTGGGAGCATCATCACCAGCAAAACCAGCCTAGAGAGAGAGAGAGAGAGAGAGGCTTATTCTTTGAACAACTCATTTTTTGTGCTTACAAAATTGAATGGACAAAAGGATGAGCATCAAACCTTGACCATTCCAGTGCCATTGTCACATACAAGTGGCTGGATATCCTCACCATCAGCCATTGATCTGCACAAGGCAATCAGAAGCCATCTCAATCATTTACTTGTTACAGCAGAAATTTTGATCCTGTTTCTTGCTAGATAGCTTGCAAATAAGAAGAATGGTTGATGAACAAAAGAACACAGAACCACTTAAACCCAATTTTAAGTAACTGTTATTTCATTTCTACACCATGTGTTTCGTAACATTCTTCAGATATCTAATAAAAAAACTTAAAACAGCTTATGATAATCAAGTAAAAGGGGAAGTGCAGCTGCATATAGGAGGGCTTATCTCTAGCTCTAATAGTAGTAGGTATTTTCATCACGAATGAGGTTACTGGACAAAGGACAGACTGGCAAAGGAGTGACAATTTTGAAGAAGAAAGCACATAACACTTCGATCACATTAATGGGCTCTTTATGCTTAAGAAACTAAAGAGAACAATAAGCTGACATAAGCTAGTGCCAGCAAGTAGTGGCATGCAACGTTCTGGTTCCTGCTAGCGAAAGGAAATCCTGAACAGGCTGTTTTTTTATATGTATATAAGAACCGGGCAGTTAGGTTCTACTATGCAGTACATGACTAACAAATGGCACATAGATTCTGACTAAACTTAGCAGTGTCATACACAGAAAAAATATTATTTTATTCTTAAGAAACAAAAAGAAAAGCTTGGCAGTGAAGGTACGACAAGAGGAATGCAAAACTCATAAACCATTATGAAAGCACAAGATCAAAAGTATAAATCATCGAGCATGATACATAGCAATCCACCCTAAAAATTTACACCTATTACTGTAACCGTTGGCGCTGAGGTGCTGAACGAAAATGCCTAACTAATTAACATTTAGCCTTTTCTTTTTCATAACGATGTTCCAAATAACCCGTCCCACTTGAAACCAACACCATGGGCGTTTGAATTAGGAGGATTTGGTTCGGATTTAGTTTAAATTTAAGCTAATCCTAGCCCAATCCCGCCATCCAGATTCCAGACAGATGATGCCTAATCCATTTCTTTTTCCAAGGATGCAATGATGCATCATTGAATCCTCGTAAGTATAGTTATTTTTCCCATTCTAACTAAGGGACTTCCACAATGGTAGCCTAGCAGATCCGATCAAGCTAGTCCCATCCACAGTAAGATTACTTCATTTTGCAACATATTACATGCCTAACCCCCGAACCAATAATCACTAGATTATCAAAATTCAAGCAGGAACCGAATTGAACCGAAACCAGTTTACAGAATGCAAACTGCGCAGTACTAATGACATGAACAGATCACATCTGTAAGATATCAAATGCCTAGTCCCCGATCCAAGGATCGCTAGATCAACCAAAACCGCAGCAAGCACGCACGAACTGAAACCAGTTCACAAATTGCGCGGAGCACTAATGACACGGGCAGATCCACACGCGGACGAAATCGCACATCAAGACAAAAAAAACAGCCCATCGCGCTCCAGGGCAAGCGATGGCATCGACAGATCCACCCCGAACGACCTCACCGAGGCCGCCAAAAAGACAAGAACAAAGCATAACGATGCAGCAGATATAAATAGGGAGCTACAACGAGACTGATAGCGATCAGATCCGCGCGCGCTCGGAGCAGAGACGCGGGGAGCGAGAGGGTTGCGTGAGAGATCGGACCTTGGCGAGCGTGACGGCGGAGGAGGAAGCGGAAGTGACTGGTGGGAGAGAGCAGCAGTGGAGGAGACTCACTGGAGAAGACGAGCCCCCTCTCCCCTTGGTTGTGTCGCGTTAAATGGAAAATTTAACTTTTTGCCACTCTTATCATTGCCACCTACTCAAATGCCATCCTCTACAATGCAATTAACTTTTTGCCACTCTCCAGCCTCCGTGGCGCCTACGTGGCCGCCAAGTCACGCCCGCGCCGGCCACGCCCGCGTCGGCCGCGCCCGCGCCGCCGCCCGGTCGCGCCCGCGCCGCCGCCGGCCTGCCCGCGCCTCCCCGCGCCGCCGCCGGCCTCCCCGCGCCCGCGCCCGCGCCGCCGCGCGGCCTCCCCGCGCCGTCGCCGGCCTCCCCGCGCCCGCGCATGCGCCGCCCGGCCGCGCCCGCGCCGCCGCCGGCCTCCCCGCGCCCGCGCCTGCGCCGCCCGGCCGCGCCCGCGCCGCCGCGCGGCCTCCCCGCGCCGTCGCCGGCCTCCCCGCGCCCGCGCATGCGCCGCCCGGCCGCGCCCGCGCCGCCGCCGGCCTCCCCGCGCCCGCGCCTGCGCCGCCCGGCCGCGCCCGCGCCGCCGCGCGGCCTCCCCGCGCCGTCGCCGGCCTCCCCGCGCCCGCGCCTGCGCCACCCGGCCGCGCCCGCGCCGCCGCCCGGCCTCCCCGCGCCCGCGCCTGCGCGCGGGGAGGCCGGCGACGGCGCGGGGAGGCCGCGCGGCGGCGCGGGCGCGGCCGGGCGGCGCAGGCGCGGGCGCGGGGAGGCCGGCGGCGGCGCGGGCGCGGCCGGGCGGCGCATGCGCGGGCGCGGGGAGGCCGGCGACGGCGCGGGGAGGCCGCGCGGCGGCGCGGGCGCGGGCGCGGGGAGGCCGGCGGCGGCGCGGGGAGGCGCGGGCAGGCCGGCGGCGGCGCGGGCGCGACCGGGCGGCGGCGCGGGCGCGGCCGACGCGGGCGTGGCCGGCGCGGGCGTGACTTGGCGGCCACGTAGGCGCCACGGAGGCTGGAGAGTGGCAAAAAGTTAATTGCATTGTAGAGGATGGCATTTGAGTAGGTGGCAATGATAAGAGTGGCAAAAAGTTAAATTTCCCGCGTTAAATACGCCACGGAAGGGACACTGTTCATAGACTTGTAAAACTGTTTTTCTAGTTTAAATAGTTTTTCTATAGTTTGTATCTAAGATCTATTAATTGATTATAGTATATATATTATAATAATTTTATTTATAACGATAAAATCATATGTAAATATTTTTATAAATTTTATTATTATTATTTATAAACTAAAAGCTAAAGGCTACTTGAATGGCCTAACGGACAAATACGAGCTTGGTGGAGACGTGGAGTTGGGCCATCTCTTCGCCGTTTCCCCTTCCTACGGATTTCAAAAATTAAAGATTTTGAAAGGGTTATGTTGCACTAGTGTCTCGAATCGTCTATGCGTCTTACATCAGAACCGAAAATGAAATGCAAGGGCTAATATTTTGGTACATCACATCTGCTTCCTATATTACTTTTTTCGATAACACACAAAAAGACTTGCGTGTGTGTCATTTTTATTTTCTTCTATACAAAAAAAAAACATTCCTATCGCGTGCTGGTGCTAAACCATTGCAATGGTCAAAGGCGTTCCAATGGTCATGGACAGCTGTTGTAAAACTTGATTTGCTCTCAGCTTACGATGTCCAAAGTTTTGCACCACCTTTCTCTAACCCTCCAATCATCGTTATAGATAGAATCTATTGCTTCTGCCAGCAAAACGCAATCGCTAGAATTCGCTGATGAAAATAGACGAGAATCATACGTATACATAAGGACATCTGTAGTGTATGAAAAGAGGAGGTCTTAAGCCACCTTAAGGTCGACCTTATACATTACAAGGGTGACCTTAAGCAGACCCTAAGCAAAAAAAGCTTAAGCCTGGTCCTCAAGCTAAAGATCTGGCCATAAGTATTAAAATACAATTTTTCTTTATCTGCCAAGTGAGACCGTCTTAAGGCCCCTTAGGTTATATACACTATGGAGTTGGTCTTAAGGTTTAGATAGGACCCACCTTAAGACCCTTTGGGTTATATACACTGCAGATGCCCTAAGACGGACAACATATATACATGCAATGTAGGCTTCTAGACTTCCCCTAGCGTGGCACTTTAGGTCGCTAAATTTTAGAGCCGATAAAGATGGGTCTGTCTTTTTTTCGCTTGATGGTTTTTGTTATGATTTATAGTTTTTAGTTACGATCGATAAATAGTAATGACTGGTAGAGAAGTTGTTTTGTTCTTTGTGGATGTTGAATTTTTGATGAGTAAACTAAAATACGCCAGAATGTAAAAATAAATACGGAAAGAAATGTACGTACATAGCCAGCTTGTTCATTGATCATGCATGTAGCGTTCAATTATGTACGCATGAAAGAAAAACAAGAGCTTTGTTAACAGAGCCATTCCGTTTGCACAAGGCCACCGCAATGTCATTTGAAATAAACAGGACAGTAAACTACGGGCTTGCAACATTGACATCCATTGTAGGGGTACAGTAATCATACGATGTTACAAGCATGCGTACAAGCGAGCATACCACCACGACGTACGTCCATGTGGGGCGTACGTAATCGTACATGTGGGGGAGTGTACAGGTGTGGTCCACCAATGATATGGAATGCACTATATGGTCGAACTAGAGGGCCACTGTCTGTTGCAGCAGGAGGAACCACAACAAGCAAGATTGTCGCACATAGGTTTACATCGAATTGAAGAAACTAATGGTCTACGGGACAAATAAACGATCCAATAAATAAACGATACCACAGCAGGCCGAACTGCATGCTGCTAGAGAGCGCCTCACAAGTACCTAGGGGCTCCTTGGGAATGAAAGATGGGTCACATCCTGCGTAGCCAGTTAGCACGACCTTCCATGGTACAAAAACCCGTGAAAACATCTCTATACCTCTTGTCCATCAGCATCGTCGATGCGTAGAAATGCTCATTCGTGGCCTCCTGGAACCCATCGCTGACGACCACCTCCATCAACTAGTGAACCTCCATGCGATCTATGTCGGTGTTGTCCCCAGGTACGGCTGGACGGGCCTAGCTCACGAACTACTCGTACACGTTGGCAATTCGTCTCAAGCACTCGTCCACAGTGCTGCCCCAGCTCTTCTTGAACTTGGGTCCTGACGTTCGGGCTAGTGGCTCGCCGCTGCACTTTCGGGACAAGCTGCCAGGCAATAGGAGGTCGATGACATGCACTTTGCCGCACACGGGGAGCTCGACGAGGTGTCCGGCCGAGCTCTTGCCTCCACATGACGTCGAAGGGGCAGAAAGCTGGTGAGGGGATGACTGCACAGGACAAGGAGAGGATGGAGCGTTCAATGCCGACTCGGAATGTACGGGAGAAGTAGCGTCAGACGTTGAGGTGGAGGACGACAAGTCGACTACCGCCGGTTGGGGCTCGGACGGTGACGCCGATGCCAGCTAGGAGGGGGAAGCCAAAGGTAGGGATCTGGTGGGGGGACGGCTAGGGGACACTGGCCTAGTGTCGGGGGGGGGGGAGGCAGGGGAATAGGGGAGAGGCGGGCGGGGGGAGGGTGGCGGTCGTCGGATCTTCAGGGGGTGGTGGTCGTCGGATCTGCAGGGGGTGGCGGTCGTCGGATCTGCAGGGGGTGGCGGTCGTCGGATTTGCAGGAGGGGATGGCGGTCGCCTGATCTGCAGGAGGGACGGGGGAGGGTGAGGGATGGCGGACGCCGGATCTAGGGGCGGGTGACGCCGGGCACCGGATCTGGAGTTGGGGTGGCCGGCAGACACTGATCTGGAGGAAGGCAGGGACAGAAGCCAGATCTGTGCAGTTCAGGACAGAGGATAGGGCGATAAAAAGGTGGCTTGCAACTTTTTACCCCCCTCCGAAAGCTGTTTCATTCGCTCCAGCTTCCGGCTTATCTAGGGCGAAGCTGAAATTGGAAGCTGCCCCTAGAAGCCGGATCGAACAGGCCCTAGTTCTTTTGGGCTTTTAGCTTTTGGCTTTCTAAAAGTCGAAACAAATGGGTCAACCTCTTAAAGCGAATTCTTCAAATGGCTTTTCAAGCCTAAAACCATGTACGATGTCCGCTGCTGTCTCGAAAAGTATAGATAAAAACCATCAGCCGCAGCTAAAATCATAAACCACAGTTTAAAAGAACATAATCATAGCCTAACCGTGCAGCATATGAGGATTAAGGTAGAATAACCCAACACTTCAACCAAAGTCCAAAGATTAGCAAGAAAATATAGTTGTCTATTCTTTTTTGCTTGGGATTATGGCTTTTGGCTGTGGTTTATATCTTTTAGGTTGTTTATGAGAGAAAGCACAGAGTAACAGAAATTTGCATGTGGTTTTAGCCAATATAAATAAAGTTAGTATAGTGCGTATTACAATAAACTTGTAGACCTCGCCTTAAAAAGATACTTCATTTGAAAGCTATTTACTATAGAAAAATCAAAAAACAACTTTTAAAAGCTAAAAAGAACACCCGGTGGAAATGGACATGCAATACGAGGCCGGCCGACGTCGCCAAGACTCGGCGTTGCTTCCTAACAGCAGACCGGCGTCGCGTTTGTGAAATGTAAATGGAAACTGGAACACAGTGAATGGCAAAATCAACCAGTAGTCCTTTCATTGATCATTGATATGTATTTATACATGCCGTACGGACGCCATGGAAGCAACTGCTCCATGGAGTAGTCGGTTAGAATGAGAGAGATAGATGGACTGCAGACGGTTCCTGGATGAGATCATCCGTGCAACTTCTCAAGTTGTAACAGCGTTGTCCGGGCCATCAGCTTCAAGCAATGCCGCTCATCTGTCATTTTTCAGAGAAATTCAATGCGTTTTTGGTTCCATGCGTGGTCACATAAATAGAAGCTGGAAAAGAAGAAGAAGAAAAATCAGAGAGGAATTGGCGCGGCTTCAAAATAATTTTCCCCCTCATTGATTAATACTTTGATCTCATCATCTGCATCTTTTTTGTTTTGTTTGAAGGTATCATCTGCATCTTGTAGCAAAAAATTTAGAACTTGGACGGCAAGAGCACGTCACTGGTTTGGTACAAATCAGCCCAATGACTAATGAGGATGCTGTTGCAGGCAGCTGAGTTCAGAGTTCAGACATACATGTAGCCTGATCTGATGCACTTGAGAATTTCAGTTTCAGAAGCTCATGCCAGGAAAGACAAACAAGGCTTACTCCTCTGGTAGGATCAAAACACCAGAATAATCTGATCCTGATGCCAATTTCGTGGGTCCATGGCATATCTCGGACTTTTTGAAGTTGCAAACTAAGATCTTAGTGGGTGAAGACTTTGACAAATCACATAAAGGAACTCTGACAATGCGCCTGCTCGCCACAAGTGGCTAACATATAACAGGTTGTTCGGTTCAACAAGGAGAATAGAATACATAGCAATGTTTATTCCCAGGAGAATTGGCCACTCAGCTTAGTTCTTGTTATCTTTGTTTGATAGAAAAAATTGTTACTTTCAAGAACTGATAACAACTAGAAATCAAAACCTGTTTGTGGCTTGTGGCACAAAACAAAACCGAGGTCTCTGCAAATGGCACTCTACACCATACTACAAGTCTACAATTACTTCTGTAATCTAACAACTACCCCTCTATGAGCAGACATCGAGTACTGTACTGTACTTCCTCAGAAACAAGACAACTAAAGCAACAAGACAAACTGAGCAGATTTCAATGGAACTTGAGAGTGATCCTTGGCATAGCACCAAATGGTTTCCTCCGATGTAACGACGACAAAACAAGAGGAACCTGAGGACAAATATAAAGATGCCCCCGATGAATCACACACACAACAATAAATCTTGAACAAAGATATAACACGATCATATATAAGAACCTGACAGGGTGACGAGTTCTGCACTTCTGCTCTCTGAGAACAAAGCAATATGGCTATCTTTGGAGCTCCTGTGCTTCTAGCAGTTGCAGTAGCTTGCGGTCTCATCTGGTTGAGGTCAAGGAGGTCTTCGAAGGAGATGAGAGACATCCCAGGAACAATGGGCTGGCCTGTCATCGGCGAGACCGTCTCCTTCATCTCCGACTTCTCGAGCCCGGCCGGCATACTGAGCTTCATGCGTGACAGGCAGAAAAGGTAACTTACAGACTATCAGTCATGCAATGAGAAGCTCCAAATTCAATGATAATACGATGATATGAACACAAGCTAATTTGTGAGTTTGTTTGATCTGATCAGGTTTGGCAAGGTGTTCAAGACATACGTGCTGGGAAGGATCACGGTGTTCATGACAGGGAGGGAGGCGGCCAAGATCCTGCTGTCCGGGAAGGACGGCGTGGTGAGCCTGAACCTGTTCTACACCGGCAAGCAGGTGCTCGGGCCGACGAGCCTACTCACCACCAACGGCGAGGAGCACAAGAAGCTCAGGAGGCTCATCGGGGAGCCACTCTCCATTGACGCACTCAAGAAGTACTTTGACTTCATCAACGAGCTGGCCGTCCAGACGCTGGACACATGGCTTGGCAGGAAGGTCTTTGTGCTAGAGGAGGCCTCATCTGTAAGCACAGAAGCATCCAACTGTATATTGAATTCTTGCACAAGATCATCACATTCTCTGCACAGTTATACTTGCTCTTGATTAATTTTTGGTTTCTTGGTTTTGTCAGTTTACGCTGAAAGTGATCGCGAACATGCTGATGAGCTTGGAGCCAGAGGGAGAGGAACAGGAGAAGTTCCGCGCCAACTTCAAGATCATATCGTCTTCATTTGCATCCTTGCCTCTGAAACTCCCAGGAACAGCTTTCCACCGCGGCCTCAAGGTATTTTTAGATGGGGATCTTCATCATATACCCTCCCTTGAATTGGTGATTTCAGGATTTACCCTCCCACCTCAATGACACGTGGGATCATCATAAGTCACTGACACGTGGGTCAGGAGGGTAAATCCTGAATTTCCATCTATGAGGAGGGTATATGATGAATAAATCATTTTTAGATCAGTGGACATATAAACTTGTTCTGCTTGTATGATCAAAAGATGGTTGCTAACATTTTTATTATCAATTGATCAGGCTAGGAACCGGATGTACGAGATGCTGGACTCGGTGATTTCCAGGAGAAGGGAGGACGGCGAGATCCGCAACGACTTCCTTCAGACACTCTTGAGGAAGCACGCCAAGGACGGCGCCGATGACGACGGCAGCAACGCGGATAAGCTCACGGACTCGCAGCTCAAGGACAACATCCTTACCCTGCTCGTCGCCGGGCACGACACGACGACGGCGGGCCTGACATGGCTCATCAAGTTCCTCGGCGAAAACCCTGAAGTCCTGCAGAAACTAAGAGTAAGTTTGTCTGAGTTGATTCAGGTTGTTTCAGATTCAGGTTTCTCAATACAAGCGGCAGCTTCTCCGATTAATTATACGACCAATCCTCGCAGGAAGA
The DNA here is from genome assembly GCA_017311315.1 of Dendrocalamus latiflorus. NCBI lineage: Eukaryota > Viridiplantae > Streptophyta > Magnoliopsida > Poales > Poaceae > Dendrocalamus > Dendrocalamus latiflorus. Next base: position 1,740,112 of record CM029611.1, read on the forward strand.
GCATCTGGAGATTAAAGAGAGGCTAAACGGAACATCACATCTCAGATGGTCAGATGTGAATAACATTCCTTACACCAACAAGGTGAGCTCAGGGAGATCATTTTTGCCTTTATTCAGGTGCATTCCTCTGAAGATCAGTACCGCAACTTCGCTACTGACACATGCCACCATTGCAGGTGATGAACGAGACGCTGAGGAGAGCAACCATCTTGCCATGGTTCTCAAGGAAAGCTGCACAGGACTTCAGCATCGATGGTAAACTAGCAGCATCTGGACTCCACACACTTGCAGTTACAGTAGCACTACTTTGGATACTGGTAAATGGAAGCTTGGATACGCAGGGTACGACATCAAGAAGGGCACGTCGGTGAACCTGGACGTGGTCTCCATCCACCACGACCCGGCCGTCTTCGCCGACCCGGAAAAGTTCGATCCCAACAGATTCGACGTAAGTTCGTCGCAAGCCAAGTGACCGTGCAGCACGAGCTGCTAGCTGATGTAAAGCACCGGACATGCACACTGTTCTGATGAGTTCTTTCGTTCGCTGCGATCTATCTACGCACGCAGAGCACGCTGAAGCCGTACAGCTTCCTGGGCTTCGGCAGCGGGCCGCGGATGTGTCCGGGGATGAACCTGGCGCGGCTGGAGATCTGCGTCTTCATCCACCACCTCGTCTGCAGATACAGGTAATTAACTAGCGGCAGCTACAGGAAATGGCGTCGATCGCTAGCTGCTTTCGCAAGCTGCAGGTGACGTTTGCATCTCGCGTTTTGTCGCAGCTGGAAGCCGCTGGAAGAGGACGACTCGGTGCAGCCAACGCTGGTCCGCATGCCCAAGAACAAGTACCCCATCGTCGCCACCGCGCTCTAGCGAAACAGGAGCCTCCACGACGGCACATATATAGCCTCCGCTCCAAACGGCAATAGCTTTTTAAAACGTGCTGTTTTTTTAATTTAGTTTTTCTACTTTTTTTATTATTAATAAAGGTATAACGGTGTCTTTTATTTTTTTTCCTTTAATTGAATACATCAAAAAAGCTAGTAGCTACTACACTGCAACATAGCACTCCTATGATCTCGGCTCGTGCAATATATCCACGATGAGCGCTGCTCGTGTAGCTTCCGCATACTGAAACGAACTGAGATACTGTTATCATACAATATTGGCATGTTCTTTTTAGCTGTGGCTTTGACTTTTAAACTGTTCATATGAGGGATTACAAAGTAACAGAAACTTACGTGCGGTTTTTACCGATATAAATGAAGTCAATACAGTATATACTATAATTAACTAGTAGACCTTATCTTAAAAAGATACTCCGTTTAAAAGTTAGTTACTATAGAAAAGTCGAAAAACAGCTTTTAGAAGCTGGAAAGAACGTGGTCGTTATGTGTAGCTTTGCAGTCGAGCAAACCGCTACATCAACATTTTATCGACGAACTATTACGCGAAATTTCAGGCTATTTTTGTCAGCTAAGGCATCAGCATATGCTGCCCCAGGAAATGACAACTATGATCAGTAGCCGGTCACCACTCACCGTACATGAAACATACGAAGCACAGACATGGATACCAACGTTTTCTGTGGCAAAGTACGGATACCACCCAATCATGCCCACAACAGCTAATGAGACCACAAGTTAAACATAGATGAGCGGAGAGAGCGGGAGATAAATCTTAATAAGCAGTTAACAAGCACTCTTTTGAGTACAAAACCACACAGACAATTCGCAGTCAACCAATGTTATCGCATCAAAGATCAATGTTACAACCCGTGTAGTGGAACAGGAAAAATATACCCAAATTCTAAAGACCAAATATATACTATCTGATGGCCAGGTAAAACGAGAGTACACCTTTCATTGTTATACTAGTATGTTGCTAATGAAACTTATCATCGTCGAAATTCCCCTCACAAGAGTAGGAGCTGCTACTCCAGTGGCGAAATGTCAAGAGAACAACAACCAGGTAGCTAGCATCGCTCAGGCTGCATAATCATGATCCCTGGCTGCTCTCACAAGGAGTGGCACATCTCAAGAAACAAAGCAACAGCAGCCACTCCGGTGGTCCAGTGTCAAAGCATTAGGAACAATCACCAGGTAGCAAAGACAACCAAGAGACACAAAGGCAGAAGCATTATATATTGGAACCAACTAACAAACCCTTGGTTATTAGAGAACAATTCGCCTGAATAATACGGGACAACTGAAATGATCTTAGGATGGCAGTAACCAATCCGGAACAAGAGAACAAAGAACCCAAAACAAGCCTGCCAAAACAAAACAGTCATTTGAGAATGATAGGCCAACACAATCAAAGATAAAAGGTTTTGAAAAAAATTACCAGTTCATATCCCCTTATGGATGATTCATCACTTGCCTTGGGAAGAGATGACAAGAACCAGAGATAGTTTTCTTGTGGTGTTTCAAGCAAAGTTTAGTCGATCATTTCCTCCCACAAGAGAACAGAAACAAGAACACGATATACCAGTTGAACCCCACATACAGAGGTGCTACGCCGCATAAGAACAACCAACATGACAGAGCATCAACACACAATGCGACCAAAGCCACCTTTTAACCAAGCAAGAATCACCCAATAGCATATCAAGCAAACATGTAGGACCAAGCCAAGCACTATGACCAAGTCATATGCCTGGCAATAAGCAGAAAACAATAATAAGCAGGTCAGTAATATGGTCTATAACAAAGTAGCTGCTTTCTCAGGGTACATCATAGTTCTCCAACCACATGATCACAAAGTCCCAAACACAAGGAAACACACCTCATAATAATAGACAGACTTTCATACCTGGATGAAACATACTTCTCAAGATATGTGCCATCAGTAGGGACCAGATCGGTCACGATTGTAACGGTCACCACCACTTCCACTGTAGCTACCACCATCTCGGCTACGACCAGAATATCGGTCACCACCACGGTCAGATCCATAACGACCACCACCACCATACCTATCATCTCTGCCACCATATCTGTCACCTCTCCCACCATCCCCAGATGGGCACTCTCTAGCAAAGTGGCCTGGTTTTCCACACTTGAAGCAATCCCCACCACCTGAGCCACGTGGTGCACGCCCACCACTGCCACCATAGTCACGGCCACGGTCATAACGAGATCCACGCTCACGATCATAATCACGGTCACCATTACGGTCTCTGCCAGGTCCTTGTGGCTGAGCTTTATCAACAGTGATGGCCCTGCCATCCAAGTCCAATCCATTCATTCCCTCAATAGCATCTTCCATGGCTTTCTTCTCATCGAAAGTCACAAAGGCAAAACCACGTGATCGGCCAGAAAACTTGTCAAGAACCACCTGCATATTACCAGAAGAGCAAACCAAACACAAACATAAGCCAATAAAAGCCATGATAAACAATAAGTGCAAAGCGAAATTTTAGAAACATGTAATTGTTGTAGTTTTGAAAGTTACAAATGCTGAATCATTCGGTCAACCTAGACGAGGCCAATATATTTCCCAAAATTTTCAGGGACTAAAAACAGGTCAACCAAAGAACCTGAAAAGACAATATTGGGAACAATATGTATTAATCTGTCATCTTATTTCTTACAACTCTATAGCAACAATATTGGACACCGCTCGACAAACTTAATGAATTTATATACATTCATCAAAGACAAAATAACTGTCTCCCGACATAGTCAGGTTAGCAGGCATAACTTTGAAGCATAGTCACTCTATCAATGGTTTTTTTACCGCTGGGTGTAGGGTCAACAAAATTATTCAGGTTTCCGACATTCTTGATTTGTAAAGATGGTTAGATATACACAAAAGTATCCCCAGCCACAGTTATGAAAGCAATATCCAAGAATATCACAAAAAGAGTATTCCTCCATAAAAACAATAAGGGATTCTCCATGTCACCTTGGCCTCGGTGAGGTTGCCAAATTTGCCAAATGCATCCTTGAGGCTTTCATCGGTTGTCGACCAGGACAGATTCCCAATGAAGCAACGGTACTCCTCTAAATCCGCCATCTCTAAGCAGAAAAACAAACGCATTCAGCATATGGGCAAGTAAAATATCAGCACGTATCAAAAGAGTGCGATACAGATTCTACAGTGATTAACAAGCATTCCGGTCACTTACTGTACTTCCTAGCACAGCAAAGGGTTGCATCTTAACCAGCACAAATTTTAGCTATGATATTTTTAGACGTATAGTATATTTTGCAAATCAGTTTTTTTAGACAACAGAAAACTTTCCCGTCTTGCACTGGAAGCAGAATAGCAAAACAGAGAAACTGAATTGCATATGAATTAACCAAACAGAATGTAAACAAGCACCATGGCTCACAGAAATTGGTTAAGTTAGTTTCCCTCTACTAATTTGCAGAAAATTAGACCAAACTCAACGCAAATCTGCAGAAGACTACCTTAATTTCTTCAGTTTATTCTGACAGAAAACCATGGTGAATTCAAAAGAACAACCCAGGCAAAGGTAAACTCTCTAACCATAGGAGCGTACGCATATAACTTACAAATATATATTTCCCATAGGGGGGTCTGTGTTAGATGCAAAATAAACCGTAAGCAAGCTCCAGATTAGAACTGAGCAACAGGTCGGAATTCTAATAAAGTCTAAACAGATCCGACTCTAGAATCGTAGATGCGAAGCATACAGGAACGGAAAACAGACAGCACGTAAACGGAGGTACTAGCTACCACAACTACTAATTACATCGGGGCTTCAGAGAGCGAAGCTGGCAGCACGGTCGTACCAGATCGAGCAAAAGAACGAAGTGAAGAGAGGACAATTTCAGAGCGCACGGAGGGCAGATGTACCTGTGAGGAAGACGAAGGATGTAGGTCGTCGTGCCGTCGGGCTTTATAGGGGAGGGAGATGGATGGGGAATACTAATCCGGTCCCGGGCCAGAGTAGGAAGGAAGCGGACAACCCTAAATCCCAGCGCCGCGGCGGCGGCGCGAGATATCTCCAGACAGGTGGGCCCCGGGCCCAGTATGGATCGGTGATGCTGGGCCCAGTATGGCGTAGCTCGGTTGGCTAGAAACGTGAGTGAGCAGCCGGTCAGGCTCGATCCCAGGGTGTGCGTGTTTAGTGGGATATCACGTGCTCATGTTTCGAAGTTTATTAAGTTTCTGATTAGATCTTAGTATATGTAAAGTACATATGTGTGTATGTGGTGTGTGTGCGTTGTGTGCGTCTATTTTATACCCCTTAAAAAATATTATCCTAAGATATAATTTCTGAAAAAAATTGTGTTGTTAATTTAAAGCCGAGTAAAGTCCATTACCGGTCCTTAAACTTTTTATGCTGTGTCATCCCGGTCCATAGACTTTCAAAGTGTGTCATTCCGGTGCCTAAACACTCTTTGGGTCTCAAAAGTAGCCCGTTACGGGTCTTGGCTGTGTCATCCCGGTCCTTAAACTTTTTATGCTGTGTCATCTCGGTCCATAATTGTTACCACAGTAATGGCACACTTTGAAAGTCTATGGACCGGGATGACACACTTTGAAAGTCTATAGACCGGGATGACACAGTATAAAAAATTTAAGGACCGGTAATGGACTTTACTCTTTAAAGCCCAACGAGGGAAGGAAATTCTCCCTTTCCTTCACCAATGTTACCATCCATGAGAGCACGGATCGGCAAGTCTGCATTCTTCAGGGTTGCAATTCCACACAAACGACTCCATCTTTTCATGATGACCTATTGGAAAAAATATGTGAGGATTTAAGTATTTTCACATTGGCTTATATTTTCTAGTTCTGCTTAGAAAAGTCAGAAGTCAATATAAATACTCAGTTTTTAAAATGCCTTTATCACTCCTCTTGTTCTGAAAATACGGCAGGAGTCACAAGTGCATTACGCACCCACTCCTCTTGCTCCCGTATTGCGCACTTATTTTTTTCTTCCATCGCTCGTTCTTCTTTCTAAAAGACACTTCTTTTACTATTATTTATTTTCATATAAAAGTCATTGGCCATATCTAGAAACAGGGGCGGATGCACGTTGAGCAATAGGGGGCATAGGCCCCAGACCGATTTTAATTTTTGTTGTTCAGAGTCTAAATTTATACAATGCGTGCCCTACATGACAAAAACTAAGTGCCCCATAAGTCAAGGATTACATCTATCTAAAAGAAACAAACCTTAAACACGTTGACAAACAGGAGGAGAAAAGAAAAACATGTAAGACGTTGACAAAGCAAGACACTCCTAAAAAATACATGTAAGTTGAAGTTGGTATGACACAGTATATCAACCGACCGTGAAAAGAGAACAAAATAACATGAGCTACTTGAACTGATTAAGCGTGGGCCACCAGCCAGTCTAGCCCCAAGCCAGCATCAGCTAAAGACCCAATCCAACACCAGCCCTAAACCAACCAAGTAGCCAACGTCAGGTTCAAACAACACTTTACCTACCTTCCCCTATTCCCCACGCGGTGCGTCACACACACAACTTTTCGTATGCAGTGGTGACAAGACCGACGTCAGAGCTGTCGTCATCTGGGAGCACGCTGATCACTTCTTGCCTGCGCCTGCGTGTATCGGATGGTATAGTTAGATTTCTCGCTTTGTTAATCTCATTGCATGTGCATGCAAATGGAGTAAATCTCGATTTATGTATGATGTATATAGTATGGCCAATGGTCACGATAATAGGTGAGGCCGCCCACTCATCGTCTTGTCCCGATTCCTTGCTTTCAAAGTTCAAATGGTCAATGATCATCATAGTTAACGAAGTAACAATCAGCCAACCAAAATATATACTAAAGTTTGTGGTTTAGATTTTATGGTTTTAATTTTATGATCGTTAAAATATTTATGGGTTAGGGATTTAATATTATAATGCCCTATTTTGATTTGTGTAACAATTGAATTAAAAAAATTTATAATGTATTTCAATATTTAATTCAGTGTGTTCTAATTTTTAATAATTATCATCTCTCTATGTCAGGTAGTCTGTACTCATAAAGTGATTTCTAAAAAGAAAGGCACCAGATTCAAGTGCAAATGCTATGAATATAGAAAATCCATAAATCAATTGGGAATAGGAGAATTAGTTTGATTAAGGGAAAAGGAAAAAAAATAGATGGCTATCTTTCCAATTAGAAAGATACGGTAAGAAGAAAGTAATTGGTTAATTGGTCTTGCCAACCTTGCATATATGATTTTTCATATATAATATACAATATTTAGAAAAAAAAGAGAGAAGATTTAACTTTGCATGGTTTGATCAATATGACAGTTAGATTAAGTATAGGAAGTTTAAAGGTATAAAATTTAGAATATATTATTATTTACTATATTATTAATGACGTATCGATAGGTACATGTGTATATAGCATGAGAGTTACTGATATTTTTCTTCGAGATCCGTCACTGGCCGGATAGGCAGGCTCAATTAGAGCATCTCCAATAGTGACTTATGAGCTATCTCTAAGCATATTATTTTATATTTTAATAGAAGAGAGAGAAAAGCTAGCTCTTGATCAAGAGCTAGTCTCATACACATATTCCAAGATTATGTGAGAGTGTCATATGAGGCTATTTATGTTATAAGCTATGTGCTAAAAGTTAATACTATTAGAGAAGTTGTCTTAGAGCTAGTAACTAGCTCATACTGTTGGAGATGCAACACCACTTGACGCAGCCAGCTCGACACCTCTGTCACCGTGCAAAAAAAAAAAGACCAAAACCAAGTGCTTAGCACTACCATAAGATCCTTAAGGGCATGTACAACGCGTCGACACGAGCCGTCTGTATATCGCACTTTTTGCAAAAAAGCCCTTCGTGAGCTGGGAGCAGGGCGAGGTCGTCGTCTCGCGAGGCGACAATGATGGCTCGTGCTCCCAGGCTCCAAGCGACGAGGAGGGCGCGCTGTACAGGGTCGTCGCCTCCAAGCGACGAGGCGCGGATCCGGCTGCGGCGCGCGGGAGAATCCGAGCTACGCGCCAAAATCCCCACCCATCGTTGGTCGCGGCGGCAACGGCGAGACGGCAATCCCCATCTCCTTCGGTCACGGCAACGGTGCTGCGGCGGCACCTGTCTCGCTTGGTCGTGGCCACGGCGCAGCGCCGCCTCTCGTCCCCGTCGCTGAGGGCGTACCTCACGCCGGCCTTCGACGCCGTCGCCGCCGGCGAGGGATGCATCCCCGGGTCCTCTTCTTCTTCGTTGTCGTCGGGCGGGCTGGACCTTGGGTTTGACGCCTCTCTTCTCCGCTTCCGCCGCGCCTGCATCTCCGCGTCCACCGACCTGGAAGGCCGCCTCCTCCTCTACTCGTCACAGTCGCCGCTTGCGCGGGCGGTGTACCCTGCGGCGGACGATGAGGTGCTGGTCGCTGGCGGCGGACGCTATGGCTTCAAACTACAGGTAATTACGCTTCTCTAGATCTAGTTTCACTGACATAATTGCTTGTCATTCCCTTTGCTCGTTGTTCTTGCTAGCAGATAATTTCTGATGTATCATATACTAGACTTGTGTTTCTGCTCTTCTAGAAGTGGAGAGATAATTTTGGATCTGGTACTATTATTAGCTTCATTGCAAAAGTGCTTGTCATTCCCTTTGCTCGTTGTTCTTGCTAGCAGAGAATAAGAATTTCTGATGTATCATATACTAGACTTGTGTTGTCTGCTCTTCTATAGAAGTGGAGAGATAATTTTGGATCTGGTACAATTATTAGCTTCAGTGCAAAATTGCTCTCATTCCCTTAGCTAGTCGTTCTTGCTAGCCAGATAAAAAACAATTCCTGATGTTTCAGATACACATGACTCATATGGATTTGCCATTGTAATGTTGTTGTAAGCAAGTTGATCTACCATTCTACCTGCGGAACATTGGCCTTGTTTTTAATCTAGTAATGCTGTTAGGATTCAGCACAAGAATTTTTCATTTCCTTGCCTTCTTATTTCTTACTAGCTGAATAGCAGGATTTTTTTTCCAGTATATTAGGTAAGACTGGATCAAGGTTCTAAAAATCGGTAACCGGTACTCGACAAATCACCCACCTAGTAGTAATCAGTTATAGATCAGTATATTTGAATCTAAAGAATGATATTGGTAGATAATTAACTTTATGCCCTTTTGATTATATATATTGTACTACTGCTGCTTACCTTATGTTCAGGTCTTAATTTGGGTGGAGATTGTCATCATATATTGCACTCCTGAGTCAGTTTGAACATGAGAACATAGTACAATATTATGGAACTGACAAAGTAAGTTGCTCATCTTGCGATCATGCATCATTTTGTTGAAATACTATGTGCTATTGTACTGTATACTGGATGGCACCTGAGGTATACAGCCATACTCTACTTGGTTTGCACGTGTCCTTTCCATATGTACACAAGGAATTCTGCTTGGTTAGCTTCCTTCCTGTGAATTCACTATGGACAACAATATCTCAATTACACCTAACATTTGCTCCTGCACGTATCTGATGAATATTGTGCTTCGCAGAGGTGCTTCGGAGGAATTCCGCTATCAAAGCTCGGCCAACACATAGGCAACTCAAGAAGGATCTAATCGAGCACATATGGTAGCGCTACGGAAACAAAGAAAATTAGACAAAAATGTTGCAATTATATATAATATATCATTTATATTGATGCTTTTAAAAAAATATTGTAATCATGTTCATCTTATTTGAGCTTGATCCGTTTTCTATCAAATAGCAACACAATGGTATACAAAATAGTGTTCATGATTGATCTTGGCTACATGCAAAGCATTAAACAGCTTGCAGACAGTAAAACAGACTCTCCATTGTAGGACTTGTCTTTTTAACTGTCTGTATGTCAGATTCTAGGCTCTTACAGACGACCCCTGTCTGTGGGTTGTACATGCCCTAATACACCCCGACCCAATCCGGTCGCTTCCTTTCCCATCACCATTTCGCCCAATCCATTTTATCTGCTCTTGACTCGCCCAAGTCTTCCCCTCGCTCCTCCATTAATAGTCCGCGAGGAGGACTAGCATCTTCGCATGGCCAGCCGCTGGTAGGTGATAGGTCTCCCACCCAACTCCCAAGATTCGTCTCCATCCACCACACCAGAGGCGGCCATGGGTTTCTATGAGGACTGGTTCAAAGACCGCGACTGCACCTGGAAGAAGTTTGCCATCTGGGCGGCGGGCATCGTCGTCGTCGGCGGTCTCATCGTCGTCCTCGTCTTCGCCTTCGCCCTCGTGTTCCCGCCCAAGGCCACCGCCGACGACGCCGTGCTGCAACGGTTCGCGCTCGCGCCGGGCTCGCCGGCGAGCAACTCCACCATGTCCTACAATGTCACGGTGACGCTGTCCCTGCGCAACCCCAACATCTACCGCGGCATCAACTACGACCCCTTGGCCGCGTCCTTCTACTTCAACGGCTCCCGCTTCGACGAGTCCGGCACCGTGCCGGCGTTCAAACACGGGGCAAGGAAGACGGCCACGTTCCACATCACGGTGGGCGGCGTCAACAAGCCCGTCAAGCTCACCGCGGCGGGCGTGTCGGATTTCAGGGCGGACAACGCGACGGGGAAGTTCGACGTGGAGCTGAGGCTGGACACGGTGATGCAGTACAAGGGGCGTAAGGCGCGGTGCCCGCTTGTCGTCATCTGCCCGCTCAAGCTGCAGCTCGTCGACCCGGAGGTCGCCGCCACCGCGTTCCAGAGGAACAAGTGCACCGTCCTCCGAGCCAAGAAGTCCGGATGCTAATTGCCGATGATTAGCTAGAGTTAATTTTCTGCTGTATAATTATGGATATTTACATCACCTTCTTTCTTTCTTTCTTGGTAGAGATTATTGCTGCTGTGTACGCTTGGAAGATTACATTTGGGAGTGGAGGTTGTCAATCTGAGTGAGATTCTCTGTAATTTTTGTGCTGTTGAGATGATTTGTTCAGACTTTAAGGCTGGAACTGTTCGTATAAATGTCTCTGCTGCCATTTTAAAAAACTTTATCCCCCATGTTGAGCTCGGTAAATAGCTGTTGAGTTAAGGGCTCAGCAGGACATCGGCTGGGGCGCACTGCTAAAAATATTGAGTAATTAATAATTAAATAGTGTTAATTAGTAATTAATTATACTAATTAGTGCTAAACATGAACTATTCGGTCACTGCCGATGTGTGGGGGCTCAGTAGGACGCTGTCGAGCCATAATTGCTCGATGTCAAGTTGTTATAGCACGGTAGAGATATGTTTCTCTTGCTGTGGCTACTAAGCTCGGGGGAGGGGTTAGATTTGCAAAACGGATGTTCGAATGCTAAATTTGAAAAAAAAATAGCTACAGTACCATTGTATGAACAATTCGAGGCTAAGTTGTTCAACCTTCTAAATCAGGGGTTGGCTTCATCGGCCCTAGCAAATGTAGCTAAACTACATTCATATTGCCTGCGATTGATGTTTTTTAGTTTAAAAATAAATAGTAGTGACTAAAAAGTGGTCTTTAGAAAAGTGAACGAGTGGTGAAAAAGTGAGAGATGCGCGTATGAGACGAGAACAGAGGAGTACGGTGCATGATGTGCTCGTGACTCCTACCTTATCCCCGAATTGAGACAAGATCAACAAGAACGGGGTGCGTGATGTGCTTGTGACTCCTGTCTTATCCCTAGAGTGAAAGGAGTGGGAAAACCGTTTCAAAAAATTAAGTGTTAAATATTGGTTTATGACTTCTCTAAGTAGACGAGAGAAGCAGAAATCAATACAATCAACGCCCCTTTTTTTGGCCTATGTCTCATGGCCTAATGATTTTTTCTAAATAAATAAATAAAATATTTTCTTTGTTGCCTTTTTGAAACGGCTTATCAGAATTTTTTAAAATAATTTATTGATATTTTATATAAATATTTATACTAAGGCTAAATGGCATTAGTCAGGCCTGAAAAGTAAGGTAGGAAGAACGATGGTTGGCCGTAAGGTAGGAAGAACGATGGTTGGCTTGTCGCCTTGTCGATGCTTGGTGACACGTTGACTTTTAGTTAGTGCGATCCATATCCACGTAGCAATTCTAATGGATAAGAGATGGCTCCGTCGAGTAAGACTACTAGCCTCATAGGCGCGGTGACATATCGCGCCAGCCATCGTGTGTACCGAATTAAAAGAGGCGATAATTCGCGAGGAGGGTTTTTAAAAAATCGAGGGCACATGTGTATTTTCAAAAAAAGCAAAAGGTCTTTTTCGTAAAAAATTCAGGACCTGTACGTAACTAAACGAGGACCCGTACGTAATTTAGAAAACCGCGGGGCGCTATCCTGCAAAAAATTCGGTGAAAAAAAACTGTCAGGGACCTTTTCGCGAGGAAAAAGGACCTCTACGTAATTTTCGAAAAACACAAGGAAAACACCTCCCCCGGCCGTACGGGAATTCCCCCGCCACGCGGCGGCTGGAGCGCGCGGGCGGAGTGACGTGGCCTTCCCTCCTGCGCGGAATCCCCCCGCTCGTATAGGCTGGGGATGCATGTGTTTTCCTCAAAGTAAGGCCCTTTCAAAAGTGTGGTGATTTCTTATCTTTCACTGAAATCACACAGTAACGGTTATTTGATTTTTCTAAAATATTTAATTAAAAAAATAAATAATAGCATTGTTTTACATAACATGTAATGGGAGCACAGCGGCTAAGTGTTTTTATAGCGGATAGCAGATATCGGTGATATAGCGAGCACAACATGCTTAGCTATATTTGTAGAAATACAAAGTTAAATAAATCAATTTTGAAGTAAAATGATTTATCTTATATTCAGATTATATATATATAGTAAAAATAATGAGTGCTCCTTGGTGCCCGGGCACCATAAGTCTAAAATAGGTATGAATCATGTGCGAAAAATTTTAAAATTTCTTGGATGTCAAGTTTAACTAGTTTATTAACTAGTTCAAATAAGTTTGAACTAAATTTCGAATTATAGTTGCCTTTTTTATGATAGTTTGATTGTAGGTATATGCTGATTATATATATAAATCAGCAAAGTATGTGATCTAAATTTGTTCAAAACTTTGAATTTGAGTATATTTTTTCAAACTTATATGTTTCATTTGAATTGTTATAGATGGGTATATACCCTAAAACTGATATTTTTAAAAAATATACCCGAATTTAGATGGAATTGATGTATTTGAAATCATGGTGACCGGGCACCATGGTGTCCCTATTTCAGCGTCCTATATATGCGTGTGTGTGTGTGTGTGCGCAAATGGCAAATGGCAAGAGTATGAAATAAATGAATCATATGAAACATGAAATATATTTGTAACGAATCACCGCTACACACCATACACTATAGTGCCCATAGCAGATTGTAACGGGCCGCTGCAGTGTCGTAACAATACAAAATACTACAGACAACCATTGTTTAGTGACCATTATTTCGTGACCGCTATATCAGGGCTACAACAGAGCTATTTGAAACAATGAAAAATTGAAGAAAAAAAATACCGTTATATCTCCCTAGATAATGCAAAGGAAAAAGATAAAACGAGAGAAAAAGAGGGGGAAAGGAAAAGACCGCGTTAAGAAACCAACACGTTTCAAATAACTTTTGACTTATAAAGTCAGGAGCCAGCAGCTATTTAGAATGAGTCCTAAAGTAGATGTATTACCTCTATCGCATCAAAGTGTTCTTTCTATGTGGGACTCAACCACAACATACTCAGGAGCACATAATTGGCTCTATTCTTTTTTGCTACGACTTTGGTTATAGCTGATGGCTTTGGTATGTGTTTTTCAAGGTGGCACCGGACTACGGAGATGCTAGCACAGACGATGCACACGATTTTAAACTTGGAAAGCAATTTAAAGAATTCGCTTCAAGAAGCCGCCCTCGTTTGTTTTGATTTTTGGAGAAGCCAAAAGATAAGGCCATGTTCCAAACAGTTGTCTGTTAGCTTTTAACTGAAATGACACTGTAGCAGGCGTTAGCTTTTCTGAGATATTCAATTAATGAAAATGAATAAAAATTAGAAAAATAAAAAACACCGTTACATCTCCACAAATGATACAAATGGAGAAAGGAAAAAAATGCTTAGTTAAAAAATTAACATATTCTAAATAATTTTTAACTTCTGAAAAGTAGAAAACATAATAATCACTGTTTGAACCGGAGCCTAAAAGCTAAAAGACTGGAAGAACAAGGCGGCATGCTGCCTGCTTATCTGGGTATAGTATTACACCGCGTTTCGCTGCCTCTGCCGATGTGGACAGTTAACGTGTAGTTGTAGTATCTTGATAGTTATCTAGTTGTCAGATGATCCCACCATGCGCGCATCTTCTCTGATGCAACGCTCGATCGGCTCCGGACTTTTCCCTTTTTATTACGACCCAACAGCTCCATTTAGTTGGCTTTTCTTTTTTGCTGGACGATCGAGGAGACTTGATTGGGTTAATGACGAGATCATGTCAGTGACGGACGCAGGAATTTTAGAATGGATGTTCGAAGCTGTACAAAAAATTTCAATACAAAACATAAAGATCTACAGTAGCAAAAGTTAACATTACAATAGTTTACAGTAGCAAAAATACTCACCGATCGCCGGAGGCCCGGAGCAGCGGAGCTAGACTGCTGCCTGCTGGATGGCGGCCGCAGGCGGAGTGGAGACGCTGGAGGGCGGAGGCGCGGTTGCGTGGTCCGGTCGGCGGTCGGCCAGTCGTGCGGCACGAAGCCGGCGGAGCAGATGGCCGAAGGCGCCGTCGCCGGTCGTGCGGCGCGGAGCCGGAGCCAGAGGTGACGCAGTCTGCGGTGGCAGCGAAACGAAGGGCCGGAGGGTGGAGGTGCGGTCGTCGGTCGTGCGGCGCGCCGGCGTGGAGCCGGACTGCCAGAGCCCAAATCCACCCTCCAGGCGATGTCGTGGACTCACGGTGCCAACAGAGTGGCGGACCAACCGGAGGGCGGAGTGGAGAGCCGGAGCCCAGATGGCGGTCACGTGACGGCGGCGCGACACCCTAGGCCAGAGGCACGGACCGCGCGGTGGACGCGGGGTTGCGGGCTGCTGCTCGGCTGCTCGGGCAGCTCGGCTAGGGTTAGGGATTGGGCAGGATGGGGATCAGATGGATCCAGCCATCGGGGAGACGGGGACGCCGTTTCTATCGCGCGAATTAGTGGGCTGCGCCCCAGGCCGCGATGCATTTCCGGTTGGGCCGACTGGCTGGTTGAATAGTGATGGACTGGAGGCTAGAAATAGTTATTTTGGCCTAATTAAATATATGTATATGTATTATACCTTATATATACTAGGTTTCTTGTCAAAAAATTTAGGTGTTCAGCTGAACACCCATGACATACATTAGATCTGCCCCTAGATCATGTCACGGTGCAGCTACAGCCTGACCAAGCTGATCGCCGCAGGCATTCTCAGATGTTCCGGTTCTTGTTCTTTTGGACTGCGAGTTATAACTATAGCTGATGATTTTAGCTTTACTATAAGTATTTGTGCGAACGAACTGAATGTCGATAAGTCGATAAAATTACTTTGAAAAGACTACCCAATAAGTCGTTTCGAAAATATAATGGAGAAACTGTTATATTTATTTATTCGAAGACGGACATAAATCATAACCTGAAAAAGAATAAGCTATAACATCTTTACTTTCAGACCCCATGCGCTGTATGTAGTAGAACTGGACATCAGGTTCGCGGTTTCCTTTATGGATCCATCCATCATCCATGGGAGACGCTCGCCGCAGGATATACTGCAAGTGCAAATTAGTACTGATTCGGTGAAGCAATTAATGGAGCATTACTTTTACGGTGCGTACATGCACAAGTGCCCGCTCAAGCTGCAGCTCGCCGCGCCCGACGCCGGCAGCATCGTCTTCCAGAAGACCACCTGCGAGCTGCTCCGGTCGTCGCAGAGGGGGTGCTGATTACTGCTGAGAGTTCATTTGTCTTGACTGTTTCCTTCACCTTTACATGTGTGTGGATTGTGGTTTTGTACATATGCATGCATGCTTGTTCGATGCCTCTTTGAGATTGTAGTTGAACTTCGATTGTGTTTTTTTCTTTGATTGACTTGATTAATTCTCTTCTCCTGTATGTCTCTCTGCTATCTCCTTTGTTTTGATTGTCGGCTGAATTCAACTTACAGATACACTGTTTCGTCTGTCTGTGCTTATGCTTTTTCCATACAAAGAGAGCATAGTCGTACACATGCATGAATAAACTAACTGCAGGCTAGCTTTGGTTCAGAGAAGTCATTTTGATACTGAAACAGAATCGACCAGAGAATGGGGTGCAAGCATGGTGGCGCTCTCGACAGCTCAAAAGGGGCACGTAATTCAGTCTCACTCTTGCAGTTTAATACAGTAAGAAGGGATTCTGCCCATGTGAGCTACAGCTAGCGCTAATAAAAAGAACACAAATTTCGTGGGGAATTTTTTCTATTTTGAGTGGAGACCTTACAGAAGGGTCCCCAGCTAAAAGCAGAGAGCATGAAACTAACATCACAAAAAAAAAAAGCTCCACCAAATACAGATCGGTGCACATGTGTTTCGATGGTAGAAGAATCAAGAATCACAACAAAGATTGGTACACGTATATTTCAAACTTAATCAGGAAAGTAAGCTAAAATCAACATGAACAACCCTGTACAAGCTGGGGGAGAGAAAGAAAAAAAGAGATGATTGTGCCAAGTGCACAGCATCAGTACATCAACATGACTCTCTACCCGCCTACTGGATGATGACGATAATGGTTTTCGTTGCCTAGAAAATGTCTGTCATTGTGCTGGTTGTACTTTGAAGCAAACTACCTGCGGCGGCTGAGGGGTTATCAATCATTAATTATTTCCTGTCCCTCTTACTTCACTGTTATTGGTCAACTGATTTGAGGTGGTATGAGCAGTACTATTAGTGCCATGGCAATGCAGTACCTGCACCTGAAGGCTCTGGATATGCTCATTAAGCTGTTGAATGTTTTTCTCTTGCGCCAATATTATCTGTAAAAAATACAAAATCTTATGAGTGTGCAATCTTTTGAATCCATACAAAAGTAATGGCCACAAGAAAATACAACAAAAGCCCAGACAACAATAGCTACTGATACTGAAACTTTCTCGTCACAGCTACTGACACTGAAACTTGCTTATCACAAAATCTTACATAAAGTGTTGTTAGTCAATTCTTTCATAATCAATTTCACACAGTAATCACTTGACCAGTGAACCTAGCTGCGTGATGTGTCAAAGAATTGAGGAAGATCGTGTACACCTTCTAATATGCACAAATGGAGAGACCATTTGACACACTCACACAGTAATCACTTGACCAGTGAACCTAGCTGCCTGATGTGTCAAAGAATTGAGGAAGATCGTGTACACCTTCTAATATGCTCAAATGGAGAGACCATTTTACACACTTAACCACTGCTTTTTTTTTCCCGATAACAAAGCAACAACTATGTTATTCCCTTCTACCATCAGGTCCATCACAGACCAGAGATATTTTCAGCAAAGGTATGTAGTAAAACAGTAAATGCAAATAACTAGTTATGAGTTATGACACGACCCATAGCGAAAAAGTCACAAGACTAAATCGTTGTACTCCAAATATATCAGAAAGTGAATAAATGAGCATGAAACCTCCACAGATCACTTGACTTCTTAAGCAAGCAAGGCTTGCATATATTGTCCAAAACTGATGTGCTTGAAGCCGACTGTTAAAATTAAGTGGAAATAAGAGATAAAGGACATAGTACATGCTGAAACAAGAGCACTCAAGACTATTTTCCAGACAGCTAACTATCATGCGTTCATGCTCTACAATTCCCCAAGTTATAGGTCTTCAGCCCTTGGAAAAGGCTTCAATCACTTAAAACTATAATACTAGGATTTACATAAAACGTAAGCAGTTAAGAAATACTTAAAGGAACAATGCTATTGCCGTTTTAGAAAAAAGTAAGATCGATAAATTGACCACCAGAAGAAACGAAATATGGGCAATGGAACTAAGAAGTTCACAGGTCTCTAGCAGTTTTCACGATGCACACTTCTAGTGGTGGTTTCAATATCTGTGCTCAAAGTTCTGTGCAGGTACCGTATGACAAAACCAATTTCTTCAGAACATAAACAAACACAGCGGTTCAACAAATATTATCAATAAATTATGGTGCTTCTGAACAAAAAAGGCAACTCATTTTCAACGAATTAGAATGTCGGAGTGCTCTAAAATCAACCTAAAGTGAGTCTAATTTAACCAGAATGCCAGGTGCTCACTTTCTCTTTAATACCATCTTCCCTTTGGATCAATGAAAAGCCCTGGAAAAATTCAAAATAAAATTTCCAATTTTTGCTGCATTTTTGAGTGAATTCTGGAACTTTCCCTTTTTGGAAAGTCGGCCGAAAATCCGCTTTCCTTTTCTGGCCGGGCGCTTTCTTCTTTCGCTGACGCCCTTCCCGAATCCCGCCTCCTCTCTCCTTCCATTTCTCAATTATTTTTGCTCAGAGCACCTCCATATCCTACTGATTACTTTGGTGAACTTTCCCGGCCAGGAGGACGCTCGTGGAGTTCCGGCACCGTAGCTTGCCGTCGACTTCGGACACCCTCACGTGGCCAGCTCGATTGGAACCTCCCCAACCGAATCCTCCACTACCATTGTGAGCCCCTGGGTCCCCTGTCCGTGTAGCCGCCCCCGATTGGACCCTCTCGCCGCCGGTGACCCCCTCCGCCACCAAATAGCCGAGACACTCCCGCCTCCCTCCCGCTCTCTCCTTTGATTCCCTCCCCTTCCAAAGCCCCAAAATGGACTTCCCTCACCGAGACTCGCCTGTTGGAGCCCTCCCGTGCCGCCGGAGGCCTTCACCGTCGCCGGAGTGCTGCAGCGCCGCCCCTCTGCTTCTCTGGCGCGCGCGCACGGCGAGAGGAGGAAGACGACCGGCGTGACCTCCTCTCCGCCGTCCATCTCTCCCGTTGCCGCCTATCTAGGAGCGTCGGATGGCCGTCCCTCCTCACCGTCCGATCTTCTTAACCGCCACCCTCCGCCTCCGTCCGATCTCTCCCGTACCGCTTCGCTCGCCTCCTTGTGTCCCAGCCGTCCGATCTTCCCCCACCAGCGCATCCCGTCTGCCCGCTCCTTCGCATCGCCGCCGTCCGCGCCCTCCACGCGTCGGCCGCCCGCCCCGAGAGCGCGCGCGCGTGGGCCGCGCTGGCCTTCGGCCGCGCGGGCCGTTTTTCCCGTCGGACTGCACTGTAGTACCGGGCCGGCCCAGCACTATTCATACCATTTTCCAGAGATTTAATCATTTCCAAAATTCCAGAAAATCCAAATAAATCCTAGAAAATCACAGAAAATCCCAAAAATTCCCAAATTTCACCACTTTGCTCCAAATAATGTCCTAAACCCATTTTTGGCCTCCCCTTCCACAATTTCATCCCAGATAAACTCCTAAAATTCCCTATTTGGAGATTTCTGTATTTTACTCCTTTTAATAGATTATTTTTCCTCGCTTGATTAGGCTCAAGCCGGATTTATGTTATTTTCTGTGTTTGCGCTAGTGTCGAAGTTTCCGGAAGCTCAAGTGCAGTCGCAGGATCCAGAAGCTTCTACGCTCGAGCTAGCTGAGACCATCCGGGTTCACGACAAGTCACAAGTCCTTGATCATGTTACAACCCATGTTGTTTAATTATGCTATTATGTTATTTGCATTGAGCTAATTCTGAAATGTTAGTTCGAAATTAAAATAAAATGTTTAGAATGACATGTTATGTAGATAAACCTACCACCGACAAATGCCATGTTAAATTGTAGCCATGCCTTTGTAACCCTAGAAATAATTATCTGTTAATATAGATAATTGTAGGCTATTATTATCATGCAAAGTCTTACACTAATAAGGTTGTGGCTGTGGGCCAATAGAATTTGGAAAACCCGACTCTAAGGTAGGGTGGTATGGGACACCGTATCTTAGAGCGGAGAGTGCCGACGTGCACAAAGTAGGGTAAGTGTGAGTGGGGAAACCGCGAGACGGTCTACGCCCACCGCTTACCTTAGGTTTGGAGTAGGGTAAGGGTGAGTGGGAAGTCGCGAGACGGCCTTCGCCCACCGCTTACCCTAGGTTGGAGGTCGCGGGCCTGGCGAGGTTGCGGACCCTGGATAAATAAGGACAAAAACCCTTACGCTGAGCAAATGTCACAGTGATCGCTCAACCACAGGAGTTGACTTGTCAACACTTGTCTAGTAGCTGCTCAACTCGATTGAAACTCTACAGGAGGTTTAGCAGTGAGGTTAGGCAAGCCGTGTTGTGGGTGTCTAACAACGGTAGAGTTCACTCGAAGCGGCACCGTTTTCTCTTGTGTGGGTGTGTGTGTGTGTGTGTGAGCCAGACCCGAGTGAATTCTACCGGGTAGAGCCTATATAAAGAGTTGAGCAATGAAACGACCTGGCTTTCTTAACTCTGTCGCGGGAGTTAAGGGATCGTGTGGGTAAAGCTGAGCAAACTCTGCAGAGTCAAATAAATGGTATTCGAATACGCCGTGCTCCCGGTCAATGGAGCTGTGTCACTTGGGTGATTCCAGCCGCAAAGCTTAAGTAGTTTTGTACATGTTTGAACTTGACTAGTTGGTTAAAGAATTCTTTGTGAAAACCCCTGAGATCTTAAGAAGTAGTTTTGGGCCCGTTTTATCAAAATGTTTGCAAATAAAACTGCATCCACTCAAAGTAATAAACCCAATATACTCACTTCCTTTGTTGATCCGTGCAAGTAGTAAGTTAGGGTTTCCCTTGTGATTTGCTGAGTACGGGGTCGGAGTACTCAGGCTTGCAAAATGCCACAGATTTCAGAAGAAAAAGAAGGCAATTCAAGATTTCGTGTTGGAAAGGTCTTCCTGTCGAGGACGTCCCGAAGGATCTCTTCTTCGTCGAGGACCCGTGGCTTTAGGTCTTGGCCACGCTCAAGCGGATTCTGGAGTTTTTGTGATGTAAGTATACTTTGGGCTTGCACGCCCCGCTGTCGAAAATGGATGTTAATCCGTATGTGAAATATACGCTGGACTTTTGTTGTAAGCATGCAATGGTATACTCTTGCGCGACATTCCATAACTGTTCATGCGTGAATAGTTGCGGAGTGCCGTGTCCGTACGCGCCCCTGGAAACGGGGGCGTTACAATCAATGCTTGTTGCCTCCGCCATGTAGCTGCTGGATTCGTCTCAGCCTCACCAATCTGCTGCTTCCACTCAAATTGTGATGTGATAATGAGCACAAGCAGGAGGAAGATGAGTACTACTGGTCTCGAATTCATCAATCCAATCAGCAATCAGAGAACCTAAGGAGAGATGTACCATAGTTCGCTGATTAGTATTTCCATGATGTCTACGAAAAATTCAACATCAGAACTTCTGACTAATGGTCTTTACAACACACACACACACACAAAGAAAAGAAAAAGAAAAAGAAAAGGAAGAGACCGGAATGTTGGTTGGGACTTGGAACCTTACAAACTACAACAAGTCTTCAAAGGGCTTAGGGAAATTACACCAGAGTCTACAAAAAGGGAGAGGGAGATCTTCTGAAATCTGAAGACCACATAGAATTGCCAAATTTCTTTTAATTTACATTTTAAAAGAATATAAAAATGGACGAAATCACGGAATAAGAGAAATCGGAGAGGCTACTTCAAGTACTTATCAACTTATGATAATTCAGGTCATGAGGGCTCGTAATGATCAGCTAAGACAATTTCACACTCCCGCAAGGCCGCAGCGGACTGACCCACAAAATTCACGGCAAATATGCGCACTAAAAAGCACAAGAAAATTAGGAAATTTTAGCACACGAGAAACTGCCCAAAGATCCTAACTTTACAGCGCGCACCCACTAGCCGTTGTGCACGAGAGCTACTGGGAGATCCGACGACTCACCGAAATTTATCTTATGAAAATAAGAACACAAGCAACTCACGGGAAAGGAAACCGTAGCATCTGAGGGTGGCTGCGTACGCCGGTTGGGGAATCGACGCGGAACTTGGGTGGAGAATCGGTCGAAGTCGTGGTGGCTTGGGGAAAGTAGGGTTCTTGCGATTTCTCCACGCTGATTACCACCTGAATAAATCCCCTTTGGCTTTATTTTTCACTTATACGTTAAGACTTATAATTTATACTACAGTTACTAGCTTTTAAATGGTATATTTTTTAAATCAAGATCAATGAAAAATTATAATAAAAAATATGATAAATTTAGATATATTGATCAAACTCATATGTAACTATTTTCTTTTACGTATTGCCTCTCGTAAACATCCATAATTCAAAATTTTAAGTTATAAATCACAGTCCATCAAACCACTTTGCCTACCTCTTACTCTCATTTTCCCCCCATTTTTGTTACTTTCAGCTTACAGTTTGGCTAGGAATTCTCCTTTTTGCGTAACAGTTTGGGTTTGAACTGGGCTTAGAAAAATGTCCAGTTATTTTTGAGGAAGTAAAAAAGGCTTAAATCGGTAGCATATCAGTTATGGCCCACGTGCTCGTCGGACACCGATGTAGTGCAGCGTGCATGTGCCTCCTCTCTCTCTATGTCTCGTGCGCGCATAGGCGTGTAGCATGGTATTACAGATTCATCGTGTGTGCTCATGACTTATATTAGCAAGTGCAGAGACGGACGTACCAAGGCATCAAGTGTGACGCCCGCTGCCTCACATGCCTTTGCCCATCTCCTCGTGTAGTTCCTCTCCTATTGCTAATCGGTAATCTTATCTCTACTATTATATAAAGAGGAGTTGGTAGCCGTCGGTGCGTTCTCCTCTCCTCTCTCTACAACCATCCGATTTGATCTAGACCATTCGTCTCTCTCCTTCTCTCTCTCAGGATCCAACCGCTCACCCCTATACTTTCCCCATCTCTCTCAGGATCAAATGGAAGAGAAATGAAGTTGAAGACATTGTTAGCAATGCGAAACATGAGTATCAGTCCCTTGGCACTTCTCTCCACTTCATGGAAGATATCTGTGGGCGGATATCGTCATCTGTGGACTTGTCGAACCCATCTGTGATCGCCATGGAATTTGGAGGAGCTTCTGTCGGTACAAGCTAGCCCTAACTCTTTTGATGATGAGCATCTCATAGCGGATGTTACTGAGAGCAAACTTGTTAGCTCAACAGGAAGAGGAGGTCAATGCGCTACGAAGGAAGCATAAGGCTGACATAGAGGTCATCTTGAAAGGCGTGCCTGTAGAGCGTCGCGAGGAAACCTTGACCAAGTGCCGGTTGAAGGCAGATTGAAAATACAGATCAGGCAAACTTCGGCTGCAACTCCATGTACACCCTTGCTGTGTGTTTTTAGATACCGGCATAAAGGAGTTTGTTTAGAACGGTGGTTGTGTAAAAGGTGGTCTCAGCCTTTCCAGTGTTCTTTTTTTTATGGAACAAAGAAGCTGTAAGTGCTTGTGTAGTTGTGGAATCACTGACCAAGCATTATATATGATGCTAATCTAAGTTGTCTGGAGGTTTTTAAAGGCAAGAGAAGGTTTTTGCTCACTAAGACAAATCTGTAGACACCATTATGCTAGTTGTTCAAGAGAAGTGTTTGAGCTGTGCAATTCGACTTCTTAATTATACATATATACTCCTTAAAAATATGGGTTGGTGGTAGTCGGTGCATTCTCCCTTATCTCTTCTCAGTCATCTGATCTAAACAATAAAATCTTGACCGCCCCTCCTCTCTCTCTCTCTCTCTTGCGATCTAATTGCCTCTCCTCTCCACTTCCACTTTCAGATTGATTATGGAAACCATCCGATGACTGGCATTCAGCTGTTCCTAGAAAGCAAGCATAACGACGCCAAGCACGATCACTATCATCGACGAGACGGTTTCCGCCAAGGATGTCACTAGCCGATTGACACAACTAGCCGATTGGCCTAGTTTGGTATTGTATAATATAACTTTACGCAATTCTAAAATTTAAATTTTATATTTTGTAATCTAAATGTTTAAGATATTTGCTTTTATATTTAATTGGAAAATTTAATTTTGGGATATCTTTCCTTACGTGTGAAAGAGGATTAAGAGGTGGGTGTATCAAGCAAATTTACACTCTTAACATTTGAATTAAACATAGTGCTACCTATTTATTTTTAAAATTATTATATCTCTAATTTATTTGAAGTCTTTAAAATTATGGCCCACTAAATTAAGGATTAGATGTTTTTATATTTTTTAAAATTACTATATCTCTAAGACAACTATCTAATATAAGTCTCTTAAATTATGGTCTACTAATTTAAAGGTCGGATATTTTTCTTTTCTGTGAAAATTTCTAGCATATTTCTCTTTTTTATCAGTTGTAAATGATATATCATTGACTTTTAATATATAACTAGTTAGAGACCCATGCATTGCAACGGAGTCATAAAAATGGTAAGACGGAACTTAATGCCTGGCCAACTTCACACATCAAATATTAGAGAGTAAGCGACAGAGATAGAATAGTGGCCAGAATGCGCGATGATATAGGGAAAGTGGAGGGAGTGGGCGGTTGTATCCTAAGAGAGAAGAGGAGAGAGATGAATGGTCCAGATCAAATTGAATGGCTTTAGAGAGGAGAGAGGAGAACGCATCGACGACCACCAACTTCTCTTTGTATAATAGTAGAGATAGACGTGTGACATGGACAGTCTTCAGACTTGTACTGAAAAAATCCATTACGGTGATGGCATGTGTGCTGGCAGGCGATGAGAAAAGATATGCCATGTTTTCTCTTCGTTTGTGGAGGAAGAACATTTGTGGGAGAAGCGTTGCTTGTGCATAAAATTATCACTAGAAACCTGAAGTTGTCACTTGACAAGTAGCTGCGCGCATCTTCAGCAATCATACTCGCAGTTGTCGAAATCGAACATTTGACGGTCTAGAACGAACGAGCGGACAGAGGGATCACGAGAAATTGCCAATTTCTTGCTCGAGGACGATCTCAAGCTTGTATTTCATTCATCTGCAGGTTGTGCACGGTGAACTGTTCTACGTACAATGACTGAGAGAGTGAGCAGACAGCCAATCCAAGCCCAAGACTTGTGCGCATCAGAGAGCAGAGAGAGTTCCCAATCTGTCACGAAATTCACTTTGGTCTTGTGAGAAAGTGAAGGGCCTCATGGAAAGGGGCGCAGAGAGAGAGAGAGAGAGAGAGAAGCCACAGTGCCGCATTGGCAGTTGGCATCATCCTCTTCCTTGCTTGCGTGCTGCTGCTCCTGCCGCCGCTGCCTTTTGACCGCGATGTAACAAAGCTGGAACACGAAATGTGGCTCACCTCACCTACTTCAAAATTAGAGGCGTTGGAGACTTTGTTTCTTTCTTGGTCCCTGCAAATTGAAACCGGACATCTTTCTCCTCCGTCTTCTCCTGTTCCAATTCTCCCCATCTTGTTTGCATGATAGACACTGCATTGCCAGCGGGTACCATCACAGTCAAAGATTTCACATTTTCTGAAGAAAAAGGTGTGATTTTGTCTGAATAGCATGCTCTGGCACACGCAGTCAAGCATGCACGTACATGGACAGACTGGTAATTCTACATACAAAAGGAAGAAATGAACATGTACATCTTGTTAGATTGATCTCTCCCAGATTAGCCCAACGACTAATCTGGACCTTGATCACGCGCCCTGATCGGGGGCGCTCAGCCCAACAACTGGCTGATGGGCCCCCGTCGCGCAGCCGCGCCCGGCCGCCGTGCTCCGCTGGGGGCCCAATGGGGCCGCCGCCGCCTTGCCGCCCCGTTGGTCGCCAGCCCGCGCGGACGCCCTGCTCGGGCCGCCGTTGTTGCGCGCGCAGGGCCGCCGCCTACGATGTAGCGCATCGAGGGCGCTGCGCCGCCGCCGCTCGTTGCTCCGGGCGATGCTCCTTGCGCCGCCGGCGCTTGGCCGTAGCCCGCCGCCGCTGCTCGACGCGGGCGCACGCGCGCGCCGCCACCGCCGCCCCTAACGCCTCCACCTTTTTCGGGACGAACCAGCGATGGCCGTGTCTTCCTCCAATGCTTCCGACGGTCAGTACGCTCTCTCTCTCTCCCTTCACTCTCGGATCAAGAACCCCAAGCACAGAAAAAGATCAAACAATGGTATCAGAGCCACGGGTATAGAGGGGGTCTTACGGGTGCCGGCGGCATCGCCTCTTTTCCCGCGCCGGGGCCGCCGCCGTTGCCGCCTCTTCCCGCCGCTGTGCCGCGCCTTGCGCCGCCGGTGCAGCTCGCGGCTTTGGGGGCACGCCGCCTCCTCCCGATGGCGTCACCGCGCCACGCCGCCAAGTCGGGCGCTCTGCGCTCGGGGCCGCCACTCCGCCCGCCGTCGCCCTTGAGCGCGCGAGCCGCCGCATCTCCGGAGCCGCCGTTTCCCGCGCGAGTCGGCGCCGCTCCGCCCCGCGCCGCCGATGCCCCTCCCGAGCCCGGGCGCCGCCGAGCCGCTGCGCGCGCTTCGCCCCGTCGGCCCTCCCTTGCGCCCCGCCGACGCCAGTGTGCAGCCGCCACTCAGATCCGAAAATTTCGGGTGGAGGTCGGCTTTTGAGCTAGGGTTAGGGTTTTGGGGCTATTTGTTTCGGCTGAGGGGGGTGTGAGCCATCCGATCAGATCGGATGGTCCTCCTTCTTGCGCGCATGAGGCTGTTTTATGGGCCGTGGGCTGCAGGCGTACGCGGGCCAAACTCCTGCAAAGGATTGGGCCAAATTGGCCAAATTGCACAGTAAATTGAGTTTTATTATTTTTCAGAAGCTTTTCTCAATGAATTTGAGTAAAATTTGATCCTAAATCTCTGAAAATTTTCGCACCAACGTGTTAATTTTTTCAGAGATTAAAAGTGTACAGTATAATGCTTCTGAATATTGAATTATTTTTAGAATAATTACAGTTTCCGCTGCAAAAGTTAATGTTGATTAATTTTCATTATTAAATTCGAACCAACGGGAGAATTTAATTTTGGAAAAATAGAGATAAATCCCAGATAATTATGATATTGTTATTTTCTGACCAACGTTGATAATAACAATATTATAATTTTTAATTGATGATTTTATGCATTATTTCTATTTCTGCCCAACGGTGATGTAGATTTAATGTATAGATAAAATTGATTTAAATTGTATATCGTATTTTCGACCAACGTTGTAAATAAGGCATATAATTTTGCTGTTATTAATGTTTAAATGTTCTCACTGTATATGGATTATGGTTTCAGGAGGATACTCCTTGATGGGCTACATCAGGGATATCCCTGTTCTCAAAGGAGACAATTATGGTGAATGAAAGAAAAAGATTGACCTGGCCTTCATCTTGGCTGAGGTGGACTGGGTAGTCACCACACCGTGTCCCACAGAGCCTGTGGCACCGGTGAGGGACGAAAATGAGGCTGATGCTGCTTGGCAGACCAGACAGAGGGACTATGCTCCCATAAAGATGTCATATGATCTTGATCATAAAAAGTGGGTCACTGCCAACAAGAAATGTTTGGCTGTGATAAAGAACACGATTGAGCCTGCTATTGTGGGCTCAATCGCAGAGTGTGACACTGTCACAGAGTACCTTGAGAGGATAAAGAGTCAGTTTACTGGCTCTTCAAAGACTTATGCTACATAGCTGATTAAGCAGCTTGTGACAGAGATGTACTCTGGAGGTGGCAGTGGCATAAGAGAGCACATACTGAGGATGAGCAACATTGCATCCAAGCTTAAACCAATGGATTTGGCTCTCAAGGATGAGTTCCTTATTCATTTGGTTTTTGCTTCCTTGCCAAAAGAGTTTGACACTTTTGTTGTCAACTACAATATGCAGCCCGAGAAATGGGACTTGGAAAAATGCATAGCTATGTGTGTGCAAGAGGAGGAAAGAATTAAATCCTCACATGGTGGATCCATCAACTATGTGAAGAATAACAAGAAAAAGAACTTCAACAGTACCTCCTTCTCAAAGAACAAGGGAAAAGCCTCTGTCCATCAGTCTCAACAGAATAAGTTTGCAGTAGACAAAGATCAGTGTCTTCACTGCAAAAAGACGGGACACTACAAGAAGAACTGTCCTGATTACTTAAAGATGATAATGGCAAAAAAAGGTGAGAACATTGATGTGAATGTCGTATGCGATAATGGGAACGTCGCGTGCGAGAAAGTGAATGAATCCTCGTCTACGAATGTAAACAGGAAACGAAAGAGAACTCTAGATGCGTCGTCGAAATTATGGCACTGTCGTTTAGGCCATATTTCGAGGGGGAGAATAGAAAGACTAGTTAAGAATGATATTCTTCCTCCATTAGAGTTCTCAGACTTAGAACAATGCAGAGAATGCATTAAAGGAAAATATGTAAAGAAAATTAAGAAAAACGCCAAAAGAAGCACAGGAGTTCTACAAATTATTCTCACAGACATTTGTGGTCCTTTTCCTGTGAAAAGTGTGGATGGTTATGACTCGTTCATAACATTCACGGATGATTACTCCCGTTTTGGATATATTTATCCAATCAAAGAAATAAATGAAGCCTTGGATAAATTCAAGATATTTAAGGCTGAAATTGAAAACCAACACGATTTAAAGATTAAGATAGTCCGATCTGATCGTGGGGGGGAGTACTACGGTCGACATACCCCATATGGACAAGTTCCTGGACCTTTTGCAAGGTTTTTACAGGAAAATGGAATAGTGGCCCAGTATTCTATGTCGGGCGAACCTCAGCAAAATGGAGTAGCTGAAAGACGCAACCGTACCCTGATGGATATGGTGCGAAGCATGATGAGCTATTCCACACTGCCATTGAGTTTATGGATGGAGGCGTTGAAAACCGCCATTCATATTCTCAACAGAGTACCTAGTAAGTCGGTGCCCAAAACACCGTACGAATTGTGGACAGGAAGAGTTCCCTCATTAAACCACTTACGTGTGTGGGGAAGTCCTGCTGAGGCTAAAGTATTTAACCCAAACCTTGGGAAACTTGATCCCAAAACAGTAAGTTGTCATTTCATTGGCTACCCTGAAAAGTCAAAAGATTATCGTTTCTACTGTCCAGACAGATATACAAAGTTTGTAGAAACGAGACACGCTGTCTTCTTAGAGGATGAAATGATGAGGGGGAGCATGGTAGCTCGAGAGATTGACCTTGAAGAGAAGCGGGTGTATGCGCCCACTCCGATGATTCAAGAGCCATTCTTCACACTACCTGTTGTCGCTGCACCGACGGTGCAAGACACTGTGGTGCCAGCACCTGTTATTGTTTCTCCCGTGGCAACAATGAATGAGAATGAAGAACCTGTTCTTCAGGATCATATAGAACCTATTGCCACAGATGAGGGGGAGCAACAGCAGCCTCAAACAGTAGATGTACCAAATGGGGAGGCCCCGAGGAGGTCTCAAAGAATAAGAAGATCAGCTATTTCTGATGATTATCAGATTTATCACACAGAGGAATTTCAAATGGAGGATGATCCCACCTCATTTGAAGAAGCCATGAGAAGCGAAAATTCCTCAAAATGGCTTGAGGCCATGGAAGAGGAAATGAGGTCCATGAAGACTAATAAAGTCTGGGACTTGGAAATTATTCCTAAAGGAGCCAAAACAGTAAGCTGTAAATGGGTCTACAAGACAAAACATGACTCCCAAGGGAATGTAGAAAGATACAAAGCGCGACTTGTGGCAAAAGGATTTACGCAAAGAGAAGGGATTGATTACAATGAGACTTTTTCTCCAGTCTCATGTAAAGATTCCTTCAGAATCATAATGACATTAGTAGCACATTATGATTTAGAGTTACATCAGATGGATGTAAAGACGGCATTTCTTAATGGGGATTTGGAGGAAAATGTTTACATGGCACAACCGAAAGGTTTTGTCGTGGAAGGAAATGAAAGAATGGGATGCCGCCTAAAGAAATCAATATATGGGTTAAAGCAAGCTTCAAGACAGTGGTACTTGAAGTTTGACAGTACAATAAGAAAATTTGGATTTAAAGAGAATGTAGAGGACAACTGTGTTTATGCAAAGTTTAAAGATGAGAAGTTTATCTTCCTAATCCTGTATGTGTATGATATCCTGCTAGCTAGTAGTGATGTTAGTCTGCTACTGGAGACAAAGAAGTTTTTGTCCTCAAACTTTGATATGAAAGATCTTGGTGAAGCTTCGTTCGTTCTAGTGATCGAAATTCACCGGGATAGAAACAAGGGGATATTGGGACTGTCACAAAAGGCATACATAGAGAAAGTCTTAAAGAAATTTGGTATGCATAAATGTAGTCCTTCACCTGCACCTATAGTCAAGGGCGACAGATATGGGGATTTTCAATGCCCCAGGAACTAGTATGAGATCGATCAAATGAAAGCGGTTCCATATGCTTCAGCTGTCGGAAGCTTACAGTATGCTCAAGTGTGCACACGCCCTGACTTAGCATTTGTTACCGGGTTACTTGGCAGATTCCAGAGCAATCCTGGAATAGAACATTGAAAATTGATAAAGAAAGTCTTGCGTTATTTGCAAGGAACAAAAGGTCTCATGATGACATACAGAAGATCAGATTTACTCCATATAGTGGGGTATACAGATTCTGATTTTGCGGGAGATGATAGAAAGTCTACATCCGGATATGTATTCACTCTCGCTGGAGGAGCTATATCGTGGAAAAGCTCAAAGCAAACCGTCACTACATCGTCCACAATGTATGCCGAGTTTGTAGCATGTTATGAGGCTACGGGGCAGGTGAACTGGCTAAAGAAGTTCATACCCGGTTTAAAAGTAGTTGACGACATCAATAGACCACTTAAGTTGTACTGCGATAATGAACCCGCAGTAACGTATGCCTACAACAATAAGTCAAGTGGTGCTGCCAAACACATTGACATAAAGTACTATGTTGTGAAAGATAAAGTTCGGGATCAAATTATAAGTCTTGAGCACATAAGTACCGCAAAGATGTTAGCGGATCCGCTTACTAAAGACTTACCACCCAACGTGTTCAGAGAACATGTAGCCGACATGGGTTTAAGGGAAAGCCTATGATTCCTGGACTAAAAGATGGCCCTAAAGATTAAAGTAACTATTTCAGAACAAGAGATGTGTATTGTAGCTGTTGAATCTATCGGCGATTGACCGTGACGATGAGACATGTTCTATGCACTGATCTGTGATGGAATGTGTAAAGTCAAAAGTAATTAAAGTTAAAGCATAAAGGAGATCAAGGGGGAGAAAAGGTGTGATTTTGTCTGAATAGCATGCTCTGGCACACGCAGTCAAGCATGTACGTACATGGACAGACTGGTAATTCTACATACAAAAGGAAGAAATGAACATGTACATCTTGTTAGATTGATCTCTCCCAGATTAGCCCAACGGCTAATCTGGACCTTGATCACGCGCCCTGATCGGGGGCGCTCAGCCCAACAACTGGCTAATGAGCCCCCGTCGCGCTGCGCTATAAATAGAGGGTGGGGGCCGGCGGCTCGAGTCACGAGATTCGCCTGAGCCGTACACCCCCACCGACAAAACCCTAACCGATCGCAAAGGGTGCGCAGCCAGCGGCGGGAAGCACCATCACCGTCGTCGTCGCCGGATCTACACCGCCGCCGCCACCGTCCTCTTCCCCGACCGTCGCTGCCCGTGCGCAGACTACACCAATGAACCAGCGATGGCCGGGTCTTCCTCCAATGCTTCCGACGGTCAGTACGCTCTCTCTCTCTCTCCCTTCACTCTCGGATTAAGAATCCCAAGCACAGAAAAAGATCAAACACATCTAATCTAATCTAGCACCCGAAGAACATAGGAACAGAACAAATGCAAAATACACGATTCATTCACTCATAGGGCAAGCGAAGAAAAGAAAAACGAGAGAAATATTTAGACAACGAGTAGAGTGTAGACAGATCACCATCAAAAGTAAGGAGAAAAAAGAACGAAAAAACGTAAACATAATTAATCCCTTTTTACCCCCTCTCGTCAAGCAGTAAGCAAGCACTGACTCCATGGAATAGAAGCTACTCATAATCACCGGCTAATTTTACTTTCCTCTTAAGTAATCAGCTTAGCTTGTCTTGTCTCTGACACCAACCTAAGAAGCCAACAAGTGCTACCGCGTTGGCTTTCGAACTTGATTCATGCTGTATGCTTCCTACCAGAAGCAGACGGACGCGGCCGCCGGCGCCTGGCCGGCGCCGGAGAGGCGGCCGTAGAGGAAGTGGCCTCTGCGGCGGCGGCGCGTGGCCCAGGAGAAGCAGAGGCGCAGACGGGCGCCGAGGCGGCGGAGCCCGGTCGCCGCGGCGCGACGTAGGGGGCGCAGCCCCGCCCAGACGACGCGGCGCGCCCGCGCGCGCGGCGAGACGTCGGCGTCGCGGGAGAAGTGGTAGCTCCGGAGGAACAACTGTCGGCGCTCCACGTGCCGCTCCCACCGCGCCATGTACTCCACGTACGGCCACGCCGCAGCCGTCTTCGCGGGCGCCGCCATTCTCACGGACATGGCTGCCCCAGCTCGGTTCTTTTCTTGGCGGAAGGAAGATCGAAGAGGAGCGCGCGGGGGAGGTCACAGGCAAGAGGGGAAGCGCGCGAGCATGAGGAGGAGCAGCAGCTTGCGTCGCGATCTGCGAGGGGGCGTCGTAGAGTGGAGAATTAATAGGGGAGAGGCGGCGGAGTTGGCTGCGCTGTTTGTGCCTGGGGAGGAGAGGGAGAGGAGGAAGAGCAGGGGATATGGGGCTCTTCTTTTTCTACGACTTTTGCTAGCGGTTTATATATTTTAATCTATTTATAACAAAAAGCAGTTTTAGCCGAATGAGATGAATCATCGATTCAATTAAGTTTTCTCGGAGTTATTGGTACGCATGTCTTGCCTTTTTCTAAGCAACTCCTTCTCTAAGTTTAATGTTGATAAACTTGTTCGACTTGTTGATGATTTCACGGATGTTGATCGGTTCTTGTTAAGAAATCAGCTTCAAATCTTCATTTTCAACATTAAAAGAAGTGAAAAATTCAATGGATGTTATGATATATCAAAACTTGCTCAATCGATGGTTCAAACAAGAATAGATAGAACTTTCTCGTGGTATATCGGCTTATCGAGTTGACATTAATACTTTCGGTGGCAATGGTATCTGTTGAGCAAATATTTTCAACAATGAATATTATCAAAATAGATTTGCGCAAAAAGGTAGCGGATGAGTGGCTCAATGACTTGATGGTGTGCTACATTGAGCGATAGATCTTTAAAAGCATTGATGATGATAAATCATAAACTAGTTCCAAAGCATAAAGTCACGTAGAATGTATTTGCCCCATGATTCAAATTTAACGTGTGATTCAAATTAGCTTATTTGTGGTATGTTTTATATGATCTAAGTTTTCATTGACATTCACAATTTTCTATTATATCACCAATTTTCATATGTTTCATAAACATGTGACTTATCGTTACTATGTACTCATGATAAAATAATTATATATTCTTGGGTATGCACTTTCTATTATCGATATATCTACTTTATATTTCTCTGTTTTTCGTTCTTTGTCTCCAATTATGTAATTTCTGTATGAATTTGAAATTCTATGTGAGTAAAAATGTGACACCCTGGCCCATGTTAGCCCATGTGTGTGCACACATGAATTTCTGGGTTAGTCCCACCTTGCTAGTTTATCTTGATAATCACTTACATATAAATCTAGGAGTTCCAATGGTAGCACCCCCGGTTAACCTTTTGGCGCGAAGTGAGGACGAAAGTGCAAGCGGGTTGCTACGTGTGCGTGGCCTATCCAGAATGTGGTTAGGTCTGAGTCGGTTTGGACCTTAGAGCGTTACAAAAAGACTATATTTATATTAACTTAGTTTAATCCAATAAATAATTCAGCTTATCCTCAATTTTCAGTCCGCTCATTTGGGCTGAAATTTGGTGGCTTATGGCTGAAATTGCACTGTAACTGGATAAAATTACATTGTAGCTAATGATGGCTTATTTGGCATGATTAAATTTAAAAGATTAAAATAGAAAAAATAGATTAGTCCATCACGTGTAATACAAACAAATAAAAAAAGAATCGATAAAAAACGCTAAAAAGACAAAAAAAGGTAAAATTAAAAATAGTAAAAAATAAATCAAAAAATAGTAGTTTAAATCGAAATGAGCGAGCCTTTATTTCTCGCTTTGTCGCTGCTCACATCTTGTACTGGAAACACATTAGGTAGGACCGTAGGAATCATATTGCTAGTAGCTTGGAGTGCTGTACCGTACTGTGCCACCAACGATGCGTTTCACCGCGCGCATAATTAATCCATTCCAGTGCTAGCTAGTAACTGATTCGCAGGGCAGGTATTCGATCGTTGATGTACTGCTCAGCCTTAATTAAATCGTAGCTACTACTACTCGTACTCAACTAATTTGCAGTAATTTATCGCTATGATCGATCTACTAGTATTCTAATCTACTGTGCACGGCTGCATGCAGTCCTGATCAACTCGGCTTCGACTTCTGGCTTCTGGCTTATTTTTTACTATTCATAAGTTTCGTCTTTTTCTGAACTTTTGGCTTTTTGTTGAGCTTTTTTGCCGGTTCTTTTTTCCCGTATTTGTTTGTATTATACGTAATGGGCTAACATATTTTTTATTTTTAAATTTTTTTAAATTTAATTATGCTAAATAAACCTCTGTCAGCTACCGTGCTTTTTTCAGCCAGCTACAGTGTTTTCAGCCATAAGCTACGAGCTTTTCAGCCGAACCGATCACCACACATGTAACTTCAAGTGGAGAGAGGTCGCCTCAAAAAATTCGATTCCACTTGTCTTGCAAACAAAGGCAACTGCACGAATGCAGATCCAAGTCATTAAGTTTTAGCCCCTGTTTTGGTACAGCTCTAGCTTCGAGATCTATGCTGGATCTGTAGTTTGTTGTCTAAATTAAAGTGATTTAAATATTTTTATTTAATATATAATATAAATGAAATGAGTCATGTAAATGCACTTAACATGCCTGCAACTCTAGATCCAGGATTTCCTAGAGCTATAGATGACCAGCTCTAAAAAATCTACAGATTTTCCTGAGCTAAAGTTTTGCCAAACGGACCTTAATCAACTCTTCTAGAGTAAGGCCGTGACCAGCTGCTGCTAAATACTAGTACTACTACTAGATTTCTTGTAGTAAGCTTCCTTCTCACTCTTCACCTACCAGTACCATGCACGTATATATGTGCTGACTGCTGGGGTTTGAAAAAGCCATCATGTATCTACACCAACAGCAGTTACTGCTAAAAAGATTTCTTATTCTCAAATTTTCAGCTGTGCTCCATAATTTATTTCATTTTATCACGTCATTCGTTTGGCTAATCTGCTTAAGGCATGCGCATGACGGCATGATCGCCTATTTTTTGGGTTTTTGACTTTTCTACAATAACTAGTTTTTAAACAAAGTATCTGTTTAAAATAGGGTCTATTAGTTAATTATAGTAAATACTGTACCGACTTCATTTATATCGGCAAAAACCACATGTGAGTTTCAGTTACTCTGTAATCTCTCACACAATCAGCTCAAAAGCCATAAACCACAGCCAAAAATCACAAATCGCAAAAAAAAAAAAACAGACCCAGATCTGTCACCATGGCACGTTTATCGTGGCAGAATTAGCTCGAAACCTGGCTAGGTTGAATTCAGATTTGACCTGATGTCATGTTTGGACGTCTTTTGCTACCGTCTGGTGTTGCCGACCACCCCATACATCCACCTACCGTTTCTGATATACCAGGCGCTCTTGCGCGACCGCCTCCAGCTCGATCACACGCAAAATACGTACGCATGTCGACACATATCACACAGGGTGTAAGCCACACATCATCTGACGAGCACATGGATCCTTTCAATTCGAGACGAAGAAAGGCAGTTTCTCGGACCTCCGGATCTAGCAGTAGTTTCGCCTTACTGACCAACCATCAACCACCGTGTTGAACCATGGCTGCATATGGGTCGTATCTCCAGTCGCACGCTGCATTGACCAAGCCGATGCCTTCATACATGGTTTATGTCGCACAGATCAAAAGTGCGAACCGCCGGGAACAACCGATCAAACCTTTCCACAACCAACCTTGATATTTACCGAAAGCTGTAGAGTTGTTTTGACATGTTTGACAAGAGTAACTCTAATTGGCGTGAACAATTCATCAGCCGGTTCTGTACACAGTTCATTTACTGTTACGCTCTGTCCAGAACTTCGAATGGCAACAAAAATTAAAGAAGCAGCATTCCTGTCAATTAAAACCCGTATTACATGAATAAATACAAGGGTCTCCTTCGGTGGTCAGCGTGCCAAAATCTTCTCGGCGAAATGGTGACGCAAAACTGTAGCCAGCAGCTAGCGGGCGATCCTTGTCGGGGCAAAATATAGATCAGAAGGGAGACTGGGCTTCGATTTTCCTTGGCATGTGTTCAACTGTCCGGCCGCTTGTTGGAAGCTGATCAGGCCCAGGAGGAGCAACCCCGTGCGGCAGGGAGGCGTGTCATTTCTACCATTTACTTGTTTGGGCAGTCTGATGCTCGGTGCCCTGTTTGGCCGCAGTTGAAGCAAGCACCACTGAAGCTTCTGCTTCTGTAAATGGTGGGAGCTCATTAGCTTAAGAAAGCATTATGAGTCAACTTGTAGTATGGTAAATAATTCTTTCTGTAATGAAAACAAAGGTAAAAGCAATTCCTGATCATGATTCAGGGAGGTAAGATTGCCGCCCCGTACTAAGGGCTAGCTATAAGCTAATCATTAATTTCACTCATCAGCACTAACTATAAAACATGATGTGTTCATATATAGTGATTTGCACAATTTTAAAATATGATGAATGGTGGATAGATGTTACTTGCCTCTTTATCTGCTTTGAGATTAGTGCTATTTTTGTTAGATAGGAAAGCATAAAAACACTACTCGTTACGAAGCACATATACAAAAGGTGACCTGATAGAAGTGACGTAGTTCTAGAGGAAGAAGAGAGCTCATGACAAGCAAGGTTACATATCTCGGACAGGAACTGTTCCCTGAGATCCGTTGGTTGCCTACTTCCCACAGCATTCAAGGAAAAGAAGACTTTTGATATTCTAATTTACCAGGTACTGCAAATCCCATCTAGTTCGTCACATTTCATTTTCTCTGGTGGCATCTACTTGATGAAAGGAACATGGATGAAAAAGATTCAGAAGTGATCATCACATGTCACTCCAAATGAACTACCTAAGAACTTACACCTGGATGAGTGTGCATCTAGAATAGCAATTTGCTATGTTATATCAGTGACCATGTGATGATGTGAAGCTTACCTCTCCCTAGACCCAAAGGATGATGAGCCACGGCTACCGTAAGATGACGAGCGGTCACCAAAGGATGACGAGCCACGGCTACCGTAAGACGACGAGCGGTCACCAAAGGATGATGAGCCACGGCCACCGTAAGACGAGCGGTCGCCAAAGGATGATGAGCCATGGCTACCATAAGACGATGTGCGGCCACCGAAGGATGATGAACGGTTTGATCTTCTCCCACCACCTGACCAGTCATCATCTGACCAACTATCATTGTCAGACCTGAAGCTCCTGCCACCACGGCGAAATCGGTCTTCACCGTCAGAGTCCCAACCACCGTGGCCTCTTGGTCCACCCCTGGACCGTCGGTTTCTGGAACCTCGGTCCGAGTTCGAAAATTGACCGTAGTAATCAGTAGCAGGGCCATCATCTTGTAATGCTGGAAGCTGCAAGCAGAAAATAGAAAAAAGAAATCATCACACTAGTTCACTGAGAGCTTATAGCTCATCCAAGACAAGAGCAGTGACAGCTATTGTGCTCTTAGCGCAAGAGTAGCAGATTGTTAATTTGTTACTCCCCATTTCATTGGATAATGGGCATCACATAAACATCAAGTCAATTTAAGGTGGCTTGGTTGGAGATAAATAGATAATGCAGTAAAGAAAAGAATATAGTATAGGGCTAGGCTTTTAACTCCAGTTATCTTGGTCAGAATATTTAGCATTTAGTCAACAAGAAACGCCGTAATGCATGCCAAATCAAGCCATCAAGACAAGCATGTGTGTATTTCGTAACAAAAATTGTCCATAGAAATTAACTCAAGAATAGTGAGCTGCAAAAACTACCTTCGTTGCTTTGCTTATGGTGTTTCCTGGGGGCAGTTCCATACTAAGCAAATCCTTTGCAATCTCCTCGGGTAAATCAAAGACCGCTCCTTGGACCTGATACAATCAGCAGTGCATAGACAAAGACTCTTGAGAATTCATCAGGACAAGGGAGACAATAGAAAAGACATTGTACCTTATAATGTTGGTTCAATTACTATACATGTAACTTTTTTTTGAAAATATGATATATAAAATATAAGTACAATTAATTGCTCCAGATTCAAGGTCCAAGCCAAACCATAGGCCAGAATTATGTCATGAACAACCCAAACAACATTTCTGTTACCAAATAAAGACGCTTCTGCTATTTAACTATGGCACAATTATTTGCTGTTTCATTGATGGACACTAGGAGATAAAAGGTCTTTGTTTTGTGGTTGTAATCAAAATTGGGTTGAAACACCGTGCCAAGCTTTGCAGATATAAAGGGCAAAAGATAGGCCAAAGGAAAAAAACATATGGAAATACACAGGAAGTGGTGTAGACATGCATAGGAGAAAATGACCTTTTCATCTGCTATTAGGTATATTTTGCCAACTTCATCAGCAGCAGCTGAAGAAACATCAGATAGAAAGCCAGTAACAGATCTAGGAGAAAAGAAGCCTCTTCCATACCCCGGATCTCTAGTTAGTTGCAATGTCACCCATCCCTGCATTTTAATAGAGGGAACGAGAGCATTTGAGGGCGTCTTGGTTAAGACCAAAATTATAAGAAATGGTAAATGTACAGCAAAAGCTATGGAGCCTTTCTAGGTAGTAGTTTGACAACCTATCATAATAGAGGTAATTCCAATACTAGTTGTCTGTAGTAGTCATGGTAAATTTGGTAGTCATATTCAATGGTAGAATTTGAATAACCACGCATATGTGTAATACTGTAATCTCCTTGTGCCACTTTTTTACCTGCTCATGACTGATCAGAGAACGTGAAGAAGGTGGCTGAGAAAATCCACTCAGGTGTGCCAATGCAGAAGAAAGAGCATTAGGTCCTAATTCTTCTGTTAATCTTTCAGCTGCTGGAAGAAAGTATTGAATCGACTCTGGGTGCACACCTCGCAGAGTAGCAATGACATGCTCAGCAGATGACTCCATCACTTCTTCCATTGGCGGAGGGCTTATAAACTCAAATTTGCATCCAACATCACGCTCAAGTGATCTAACTGTCCTCCTCTGCTTGTTTGTAAACATCAAGATTGCAGTTCCTGCTTTCCCAGCTCGACCAGTGCGTCCAGAACGGTGAACAAAAGTCTCTGGATCATTTGGTAACTCATAATGGATAATCTGCATAAAATGAAAACCTTTTATTAATTGAGCATGTATGCCTAAAGTTCATTTTCAAATAGCATAATGCTGAAATGCACTTAATAAGTTAACACAAAGTGATAAGAAACAGTAGGTCGTGAAAGATTGACCCAATAGGCCAGATGGAGATGTTATAACACGTATCAAAGCTAGATGACATATTAATGTAAAACCCAAAGGCACGCCGAACTTAAGTGCGGAATGACACTTCAGCTTGAATTTATTTTGCAACAAGATGAACGCATTAATTGCCAAATTCTTGAACTGATTGATGATCTAATACGTGTTTTACCACTGTTAACAACATAATTTGAAACCTAGAATGTGCACTAATTATATTTTAGAAGAATGCATACTGATAATTTGGTAGGCACATGTTGACAGACATAGTTATATATTGCATATTTGAAATTTTTCATCAGCCAACAATCAGAGCTCCAAGATAAAGATTTATCAAGTGTGAGGCAGGATGCTTTAAAGAACTACAGTATCTAGAATCAGATGAAGTGAACAGGATTTATGAACCCACCAAATCAACATTTGGTATATCAAGACCACGAGCAGCAACATCAGTTGCCACGAGAACAGTAAATTTCCCTTGACGAAAACCATTCAATGTCCTCTCACGCTGATGTTGAGAAATATCACCATGCAGTGCCTCAGAAGCAATACTGTTTGTCAATGCCAATGATACCTCATCTGCATCCCGTTTCGTTTGAGTGAAAACAATGGTTTTCCCACCCTTTGCATATACCTGGAAACAAAGGATTTTTAGAAACATTGTACTAGTCAAACATATAACTTGTCGCATGACATAAATATGGGACCTCCAAAGTAATTAAGTGACCAAGGGCTCTGCAAAACGGACCCAGTAATAGTAAACAATTAAACATGCACCACTCCAAAGTCGGTAAAATGTTCGACAGATATGTAAGATAGGTGGATGAAATCGTGCCCTCAAAGGGACCTTGTAACAAAGTAAAATTTATATGAGACATCTATAAGCACACAGTAAAATTTATATCAAACATATATAAGCACAAAGATACACCAACATAGCTGTATAAACTGTGACAGGTTTCATTATCTTACTAGTTTCTGAATCCTGCTTCATGCATACTATGTATCTGTTCCATTTGCTTGGATCCCCTGGGTTATGTTTATGTTACATTCAAGTAAATCATGCATGCCCTAACTATCTGTTCCATTTGCTTTGACCCCCTGGGTTAGATGTTAACAAAGTTGAGCAAAAAAGAAGAGAGGAGAGGAAAAGAAAGAGAGAAAGAAGTGCTAAAAATTCCATGAGCTGCATTAACATACCGTAATTAGATCACTAAGAATGGTGCGCTTTGATGTCACAGTGAGAGGGATAGCATAGAGTTTGATTCCTTCAGGAAGTTTTTCATCTTGATCACCGACCTAATTAAACACACAGAGAGACCAAATGACTAATTAGGACATAAAAAATAAAAATAAAGCATAGCAGTATACATCTGCCAACAGGAGTCCTCGAGTGCAAGTGCAACTAACATGCTTAAGGCCAGTCCTAACATCTATTATGCCTCATGGCACTGTATTGTAAATGTTTAGAGACCAAGACCAGAAGGAATGGCCAAATAGGTTGTTGTTGTGACCTAAGAGGCTAAGAGTACTACCAATTTAGTAAAAGCAAATACACGTCAATAGTAAAATCCATCAAATATTCCTATGGAGAGTTTCGAGAGAAAGGGGGTAGCCAGCTTCATGCAGTTTGTATCCATGCACCATGACTAAGAATTAAACCCAAGAATTTGGGCTGACATAAGTAAATTAAACCCAACCTTTTGAGCTGAGTAGGTGACATATCGTGTAACAGAAATGTTGTACAGTAAATAATCTCATGTGTCAACATACCAAGTGTAGTGCCCAGAATCTGTATTAAAGAATATGCACTACATGAAGGAACCATAAAGAACAATCATTAGATCACAACAATTAACACGTATGATCTGACTAAATTCAGAATCTGCAATCACACGTAAGAATGTTCCTATACGACATAACACTGATTCATGGCCTATTTTTATGTGAATGCCTAAGTGCCTAACCAAAGTAAATCTGCCACAGTAAATAAGGGAACCCCCCAAGAAAAACAACAGGAAATGAAAAGGGATGTGAAGTCTATACCAAGTCAATTGTCAAAGGATCATTCAAGTACCGCCTAGACAATTTCTTCACCCAACCAGGCATGGTTGCAGAGAAAAGCATGCTGTGCCGCTCTGCTGGCAGCTGTTGTAATATTGTTTCCACATCTTCTTCAAACCCGACTGCAAGCATTTGGTCAGCCTCATCAAGGACCAGATACCTAACTTCTCCCAACTGAAGACTCCCGCCATTTATCAAATCAATTAAGCGACCTGGAGTTCCTACAACAACATCAACACCACGCGAGAGTGCATTCTGCTGGACATTATATGAGACACCACCGTAAACACACACTGTACTGAGCTTGGGTGCTGACTCCTTTATTTCCTTCTCAACTTGTTTGGCCAACTCTCTAGTAGGTGCAAGAACCAAAACTCGAGGAATACGACCACGCCTACCAAAAGGGAAAAAAGGCAGTGAGTGGATACGAATTATCAACTGAATTTAATTCAGCCCAATGTGTAGCTGCAACGCAAGATGAATGGGTACCTGATGCTCCGCCCTTCATCCTCCTCAATCAATCGCTTGATCATAGGTATACCAAAGGCTAGCGTCTTTCCAGTTCCAGTCTTTGCTCTTGCAATCAGATCACGGCCCTC
This sequence comes from Dendrocalamus latiflorus, assembly GCA_017311315.1. Lineage (NCBI taxonomy): Eukaryota > Viridiplantae > Streptophyta > Magnoliopsida > Poales > Poaceae > Dendrocalamus > Dendrocalamus latiflorus. The sequence continues at coordinate 1,782,244 of CM029611.1, forward strand.
AAGAGCAGGAATCAATACAGCCCTCTGGAGGAGACAAAACAAATCAGCAAAAGGCTAAGCAAATAAGCGCTTTCTAAACTGAAAAGTGAGCTCAGTGAAAACATGTCACACATAGCATGCAATTTAAAGGAAAATTAACTTATCCGGCTATCTGCACCACCTTTAACTTGTTATGTATTTTGTCCATGGACATGACATGGAGAATGTGTTATCCCAACTTCCCACGGATGAAAGTGGGAAATGAAATTGGCTGCCTTTAAGGGGGAAAAGGGGACAAATGGTAAGACTGTCACCATTCCACAATAGCAAATCTAACAACCGACAACATTTGGTGGTATTTGTGAGAACAGGGCGGTTTTGGCTTACAATGAAATTCTAAAACACTAAGCATTGACAAATCTCAATATGAGCGGCAATTAGAACTCTAACTTGGTATCAAATACTTGTTGAATCAGTCCTGGGTTGCCAAAATAAAAGTTTCCCAACTGAAGCCTCAAGTGCTAGGACGTAGGACTTAGCAACTTAGCATACACTAGCGTCTCGCTTTCCCCACTAGGAAGAGTCACGCTCCACCCATCCTGTCACTGCTATTTTGCGTGAAAGCAAGCTCCCTCAATTGGTCGACACAAGCCTATGAACCACGAATTTCGAAAACACCAACTCAATTCCCCAAATGCCACACCAACACCTTTCCCCTCCCTGTCTCCTCCCAACAGCCAAACCTGCAACGCAACCTAGACGCACAATTCAGCACAACTAGGCCAATCAAACGAGAGCGCAATCGGCGTCACCTGGATGGGGAAGAGGTGGGTGATTCCTCGCTTCTCGAGCGTGGCGACGAGCTGGTCGGGCAGGCCGAGCCTGGCAATGGCGAGCTCCTCGTCGTCCCCCTGGAACCCCTCCTCCGCGCCCACGACCTCGACCCCCTCCTCGTCGCCGTCGCTCCCGTACGCGCCCTCGCCATCCTCCTCGTCGTCGTCGCTGAGCTGGAGCCGCTTGAAGGCGTGCTCGCTGAGCACGGAGTTGGGCGACGCGATGGCCGCCGCCGCCGTCCACCGGCGGGCGCGGCGGCGGAGCGCCCAGCAGTGGAAGGCGGCGCTGAGGCGGAGGGAGGAGGGCGCGGCGCCGGCGCTAGGGTTGGAGAGGGAGAGGGAGGGGAGCGTGAGGAGGGAAGCCATTGGGGAGGGGGAGCGATAAGAAACGGAACGAATGGCTGCTCAGCTGTTGCGGGGCGAGGGTTTATATGGGGAGGCGGGTGGATAGGAGGGGGTCTGCGAGGGGTTTTGGCTTTTGGTTCTGCCATTTGCTGCGCGATTTGTGGCGACGGGGAGGCTCCTGGTTCACAGGAAATGCTCTCTCCCTCCCTCTCTCCGCGATACTTTTTTGTCTGCGACGCGGTCCCTGAAATATCTGCATGAGACTAGCACAGGCCGTTGTATCAGTGTATGTTTGCTTCGGATAAGCCGGTAGGGTGTAAACAGAGCGGATAAATTTTGTTCGTCTGTTCGACCGAAGGTTTGTAAAATGAATATAAAAGGGATAAATAGATATTTGGCACTATCTGTGTTCGACTCCGAGACTCCAAGAAAAAAATATGAAATAGAATACGGGATAAGTGATATCCGTTCGTATATATCCGTATGTCAAGTGATATGAGGAAATCTGTTGCAACTTCACCTAAGAATAAGATAACATATAGACAAATTGTCACATCTAAACAGACAAGAGTACTGAGTGTTCTTTTTTCAAAATCTTAGTAATTGGTCTCTCCATGTTCGTTCTGATTGTACCATACTGTCCAATGTCCTGTGCAAAGAAGCAGATAATTTCCATCCGACCGACCGTCCGAAAGATTATGGAACAGATACAGAATGGAGAAATGGATATATGGTATTATCCGTGTCCGATTCTAATTCCGAGGAAAAAATATAGAATATGATACAGGATAAGCAATATTCGTCCGTATCCATTCCGATTGCACCCCTATAAGTCGACTCGTTTTGATGTCTGAATCTGTGCATTGCAGTGCCGATCGATCGTTCGTGTAGGAGAAAATAAAATACTACTTAGGACCTGCTTTTGGTTCCAAGCCTCTAGCTATCAATCTTTTGTTGCCAGAATTTTGGCAATTTTCTCTTTGAAATCACTAGTTACCTTTTTTATTCTGACTAGTTGAGTGTGGGCCGTACGCCATTGCAAAATATCGTAAAGAGCGTCCACTTGAACTGCATAATATAATGGCCAGAATTAATTTAAGTGCCAACATATAGGCACAATTAATTCAAGTGCCAACATACATGAAAAATCTCAGACATAGAATGGCAATTGCCTAACGTCACTTCACAAATTTTAGTGAATTCCACTTATGAAACCAATATAAGAAATGGTAACACCACTTCACAAACTTTAGTGAATTCCATTTCATAAATCTCAGAGTAATCCTATCCGTGATGTGAGGATTTGTCCATTTTTTTAGTAGTTAGCTAATGAGTAATGATGAACACCATTTTGACTACACCTCCTTGTGGTTTTGCATAGACATAAAAATGGAAAATCATGAACACCAAACCTACTTTATCAGCAAAATTGTTATGAACACCACCGTTCAAAAGCTCGTCCATGAGAGGTATATACAGCGCCAACACATAACTATGAAGCTGAAGCCATTTGGGCTACACCAAGCAATGCAATTTTAGAAGTTATAATCAACGTCCCACATTTAAGAGAAGTAGCTAAATCAACGGTCCTCACATTCATTTAGGCTTGACACTTTTAGGTTACTCGGTTGCTGTAACATATCTCCAACTCGAGACCTACACAAGCACACAAGTCAGCAAAAGTTCAATGGATTGTCAGAACAAATTTCATTTCTGACCCTCACATTGCTCTATAAGCAAGCAAGCCATTAAAAGATAGGTGTGTGACCAATGAAATGACACAAATATTATATACAGATCAAGGTATGTCTGATGCATGTGATTTAACAGGTGCAGTTGAAAAGAATTATCTAGATCAAATGGAAAACAATATTTCTGTTGTGTGGTACTTGACTAATTTATCAATGTGTGACCATATTCTAGTATTTCCTCCTCCAAACACCACACAAGTATTTCAATCAATCTCCACAATCTTCTTTATTACATTTGGACAAAAACCTTCCATAGTCTATGTCTGCCCTGTGTCTGTCTGACTACAGGCAAAATATATGATAGGCTTAATGTTCCATATGGCTTGATCGTACAGGTATTCCACCATAGAAAATTGCCTAGACACCTACAAAATTTATGCATATTTAACCGTAGCACCAAATCAGCAAGCTTGAAATGCAGGTTAGCTACATCTATCTACAAGCATTAGCAGTTAGGAAAAAATAAAAGAGCAGGGCTATTCAACAATAGGAGTGAGTGCATTGCAAATCTTCTAGGCCTCTAACTTTCAGAGTGGGAGTTTTTTCAAAACTTGAACTCATGATTGCTTAGCATATAGCGTATATAAAGGCATTGAAACATATTAATAGACAAAGTCACAAGCAATACAAATCCACAGAAGAAATACAATACTCTGCATATTTTTTGTTCAACAATTTTGTTAAGTAATCAATGCACAGTTCATCAAAACATGAGGGTAGATATTATATACAAGTTCTCATGAAAAATGACCATTCCACCTAATTTATGTCCTATATAAATTCTCGATTATACTGCTTTCAACTATACTAAACAAATTGCATAAGAGTTAAGTAATTTAACACAGATTCACCACACACACAAACAGAGTTTCTACCTTGAAAAATGTAACCCAGGCTAAAATACAGAGCCATTGTAAATCTAGCCCACCTCATTAAAACCCTAGAAACCCCGAAGGCCATCTAAATGTAGCACAAGCTCTGCACGACCACAACTCACAAGCACATGGTGAGTTTTTTTAAACAAGGTGGAAGGTGTGTTTTTAAGTAGTAATTATACAGATCCACAATTTTAAAAAAGTGGCTATTTTTAAAGAAAAAGTAGGTTGCCAACAATATAATTGCCTTCAAGTGGAAGCTTCTAATATCAATACTCAATTGAAGAAAATTCTGGAAATATGTATCACTTCTAGTTTTTGACAACTTTAGCAGCATAGTTGATTTTGAAACGCACAACATGTTGTTAAAAAAACATTAATCTATAGTTGACCATAGACCAACTCACAAAGAAAGCCTAACCATCATCTATATTTTACCAAAACCAACTCTTCATTTTATTCTAATAATATCTTCTGTTTTCTAATGCCAAAGTTGGGAACAAATTGAGGATTCAAAAATGTTCAATATGCAGCCTTATGTGTTATTAGTGAAGGTGCCCATTTTTTTTGGTGTGTGTGTGTGTTATTTTCATATCTGACAGGATCTACAGACAGTCGCATGAGATTTTCAGCGATAATATGCAGCCTACATTATCTTTTTTGGTGTTTGGCATCAAGCAGAAATACCCTCATTTATCTAGATGCTACACTAATCGTTATGAAATCAAGTCTATCAATCGAAACAGGTATCTCAGTACTTTACTAAAATCAAGTCTAAAATCATTATGCCTTCTCCTGGATACCATGGATATGGAATGAACATTAAGTGATAGTGTGTAACACATGTGGGAAAAATTTACAACACACATAGTACATATTGCCATCTCGAGTCACAACATAAAATCCTACAAAAATACAATGAACGCAACACATAAGCCTTTTTGTTTGCAAACTGGGACATTTCTGCCCAAGAGCCAAAGAGAAACTAGTGTTTCTTGCTAAGAACTATGGAATAGACGCAGCTAGAATCGAACAGAGAGTGCAATATACTAAAGATTCACATGAACAGAAAACACAGATAAACAAGAGGTTTATTTGGCTGACCTGAGAAGGAATCCAATTGGCCTGTTGTGTAGAGAAATGAGTAGTTAGTAGGAAGAGGAGACAAAGAAGGATTGTTGCAGATAAAGAGACGGAGAAGTGGACGAAAAAGGAGTAGTAGCTCTACCTATCGTAGTGTTGAAGGAGGCTAGTGCATATGCTAGTTCCTTACTTGCAACCGCCGTGCACTCAAGCTAGGCGATTTGCAAGGCACGTGTTGTGTAGTCAAGGTGGGCAGTTGATAGTGGCGAAGTGGATGGACGCGATGGAGGCGTGAGGAGGGGCGATGGCGGTGATGATACTGGTGTGAGGAGGGTGGCGGTGGTGACGACGCTGGTGTGAGGAGGGGTGGCGGCGGCAACGGTGCTAGTGTCAGAACGGGTGGTAGCCCAAATGCGAAGGGAGAAGAGAGGATCAGTGGGCGATGATGCTGGTGTGAGTTGGGGGTGGTGATGCAAATATGACGTGACGATGGCTGCCGTAGGGTGACAGGGGAGGCGTATGCAAATGTAGGGGTATTGCGGAAGGGAGGGCAGTGGGTGGCATTGGCGAGGCAAGGCGACGACCAAATATGGGAGGCAAGGCGGCGGCTGACGCGATGGTGGCGGGGGCGGGGAGGAGAGCGACAGAAGAGTGGGGGCATAGGGGTAGAGAGGAGTAAATGACAACAGAGATGAGGGAACAGAGCAGGGGCAGAGAGCGAGAGGCACATGCGTGAGCGAGAGAGGAGCGGCGATGGAAGAACGAGTGTGGAGGGGGCGGGGAGGAGTAAACAACGTTGGGGAGGAGGAAACGGAGTTGTGGTGGAGAACGAGAGGCATACACGTGTGAGAGAAGCGGTGGTAGAAGAGCGGGTGCGAAGAGGAGGAAACAGCGGCAGAGGAGGAGGAAATGGATGGGGGCGGGGAGCGAGATGCATACACGTGAGAGAGAGAGAGAGAGAGGAGCACAAGCTTTTTTGCGGAACGCAACCCGTCTTTATCTCTACCGTTTGAGTCAGATCCGATGGTTCATATATAGAGTAGAGAGAATGCATCGCTGCCACCTCGTTCTTTTATAATTGCAAAGAAACATAGCCGATTCATGACTTGTGTCCTCTTTCTTCTTTTGTTCAGGCGAGTCATTGTGTCTTTTGTCAGGCTATAGGATGCTTTCGAGGTCACCTCATAGACCGACTTCTGTTCTAAACACTGCGCTGCACGAGGCCGACCCAATCTACCCAGTAGGCCTAATTCCCCTGCGTTTGGTTTACACCAACGGCCTCGTCCAAAGCTCCAAAGCTAGCCCAGTAAAGTTTAGGTTAGTTACCTAGTTTAGGTTTTTTTTACATGCAACCGATTACAAGATATCAGGCACTACCTTGCATAGCTTTCCCCCCTAACTCACTAACTGTCTCATGTGTGTCTTTTTTTTAAAAAAATACTATCGTATATGTGACATATTGTGAGTGTTGTGCTAATTCTACCTCCAGTGCTTAAGCCTGTTTGGAAACGGGAATTTTCTTATATTCTTGTTCGTATATAATTCCAGTGACCACGATTCCGGTGAAATAATGCATTTCTTGCTTCTATTATTCTTTATCCAAACAATATAGAATCGAATCGAATAAACTCCTGGACTAAGCAGTAGCTAATCATCATGATAAGAACGAATCAGCAATAATGTCGCCAAGCTGGCATGCAGCCAACACATTCTGTCATTGCTTCATCTGTTGCATTTTCTAAAGAAAAAATAAATAAAACAGCGTGTCCTACGCCTGCAGATTGTCCGAGCCAGCCAGTAACACAGTGGCCTCTCAGCTGTTTCATTCGGAGCTAATCAAGCCAGCAGGAGCACTGTTAGTTTTGTTTTTTTTTTAAAAAAAATAGGAGTACTGTTAATTACGATAAGCTTTTTTTAAGTTGCACAAACTGATATTGATTCCAGACAATAACAATAATAACCTTACCAAATTTGCTGCCTAATATACCGTGCAGATGTTAGCTTGTTAATTAACAAACAGGCAGATGCCACTTGCTATATTAAACAACAGCTGCCACATCGAATTTCAGACTGCGATATTCAGACGTTGACGTGACTGTCGGCTGCGGCTTCATCCAACATATGCCCATTTTGGCCCAACTTCTTAGGGTAGTTTATTTTAACCATGCCTCGTAAATAGTACTAGCAGTTAAAAGAAATTTATAGAAAGATATTCAATGTAATTTTAACTTATATAAATAAAATTGTTATAGTGTATACTACATTTAATTAGTAAATCTCGTTTTTAAAAATGTGACGAATGCTGTACACACTGACAATCTCGTACATCCCCGTTTGATCAAGGTGGTGATCGGTTCAGCTGAAAAGCTTATGGCTTATAGCTGAAAACACTGTAGCTGGCTGAAAAAAGCACTGTAGCTGACAGAAGCTTATTTAGCATAATTAAATTTTAAAAAATCTAAAAAATATAAAAAATATGTTAGCCCATTACGTATAATACAAACAAATACGGGAAAAAAAGAACCGGCAAAAAAGCTCAACAAAAAGCCAAAAGTTCAGAAAAAGACGAAACTTATAAATAGTGAAAAATAAGACAGAAGTCGAAGTCGAGTTGATCAGGGCCAAGTTAACTATCCGGACAACAAATACTTACATGGAAACACCATAAACCATATTTTTTTGGGTACAATCTGTATAAACAGTTATGCTTTGTTTCATGTAAAATTCCCGTGAGATTCTACCTTCCAAACGGTGCTGCAACCTAAACCGTCGGCAAGTATGCAGGAGAAGAAATTCAGACTTCAACGGAAGAAGAAGAACAAGGGGGAAAAATTGGAAAAAATCTAAAGTTCGCTTGCAGTTGCAGCAGCTGTTCCTTCTCGAAGACCGGTCCATTCAAATCCCCAAAGAAAAATCAAATCAAACCCACATGACGAAACTAAACAAAAATTAAACCAAAAACAAATCCAACCAACGCAAAAACCAATGCTAATTAACACCTCCTCCTCTCGCACTGTTAACCCCTTCCGCCTTCCTTCCTTCCTTCCTTCCCCAACCCAACCAAACCACCCTTTCAGCCAGACCTGACCAGAGCACGCGGCTCACGAGCTAGGTGGCTTCCTCGCCGACGCGTCTCCCCTCGCTGCTGCGGAGAGCAGGTGGTCGGCCCCGATGGAGTGGGCGGCGGCGGCGTACACGGTGGCGGCGCTGCTATGCGCTGCGGCGGCCACCGTCATCGCGCTCGGCCACATCTACCGCCACCTGCTCCACTACGCTGAGCCCATCTACCAGCGATTCATCGTCCGCATCATCTTCATGGTCCCGGTATGCTGTATATCTAACGCCTCTGCTTAGCTCCCTCGCCTCAGATCTGTCGCCGCCTTCGGGAGTTTTTCGAATTTCGGGTGACTTCGAGGGGGTTTCGTGGTTGCGTTTTGGAATGCGAGTCGCTCTGTGTGGATTCGTGAGTCGGTCTGCGGCGGCTCGCATCATGCGAGGTTCTGACCTCTGATTTAACCCAAGCGCTTGCAGGGGCTCTGGTTAGGTAGCGCAAGGTTTGTGTGTGGATCTGCGAGTGGATTTGTTTGTGCTCTTAGGTTTTGATCAGGGTCCAAGGTGGGTTCTGAGGCGAATTTGCTGTGGCAGTGAGGCTGCGATTGGAATTGAAGTGCTCTTTGATGAACATGCTGGAGGTATCCGGTTCTGGCGATTAGAATGCAAGTGCCAAGTATGGAGTTTGAGAGGAGCGCTGCGTGCTTTCCCTGTGGTTTTATTCTAGATGTGCAGGTGAATTCATTGCTATTCCGATTGGAATACGATTGGAGGGCAGCTGGTCAGTACGGATATCCGGGTGCTTTCGCTGTGTTTTGTCCCGAATAAGCAAGTTGATCCATTGAAGCTGCCCTGCGGAGTTCTGATAGGGAGTGTAGGTGCTTCCGTGGTTTCGTGAGCGATCTCGTTTGTTGTTTTCTTGGGGTTTTGTTGGATGGAAATGGAATTGAATATTAACAGTGTGTTTAGGATTATTCATGCAGGTGGTTGTGTTGATCTGTAACTGAATTTGCTGCATTTATAAGACTGTTTTTATATGAACTAATAGGTAATTTCCATGCAGCTATAATAACGTTGTCGTGTGGTAAGTTGGAGAAAAGAGCAAAACGCCCTGTTTCATGAAAGCAACGGTATAACACAAATAATTGTTTTGGGCAGTGTGACATGACCATTGTTCATTGGCAGATTATTTTTCATTTTTTCTTAATAGATGTAACCATTTGCATTCCATCCGGTCTGCATTTACATTTAACCCTTGTATCCTGTTGTTTTGTTTATGTTTGCAACACTTCAGCATATTAACCCTGAAGACAATTTTTTTTGTAGGTGTATGCAGTGATGTCATTTCTTTCCCTTATCCTGCCCGACAATGCAATATATTTTAATTCTATTCGAGAGATGTAAGTCACTTGCTTATAATTCAAACTTCTTTTGACCCTTAATTAATGAGGAATAGATCATTTGTCGTTGTCAAAGATGTACCATTTTAGGATTTTCCACTAATGTTTCATTGACATGTGGCACCAGGATCCACCTGTTAGTGAGGCATGGAGTGGCAAATCCTGAAGTGCACATCTTTACAGTGGCAAATGATGAAATATTCCTGTAATTAATGTGAATCAACTAGTATTTGGGAGTTGAGATTATGGTTTCTGCTTTTGCCCACCTGTTGAGACATGCTATCTTGTACTCCCATGGATCTTAAGGGTTGAGTTCTTTTGGGCTTAATATTGGCTTATGCTTGTACTGTCTACAGTAATTAGTTTTGAAATGGTGTGTTTTTTCAAGACGGGGTCAATAGGAAAATTGTAGTAAAAAGTGTATTGAGTTCAGCTGTACCGGCCAAAATCGTATGCGACTATTTTCCTCTGTGTATCGCTTCATACACTCACAGGTGCAGGAAGGAGTACCTGCTCTATAGTTTTTGCCCTCAAAGTTACATATCGCTGACTTCTTCACGAAGTTACATACTAGAGTGCGGCATTTGTATTTTCTCTCTAAACTTAGTGTTTGTGGTCCACTATGAGTTCGAGGGGGTGTTAGAGTAGACTTCTTTTTTGTATTTCCTTATATGTGTAGTTGTCTTTGCATATAGTTCCTTATATTCTTTATATATATTACCCATTGGACCTCATGAATACACACACACACAATATTCATAACAATAATATGATATAAGTGATTCTACTTGGTCATGACCTTTACTTCCAAAAACTCATGAATATGTCATGACCAAAGATGTCATTGTGCGTAGTTTATGGGGCCATGATCATGATTCTTCTATTCTCCTCGTCTTGTCTTTTTTTGATAAGGCACTTTAACATGTAAACCTGAATATCATGGCCCTGAGTTTAGGTGTTATTTCTCCTGTCAGTGTTTCATGTGATAATGAGATTGTCCGTATGTTGTTTCACCTCTTGTTTTTTTAATTCAGTTGTAGCTTTTAGTACTTGAACTAATAAATGTATATCAAGCTTATGCTAAAATTTCCTATCTCATGATGTTTCAGCTATGATGCTTGGGTCATCTACAATTTCTTTTCACTTTGCTTGGCATGGGTTGGGGGTCCTGGTGCTGTGGTGGTAAGTTTGAGTGGTCGAACCCTGAAACCATCGTGGTTCCTGATGACTTGCTGTTTTCCAGCTATTCCTCTAGATGGGTGCGTACATGTCCTTTGCGCATATTAAGTGATTATCATAACATTTGTATCCTCCGACATGCCATTTCATAGTAACATGTTTAGAGAATTATATGTCATAATTATGCAAGTGCTGATTGAGATTGTGTCATTGAACAGGCGTTTTATACGGAGATGCAAACAAGGCTGTTTGCAGTTTGTGATTCTTAAGCCCATTTTGGTGGTTATTACCTTCATACTTTATGCAAAAGGAAAATATGCAGATGGCAACTTCAGTGTCAACCAATCCTATTTATACATAACTATCATATATACAATATCATACTCAATGGCGCTATATGCTCTTGCATTGTTCTATGCGGCATGCAGAGATCTACTTCGTCCATATAATCCTGTCCCAAAATTCATCATGATCAAATCAGTTGTGTTTCTCACATATTGGCAGGTAAATCTAGAACAACACTCAAATGTTTTTTCCCACTTCCAAGTATGATAGCGAGATTCCTATTTGTCTCAAGTCTTGATATGGAACGGTGTTTTCAGTCACAATGTGGCCTTGTCAAGGAATTCTTACATCATGTGAAGTTTGTTTCATGCAATAATTCCAAGCTTTTGTTTTCTTACAGGGTGTCCTGGTTTTCCTTGCTGCAAAATCTCGATTTATCAAAAATGCTGAAAAAGCTGCTGATCTCCAGAACTTTGTATTGTGTGTTGAGATGCTCATAGCAGCTATCGGGCACCTATTTGCCTTTCCCTACAAGGAGTATGCAGGTGCCAATGCTCGCCCTTCTGGTGGTTTAAGGGGAAGCCTTCTTCATGCTTTGAAATTCAATGATTTCTACCATGACACTGTTCACCAGGTAACCAGGATCTTTCATAACCATACTCAGCATCTGGGAGCTCTATTTTCACACATAACACTGTAGTTTGCCAATTTCTAGTCTGCTGAGCTCCTTTCTTATGCAGTTTGCTCCTACCTATAACGAATATGTGCTCTACAATCATAATGAGGGAGACAATGGACAAACAAAGTATCCTTCAGGGAGCGCCGTGCCAAGTGGACATCATGTAGAGTTGTCTGGCATCGCAGTGGTGGCTTCAAATAGTCCAGTGACATCAAGCGTATCATCCAACCAGGCAGATCAGGAAGAAACAATGACAACCCCAATCAAGGACAAAGTCGACGCGCCTGTAGGGCTTTATGACCTCACAGATTTGCTTGACGTGGACTTGTCTAACTACCCAGCCAAAGTTCCTGCAATCGCTGATGTAAGAAAACAATGATGAGTGTGACGGCCTGTCTGGAGGGCGGAGCAATGGGGGGAATTGTGATTTTCATTTGATCATAGATAACACTGTAAAAATGTGTGAGTATTACTTGTTTCTAGTTCCAATCTTCCCCCATTGAAGGGGATTATTCGTGTTAGCATCGGTTCCACGGCCTCTCTCACCCTGCACTTTACTGTGTAAAATGTTGTGAGCTCAAGGTGAACTGAAGTGACAAATGAAGACCACGAATACCATACTCCGCATGTACTGACGGCAATTTTGTGCAGTCCTTTCTAGTCAGCGCCGCGGCGCGTCTTGAATCAAGAATCACTTGAGCTAGCTGACTTTCACTTTTTCCTTCGCTCATGAGTTATATCACTTACATATATGAATGGTTTATGCCGTAAAACATCTGATTATCAGGCGACCACTGTCAACCAGGTAGCTGTACAACGGGGAACTGGAAGTTACTTGGTTTTGCTACACAAAATTGTGAGACAGATAAATTGCATAAAAGTCCTTTCAGGTCAGCTAATGACTCACAGGTGCTTTGTGCCTACAGCTTCAAAAATCAAAACTACATAATGGCACTTGCAGTTAACTCTTATGACATGCTTACCAAGCAAAAACTTCACAAATCCAACTTTTGATGCCTCTTAACAAAAAGAAGTGCCATTAGGAACATGAGTTATGGTTATACATTTCAAAGACAGCTAACCATCCAGATTATTAGTGTATTCAGTAGTGCTATCATTTACACTTTTCAGGAAGATTGAACAGAGCGTGCAAAGACTGGTTATTCACCATGTGGTTTGCCTTCTGCATTATGCTCGATTTGAGCAGCATTTTGTTCCTTTGACTGCACCTCTTTATCATCCTTCTCAGCATCTTGGACCTGGGAATCTGTCAAGGAATCTAACAATGAACTCTCAGAAGTGATGGCGCCAGAACAGGCTTCACCGTCCTCTCCATGGAAGAACCTAGCGAGAGACAAGGGGTTGTAAGTGGAGCTGGCTTTCCGAAGGCCCTGTATCACTTTCATTGCTGCGAGTGTGCTTCGGTACACATCTGAGGTTTCCAGGTCGCAGGATGATGTTGGGTCGTAACTAGCCACATCATTGTGAGGTTGCAGCTTTGCAGAGGAACTAGACTCGAGTACTTCTGCTTCGACTGGGAAAAGGATTTCAAGATTAGCCTCGCATTCTCGAACAAGCCTTGTTACAGGTTCAGTTGTGAAAAATGGTTGGTGACGAGCACGTTGAGTGAAAGGTAGGCTGAGCAAACCGCCTGTTCTCTTGTCATACTTCTTCAGTATCTTCACTAGTCCTGCATGCACAAAGCATTGGGATATTAGATACCAAACATACTATTGCCAGAATAGTGCACATTGGCCGATTGGGTTTCATGTGCTCACCAGCAAAATTTAGGGAGCTGTAGTTCTTCAGAAGTATCATCTCGCCATGGATAATCACAAAAGCTTTACGTATCTCTAACATCTCTTCAGTGAATTCACTCTTGGATGTAAAAGCATCATTCTTCTTAGCTATGACTCGCTCAATCCTCTCCTTGAGCACCTAAAGAGAATAATTGGCCAGCAAGGGTTAGAATGACAGTTGCAGCTTAAGTATATAAAAAAGGGCAAACTGAAGAGTTAAAAGAAACAATACAGAAAACCAGACTACCTAGGGCCCTAAATCACACAAATAAACAATAAACAAAAATGCCAAACGATGAATAAAAATACTGATAGAATGTAGGGTTTCAAAATAGAAAGCAAATTTTCTCCCAAATGCTGATTGAAAAACATATCTAGAATGACAATTCATGTTGTTAGGACAATCTTCTGTTCAACAAATCACACGTTTATTATATCCTATAGTTCCAGAAACTTGTCAACATATTTATGCTTAATGCATCCAGCACCAGACCATCTGTGACTTAACTATGAAACCCCCACGACAGAACAAGGACATAGATGCTTTCAACTGGAGATTCAATAAAATGATCTGAAGCCTGGAGAGACTGTTAGGCATTTCACCATTCAGTATACACAAGTTCACAAGTTTGGGAGGAAATAGAACTGCAGCTTCATATGTCAAACTATCTACTGCTCAATCAACTGTGTTTGGATGATCCTACTCATCTACCACAACACTTGTGCAGACTTGACCTCATAATGAACAAACCCAAAAAAATTTATACTTCCGCTGCTGCTTCTGTTTATAAAACTCTAGCTACCAACAAGTTGTAATTATGTACTTCTGTTGCCTTGGGCTTGCTTGGATAGACGGGGATTAGGCCCAATCCCCTCGGACGGGCAGGGAAATTGAACTATAATCCCCACCAATCCGAAGGTATTGGTTCTAAACTTCTAATCCTCACCTATCCAAACAAGCCCTAATGAAATGACATGCAAAGCTCAAGGTTTTGCGTGTTCTTGAAAAGAAAAGGGAATCGTTAGCATATAAATAGTAAATTATCACTCTTGACATCCGTGAAATCTTAGATAGGATTCAAGGTATTAACAAAAAATAAGGAACATTTTCCAGTGGCAAGCTTTAAGCTCCGTTATCGTGCGAATAGATGCGATGATCATATGTGGTCACTGGTTAAATGTGACATGATGACATCTGCATGACTGTAGCCTCAATATACCTAAGTGGATTTGACCTTGTTCAACAAGTCTATGCGCAATGTTGATATGCTCAGACCATTACATAAAGGTAGAGTTATCATTGCAGAATTAGATTTAGTCTCCCATGTTCCCATATTTGATCCCTACTGTGATGGATAGGCGCATACATTACCGGACAACAAGAAAGCCTGTGCCATACAGAAAGGCACAGGCCATCCGTTTCGTTCGGAATGAACAAAAGAGGCATCCACCAAAGTTACTTATTACTTGAACCAGAGCAGGACATAATAATACTATTGATACTTCAACACTGTCCTACTTAGTTCAATTCAACATGTCCGTAGGCATCCTAAACGCACAAATGTTCAACTTTTACTCATGATTCAAGCATCCGTATATAAATCCTCTGCACAGGCCGAAATCAAGAAATCAACTGGGAACTGGGAAATTGATTATCAGAAACAACCGACTGAATGCACTCATAGAACCCAGCCTTTTACACTCCACGGACCACAAGAATATCAAGAACCGCTACTTCATTTCACACCCAACGAAGAGGTCCCCACAATCCAATCCAATCCAATTCCGGTCCACGATGCCCGCATCGGGCACGAATACACGCGTCAACCAACGTAGGCAGCTGCCTCGACAGGAATCGCGAGGAGAAGAGACAAGGAGAAGGTGACGGTACCTGGAGGCGGATGACGTACCACTCCTCCCTCTCCATGTAGAAGTCGTTGAGCTTGTGGAGCTCCAAGTCGAGGATACTGGCGAACCAGTTCCCCAGGGCTCGGTCCCCATCTCCCACGGGGGCGCGGTGGTCGCCCTCGGGGGGCAGGCTCTTGATGAGCTTCTTGAGGGCCTTGTAGGCGAGGTACTTGTCCCTCCACGCCGGCAGCGTCTCCTCCAGGTGGTTCCGGAAATCCTTGCCAAACTTCATACCCTCTCCTCTCTCTCCGACGAACGATGATCCCACGAGAATTCCGAATTCTCTCTCCCTCTCCCCCTCGGGTTCAGGCCAGGGGGGAATGGAATGTTGGTTTGGTTGCGACGGGGAAGGAAGATGCAGGCCAGGGGAGGATTGGGTGTTGGGTCGCTGTCGGGTGGGGCCGGACGTGGGATATCTCGTGGGTCCCTGTCGTCTTCCCCTTGGCTCCTGCTATCGACGCCTGCCGTTTTGGCATTATGCAATATATATCTGTCTCGCCAGACTTTTTATTTTGGTTTTTGATTTATTTGAGTCAAAAAAATCATTTGAAACCACCTATTAACGAAAGGCAACGTGCTCTAGTTTTTAAAAAATTGATCAAAGGATAAATGACAAGAAGCATACGTATAGGAAGCTCGCAAGCAAACATTGGTTTCATCTATGAGCAAGACTGCAAGAGACAAGACCTGCCCATTGCGTTGAAGAGTTCGATAAATTGCATGTTTGATAAGGTGAATGCCCTTCTGGACCGTCAGACAACTGATGATTCCGACAACAGGGGTATCAGTTTGCTTGCTGTAATCCAAGCTAAGCTGCAATACCTTCTTTGCAGCACTCTTGCCCACAACAACATTCACAGAAAGTATAATGGACCTGAAATAGAGTACAACAAAAGGTTGAACAGGCAAATATCCGCACCAGTACAGAAACAGAGAGTTAAATAATTTATATATGGCCAACATAAACATAAGTATGCGAGTGGTACACACAACATAAAATTCAAATTGGTTGCAACTGAATAATTTCACTTCGCATAGCTGGAGAAATCAGTCGCAGCCGAAAAAAAAACAAGCCCGAAGCTTCCTAAACTAAAAGGACTGCTTCAGGTATAATTCGTCTTCCAATTCCTCGCTTTTTCCCCTTTCATATTGCCTACAGAAGGAACCAAGTACAGCTGCTCTTCTCCTGCAGAAGAAGCACCGCATTCCAGTGGCAGCGATGGTCCTTCCCCAAATAAAAAAGCGAGAAAAAAAATCTGCCATGACGGAAGTAGAATGGAGAATATAAGCGCTGGAGATGATCAAACTTCTCTGTCGAAGTCAGATAAAATTGTTAAAGATGAAGTGAGAAAACTCTTCCAACTATTTCAGTATCTCTTCTTATTTGTACTGAGTTCCGTTTATTTCTTCAGATTTCAGGTATGAGTGAGAACAGTTGCGTCGATTGACGTGCTCCCATGGACTGGACTGACAGGCAAGTTCATTGATGCTTATCTTTTGGCTTTTCATATTTGATTCTCATTCATTTGCTTGAAGTGTTTATGGTCGAAAGTTATTGTGAAGATAGTGCGCCGATTATGTACCATGGCTGTTCATTGATTGTTGTGAGAAATCTGCTTTTCATTGGATGTAGTGCCTCAAATCACTGCACGAAACTTGCAAGTAGCTAGTTTTGTCAGTGATACTAGTTTAGTTCTATCACAGAGATAAATTCACTATTCACTAGCAAGCAGTTGAAACAAGCTTGTCAATGGTTCTGTATTAAATCATCTTTGGATATTCTTATTTGTGTTGAAAGCAGATTTTTTTTTGATGTTTGACAGGAGTTACAGGCATGCGAGTACAAGACATTAGAGGTGTTTGGGACTGCTCCACTCCACATTTTTCAGCTCCCCTCTATGTTTTTTAGCCAAACAGGTTCAGCTCCACGCACTCTGTTCGAGGAAAAAAGGTGGAGTTGTGAGAGCACCTAAAGGGGTGCTCCACAAACTCTAGGTTTTTTGTGGAGTTGCTCCACGGTAGAATTCGTTGAGCAGAGTTTGTGGAGCAATCCCAAACACCCCCTAAACATGAGGACGACGGGATATGTTGAACCGGGGAAACCATGGATTTGCACTTAGTAGATTGTTCTCAGTTCGCTTAGCTCTTCCATGTAAAAGGCTTGCAGTTCGCCTTCTGAATGACACAACGAGCGAGATCCGTTTGGAAAAATTAATAGACCCAACTCAGTTGTTTTCAGTTTGTCATTGTTTGGGCCCTTTACCTGCAGTTTCTGGATATCTCTTCTTAAAGAGAAGAAGATGTGCATTTCTTAGGGAGAAATGAGAGAAAATGTGCATTCTCTTTACCTGAACAGCTCTTTTCATCATCATGAATAAATTCACTCATGCTTCTGAAGAATATGCATTGAACAAGATATTTAATCAAATTAAGATGATGATCGAAACCTAAAATATTGCTTGTCCCTCCGACCCTCCCCCAGCAAGAATTGGACCTGCAACTTACTTCTTACGTGACAATCTAGTTAACGGCAGAGATGTATTTCTATACTTTTCTCAAAGTGATTTGCACAGTTTTTAAAACAGAACTGAATGATAGATAGTGATTACTTATCCTTTCATGTATTTTGAGATTAATGTTATTCTTATTTGAGTGAAAAGCATAAAAGCTCTCATAACGACAACACACGTTGTTAAAACTTTTCCAGTTGTGATGTGTCTATCTTTCAGAAAAGGCCAGGCTATTTGATATTGTAACGTGGTTTGGAAGAGGAAAACTATTGACCGCGCGTACATGCACTGTCATGCAATAACAAAACAGATGAACAAGGACCATTCCAGCATTAATAACGAATCAATACACACACGAATACACAAAAAGGGAGGGTTAATAAGAGATCAAAGAAGATACTCGTATATATCAATCATATATAGCTTGAACAAAGTTGGTATTATAAAGCATATGGCAAAAATAGGTGATTGAAAGAATGAGAGACACATATTTAATATGAAAAACTTTTACAGAAAAACTATAGACGCACAAAGGCGAAATTCAATATATGAGGAGAGAATACAGTTGCGGGGTCTCAACTGTGCCACTACATGGTGTGTGTGTGTGTATATATATAGACTAGAGAATAATAGTCCTAAGAAATTATGAAACTGAGACGAGGTAGGCATAAGTGTCCACTTAGACACATATACGAATTCGTATCATACTTTAACAATCTTCACCTTGAGACGAATTCTGATCACACACTCAACAATCTCTAACTTAAGGTGAATTTGCTCCTGTAACCAAAACAAATCAAATCTCCTCAAATCATAATTCACCATCAATGATTTTTATGTGTTGAAAGTCTATATGACTAATCAATAAGTAAAACTAAATTAGTCATCTTCATATGCTTCTTTTGTGGCGCTGGATAACTATAGCAAAGAACTATCGCATGGACTTTTATATGTTTAATCTAGAATACATAACTCGGCAAAACAATGCCTATTGACACTACTACAGAAAAACTCGTCACAAACGGTTCAAAAACATCATCGCAGATGGTTTTTAAACCGTTTGTGATACAATTATCATAGACAATTCCTAAATAGAACCATCTGTGATAACGATTATTACAGATGATTCTTATTATGAACCGTATGTGATATTATATTATCACAAACGTTTCTTACTACGAACCGTCAGTGACAGTATATTATCATAGACGGTTCCTATTTAGGAACCGTCTGTGATAAGTTTCAACCAAACTCAAAAATATGCCTCCTTTAGTTCATCAACATTCTCTGATTATGCTATTTGCGCTAATTGTGCTATAAACCAATATAATCAGATAATGTAGATGAACCAAAGCAGGACTATTTATGAGAACAAGATCATCCTAACCATATTCATGCAAGCATTCTATGCAAGAACTAAGACATCAACAGATAATTTTCAGATGCATCATATCCATCTAAGCATCAAGGAAAAAAGGGGAGGGGATCGGATGGGGGTATGAACAAAGTACTGGCGCTAACGAAGGAGAGGAGGTGGCAACGTCACCGTTGTGTCATGGCGATGACAAAGCGCCTTGTGCAGTGAACCGTGGCATCACAACCGGACGCGGAGGAGCTCGGGGGAGGCGGCCATCACTTCGATCGATGGCTTGGGGGGAGCTAGCAGGTGGATTGGTTTGGAGTGTGTTTGGGGGAGGTGTGTGAGGAGGCATATATAAGGGCATTTGGGTAGCGGAATCGAGAGATCGCGACGCTTCAGTTTGAAAGTTTGAATAGAGGGGGTGGCAAAATCGGGTGGCAAAATATCATAGACGACTTTTAATACAAACCGTTTGTAATGAGGTAATATCACAGACGATTTTTAATACAAACTGTCTATGAAGTATCACAAACGGTTTAAATAAAAAAATATCTGTGATATTTGGCAATATCACAGATGGTTCTTAGTAAGAACCATCTGTGATACTTCACAAACGATTTTTACCATGAACCATCTGTGATATTTTTCTTCACAAATAGTTTGTATTAAAATTGTTTGTGATTGTACTTAATACTGACGGTTTTAGTTAACCGTCTGTGATTAGACATCTAGTATAGGTTGTTTTGTGGTGTTGTGAGGAGCGATTTGCATGTGTGATATCACGTACATCAAACTACTGACTGTAAAAGTAACTGAATTCCATGATATGGTTGAAAATTGCTCATGTAGAAGAACATCCAGATTAAAATAACTCTAATAACTCTTGTGCCATTAATGGAACAGAAACAATCTCTGTAATGGATCCCTCATATTGAACTGTGATAACTAGAACGTATTGCACCTGCAATATCAAACATTGTAGTATCTATGCAGATAATTAACTCTTTCTTATACTTTAAATCATTCATCTCGAACTTATATTTGGAGCATATCCTTCACTAATGAATAAAAAACTCCAAAGTATTATGTAGCTAACATCAATGTGTTATCAAACGGTAAATCAGTTGTCCCCCAAACTAACATTGATTTTTTTTCAAAGTTTTCTCGATCAAGCGTAACCTAAATTAACTCATTGTGTTGAAAGCATGCAATTCCATCTTAGACTCCACATCTGCGGATCTTACCGTAGTAATCCGTAAAAGACGATGGATCATCGAAGAAACCACCAATAATCAATCCCACATGAATGCCGCTAATACTAGGTGCAACGCCTGAATTGCAACGAACTCCAACTCCAACAAAAACATGCAGAGTTAACAACACGACCTGTTAATAGAAGATGACGATCGACTGAGGCAGAAGATCGTCGACGAAGATGACGTGGTACTACGCTAGGGCATAGTGCCAGGTGGCGTGAGCAACGGTGTTGGCAAATCTGGCACTGAAACAGTCGCCGAGGTAGAGCATGTGTCGACACTCAATATAGAGTCGGGTAGCGGAATGAAGTCGAGGCGAGTTGAAATCATCGAATTGAAGTTGTTGAAATATCCTGGTACAGTTTCTCGTGTGCACTTAACTATAATCTGCAGCCTTATTGGTGTAGCTTCGTGTACAGAAAGTTCTGATACCACTTGTTATAAAAACACACGATAAAAAAAGATAATTAAAAGAACAGAAAACATAAATTTAATATAAAAAACTCTTATGAAAAAAATTAAAAATATACGAAGATAAAATTTATTATATAAGAGGAAAATACGATATTAGAGGACTTTAAGGTGTCTCGATGCGGCCATAGATACACATACGATGTAGGGAACAGTTGGTCAGTGTAATCCAAAAGGGTGGTTTGACGCGGTGAGAGTGACCGACGACCGGCCGCGCGATGGAGACGGGCAATGCAAATATGGAACCAGTCGAAATGGAAAAGCGTGATGGGATGCCAAGGTGGTTGGCGCAGTAAGTACGTGCAGTGACGGATGCAGGAAAATTTTTTGGAGGGGCTGAAATACATTCAGCTCAACCTCAGCCTCTTCTACATTATACATCCATGGCCAAAAATTTAAGGGGGGCTCCAAGGGTCCGGTAGTGGTAGGGGGGCTCGAGCCCCCCCCCCCCGCCCCACCGCTGGATCCGCCCCTGAGTACGTGCATACGCCCAGCGCACCTCGCCCCGCGACGTTCGAGACTCGTCTCTGAATATTTTTCCTCTAGAGGAAAAAAACAGAATGATCGAGCTCCTGTTTATTTTAAGGCCCCGTTTGGCATAGCTCCACCACCGGCTCCTGGAGTTGTTTGGAGCCGTTTTGTGCCAAACGGGGTACAACAAAATAGCTCCACCCAAGGAGTCCCTTAAAACCTGCTGAGACAAAAGTAGCTCCTTGGGTGGAGCTGAAAAAGTAGCTTCACCCAGCTCCACTTGTGAAGTCAAAAAAAACAGCTCCACTTGTGAAGTGGAGCCGTGCCAAACGGGGCCTAACTCGACTTTTTAGCTTCTGCTTTATTTTTTATTATTTATAAATTTCGTTTTTTGTTGTTTATTCTTTTTCCGTATTCGTTTGTATTATTCGTGATAGATTAACTTATTTTTTTAAATTTTTAAAAATTTTTTAACTTTAGTTACTTCAAATAAGTCCTCATCAACTATAATGTAATTTCAGTTGATTACAGTATAATTTTAACTATATATTAGTTTATTTCTGCCTAACTGAGTGGCATCTAAAATCACAACTTGTAAGTACGGGGAAGCAGATGATAATGTACGTGGAAGCAACCTCCTGGCTAGCTATGGCAAATGACCGCTTCCGCCAGTGAAACTAATTAAGCTTGGAGCTGCAAAAATTATTCCGAAACCACAAGTGCATGTTAGTGATCAACTCGGCTTAAAAGCTCATGGCTTATGACTGAAAACACTGTAGCTGGCTGAAAAAAGCACGGTAGCTGACAGAGGCTTATTTCGCATAATTAAATTTAAAAAAAATTAAAAATATAAAAAATATGTTAGCCCATTACGTATAATACAAACAAATACGGGAAAAAAAGAACCGGCAAAAAAGCTCAACAAAAAGCCAAAAGTTCAGAAAAAGATGAAATTTATGAATAGTGCAAAATAAGCCAGAAGCCATAAACCGAGTTGATCACAGCAGATTAATTTATACTAGCTCCACTCTGCAGCTAGACGCTAGTACAGCAGGAGTAGCCAGCAAGGGAGGTTTGGAGTATAATCAAGGTTACTTACGTACGTACGCGGCAGCCTCCTGTTGCGAGCTATCCAAAACTGCGCAAGATATTTGGCCAAACCGATCGATGGCATGTACAGCGTTGGCTGCGCCTTAACATCTCCGTCCGATCGAACAAAACAAATGCATGCGTTAGCAGCAGTAGATACTATACTTTTCACGCATTGTCTGCCAGGCGTGCGTCCCAGTCTATCCAAACAAATTAGGGTTCACTCACGAGTGATCTCGCGCGCTACGTTGGTAGGCGGTTCTAGTATTCTCTTCTTCGATCGAGGATATATAGTAACGAGAGACAAGGTCATCGGAGTAGTATTAGCTTGGTTTGACGCTGTGGGATCGTGCGGACAGTGATGCGTGCGCCTACCGGGGGAAGGAGATAAGGATGGCCGTCAATGGCTTTTGGCGCGACGGGGTCCGCCCGCGACTTCGGGCGAAAGGAGGATGACGGAGCAGCGTAGGCACTGACATCGATCGTCCGCGCGGCACGGCACCGCACTGGATAACGATGCGTGCATATAGCCTATCCACAACTCCACTGGACGCGTCCTAATCAAGCAAGCAAACGCGCGGTGAAGATATTTCTCGAGGGCCAGCTTTGTTTATTGCCGGTCTAGCTGTCCTGAGCAAGCTGCAGCGCATCATACCCCTATTACTCCCCGCGGAGTTCCCGCCCGCTGAGAGCTCCCACGTCACCCGCGCGCACGCTCCCGCCGGCGCGTAATTTTGGTACTGTCGGGAGACCGTTTTTGCGAAAAAGTTCCTGCGTTTTCCCGAAATTACGTAAAGGTCCTTGATCCTCGCCAAAAGGTCCCTGCCGGTTTTTTTAAACACTTTTTTGAAAACACCCCTCCACTTTGCAGGATAGCGCCCCGCGGTTTTCTAAATTACGTACGGGTCCTCGTTTAGTTACGTTCGGGTCCTCGATTTTTTACGAAAAAAACCTCTAGCTTTTTCGAAAATACACATGTGCCCTCGATTTTTTTTAAAAAAACTCCTCACGAATTATCGCCTCTTTTCCTTCGGTAAATACGGTGGCTGGCGCGGCGTGACGCCGCGCCTATGAGGCTAGTTTGATAAAACTTAGAGCGCTCGGTTTAGTGGTGATTTATATTTTTTTTTATTATAACTGGTTTTATTTTATTGATCTGATAATAACTTATTTATTTTAATTAAATTTAAAAATTTTAAAAATAAAAAAGATAATCTATCGCAAACAATACGGAGAAATACGAAAAAAGAAAAAAGTCCAAAAAAGTTTAAAAAAACCCAGAAAAGATGAAAATAAGGAATCGTGAATTAAAAGCCAAAAAACAAAAGCTGAAACGAGCAGAATCCATAAGTAGCCTTGTTTGCTTATGACTTTTTGATTATAACTAATAGGTTTAATAAATAATATCAATCTTTTAATAAATAAAATCGATTGATAGAAAAATCGAAAAAGAATGAACCTTAGCTACTGAGCGCCTTTGACGTAATGTCTGGTAGACTGCATGGAAGCCCTCCGCATTTTGTTGGGACTAAAGCTTGACGATGGCAATGAGAATGCGGAAAATTTACAACATGCCTTCAAATCGGTCTCTAGACTGATTTCGCGTAACTTTGAGCTTGGTTCGAAGAATGGATTAATCCAGGAATAGGTTTGTCCAGTACTTGTTCTTCGCTTAATTTTTGTAGCACGATTCCGTTCCTCGTTTTACTTTTGGT
Source organism: Dendrocalamus latiflorus (assembly GCA_017311315.1). Classification (NCBI taxonomy): domain Eukaryota; kingdom Viridiplantae; phylum Streptophyta; class Magnoliopsida; order Poales; family Poaceae; genus Dendrocalamus; species Dendrocalamus latiflorus. The sequence goes on from CM029611.1 coordinate 1,806,283, forward strand.
ATAGTGGTACGAATGAAATGGTTTTTTTTGTTGTGATAGACGAACTCATTCGTTCCTCAAGTCAAACAATAACTCTGCAAACCAAACACCGCATAAAAGAATCTCTCGGGTTTGCTTAGTCAGTGTATCCAGAATCCAAATAAAATGTTTAGAATGATTCCTAACAAATTTAGGCTGGGTTCTTATTGACTTAATGCTTATGACTTTTAGCTTTTGCTACAGTAACTAGCTTTTAAACGGTGCAAGGTCTATAAGTTGATTGTAGTAGACACTGTACCGACTTCAGCTATACCGACCAAAATCACATACGACTGTCTCTATCTTTGTACTCTCTCGAATAGTAAGAATTCAAAAGCCATAAGCCAAAAGTCATAAGGTACAATCTAAAAAAACCCACCCATAGAAATAGATGTTTCATATGAAACTTCTAGATTAACTAACAAAACATTGTTGCTTGGGAGATATCTATTATATTATTAAAGCAAAGGTAAAATAAGTTACCATGTTCGCTATCAAGAGTTAGAAATTTTCACAATAATCGGAGGAAAAAAGAGAAAGATATATACCATTGATTGTGGTAGGTCCATATTATAATGGTATAGATTAAAAAGAAAGAGTCCATGTCAAGTACAATCCAAAAAATAACTAAAATTCAGAATAAAAAGTAAAATAGAATTAGTAATTTGATTTCTATACAATTTTATAAGTAAAATTAACTAAAAGTAATTCAGAATAAAAATTAAACATAAATTAACTATTGGATTTGTGTATGAATTCCAAAAAAACTAAAATTCAGAATAAAAAATAAAATAAAATTATCAATTTGATTATGATCTAATTATAAATTAAAATCCCTAAATAACTATAAATCAAAAAAAAATAAACAAAAATTAGCAATTGGATTTGTGTATGAATTCTAACAAAAAAATTAAGATTCAAAATATAAAAGAAAAGAAAATTTTCAATTTGACTTCCATAAAATTATAAAATAAAATCCTTAAATAACTAAAATTTGGAACAAATTAAATAAAATAGTAATTTGGTTTCTAAATGAATTCCTAAGTAAAATCCCTAAATAAATATAATTTGGAATAAAAATTAAATAAATATTACAAATTGGATTTGTACATGAATTCCAAGAAAAATTAATTGAAATTCGGAATAAAAATATAATAAAATTAGCAATTTAATTTCGATACAAATTCCAAAGTGAAATCCCTAAATAAGTATAATACCTACTAAAAATTTAAAAAATAGCAATTAGATTTGTATACCAATTACAACAAAAAATAATTGAACTTTTTAGTAAAAACAAAATAAAATTTATAATATGATTTCCATACAATTATAAAGTAAAATACCTAAATAACTAAAATTCAATATAAATTAAATAAAATTAACAATTTGATTTGTATATAAACTCCAATAAAAACAACTGAAATTAAAAAAAAGTTATAACAAGAATAGCACGAATGATATTGGAGGAAACCACGAAAGAGTGCAATGATATCAAAATTTGTCTAACAAGAAGCAATTGATCTACCGAGAAGCGAAGAGCCAAGGCGATGACAAGGGAGAGGAGAACAATATCGTGCTGCTCACCTTAGCTGTTTGACAAGAACAATGTTATGCCACTTGCTGAAGTTGTTAAAGAGAAAGACTGGAGTTAAAGCAGACAAAGGCCATGACGACGAGTGATGAGTGTCAGTATTGTTGAAAAAGTTAATGTCCAAGTAAGCTCAATAATAGAGAAGCTTAATTTGGTAGAGAGAAAATAAAACTTTATATTGAAGATGAGATATAATTATATAGAAAAAAAAAGTTGGCCGAACTAGTAGGTTTCCGCAAGAACCGAACAGTGTGGGACAAACCGAACATATCATTTTGCGTTGAAAAGCAATGCTGGAAAACAGTGTACCGATTACTTACTGAAGGCGTATGTATTGTGAGCTTGTTCCAATAAGATTCTTCCACGTACTTTAGCAACATACAAGCATTGTTTTGGTGAGAAATGACTTTAATCAGGTAGTCGTGACTCAGATGGTATAGGTTTTGTAGGTTGCTCGCCAACATGACGCATCCATCCAATTCATCTTGCAACATACAGCTGAGAAGAGTAGTGTTATGAATATCATTATTGCTAACGCGTCAGAATATCCTCAGAGGCTCAGACTAATTGAAAAAGACAGAGGAAAACCTTTGGAGTCAATTAAACTACTGTGCCTTAGGCACACCTTTATCGGGACACACCGGGAACACACAAACGAGAACACACATAAAATTTTAAGAACTAGTCGAATTTTCAGCACAACTATAAACGAATAGTTAGATACTACCATATATATGCTTTTATTTGAAAATAAATTTGTATTTGTTATACAACTCTAATGTTCATGATTAACAATAAAGCTGTATTTCTTATACAATTGTAACTGTTCTAATACATATCTCATTACTTTGTACAGTTATATTCTGGATCCACTACAATCGATGGTATAGATCTTTTTTTACCAATTAATATGGTAATTTCTAGCCTTCAAGAATGAATGTGTTGGTTTTTTCTATCATTTTAATAACTAGCAGAGTGCCCGTACAATTATGCAGTTAGCACACTATATAACTACATTCCAAACACTTCTTATACTCACCTCTGCTGAGCTCCAGTTTTCTTTGAAATTGCATTGTAAAACCTGCTCCAGCTTCTCCTAGCTACTCCAAACTTCTCAAAGTCATTATTCGGAGCCCACATGCTTGGCTGGTCGACCTTGTGTTCAGGTAGTGCTTGGGCTCCAACCCTTGCTCAGACTCATCTACCTGTTTGGTAGCTGGCCTGGTATGAACCAAACCCCCTTGTCTTCCTTTGGATTGAACTTGTATATCTGATTTATAAATCCGATGGACTTCTGAATTCGTATGTTATCAATTCAAAATGCTTAGCATAGTACTCCCTCTGTTGAAATCTATATGACGCCCACAAATTCTGATAGTGATACAAAAGTAGTATAATTAGAAGCATAGTATTTGAAAGCACTTTCATAGAATCATGATCTTATAGTTATTATCAATATTAACGATTACCTTATAAGAATAAATGGAGGAGTAACACCAATTAATGACATATGTAGGTTCGATTAATTGATTGGTAATTGAGTAGCCATGTCCATCTTAATTTGTATGGCTTAAACTAAGTTTTCGAGGTCCTATCATGAATTTTCGATTAGGTAAGCCCATCCTAGCAAACATACGCATTAAAAAAAAAGCACAGAAAGATCGATAAAGACACGGTAACCTCCAGAGGCATCCTCACAGACAGACAAACCCATACAGACTTTGCTCCCGTGCCTCAGTCCCAGGATTTAGACCTGAAACCACTCCTACCGATAAACCTGTGTGCTCTGCTGCCGCCTTAAACCCTCCAAAGTCAAGCCCCACTGCATATATAGAACGACCGGATGCTTATCTTTATGCTCTCCATATATTCATCAATTTGCAAGGTCCTAATCATATACACTTCACCTCTCGCATTTCTTTCCAACTAGGCCAGTACGTTCAAGCTTTCAGAAACCTATTGTTGGCTGCAGTCTTGATTATTGCTGCGTCGATCGATCCTAATCAAGAGCACGTACCGCTGCAATCGAAAGAGGAAGTTGGCGTCGGAGAGATGGGTTCTCTGATGGCTGGCTGGGATTCGCCAGTTCTTGGTGATGACAACCAAGGTACGAACCACCACTAGTTGTCTGTCGTAGATTCGTTGTATTATTGGTTTGTTCGTGAGGATATATTATCCATGTGCTGTACCTGTGTGTCTAGTTCGTGCGCGGAGGAACCGGTCTCTGACGAGGGAGGAGGTGGAGGCGTTCTGGAAGCAGCAGAGGAAATCGGAGGACGGCGAGATCAGCTCCCCCCGTGGCGTGGTACAAGCTAGTCGATTACGCTACAGCTGAAGGATCTAAAAACTGCGCAAGATTTGATCTTTAATCTCGGTGCTTGGCTATGTAGGAGAGCCCGTTCGGAAGCTTGGAGAGGAGGACGTCTCCCCTGGCTCACGGCATGAGGATCGACCGGGCGACTCGCGTGGAGGGCTTCCCGGACGACGACGCCGCCGCCGGGGAGAGCCCCAGCAAGAGCCGCGACTGGTACGTTGCGTAACCAACCACGGCTGATGATGATGGTACTGTATTCTAGCTGACGCGCGCGCTCCGGTCTGCGCAGGTGGACGAGGAGCAACTGGGCGTTCCTGAACGAGCCGCCGCAGGAGGAGGTGTCCGGCAAGGCGCAGAACTACACGCCGCAGTTCCACGTCGCCCGGATCGCCACCGGCAACGCCTGATGCCCTGAACGCTCTCTCTCTCTCTCGCTCGCTCGCCGTGGGTTTGTGATCGACGTACGGTGTGCCCTGTCTCCGCGTGCATGATGATGCTCCCGTATGTGAGTGAGGTCCAACCACCTGATCTGATGGGATCGCAAACGTGACAATGGTTCTTCGCCAAAAAAAGAAAAAGAAAAAAAAGAGTAAAGGTGATGGTGCGTCGTAGTTCAGCTAGGCTTGATGCATCTCTACAGTAGAGATAGCTTCGTTAATTTCTTGGTTACTTGCTACCATTTGCACGTAATAGTGCATGAGTTGCCCTGTCCGTGTAAATACGTGTGACGTCCCCGTACTGTATTATATACTACATATCTGTAAGATGCAGGTGTAGTACTGCATGGCGAGTGAGTGGTGTGTGTGTGTATATATATATATATATGAAAATATATATATATGAAAATAAGAAGAAAAAGACCTTTTGCAGCGTTGCAGGCTGTCGATTATTGTTGTCACATTATTTGTGTGTAAAAGATTTCGATACGTAAGACACAAAAAGACAATACCATGTGTTGTGATGGTTCGGATTTAAGACACAAAAATAATTTTTCTATAATATTTTTTAAATCGGGTTTACTGATTAATTGTTCCACTCACTTCAACCACCCTCCTCCGTAGAAGCGACACGCGCTCTCCTAAGAGCAAGTTTAATAAGGCTGACTGTGCTAGCTACAAGGGAATTCATGTCAGCATAATCCTATGTGGAGGGGAGAGAAAAGGAGAGAGAGAGCTAAGCCGGCTCTCATGCAAGAGTCAGGCTATAGCACAGGAAAAGAGGCATTATTCTTGCATGACCAATAGGATTAACTACTATACTCATGCATGTATTAAATAATCACACTAACTGCTATACCCATACATGTATTAAATGATTGAGAGCTCTTGTGGAGACAACTTATAGCCAGCTTATTGTATGAGTTGGCTACATCATTATCTTTTGATGACATGAAAATGTATTAGAGGTAGCAGCTATCTATACTATTAAACTTGCTCTAGTGCTCAGTCCGCACCACCCCATCTCCCGCCGGCAACTCCCTCGGTGTCCGGATCCCCATTCCTCCACGTGGCAGCCTCCCCTCGACGACGACTCCCATCTGTCTCAAACCAATCTCCTTGTTCTTTGATCTATCTCGTTTCTCCTCTTCCTTCCTCCCAAACCGTGAAGACAATGATTCGATGGGAGCGGCAGCAGGTAGGGGAATCGTTCTGTGCTTTGCATTGTTTTCTACATCTGTTTGGCCTTTCTTTCCAAACTCTTGTCCGTGTCTCGATTCATAGTAGTGAGGTTGTTTTTGGCTTGATTTCTCTACTTGATGCTCATGGAATCGAGTAAACATGGTAGCTTATATCGTCTTTGTGTGATTTACAGACACGAACTTGTTAAAAATATTTCTTTTGGATGTGCGTCTGGCCGCGAGGCCCCTGCGCAGCTGCGCGGACGGTTATGTAGCTTGTGCCATATGTGCACTACCTTGTGCGTTTCAACCATAGCATATTAGATGGACAAGGAAAGCCTTCTTGTGCAACGTAAGGAAAAACCAAATGGCAACAACTAGCATGTGCCCACAAATCACACGAATTTGCGGCGACGATATGCAATTTTTACTACGTATGTAGTAATACACTTCAAAATTCAAATTTTTTCCCCGTAAAACCCACAACAAACTAAATTGAAAAAGAATGCGAGTCGGGTCGGTTGGCTAGAGCGAGTGGCCCGCATATGGCCCATAGGCATTAAAGCCTACGGCTTGCTTTTTTTTCCAGTTGATTCTTAGTTTTAATTTCTTTCAGCAATAGTTATTTATTAGGTTAATAAACCGTAATTAAAAGTCTTAAGCCGTAGATCAAAAGAGTGAGCCCTAAACTCGATGTTCATGCTCATGTAATAATTTGGCTTTATTCAGAGTATGCGGAGAGAGTCCACAAGTTCCCTGGCATGGTAAGAGCTAACGATTCTGCAGTTTTGCTTCTCATTTGTTCTCATCGTTGCAGTTCTGGGGTCAAGAAAGGCCCGGTCTTTGATCTGTTATAGTTTGCTCGCCTTCTTGGGATCTAACTTAGACGTTTCAAGATAGAGATGGCACCGATAATGCAGTTTTCTGGTATAGATTTGATGGTTTGAGCAAGAAATACATGCGGTTTTGATTTGTAAACACGACCAGATCGGTTCGGTGAGGTAAACAATAGCAGTAACGGTCTGGTTTTGTATTTCCTTAGTGATTTGATCATTGATGGCTAAGCTTCCTCAGCAAAGTAGATGGATGAAACAAAAATTAAAACGGTGGATTATTTGGCACCAGGGACAACATTACCTTAATCTTGTAAAGGTCGTCCAACTTTTTTGGTGCACCTCATAATCATGGAGAATCAAATGGAGATTTATCATTAATTGTTGTCATAAATCATAATCAGGTAGTGAACAAATAGATTGACTAGGAAACTTATTGGTTCGTTATTGGTGAAACTTGAAAGCACACTGAACCTCACAAATAGAGCTGAATTCTTGCTATTACATGTCCAATTAGTAACTCTAGATTTTTTTTGTTAGCCTTTTTGAGATCCTTTATGTTCGGTTAGTATACTTGGAAGGATGTATGTATGTTTTTGCACCTGAAACTGCACGTGCTTACCTGGACTCCTGAATAGTTACTGCTCAGATTGTAGAAAATGCATGCCACAGCTATTTAATATTTCCAGTAATGAGGTCTCGAAGGTAACACGTTGATAGAGAATTATTTCTTTTTGTCTGGAAAAATCAAGTTTCTTTCTGTGGACAAGTACCAAACTTTACATTTTGATGGACAGAGTAGTCCATTCTATTATTTGTGCCGGAATTGAGATGAATTTTTTTATAATGGGAAATGAGCATAGTAACTGTTATTCAGATGTGGCCAAGTTTGTGTGCCTATCTTTTCTAAATGCCCATTTATCTGCATGCAATGGAGCTCATGGTGTGACATTTCAAAGTCCAAGTGCTTGTAATGTATGGCTGTTGTGATTTTATATATAGATTAGTCTACCCGGTTTTATAATTTGCTCCCATTCTACATAAGCTATTGTTCAAGATTAGTTAAGGGTACATGAATTGTTGATTTTTGATTGACAGGCAGGATATGCCTGCCTGAATTAGAAATTCAGATATTGTAGTTGTTTTCCTCGCAAAAAATAATATTTTTTCAATCTGACTTGCAGGCCATCCTATAATCTTTTAAATGTTAGTGAAGTCTGAACATATTGTGCCTCTCACTTCCATATTTATCTTTTTGTTCACCTTTCGAAAAATGACACGCAGGAACTGAGCATAAGGGAACTCTCATCTCATCAGCTAAATGCCAACCAGCTATGGCCTGGGACATTTTTATTTGCTGATTGGCTGGTTAAGAATCGATTAATTTTGGATGGCCAACGGATACTGGAATTAGGAAGGTATGGAGGCTATGTTTTGCAGTATGAAAATGTAGTTTCTCCTGCTATTTCTACCAATTTATAAGAGTTCGGCTAGTGACTACTATATCTAGGACTGATCACCGAAGGGTTTATGTAATGCTCTCTGTTATTTGGCATGGGGAAATCCATTTCCAAATTTCAGACCAGATTGGGATATTGTAATTGCCAGTGATATGCTACTATGTAAGTGTGTATGTTAGTTTCTCTGAAATCTGAGTCACATTTATGATGATGAATTGTGCTGATATGAGACACCTTGTTGCTTTTAGATGTTGAACAGTGTAGTGTCCATACCTGATAAAGACACTCTCCTTTCTTCTGAGAGAATACAAGCAGAAAGGTCAGAGAACTGGCTGTACAACTATCACAAGCAAATCAGGTATTTCTTGAGCATTTTGATTTTCTAACTCATACAGTATGTAAGAGCATAACTGAATGTTTCCATTGGCAGGAACACAAGTGCCTGTCAAACCTCCCGCATTCCTGATTAGCTGGCGTCTGAGAAGTAATCCATCAGTTTCCTTCAAAGGATGTGAAAAAAGTGATCAGTTTTCTTCGATGGATGCGAAAAAGCGGGCCTGGAAGTGCAGTATCTGGGTAATATTGTGTACCTCGTCAACAATAAGAACTGAGAATTCAGGAGACGACCCTTAGTGCTAGGTTAAACGGCAACCGAGAAATGCTTGATTTCCGGTTGCACTAGGAAAGGAGAGGATAGGAAACCCGTGGGATTTCAGTGGTCTCTTAAGTGAGATTTTGTTTGACTTTCCCTAAACATTGTTTGCATTGAGAATGTATCCGAAAGCTACACCATTGAATTGTACAATTGTGGGAATAAAAGGAAACGAGCTAGAGAAGTATCCTTCTGATGTTTTGTTATGTTTCCCTGGCCAATGAGCAAGAGCCCGTCCATGGGGCACATTTGTTGTTTGTGTTGTACATAGTCAGTCAGTGTTTACTGACACTAATCTGCAGCTACGGTATGCTTCACAGCCTAAGGCGCTGTATTGGACTTGGGCGATGCATGGCAATGACATGTGACATTCTAGCCATGATTCATGTTTTTTCGTCCAAATTGCTAGGATTCATGTACTAGGAAGCAACTGAAGCTATTGAAATGAAAAAACTAAAACCGTCGAATAAAACAAGTTTACAGGTCAAATCCTTCAATACCAGTGTAGCAGGTACAGATCCAGTTTCAAGTACCACAGAAGTGCAGTTCAACTGCTTAAACAAGCAGGTACAGTACAGAACTGAATAGGTACAGTTTCACAACAAGGCTTTAGAAATCCCTGCTATAGCTTATCCAGAAGGGGATTTCGACATATATCTGATATGTTGGATGATACTTCTGAGCTGATATCTCACCGTTACCACGATGGTCGTCTGAAGTAAGCTCAAGATATCAGGTATCATTATGCCTATGTACAAAACCATGTTTAAGATCTATCCATTACATAATGCTATTATACTTTGCAGTACACCAACTAACCTATGTTTTCTTATAAGAGTTCTGAAGGACCAACAGCTGATGTAGTGCAAATAATGGTGCAGAATTTGTGTACGAATTCCAGAACAATCCATCAGAGTTCAGATGATAAATCAGAGGACATTGAGGCTCTGCTGGTGAGAGCAGGCCTCATTGTCACCAAAGCAGATTCATTTGCACCAGCCCTTAGAGCAATTCTGCCAGCTTCCAGGAATCTAGCAACAGCATCCTCTGCATAGTGGTTTGCTTCCCCTACAGTCATGGTCCTGCCAATGTCTGGGTAGGTGTTGAGGACATGGTCACCATTGAGCTGCGAGGCAAGTTGGATCAACTCCACTTGAAACTCCGAGAGAGATGAATCTTCCTTGGGGCCAAATGGTCGCAGAGACTGTGTGACCTCTGGAAGTGTCTCTGTTTGAAAAAAAAAAGAATATATAAAATTAGTATTCTAGTAGAATCAGTCAGTCAGTAAAGTTATCCACAACTCCACATCGACAAGCAATTGTAAGCATCGGAACCTCCAAGAACAGAGCATGTTACAATATCTGACTATTATTTGTGAAACTTCATAGACTACAGCTGGCTTAATGCCAATAAAAATAATCTGTCATAATTGTGCAGATATTGTTGGAGAACATTGTGAAGTATAACAAACTAGTACCTGGGCAGTCGGTTCTTGGTGTCTTTCGTATTTTAAAGTAGTTCTCAAAGGTCCCAGCCCATGCATCCCTCTTTGTCAGGAAGTTACAATGTAAGTTAAATAGCTTCTTTACTGTTGCAGGAATGGATGAATGCTCATATTGTGAGTTTTCCTGTGGACCATTTGGTCCATGGATCACTGCAAATATGAAAAGCAAGTAGTAACAGTTAATACTAAATGATATACAGAGCATAACACAAGAGTAAACTGTAAAGACGAAGAGGTCAAGCAAATGATTCAAGTTCCAAGTTATGTCCAATTTTAATAAAAGGGCAAACAGAAGACAAAGATGGCATCAGAATAAAACAACAAGCAATTCCACCTCTTGATGACAAAGGCTGACAAAACACGCTACTTATCTGACTATATGTACACATAGATTGCTATTAGCTAAGCATGTGGAACATTTGCACCATATCACAAGTCAGATCAGTAGTAGGAATCCCGAACTTTGTCATTCACATGCAACTTTTCAAAATGCTACTTGTCAGACATATATTGGCATTTTTTTGAAGCTGAAAGGAAGAGTTCATCAATAGGTATTATTAGCAATGAGCGTACCACCACATGCTTCTATACTAAACGAATGCTTCTGTGCTAATGGAATGATAAATTCTCCCTAAAACAGTGAAATAAGAATCCAATTCATACATCTACGAATTAGTCTTCCTATAATAATAAAACACAAGATAATCTTAACAAATCAGTTCCTTCCTAAAGCTAATGGTAACATCAACAGTCCCTACTTACAAGTTACAAACATAAATAAATAAATAAGTTGGAAGCTCTAATGAATTCAACACAGCAAATACTCACCAGTGCCCTTCTCAATCCACGGTGAGATGAGGAAGGTGGGCACACGCACCCCAAGCCGGTCGAACTTGAAGTAGTAAGGGTCAGGCCCAACAATTCCATCAGGCTGGGGCACTCCGACGACCGGCGTGGGCACATGGTCATAGAACCCACCATGCTCATCATACGTGATGAGCAGCGCCGTCTCGTTCCACTGAGGGCTCTCCCGCAGTGTCTCGTACACCTCCTTGACAAACCTCTGCCCCCTCGCGACATCATGCGATGGGTGGTCATCATTCGCGGGGAACATCTCGCAGTCAAAGTACCTCTGCTCAATCACCGCATAATTCGGCAGCTTCCCCCACTTGGCGTGCAGCTTGAACTTGAGGCTGTACTGGTGGAACTTGACGAGGTGCTTGAGCCGGCGGAGGCTCTGATAGAAGAGTGTGGCCGGGATGTTCTGGTAGTAGATGCCAAAGGACAAGCCGTTCTCCTCGAGGCTATCAAAGATGGTCTTTTGCGGGAAGCCATGGATGAGGTCTTTGCGGGCGTTGAAGGTGAGGCCATGGGAGGTCGCGGAGTGGACGTAGAGGCGGTTTGGCTGCGTGGAGGTGGGCACGGAGGCGAACCACCGGTCGAAGACGGCGAACTCGTCGGCGAGGGCGGTGTATACGGGGACGGACTCTGGCTTGAATCCGCTCATGACGTTCTGCGGCATGCCGAGGCCCATGCCGCGGGCGTTCTGGGCGAAGCCGGACATGGGGGGCGGCACGGCGGAGGTGTCGGCGGAGCCGAAGATCTGCTCGCGGATGTCCTCGAAGCCGTGGCCGGGGTCGGAGTCGACGTATCCGGCCTTGTCAGTGACGAAGATCTCCGGGGAGGAGGGGTCGGAGGCGTTGAGGTGGTTGGACTCTCTGCCGGTGAGGCCGTCGATGTCGGGGCGGCGGCGGCTGAGCCAGCCCAGGATGTGGTCGAAGCTGCGGTTCTCCATGACCACCACCACCACGGTCTTGATCGGCGAGTGGATCTCGTGCTTCCGGCGGCGCCGCTTCAGCCCGCGGTGGTGCGCGTCCAGGCAGTGCCCGGAGACGACCAGGGCCAGGAGGAGGACGGCGAGGAGGAGACGCCCTCCTCGGCGCTCTCCGGCTTCAGCGGCAGCCATGGCGCCGGAGTCAGGTCGGCGGCGGCGGCAAGGGGTTGTTGGTGTTTGGTGAGTGGTTTAGTTAAAAATTTAATTTAAGTAGTCGCGAATTGAGGGGAGATTATTGCTTTGCTTTTGCGTGCGGGAAGCGGTTCTTCCCTCTTCTTATCACCCGTGGCGGCGGGGGAGCTAGTAGAGGCTGACATATGGGTCCCACTAGGCGCTGTCCTGTGGGACCCAGCGTCCTAGCAGTTCCACACGTGTCCACCAGTTTTACTCACAAAACACAAAAATCTATATAGAGTCCCTTCTTTTTTTTTTGTTACGGTTTATAGCTTATAGTTGTGTCTTATAGCTTTTAGGCCACATAGAAACTCGATGCGGTTTTGGCTGATATAAATAAAGTCGCTATAGTATATACTACAATCAACTTGTAAATCCTGTCTTAAAAGACATTTCGTTTAAACCTTAGTTACTATAAAAAAAAATCAAAAAAACAGCTTTCAAAATCTGAAAATATCAGGTCTATATTTTTCCCTCGTTTTCCTTCAGACTATGCGACACCCGCACGCTTGCGTCTTGCGTGTGTTCCTTACATGCACTATCTGTAGAACGTATAGTAGCTTAAATTTTACGGAATAAAATTTCCAAAGAAGAATTATACTCCAGTAATACAACTTGGTACACAACTTGCCATAATCTTATCACTAAATTGCCTTAGAACTATCTACCTCTACTTTGTAGTTTAGGATTGCATGCAGCAAGTGTGTGTACATGTGTTCCTTCGTAACTTAGCATACATTGGTCATATTTGCGATGCTTTATTAGCAGTTCATTCCACGATGTCTCACCAATCAGACCAAATGTGATCTAGTAGAGTTCGAGCTTTGCTGATCGAGTTAGAACTTGTGTTCTTTTAACTTGGCTTTTAAGCGATTCCTGCTCATGTCTGCTACTCTAATTTTGCCCTCAAGACATGAAATTAACGACGACAATTTCTATTTAGTACTTGCTGAGTAGAAAATTAGGAGGACACTTACGTAAAGCGTACTCCAATCTTCACTCATGAAGTTAGCATCGCACTATTTTGCTGTTCTTTTTCAGGATGAAATGGCTTTCAATAAACTAGGTTTGTGTTAGGATTACCTTTTCTTTTTCTTTTTTTCTAAAACATGTGTATTAGCTAGGGTATATTCGACTACTTCCCATGCCCCTATCCAACCATATAAAAATGTCTTTTTTAGAATATACGATCCAGTCATCCAAACTAACGATGCCAATCATAAGGGGACGGGTAGCTAGTCGTTGCAGGCCGATCGACATGCATACCTGACCGGCCGGCATGCTGTTCTTGGTTGTTTACTTTTGTAAGTGACCGACAAATGAACATTACCATATGTTCAGCACAATATTTAATTTAATTAAGCTTTCGATTCTTATGTGCAAAAGCTGCAGGCACCTTGTCAGCTTGATCGTTTCACTGAAGCCGCTGAAATATCACTGCAAAAGTTGCTGCAGTAGGAAGAGGTCGCTAGTATACACTTGCGTACTACAGCTTCTCTCTAGAATATTCTACATACACTTGTACTCTGACCAAAGCAACTAGAAGAGGTCGCCAGCTTAACTCCACACGGTCACGGAACGCCAATGTTGAATAACTGCATCGAAAATGACCGGGAAATATCACCACAAAAGTTACTGCCGCAGGAGGAAGCATCGATCAATTAGAACTCAAGAGCATATGCCAGGCCGGGTTTCTACGTACCCCAAGCATGGATCTTTAATTTCTACCCTATGTGCATGCTTCCGCCATGAACTCCTTATACAAGGCTCGTAAAGATCGACTTGTTCGATCGAGCACGCATGCATGCGTGAGTGACGACTATTCAACGCGCGCCTTCGATTAATATACAACATAAGTTGATAAGTCGACGAATTTGGCTCCGCTTGTTTCTGTTTGAGCTTCTGAGTTCTGATTTATTTTACACTATTCATAAATTTTGTCTTTTTTATACTTTTGGCTTTTTAAGTTTTTTTGCCGGTTCTTTTTTCTCGTATTTGTTCGTATTATATGTGATAGGCTAATATGTTTTTTCTATTTTTAAATTTTTTTAAATTTAATTATGCTAAATAAGCATCCATCAGCTACAATATTTTTTAAGACAGCTACAGTACTTTTCAACCATAAAACACTTAAAAAAAAGCTTTTTTGATCATGGTCCGATTTGATTTGATGCAATGAGCCTATATGCCGGCCACTCGTCGGTCGTCCTGCGTAAGTTTGGCTGTTGCGATCTCATATATGCCACTCGATCTCTATCGCAACTTTGGCTTCGTCGATCGATAGTCGTCGCTGCCTTTGAACCGGTGCACTGCCCGTTTCTGTGGCTGATATCAGGTACGTAGCTCCAGCTAGATATACTCCTGCTTAGAAAGTAGATGTATGACTCGTGATGATCGACGACCTTCGTTCTCCAAAAAAGTTAAAAAATTAAAGTGTGGTGTTTACTCTTAACGACTTGCGTGCTCGTATATATTTCTTCGGTCGACGACGACGTGCATGGCAACCTCCATCGCACAGCTTGGTCATGGACTCATGGCGCATGGTGCTACACGATGGTATACCTTTTTTTCATTTAAGAGAGAGAGAGAGAGAGAGAGAGAGAGAGAGAGAGAGAGAGAGAGAGAGAGAGAGAGAGAGAGCTACGCGATGCTACTACTACTGAATCACAGCTTTGGTTTATGTGGTTAGAAGCAGTAACTGTTTTTTTAGAAAAATCCTCTAACTTATTAATAACTCAGTTGGGTAGTAGTAGTAACTCGTACGCATGTCACAGCATGCGTGCCGATATATGGTTGGTCTAGGGATGTACCAGCATGACTTTGGCATGGCCCAGACTCCCGGAGGCCCAGCCCAAATTGCTCTCACAAAGGTTTCAGTAAGCCTTTTTGCCCAAATGGCAGGGCAGGATTATCCATTAGGGCTCATTGAGTTTGTGATTGCTAACCACGACTGCCGCAAGGTATACCAAACCAAAGAAGCTCAAACATCTTATCAACATGGTCACATGGATTATATATTATCCTTATTTCTACTACTTAAAAGAACAACTTAATAAATATTGAGTGATACCTTCTCCACCCCTAAAAATTCTCTAACAAAAAAAATCACCTCGTAGTAAACAAATTAACTATTAAAAGTTTTAAATTATTATCCCAACAACCTATACTCATCTCTCAGCTTTCCTTGTAGCCACAAACTAATAAGTTTGCAATCCTACCATAGGCATTCTATCGCTAAATCATCCTATTTATCACCATCGAGTGAGGCCACCGCTACCAGCCCTAATATGTTCTAATTTGGACCAATATGGGCTCGATGTGTGGAGACGAGAGCATAGTGCAAGCCAGGTCTAGTGACATCAGTTTGGCATATTGTGGATCATATGATTTTTTATCTGTAATAATGTATGGATATTAAACTCGTACTACTTAAAAAGTAGTAGTGGTGAATGATTGAGTGAATCATGCGTTCTCCCTTGCTCCCCCTATGGAGATTCTACTCTGCACTCCCCGCCATTATCTCAGAACCGTTGGAACTACTCCCCACATTTTACAGCCATCTCTCCTCTCCTCTCACAACAGACAACACTCAACTCTTGGTTTTTTTTTCTTTTTTGCTTTGGCTTATCACTTCTTGCTACAATAACTAACTTTTAAAAAATACGTCATTTTAAGACGGGATCTACATACATATTATAGTAGACATTGTATCGAGTTCAACTATACCGGCTAAAATCACATACAACTATTTTTTTTCTCTACATACTATCTCTCACAAACAAGCAGAATTCAAAAACCATAAAATCATAGCCTAAAAGAACACACCCTTGTTTGAGGCAACGCTGATGTGAGGACATCGGTGACTGCGGCGTGGATAGACAACCACACAGGCAGAGGGCGCCGATGGGAATCATAAGGACAGTTCATTTAGAGCATGTATAATACAGGTACTTACAAATGTGTTTAGCAACTAAAAATTGTTTTCTCTTGTCATGTAGGATAGATAAAATGTTTATATTATAGCATCGATGCTTAAGTAGGATAGATCTAGGGTGGGTTCTTTTGGGCTGTTGTTTATGGCTTATAGCTGAACCTTTTGAATTCTGTATTGTTCGCGAGAGGTAGTACATAGAAAAAATAATCTCATACGATTTTGCCCAGTACAACTGAACTCGGTACAGTTTATACTATAATTTACCTATAAACCCTGTCTTAAAAAATACACCGTTTAAAAGCTAGATACTATAGCATAAACCATAAGCCACAGGTCATGAGTCATCCTGAACCCACCCCTAATTAATAGATAGTACAACATCTAAACACTTACAAAAAAAATTGATTGCATACGAGGAAATGAATTTTACATAGGTGTCTCATAATGTAGCTATATTATCTCTCTTTAAGTATTTATATGTAAGCGTCTTGTATTGTATATGCCCTTAGCCGGCTTGACATCTGTAACGAGTATGGAAATTATTGTGATGTACTTTAGTTTTTTAGCGTTATGAAATCAGGATATATACTTTCACTACTACAGAAAAGGTCATCACAGACGGTTCGAAAACGTCATCACAGACGGTTTTGTGAACCGTCTGTATTTATGGGTCAGTGATAATCGAAGGTCATCACAGACGGTTTTCGAACCGTCTGTGATTATCAGCTATCACAGACGGTTTTTAGTTAAAAACCGTCTGTGATAGCTATAATCACAGACGGTTTTTAACTAAAAACCGTCTGTGATAGCTATAATCACAGACGGTTTTTAACTAAAAACCGTCTGTGCTATTCTCTTCTACCCCTAAATCTATTTCTGTTTATTGGCTAGCCTCAGGAAATGCTAGCCATACTCTCTGAAACAAGCAGATCAACATGTACATGTATACATCCAATTCACATCTCAATTCATTTCACAAACATAAAGCATCCATTTCGCAAATCAATTAATTGAAATGAGAACAAGCAAATACAGTATGAAACACAGTACACATTTTAAGATTAGAGTCTACCATTACAAGAATAGACAGACAAACAACAAACAATAAAGAGGAGGAGAACAACAAACAGGTTGCTCATCTAGCTAACACAATAAAAACAGAGAAAAGCAAAGATCCTCTATGCCTAGGCCTTCTCGCCCCTGATGCAGCGCGCGAGCTGGATGTCTTTGACGCCCACCATCGTCGGTGTTGATTGAGCGCTGCCTTGGCACGAGCTAGTTGCTTCTACGGTGTCTTGCCTCCTGTTGACGTGTGCGTCGTCTGCAAGGAGGAGGACAGCAAGGAGGAGGAGACCAGCAAGGAGGAGTATAGCAAGGAGGAGAAAAACAACAAGAGGAGGAGAACAAGGACATCAAGGAGGAGGAAACTAGCAAGGAGGCTGGGTTTTG
The DNA here is from genome assembly GCA_017311315.1 of Dendrocalamus latiflorus. Taxonomy (NCBI): domain Eukaryota; kingdom Viridiplantae; phylum Streptophyta; class Magnoliopsida; order Poales; family Poaceae; genus Dendrocalamus; species Dendrocalamus latiflorus. Next base: position 1,823,664 of record CM029611.1, read on the forward strand.
GTAATATTTATAGGGGAGGGAGAGGGAGGGAGAGGCGGGAGTTCGAAATTTTGTGCGCGGGAAAAGAGAGGCGGAGCTACGATCCGTGGGGTGAGGAGGATTGACGGGCCCAGTGGTCAGATTATCACAGACGGTTCTATTGGCTAGAACCGTCTGTGATGAATGAATATCACAGACGGTTCTATATATAGAACCGTCTGTGAATTAGAGCACAGAATTTTATATACCGATGCAATATAAACAACTAGTATGAAAAGATAAAATAGCAAAGTTTTATGTAGCTTATATATACTCATTTGAAAGGTTTCGACGAGATCTACAACTTTGCAGTTGAAGAAAAATCCAAATTCCGAAAGGAAGACCAAGAAAAAGGGCAAAAACAGACACCAAAAACTTGCAACGCGGGTTTAGGTCCAAAGATGGCCGATTTTCAGGGTCTTGGAGGGCGACGAGCGCAAGCGGGTCATTTTGTTTGGATCGGGCTCGTCGTTAGCTTTCCAACGAGTACAAGAACGTCGAAAACGGACACCGTATGCAAAAGTTATGCCCGTTTTACTGAAGGTGTGTCAAAACTAAATCCTACTCGGACTCAGGCGGGAAATTATGAAATTTTGGGGAATTGCAAGGCGGGAAACATATCACAGACGGTTTTTAATAAAAAACCGTCTGTGATAATTCCAGATTATCACAGACGGTTTTTAATAAAAAACCGTTTTAATATTCCAGTATCACAGACGGTTTTATAATAAAAACCGTCTGTGATAATCTGGAATATCACAGACGGTTTTTATTATAAAACCGTCTGTGATATTCCAGTATCACAGACGGTTCAGAGGTAAGAATCGTCTGTGATACTCCTTTTTCCCGCCACAAATACCACAGACGGCCTTCAAATTAAAACTGTCTGTAATAGTGTACATCAAACCGTCTGTCATTTGGCGTCTACTATTAGCCTTTCTGTAGTAGTTTGTATGTGTAAGAACTAATAAGCGAGCGGCTCTTTTATTCGCTTTTTTCTGGAAACTACCATTTATTCGCATCCCCCTTTGTTTTAATTTGCTAAATTTTTATCGTAAAGTTTCATTCCTAAGAAAATATGGGTCCTGCTAATATTCTGAAGTTTATGAAACGTCTAAAGTATTTTTGAAATGCAATTGATGCATATAGAATTTTGTTGACTATTTTCGGCAAATATTGCATCAGCAAAAAATGAGCATATATGAATTGAAGTTGTTAAACTTCTAATTGCATTCGGTAATGACTTAGGAAAGACTTAACGACATTTGGAGAGGACTAATTACGAAGATAATTGAAGATTTTGTTTCAATGAATACTATAACAATGGTGTTTTTTAAGTAAAAGTTCCGGTTTCTAGTTTAGAGACTTGCTATTTAGAGGGACGTAATACTTTGTGCCGTAAAAAATCGTATACAATTGTAATATCAAATAAAAAATATTTTTGTTTTAGTAGTTGACTTTCATAAAGTGTATGGCCTAATTTTAAATCTAGCATAGAGCCTCCAAAATGTCAAGTATTAGGCAACTTCTTGAAACTGTTTTCTATAGTACCTAACTTTCAAATGGAGTATTTTTCAAGACGAGATCTACTAGTCGATTATAGTACACACTGCATAGGTGAAGACAAGCTTTTTGTAGCCATGAGATGTGGTCGGTAAACGGCGGAGACTGCTGTCTGGAGCTGCGCATTTGTAATTACTTTTATGTTTCTCGGTTCTGGATGCAGGATATAATACATTTTTATCCGCAGAAAAACACGAGTGTTTAGTAGTACGAAGTAAAAATAAGATAATGACGGCAGAAAATGAGGTATTGTAGTATGAAGTGAAAACAAGATAATGACGGCAGAAAATGGGGGTATCATGCTTGCTGTTCTTAGTGTTATCGATACGTTGAGGTGGCTTGCAAATTGCAATTGCTACCTGCTACATGGCGGACCTGTTCTTTTTGGCTATGGTTTATGACTTTTGGTTAAATTTTTTGAATTTTAGCTGTTTACGGTACAGATTACGGAGATATCAATACTCACTTGCGATTTTGGCTGGTACCGATGTTAGGCTTTTAACGTGTACTACGTTTAACTTATAGATCCCGTCTTGAAAAAATACTCCGTTTAAAAGTTAGGTACTGTAGCGACTGCAAAAAGCCGGTCAGCTTGTTGCCTGCCGAACGGCCCCATATCCTCGACGAACTTCATGTCGCTTCCCAAGTGGTGTCTGAGAACAGCCCAAAAATTTCTCCGTCAGCATTTTTACTGCTTTATATCCATCATTACTGGCATATTGGGACTATATGTTGCGCATTTTTTCCATTAGAGTGGAAAGATGTAGGAATGCCCCTCAAAAGCGAGAGCCAAAGGCAGATTTAGCACCATTATAAACTGTATTTACAAAAATAGCAGTATACCGATCGTATTAGTAAAAATATCACTTTTGCCGTCCGGTAGGCGGGTGACATCGCTGAGGAGTGACACGCGGTGAGGCTGCCGACGACAGGCGCCTACCGTCCCCTCACCAGATGGCAGGCAGCCTGCCGCCCGATGGGTGGACTGCAGGCAAGCCTGTCGTCTGGTGAGAGGGGTAGCAGGTAGCTGGCTTAATTACCTGTCCTAATTTTTTTATTTATTATTTGTTTGAATTTTTAAATATATCAAATGAGTTCCAAAAATTATGAAAAATTTAAGCACGGCCTTCTGACATAACGTACCTTGCAGCTTAATGTTTGGTTAATTTTATCCGTTGTGAATGTTGCTCAAAAATTCATACAAATTTCGATATTTCTATGAATTTTTACATATAGCAAACGGGCTCTAAAAATTACGAAATTTTATATGAAGCCTCCCGATATAATCATATTTATTGTGTAAATTTTTAAAAATTTTATGTGATCCAAATTTACCACATTTATTTGGGTTTAATGTAATCATGAATTTATGAATATTTCATAATTTTTTTTACAATTTTACACATTACGAATTTTGTACAATTAAACTTTTAACATACAAAAAATGCATCATATTAGATGCGATATGGCTCACCCATCTAAACCACTGCTATCTTCTCGCCGCGTCTGCCTTTCTATACGTGGTCTTGTCTTCCATCGTGTACGAGCATGTCCCATTGGATACGTCAGTTGGTTCGAAGGTTGCGTTTCGGGTCGGAGGAGGTATGGAGACTGTTCTGTATGTTCAGTAGTCGGACTACATACTATTCGTATAAACATCTTCACTATCTATCGTTGATTTAAAAAATAAAGATAAAAACTATGATGAAAAGAACGGGGAAATTGCACATATACCCCATAGTTAGTAGGCACTTGTAAGTTTGTCCCACACTTAAGTGGTCTTGTAATTTTGCCTCATACTTGACATGCCCCCTTATTATTTTGCCCCATTACCTATTTAGCTCCTATTTTAATTTCGTTTTTCATTTTTTGGGCAGGAAAAATGCAGTAAAAAATATTTACAAAGTTGTCCATTAAATGCCTAAAACATTCTTATTTCGTTTTTCATTTTTTACTGCATTTAGCTCCTATTTTAATTTCGTTTTTCATTTTTGGGGCAGGAAAAATGCAGTAAAAAATATTTACAAAGTTGTCCATTAAATGCCTAAAATATTTTAATTTCGTTTTTCATTTTTTACTGCATTTTTCCTGCCCTAAAAAAATGAAAAACAAAATTAAAATAGGAGCTAAATGGGCAATGAGGCAAAATAATAAGGGGGCATGTCAAGTATGGGGCAAAATTACAAAGCCACTTAAGTGTGGGGCAAACTTACAAGTGCCTACTAATTATAGGGTATATGTGCAATTTCCCGGAAGGAACAGGCCCGTAACAAAGGTAACCTCCCATGGAAATCCGGGGACCGGGGGCAACGTAATCCGTTATTTGGCGGGGCACGCCGATGAGCCCACGCGAGCGCCCGCACCCCGCCCCCCACCAGGTGCTCGACGAAACGCCCGGCGCGGCCGAAACGTGTCCCGCCGGGCCCCACCTGCCTCCTCCTCCGCCGCCGCGTTGAGACTGAGAGAGCCCTCCCCCTATTTAAATGCGGCCCCGATCCTACATTCTCTCAACCACACTCCCCACTGATTCAGTCTAGACTCTATCCCCCCCCCCCCCTCCCATGGCCAGCCTCGCGCTCTCTCTGCGCTTCGCGCCGTCCCCTTCGCCGCCGCTGCAGCACGGGCGCCTCCGCGACGCCGTCGCCTGCCGCGCCAGCGCCATGTTCCACCAGCTCGACGCCGTCGGTGGGTCCCTCGGGGTTGATTAAATGTGTGTTGCGATTGACCGATTAAATGTGTGTTCTCGTGCGCGCGCGCAGCGGTGAGGGAGGAGGAGTCGAGGTTTAAGAAGGCGGCGGCGGAGGGGTGCAACCTCCTGCCGCTCAAGCGCTGCATCTTCTCCGACCACCTCACGCCGGTGCTAGCGTACCGGTGCCTCGTCAAGGTGGACGACCGCGAGGCGCCCAGCTTCCTGTTCGAGTCAGTCGAGCAGGGCTCCGAGGGCACCAATGTGGTACGATTCGTATATCTACTTGTTCCTTGTTGTCCCAACAGAGCTGTCTGTCTCAAGGGCATTCGATCGAACATGTCGGCGTTTCCAGGGGAGGTACAGCGTGATCGGTGCGCAGCCCGCCATGGAGATCGTGGCCAGGGCTAACCACGTGACGGTGATGGACCATGAGATGAAGTCTAGGAAGGAGCAGTTTGCGCCTGATCCGATGAAGATCCCGAGGAGCATTATGGAACAGTGGAATCCACAGATTATTGGTGGCCTCCCTGATGCGTTTTGTGGTAACATTTCTGTATTAGTCTGGAGTGAGAATGCCGTGATCTTGACGTGTTAGTTGTATTGGCTTGTCGTTTGTCATAGGTTTATGGGCTTCCTGCCGGGGTTAGAATATGTTTGCCATTTCTGGAATTTTTAAAAATAATCCATTTTTATTAATATTACATAAATATACTTGTCATTTGAATTGGCGACTGTCCTACGTAGAGTCCTGCGTGGTAGCGTACAGGACTCTATCGCCAATTCGACTGGCGAGAGAGGGTGCGGGGGTTGCCATTTGAAATGTTTTTGGCGATGGTCCATGCATGCATGTTTTTTGGCCTTTTTATAGGTTGGCTGTTGTTGCCATTTCAAATGGTGACAGAGGATACGGGGGCTTCTATTACCATTTCAATTGATGATTGGTCTTTCTATCGCCAATTGAAATAGCGACATAACCCGTGGCGCTGACGTTGCACTCTGTCGTCTATTGGTTTGACGACAGAACTTCTGTCGCTATTTGAAATGGTGACTGAAGCTCTGTCCTAGATTGAAATGGCGACACAGTCTGTCGAATGGCGATAGAGGATTATTTCTATAATTTTTTAAAGTGATGGTATATTTATGTAATATTAATAAAATGGATAATTTTTAAAAATCGCCATTTTTGCTCAATAGTAGTGGCCTACTTTTTTCTAGTCTTCCATGCTGTTAGTACTTGCCCATGAAGCCTATAGCGTGGTTCTTTTGTTCATGCCACATTGGGTTGATCAAGTCCCCCTTCCACTTCAAATGATTAATTGCATATTCCATTTGTAGTAGTTTTTGCTGTTGCTTTTATTGTAGAAGATCAACCAAAATGAGACACTGTTCGGTGCTGAGCTGTATGGCGTTGTTGATTTTTTTGTTTTAAAGCTGCCAAAATGATCCCGTTGAATGTTTTTTCCCTCTAAGGGAAGGCATGGCAATTATTCTTTATTAGGCACTGAATATGCTTTCAACATTTTTATTTACTGTGTTTTGTAATTTCTTTTGTAGGAGGATGGGTTGGATTCTTCTCATATGATACGGTGCGTTATGTTGAAACAAAGAAGCTTCCATTTTCTACAGCGCCACAGGATGATAGGAACCTCCCTGACATCCATTTAGGCCTCTACAATGACATAGTTGTGTTTGATCATGTTGAAAAGGTATGAATGATAACTGGAACCTTTTTATTCATTTCGGCTAATTTAAACAATGCTATATCTTGTACGTTATACATAAAAGTATCCCAACTGTGTATCCTGCTTTCTGTACTTTCAATATGTTCACGAAGTTGGAGAGAAATTGGTATAAGAATGCAAACCAGTTATGCCTCCTCCCCAACATGCTCAGTACTCTGGTTTTGTGCCATCACAATAGGTCGTTTGTTTATATTTATATTCTTATATAGGGTGTATTTTGTTTATGGCATTGAATTACATGTGATTAGTTATTATGCCACCAGATGTTCGCTACTTTCTTTTTTTAGTGCAAAATTTTACACCATTTCTGAATTAACCTCCATGAACAGATGTTGACTGTTACACTTGACAAGACCCATTTAGATAGCAGTAAAAGTCTTGAATAGTTGACATCAACAAAACTATATATATACGTATACATATATATATGTGTGTGTGTGTGTGTGTGTGCACGCGCGCACACATGCGCGCGTGTGTGAAATATTGTTTTGACAGTCTTCTTTTGTGCAGAGTCTACAATAACTACCTCTCGAATGAACCATCAGATCTTGTTACTTAAAACCATTGACGTCATGTTCTGTATTTTGTTTGGTGTAGAAAACACATGTTGTTCATTGGGTGAGGGTAGACTGTTATCATTCAGTTGATGAAGCGTATGAAGATGGGAAGAATCGGCTGGAAGCTTTGTTGTCGAGATTACATAGTCTTAATGTGTGAGTTATGAATCTTGGTCAACTCTCCATTTTTCCATTTCGCTAAGTGCTATTTTCTTCTAATTTTCTGCTTCTCACTGACCTATCTCAATCAACTATTTATGTAGCCCAACTCTTTCTCCTGGTTCTGTTAAACTTAATGTTGGGCACTTCGGCTCAGCACTACAGAAATCATCAATGTCGAGTGAGGACTATAAGAATGCTGTCATTCAAGCGAAAGAGCACATTCTAGCTGGTGACATTTTTCAAGTAGTCCTAAGCCAGCGTTTTGAGAGGCGGACATTTGCTGACCCCTTTGAGGTGTACCGTGCATTGCGCATTGTCAATCCCAGTCCATATATGGCCTATCTACAGGTGATTTGCATATTTTCAGTTTTCTGAGTGCAATTTTTTATGGTCAGTTATGTGACATGCTGATCAATATGCTCTATATCTTATGACATTGTCTCAGGCTCGAGGGTGTATTCTTGTGGCATCAAGTCCTGAGATTCTTACTCGGGTGGAAAAGGTACGCCAAAATAGGTGTTATCTCCTGAATCTTGAGTTATGGAGTCGTTTCCAATTCTCGTTATAATTCGTTGAAAATTTGGTTTTAGTGAGGCTGGTTTTGTTGCCAGGGCCCATGTGTAAGTGCGATATAGTTTGTATCTTTCTAAAATAAAAGATACATGGGACCATGGTTGGGATATGATGTATCAGAAATGTGCCTAGAAGTAAGGGATGTTCAGTTGTAAGTGTAACACTGAATCTGAAACTATCAAATTTGAGTAGTTGCCTGATGTGGTTAGATCCAGTGAGGTTTGGAGTAGTGTTGTCTTTTATTTGATGGGGAAAAGACATCCAGGTTATATGCATATGCTATAGCTGTTATCTCAGCTCAACACTGTACTGTAAGATGTGAATAGCTTGCTGGTGAAAGCATGTGAGGTTTCAAGTATTCCTTTTAATTCGCCATGAAAAAGGGCATCCAATATGTGCATATGCCATAACTGTTAGTCTTAGATGAAATCCCCCTATTGAGAAGTGTCAAGATTGAATAGTTTGTTAGTGGCTAAGAGACGCAAGTATTTGATTATTGCTTATGTGCCATGACAAAGACATCTGACTTCTGTGTTTGTGTGTGCTTGTGTACAGTAAGCTTCAGTAGCAGATGAAACATTCATCTGAAATAATTTGTATTGCCTGTTGATGGTGGAAGTTATTGCCTTTTAATATTTATATTACATGCATTTTGACATCAACCTAATTCCAAATCATTCAATGTGGTATAATTGCTCTGCACAATGGCCTTTCTCACAAATGTTAAACATATATATAGAACAACATAAAGTAAGCTTTTGGTCTCATTAATATAATAATCAGCATGCCAAGCTGCCACTGGGCATTTATTCTATTCCAACTATCTTCGCAATAGACATAATTACACCAGTTAGTAGTTACAGAAACTTATTACTACAACACTGATGTCTATCCTAGTGTCTATCCAATGTCTTGGTTGAATTGTGATGGCCTTTACGAAACACCAAAGCTTATTCAATACATAATGTCAGGAGTAGAGGTGCAACCGGAGTGGATACGGACGGATATCACTCATCCTGTATCCTATTATGTATTTTTTTTTCTCAGAGCAGAGTCAAATACGGATAGTGCTGATACCCATTTCTCTATTCCATATTCGCTCCGCAAGCCTTTGGTTAATTGGTCGGACGGAAATTATCCGTTTTGTTTGCACCTCTAGACTATATATCTCCTAATTTTATAGATAAATTGGAAAGCACCTTTAGAAAAGCGCATCTACGTGGGGTTTTTCTTGTATTTGGTGTAATCAGAGTGGATACGGACGGATATTGTTCATCCTGTATCCTATTTTGCATTTTTTCTTAGAGTCGGAGTCGAACGCGGACAGTACCAGATACCCATTTCTTACTTCCGTATTCACTATGCAAGCCTTCGATCGGTTGGTCGGATGAAAATTTATCCGCTCCGTTTGCACCCTTAGTCAGGAGGACATACTTGGCATAATATTTGCCTCTCATTTTTAGTTTCTTTTCCCCTTGAGCATAAGTTAACTAGAATTTGCAATAGCAGATGCCTCAGTTGTTAAGAAGTGTATTTAAGGTATTACCAGATTCCATCATTATTTGTTGGAATTCACCCTTAAGAAATTTTCTACCTTTCTTCACCTTGGAGAATGATTGAAGGCTTTCTTGACCACCTTATAGAAAGATGCCAAAAAGTTTGGTGGAACAACAATTTGGCTTTGGCTTTAGAATGTGCGTTTACAGTATTTAACGTAATAGGCAGCTTGGACCAAATAGCGACAACTGCAGTGACTGAGAAATGGAATTTACAATTGTGTGTGTTATCTGTTTGCTTTCCAAAATAGAGACAATTGCTCAACTAGCAGTTTGCTGTTGTGTGCGTTGCCTACAGGGAAATTACTGTTAATCTCTCTGATCATTGCACTGCCATAAATTTTCTAAAAATCATTAGTGCAAGTGAGCATGTTGATCAATTATTTTTCTGTTTGCCAGAGGACAATTGTCAACCGGCCACTTGCTGGAACAATTAGGAGAGGGAAAACAAAAGCAGAAGACAAGGTTTTAGAACAGCTGCTGTTGAGCGATGAAAAGCAGTGTGCTGAGCATATTATGTTAGTAGATCTGGGACGGAATGATGTTGGAAAGGTTTGGTTTTTCACCCATTTCTTTTCCTTTCCAGTCTAATCTATTTCCAGTGCATTTCATAATTTGCCAATTAAAGAGAGGTGCCAATATGCCATTAATATTCCTACTGGGATTCCTCCATGGTCTGCATACAGAAAGAATGCTATTTATTCAGGCTGACAATTTCTGATAAGTCATTGCCTTTGTTTCATCCCACTAAAATGAAGTTCCATTTCATTACACGGTGATAATGCAAATGATACTTGCCCTCTTCTCTATCTAAGACGTCTAGTTTCTTCTGGGGAGCAAAATTGTCTTAATGTTTTTCTCAGAATATTATCAAAAATTGCCTTAATGTTTCTCAGAATTGTCTTAATGTTCTCTAGGAAGTATTCAAAAAAAAAGTTATCTATTTGTCTGATTATTGCCTCAATAGGTTTTAGGCTGCATTTTCCTGTAAAGATGGCAGGTTTGCCATGAAACCAAATTCTACTGTTATTGAAGCCTTGAGAACGGACCACTGAATTAAGACAAAGGCCTGACTTAGTTAGTGGACTTTTATCTGTATGTCTAGCACTCTGGTTTAATTAAAACTGCTTAGCTGCTTCACTGCACTTCTGACTTTGTCTAGTCTGACTTGTGGTTAAGTTTGCCATTTTTGCAGGTGTCCAAACCAGGTTCAGTAAAGGTGGAGAAACTGATGAATGTTGAACGATATTCACATGTCATGCACATTAGCTCAACAGTAAGTCTGCTTCTCAGAAAGACAACTTCGATAATATCTAATTCCTATATTTCGTGAATGTATCTATATCATTTATTAAAACATTTTATCATACAAGCAAGTCATCATTGACTTTATAGTTGTCTTGGAGTAAATGGGTCTAATGATTCAAAAGTTACGTTAATCAACTTTCCGTATGATCATATCTATTAACTTTCCGTATGATCATATCTATTAACTCTCTTCGCTAAATTGTGTTATCAATTCTCACAAGGTGGGGGTCTATTTCTGTACTTCTGTAGGTCACTGGGGAGTTGCGTGATGATCTTACTTGTTGGGATGCCCTGCGAGCAGCATTGCCTGTGGGAACAGTTAGCGGTGCTCCAAAGGTAAGCACATGCCTGTTACTAGCTTGTTGGCGCTGGTTCTTTTGCAACTAAGGGAAAATATGACTGCATCACATGAATGCTTTTTATTTGCTTCATCTTCCACGCGTCAAAGCTGTTGCCCTGAGTTCAATTTGCCATGCTTGTTTCTGAAACAAACCAGGTGAAAGCAATGGAACTGATTGATCAGATGGAAGGGAAGATGCGTGGGCCATACAGTGGTGGCTTTGGAGGGATTTCTTTCCGCGGAGACATGGATATCGCCCTCGCTCTGCGGACTATTGTCTTTCCCACCGGCTCTCGATTCGACACCATGTACTCTTACGCAGACAGAAACGCTCGCCAGGAGTGGGTGGCTCACCTTCAGGCTGGGGCTGGAATAGTAGCTGACAGCAAGCCCGACGAGGAGCACCAGGAGTGTCTAAACAAGGCTGCTGGCCTTGCGCGTGCCATTGATCTTGCCGAATCTACATTTCTACATGACTAGTCAGGGCTCAGGATAGCTTTGTTTTATGCGTTATTTGCTGTCTGTAGCAGAAACATTCCCAGCCTGTGCTGCAGTGAATAAAAACTAGTGTAATAAGCTCAATAAATGTATAGCAGACTGCAGTTTTTAATATCACAGCTGGTTAGTCTGCGTTCAAATCGTTACAGCGGGAGGTGAAGTATTTATTGATGCAGACTCTAATAACAGGGGAACTTGAAAACCATACAATACTAGTCTTTGGTCCGCTATGTGAAACTATACAATACTATGAAGCTGGAGTAGCTGCAGCCTGCCCACAGTAGACAGTAGCGGCTACTAAATTATCTTCGTAAAACTTGGAACAACATTAAGACTTGCACAGCTGCTCCCTGCAATTTGCACAATCCAGTTAAATGGCGTTTCTCTAATGATTTGTAAAGGGTCTAAACTGGCACGAAATTCACCAGATCAGTGTATAACATTGATCGCCACTGACTAACCAGTGGGAGTTAATATCCTGCAAACTCATCCATGGGCTAGTAGGCTCAAAAACTTTGTAAAAAGAGCTCCAGAAGATGAAATCTAGACATATATAGTACCCAACATCAAAGGATTAAACAAAATTTATCAAACAGATTAGAATAGCAACACCTGCCGTTACAAAGCCAAGTTCTATCTCCGCGATTTCCTGTACTGTTCTGCCTCTTCGTCGCCCCTTTTGTCATAACGTCCGCTAGAATCTCTCTCGTGCCTCGACCGCTTGCGCATATCTCCTTCATCATGTTTCACTTCTGACCTGTACCTTTCTGATATTTCTTCTCTTCCTTGCGCATATCTGTCATCGTTTTTCTGTCTCTCGCCTCTTGATCTCTCAGGTGATTTGCCATGCTCGTACCTGCCACAATCTTTTGTGCTTCTATCACTATGCTTCCTCCTAGAATCACGGTCTCCATACACCTCTGATCTTGAGGCTTGACTTTCCCTGTCCGCTGATCTGGACTCCTCTTTTGTCCTGTTAGGGAATCTTTGTTCTGCACCACTCGAAGGGGCATTTTTGTGGCTCTTTGGTGGAGCACGGTGTCTGTCATGCTCCCATCTTGCATTGCTCTCCTCCTTAGAACCCCAACCAGTGTTTGCATTTCTCTGAAAGTATAATTCATGAGCATCATAATTAGTCGACAAGCATGATTACCCTACAATTACTGAACCAGCTAACTGATAAACTATAAGCATAAAGGGAAAATATTTCGAGCCAAGTACAAATAACAATAGAAGAAGGGCACCCTACAATAATGATGACTTCTGCATTCAGAGAAGCATTCATGTTGTTGCAAACATAACAGAAATTTTGCAGGAGGCATTAGTCTATAGCATATAGCCATATCTAGCACAGGCCAATAATAACAGAAATGGAGCTTTCATTTCTGACAACAGATGTTAAAACATCTAGTAATGTTCCTCCTAATTCACATGTCCGCTATAGAATTCCACAAATGCAGGTAATTAGCTCAGTGCGCGTAAAGTCATGACCACTATTATACACTACAGTGTAGTCTAGCAACAATTAAGATGAAAAGGCAGATTGGTTATGCCTTGGTCAAAAATTCTACTAGGAATTGGAAAAGTGTACTGGTTTTTATGCAATCTCGTTAGCACTAATCATGTAAGAATCATCCTGATTTGCATTCCATTAGTCAATACTTAAAGCCGTAAAGGCCTTGCATCTTGCAAGTTCCCAGCACATCCTCATCATGAGAAGGTATTGATATTCCAAGAAACGTTGTGGTGAAATGACAAGAGACTCATTTTCTAGTTAAGTGATCTTTCAACATACTTTTACTCTTTCAAGTACAAGTCAGCTGTGCATTTCTAGTGAATAATCATATAATAAATTGGTCAATGCAGAGTTGCAGACGTGGGGACGGGTACCTGCTCATCATGGGAAAATTTGCAGGAACCTCCGCGGTTGCACTCGCCTTTCTGGAATGCATAGCAAACGCCACGGGCCTCCCTCTTCTTTTTCAGCTCCTCCTCATCTTCCTCCTCCTTCTTCTTGTACTTGCTTACATGGTCAACCCTTATAATCCTCCCAAGAACCTTAGCTCCATTCAAATTATCTACACCACAGAAATTTAGCAAAAAGTACAGCACTTCGGCAAAGAATCAATTGAAACTACACGCAGAAAAGACCCAAGTGGAAAAAGTACAAGAAACCTCACCAACAGCAAGAATGGTGCTCCTCTGGTCCTCGTAGGCAAGAAACGCGAATCCCTTGGATTTGCCCGTGCCCTTGTCGCGCACAAGGTTGACATCGACCACCTCGCCGTACCTGAGATCGAGGCCGCAAACCACTCAGATCTCCCTGGTGCATCCACGGGGAGAGGAACACAGCCGGGGGGGGGGGGGGGGGGGGGGTGCTTACTGCGCGAAGACGGCGAGGAGGTCGCCCTCAGTGAGGTCGTAGGGGATGCCGCCGACGAAGACGTAGGCGGAGTCCTTGAACTTGGCGTGCCACGAGGCATCCTCGCTGATGCCCAGAAGCGCCTCCTTCTGGTTGATCACCTGCGTCCGCTTCACCTGCGTCAGAGGATTCATCTCCCCCGACCCGCCTCCGCCGCCGAGATGGGTCGGATCCCTCCCTCACTAGAGGAAACTGACGCTACTCGAGCAGAATCTTGAGCCGATTTTGGGAGACGAAGTAGGATTCGACGGGGGGCTGGAGAGGAAGGAGGGGGAATTTTATTAGGGTTCTTGGCTAATCCATTAAACGGGGAAATGTAGAATTTTTTTTCAAATAATCAATTTTTTATTCAGAATTATAGTATTATATCTACTTTTTATTTTTTTACAGTTTTGATTATATATCGTTCTACGATTAGGTGACTAACCAAAATCTCCCAACGGTTAGACGGCAATCCTCTAGTTTTTTTCGCTGTTTCTTTTTTTACCGGCTCTCTCTCTCTCTCTTTGAACCGATTCTTCTTTTTCTTTTCTTTTTTTTGTTCTCGGTTGAGACAAGATATCTTGGAACTGGGATAGTAACAGTATCCTTACTCTCTCTCTCTCTCTCTGATCTTTTAGTAGTGTTGTCGGTTTGAATATGTGCTACAAGAGGGAGTTAAGGTCTTGGAACTTGGTGCAAAGTAGTCTTTCTCTCAGAGTAAGGCTAATAATATAGCCTTCAGCTGGCTGTATGGACACTTACAGCCCACTTATCAGTCCATTCATATAGTAGTTTACAGCCAGCTGAAGGCTGTATGACCCACCCCTTTCTCTTACAAAGTTTTTTGGTTCTTATGCTTCAGCTGGCTGTAAACTTACAGCCCACCTCTCTTCTCTCTCCTCCACCTCAGCATACAGCCTACTAACAGCCTCTTATTATACTTGCTCTCAAGAGAGTTCAATGCAATATGCAATCTATGAGCATAGAAAAGCCTATGTGGCAACTTTATGATGTTGGGCCCACAAAATAAGAAAGACTTGTAGAGCTGCAGTGTTACATAGCACACAGGAAACTAAATAAACAAAGGTGCAGCAAGAGACCAAAGACTTGGATTTGTGCAAATTAATGTCTAGTCCTCTCAGATAGAGAGACTAGATTGAAAAAAAAATTTGCAGCAGTTTTTTTGTTAATTCTCAAAGATGGCTTGTTGATCAACCGTTGAGTGACTAGGGGCAGAGTCGTCTAACCGTTAGGCGACTTAGATAGTCATCCAACGGTTGGGCGACTTTGCAATGTGTTGTCCAACGGTTGGGCAATTAGTCTAAGTCGTCCAATCGTGTGGTGACATATAGTCAAAACTGCTAAAAACAATTTACAGGCATATTTTTGTAATTTAGAATAAAAATAGATTATTTAAAAAAATTCAGGAAAATTGCGTAGGGGAAACAGAGACGCTCGTGAGGCTCGAGCAGCGGCTCGCTTTAGGCTCTTAAAGTAAGTGTAGGCTCTTTTGGGCTGTGACTTCATCTTTTGGGCTGTGGTTTTTGAATTCCATGTGTTTGCGAAAGACAATACATAGAAAAAAATAGTTGTATACGATTTTGACTGGCATAACTAAACTCGGTATAGTGTCTACTACAATTTACCTATAGACTCCACTTAAAAAACGTACCATTTAAAAGCTAGTTATGGTAGCAAATATAATCCAAAACCAAAGCAAAGCCATCCCGAACGTAGCCTAAGTTGAGCTCAAGATCAATTTCGAGCTTTCTCTCGTGCTCATGAGTTCGCTTGAATAGCTCGCGAGCTTCAATGAGCTCGCCTGCATCTTTTAACTCTTTTTCTTTTTATATTTGTTTCTATTTAAGATATGTATGTTATTATGTTATGCTTTATAATAATTTTTCTATTTTCACTTATTGAATATTGCTACATATTAACTCTTGTCAAGCTTACGTAAATTTAAACGTTTGTTATGGTTGAAAATGGTTCATATTGAATTGTTAGCTATTATCAAACTTACTTGAGTCAAACTTGAGCATCGAGCTGAGTTTGAATCCAAATTCAAGCTCAGATCCTAAATCAAACTTGCTCGATTATTTTGGTTTTTTGTTTGATCACTGTTGATTATTTTCTATTTTCCCATGTTACTCTGTTATCCTATGAATTTATGGGCATGTTCTTTTTGGTTTTTGAAACCGGCTTTTAGCCTTTGCTACAGTACATAACTTTTAAACGAAGTATTTTTTCAAGATGATGTCTATAAGTTAATTATAGTATACGTTAAAAGTTCAACATCTATATCATCCAAAATCACAAACGAGTATCTCTATCCGTAGTCTCTATCGAATCATAAGCCATAGCTATAAAGAACAGACCATATGTATGACACATTTCTACTTGTTCTTAACAGGTCTTTTTGCTGGGATATTCTTTGCAAAGGCAAAAATGTCCTAATTTGCCTTATCCTGGCGTGATTGTAACAAGAAAAGGTCCCACGGCAACCCTACCTATCAACTGTACAGAGAGATGATCAGAGTTCATTCGCCCTTGATGTGTCAATCATGGATTTTATGCAAAGTTCTGTGTATTCTTTCTCTGTATTCATAAGGGTACACCATGCGTGTATGGCCACAGTTTTGTTCCGTAACTGCGGCAAGGCAGAAGAAGAAGAAGAAGAAGAAGAAGAAGAAGAAGAAGAAGAAGAAGAAGAAGAAGAAGAAGAAGAAGAAGAAGAAGAAGAGCCACCAATTGAAACTCTTTCCAATCTCTGCTCAAGAAGTTGAACCGAACAATCATGCAAAATAAAAGAAAGGATCTTTGCTTCCAACTTGTTGTCAATCAACCAATCTTCAGGGCATTATGTGAAAACAGCACCGGTTTTTATGCAAGAGATCGCAGATTTGGCTCATGCCAACACTTTGTTGGGTCTGTTGTTGCTCTCTCGAGAGCTCTCTGTGTGTCTAAGATTGGTAGTTCCTAAATCAGTAAATTGGCAAGATCAGGGACGACAGACAAGAAGATCAGCAAGCTTAACACCTTTAGTTCCATGTCATGCTGAGCTGAAGAAAAATAACAAATTCTACGTGAAGTATAAAGTATATGACATTATCACACCAAAAATCACTTGAGTCACACCACACGTATATGCAATCTTTCCAAAGCAAATCCTACTTGGAGTTTCATGAATTACACCGATCGGTAAGCAATGGAGCTATATCATTCATATGCATGCACGTACGTACGTGTACGTACATATATACCGTACGTTCACTCTTTCTTGGCGAACAACCCGGCGAGGTTGAACCCGCCGCCGTCCGCTGCAGGCTTCTTGCCGCCGGCCTTCCGCGAGACGGTGCTTCCGGAGGACGGCGCGCCGTCGACCTTGTTGAGGAGGGGGTCCGTCTCCACGAGCTGATCCTCCTTGAAGAGGGCGCCGAAGATGAATTCGAAGAGCCCCTTCTCCTCCTTGGCCGCCGCCTGGCTGCCGCCGCTCCTCGTCGCGGCCGGCACGACTACCGCGAACCGCCGCCTCCGTCCGCCCCTGCTAGCCAACGACGCCGGCGCCACGGCCGCCACGCCGGTGCCAAAGCCCACCGACGCCATGCTAGCTAGTCCTTGCTCTTAGGACGATACGCCGGGTCAGCTTCCTTCTCGAGGCTGTAAAGAGGCGGGTGGTATACTGACTGGTACGCACGAGTTTGTGGCTATGGGTGTCTTGCTGCATGGCGCGCGTGTGGTGTGGATGGGGAGGTCCAGCCGGCCACAAGCGGCTTATCCACACCACGGCACGCGTGCGTCCTCTGTGTGCCACCGGCCGGTGGGGTGTATACGTCGGCGTTGATCTGAAACGAAGAAGGGCCATGGCATGGTGGATGCGGACGTGGTTGGCCCACAAGCGCAGGTGGGATTTGGCCCTTTCACCGCGCAACGCAACGGTCTTATAAGCAGCGGACAGCGAAGACGTCGGCCACACGATATGTTCTGTTCTTTTAACTGTGTCTCGTAGCTTATGTTTTTCGGGATGATGGCAAATGGTGAAAGTGTTGATGTGAATGACGCATACGACTCTGAACTAAAGAAGCTGTTTAAAGAATTTGTTTTAAAAAATCGATACGTCTATTTTGATTTTTGGAGAAGGCATAAGTAAAAAAAATGTTGTAGGGTCAGTTTGATTCGTCTCTTTCTCGGCTGAGTGCAAGACGGGCATTTCGGGGGGAGAAACACGCTAATTCCACAGACGTGTATTTTGTATAGCCGTTGGATTTACAGCCGAAAGGTCAACATTCTACAGTAAAAAGTGCAGTAATAGGGTGGGTGGGTTGGGGGGGGCTGTACCAACTGCTGTAGCATCTAAGCGGGCGTGGAGTGGTTTACCACCTTTTCCCTATAGACGAAAATAAGAATCAAATGAAACATATAGAAAAAAGCTCTTGCGATTCAGATTTAGGTGATGATAGTGTCTTACAGTAGCATCTTTGTGCTACTAACTACAATTAGAGAACCACGACGTTGCTAGACACATGTCTATAGAAAGCCCGATGTGACCGTAGTTAACGTAAGGCAACCTCTACGCCTTATCGGAATAACTCTACAAGTACAGCAACCTCTACGCTTTAGCTTTACCAGAATAACTCTACAAGACAATCTACTTTGGAACCTAACTTTAAATATTAAAAAATTATTATTAATATTACCACTAATCAACTGGCACAATTGCCGTCCCCAAGGTCTACTTCGCACTTTGCGCGTCCGATAGATTCTTAGATGTATGGGGAATCTACTTTTCAACTTTTAAAAGATATTTTTAGTTTTTTTTATAGCGACTAGTTTTTAAATGATGTGTTTTTCAGGGTAGGATCTATAAGTTGATTATAATACATACTGTAGTGACTTTATTTATATCAGCTAAAACCACACGTGAGATTCTATTACTCTGTACCCTCTATCACGAATAGCCTAAAAACATGTAATACTAGTATTAAAGAAAAGCAAGAAATGAAATAATCCAAGAGAGAATAAAAGAAGTAACGAAAAAAGTTTTGCCGTCAGACCCATCAGCTTTAGAAATGCCGAACGTTTAGCGCTCATGTAGGTTCCCAGACCGTCCGCAACCAATCGGCACCATCTCGTGTTTGGGTTTCATCATCTGGCGGAAAATTTCATCCTTACCTGCCGCAGTAGAAAACCTCCAAAGCACAGTGTAGAGTCCCTTGGACCAAAATGCCCTTGAGGCCACAACAGGAGGGATGAGGCAAGGGCAGTCTGGGTATTGCAAAAAGCTAAGAAAGTCTCACGACCATGCCCCATAAGCAAGCCAGTAGGCCCACATATTCTCATTTGTTCCCTCATTTTCTCCTCCTCTCACAGCCAAGGCAAAAGCAAAGCCTAGAGAGCAAGCCGAGAGTCAACCTCCCATTTCTCATCCTTGTTCTTTCTTTCCCCCAACTGAGAGCTGGCCACAACCAAACCAAAGCAAAGGCAAGAAGCCAAGCCATTCTATTCTCTTCTTCTCACTTCCCTTTGCCCAACGACAGAGCAAAACTAAGATAGCCAACCAAGCCGTCCACAAAGCCCACGGAAGCCACCAGATTTTCAGAGAGGAGGTGGGAAGAGAGAAGTGGAGGAGAAGAGCTTTGGGGGTTGGGGAAGACCGACGGTGTGAGGATGGAGCCCACGGCGACCATAAGCTGCCTAGGACCACCGGAGCCACGCCGAACCGGGCCAAGACAAAGAAGAGGCGAGAAGGGCTAATGGGAATGCGTAGAGAGCACCATTGCCACCACGGTCTTCGTCATCGTGTTCTCTTCCCCATCCAACCCAAGTCCAGTAAGGTTTACTTTCCCCAACCATGCGTGAGGAAGAATAGGTCAAAAACAAAACTAGAAGCTACAACAAAATACGTTAAGTAAAGAGAGAAGTAGTTGGATTGTCCTGGGGGATAACAACGCTTGGGGCTCGGCCATGGCTGGAGGCCAAGCTGGGGCATCGGCAACTGAGCAGGCATAGGGCGATGGTGGCCTGGGGCCAAGCTGTAGCCATAGGGGGGAAGTTGGTGGTCTGGGAGTACCATGGCGATGACATGTAGGCATCCGGAGACGATAGTGGGCTTCGGGTCAGCGCGCTATGGCCGCCGAGCCCGAAGGGAGCGGTGGTGCCAAGTGGCGAGGAAAGTCAGGCAATGGCATAGGCGCTCGAGCCCAAGGGAGCCAACGACGCTTAAGGTGGTCGGCATCGGTTGGAGCTGAATCGGAGGCCAGCTGAGGCAACCCCAAGGCCAACACACCGCGCGCACACAGGGAGAGGCGGCGAATCCAGTCCCGGTTGGCCAGATTCGAGACGAAGAGTGAGGGGAGGATCGTCGCTAGAGGCAGTCGACGACAGAGAGCCAGTGGATCCGGTGAAAGCATCTAGGCCACTAATTTGTGTTTGAAAGGATTAGTCTCAAAGGCAAAGAAAGAGACTCACAAAAGATTTCACAAGATTCAAAGAGTTCCAAGACGACAAGGTAAATAGTTTAGGGCTCTTTTATTTTTACCGGTCTTAGGCGAAAGGTTGGAAGACCGGATTATAGGTTAGATGCCGTACTATTAAGAGAAATCATGGTAAAATACTTGATCATATGCTAATGTGCCCTATGAATCAATTTAGGATCACGCATGCACTTAGAAATAAAATTGAATTAAAAATGTGCATTGTCAGAAATTTCGGAAGTACCGACGTTCAAAGAGCGGAACTTCCGATCGGCCGGAGGTACCGGAGTTAAACTCGCGGAACTTCCGATCGGCCGGAAGTACCGGGCTCCGGAGCGAAACTTTTTTCCAGAGAGCGACCGGAATTAAACTTAGCCTCTCGAAAATCGGAAGTACCACGGATTGAACGGCGGAACTACTGCAAAATCGGAAGTTCCGGCCTCCCGAGCGGAACTTTTTTTTCCAGAGAGCAACTTTTTTCAAAACTTCAACTCGTTGAGATTGGAAGTTCCGGGGCTATATTGGAACTTCCGGGATTCCGGAAGTACCGCACTTACAACGGCGGAAGTACCGCACTCATTGTCCAACAGATACTTCTGACTCTCTGACAGAGCCGTTCTGAGCCCTCTGCAGAAATCCGAAAGTACCGGCCATAACATTGTGGTACTTCCGATTTCCTTGAATTTTTAGGATTTTTAATTGCAACGGCTATTTGAGTTTGGTGGGGGTATAAATTCGACCCCACCAGCACAAGGACATGTTGTTGAACCATTATTGAGCATCCTTGAGCATAGAGCAACCTCTAACACCTCATTTCATCACTTGTGCATTCAATTGAGGTAGTTGAGCGATTTGAGCGAATTCAAGTGCATTGCATCCGTAGATTGATCCATTTGGCACTTGAGTGTGATTAAGCCTGTTGTGATTCATTCTCTTGGTATTTGCCGATACCTAGATGGCTTGGTGAGAGAGTTCGGTGATCTTCTCAAGAAGGTTGTGAGAAGGCCCGATAAGATTGTGAAGGCTTGGAGCTCACCTACCCGGAGAGGGAAAGGGCTACCGCTAGTGATCGAGGTGATTTGGCTCAATTCGTGGAGCCGGTCCGATTCGTTTGGGCTTACCTCAACGTGGACTAGGGGAGACCAGCAAGTCTCCGAACACCACGGTAAAAAGCGATCGTGTCATTTGTGGTTTGCTCTCTTGTGCTTCATTTACATTCAAGCAATTTATTTCATTAGAACCATTTGATTGCTTGTGTGATTAGAGTAACGAATTTTGATCTAGACTAGAATTGTTCTTGCTCTTAGGATAATTCATATTGTGCTAGTGATCACTTGAGCCATTGTAACTTGTTTTAGTTGCTACTTTGCTTACTTATTTTAGGAAATCATTAAAGTTAAAATTGTTAGCTTAAATTAGAAGCAAAATTTTAAAACCGCCTATTCACCCCTCTAGTCGGCCTCCTCGATCTTATATCCGGCCAAGCAGGGCATCGCCGCTGGTGGCCGGAGACGCAGGGGTAGGCCGCGCCCTGGCACCCGGACAAGAGAGGGGTAGGCGAGTAGAGGCGCCTGGTGGCCGGCGGTGAGCTCAGGGCCGGCGAGCCCCAAGCTCGGCTGTGAGCATCCAAGCCGCCTGGAGGAGCACCAAAATGAGAAATAAACATAGAGAAAGAAGGGAGGTAATGGCTGGTTAGGTAAAAAAAGGGGAAGGAAAAGAAAAAAGGAGAGAGAGAAAAGAGGAGAAAAAGGAAAAAAAGAGGGGTTTTGCGATGCAAGCGTCGAATCCTTAACCTGCGCGCTTTACACTAGTATTGCGCTTTGCACGTAGAATCAATGTTGATCGTATAGGCGCATGTATCATTGTAGTAAGCTGGGTCAAGCGATGCTTGTGCAGGTGGCTGTTTGGATTTGGTGCCGTCCATACGTCGTCCACTTGGTTAACAGGCAAGTGAATGGTAGAATAGTGGATTATGATGAATGATTAGTATTTTATGCCTTCCATACCATGTTCTACAGTACTTATGATTACATGCTAATCATACTTTGATGAGTGATACTTATGATTAGATGCAAACATTGAAAGCATGTTGCATCATGTATTGCACTCGTATACAAATAACAGGACCTACTTTGTTAGGTACTTCACGGGAATGGAGTTTGGATTCCCGTATAAAAGAGAACGGGGATTGAATGGTTCTTCGATAGGTGAATACTCTGCTCTACTGGTATAAGCTACAGTGACATACATATCGCATCGTATTGCATAAAAATAGAACAAAACAGTGATATAGTTATAGATGCATAGATTGCATTGCATGAAAGTGACAACAGTAAAATAGTTACAGAGATAGTGATGTACAGTTCCCAAAAATGAAAATTATTAAATTGGTGTGTTAATGTCACTATTTCATCGTGTGTTTGCTGAGTATTTTGGCTCACCCTTATTTTGTTTGTTTTTTAGGTGATCGTTGAGAACGATATGCACGAGTAGGAGTAGTACATGAATAACTTTACGTACTAGCAGCACTTCACATATCAGCTTTGTTAGTATGTTTAAACTCTATTAGTATACTAGAATAGTTGCTTAATATGACATGATGTAAGTATTCTCTGCATTATGACCTAAAGTAGTGTTTGCTTAAATCGGTTAACAGTTGTAAAAAAAGGTAATATTATGTAATAATAGTAGCACTTTAGACCTAGATGATGAACGAAGTGTTACAAAACCATATGCCACAGTCAAAACCAAAACTAAAAAGAACCGACCCATAAACGAGGAATTCAAGCCACCCAGCTCTCTTCATCCTAAGCAAGTCAAACGATCTTAGAGCAAGTATTATAAGAGGCTGTAAGCTGGCTGTATGCTGAGGTGGAGGAGAGAGAGGAGGAGAGAGAAGAGAGGTGGGCTGTAAGCTTACAGCCAGCTGAAGCACAAGAACCAAGAAACTTTGTGAGAGGAAGGGGTAGGTCATACAGCTTTCAGCTGGCTGTAACTACTATATGGTAGACTGATAAGTGAGCTGTAAGTATTCATACAGCCAGCTGAAGGCTGTATTATAAGACTTGCTCTTAGCAAGTCAATTTATACTTGAAATGGCATTTGTTCCTTTCATAAAAGATTTAATTTACACTCTTTTCACATTAAATATACAAAAAAAAGTGTCAATCATTTCAATCGAAACCCTAATAAAAGGGTGAAAGCTAGTTGCCTATTTTTGCAAGAGCAACCCAAAAGAATACCAACCCTGGCGCCAAAAAACGCATCCCGAAACCACACCACGCCGCCGCGCATTCCTGCAAACACCTGGGCGGCGGAGCCCCCGATGGCCGGATCCGACCTCCCGTCTGGCGGCTCCGGCGCTCCTCCGCCTCCGCGCAAGCGCAAGCGCATCGCTGTCGCGGCGGCCGCGGGGCTGTCGTCGCCGAGGCGCGCGACGCGGAGCTCGGCGCGGCAGGCCGTGGCCGTGGCTGGCGCGGTGCGGTGGGCGCGGCGCGCGGCCGCGGGGACGCTGTGGACGAAGCGGGGGAGCGACCTCGTCGTTTTGGAGCGTATGCGGGAGGTGATCCTGGAGGTACGCCGAGCGCGCTCCGACCTAGAGCTGGATGACCCCGACTCGCCGTACCCGGAGGTGAGGTTTCTTGGCAAGCGACGACACGAGTTCTTTCTTGGAGCATGTGGAACGGGCTTTGGTTCGGAGCATTCGGGGTTCTTGGTATGTGATTGTAGCTGGTTTAAACGGGGGATCGCTGTCGATGATACGGCTTCTTGGTGGTCTTGGCTACTGTTAATCTTCCATGGATCGATATTTGTGGTGCTTAGGATGAGGAATTGCACACTGCGGTGTCTCGTACTTGCCACCATTGCATGCATTTGCTCTGTTGGGACACGGAATTTTCTGTTTTGTCTGTCTTTGTTTCGCCTCCTGCAACTGTTTCTTAAGTGCGAGATTTGCGGCTGTTAGGATGGGAGTTGGTTCTTCCATTTCTTGCCACTCATTTCTTGCGTGTTAGGATGCTCTGTCCTAATTACGACACTACATTGTTGGTTACATGGGCCAACATTTGTGTAGCTAGTGTAGGAATTTATGTGTCTCCTGCTTTCATTTCTTGTTATTGTCGGTAGTGTTTTGCTCTGACACCACTTCTTGGGGCGAGATTCATGATGATTGAGAGGGACGTGGAGAACACTGGTTGTTGACCACGGTTTATTGTCTCAAGATTTTCTTACAATTACGGAATCTTGTTTTGGTAGATGAAAAACTATTAACTGGAAGCTCTGGTAATTAGTATGTCAGGACGAGATAATGCTTAAATTGTTGTCTTTGTTTTCAATTTCTGCTGCATTGTTACTTTTGTTACAGTTGTTGTTTCACTATTTTGTGGGTCGAGATTTCTGGTGGTGTCACATGTACTGTCAGATGATAGACTTACAGGCTGGTTGTTAGTATACTGAGGTAATGCGATGTTAATTTTATTGCTGTTTTCGTTGTCAACATTGTTTTGGTCAAGATCTTTGGTGATCTTTTGTAGGATGAACATAGTTTGCCTTGAGTAGGATGTGACATTGTTGATTTTGTTTTGGCAGTTTTGCTGGGCTCTGTTTTTCGTTGATTTTGTGACAGGGGTAGTTTGTTCTCATTTGGACAAGCAATTACTCCTATTTGGTTTATTTTCACTATTTATTTTGTGCCCAGTTTTCTGATGGCCATGTAATTATGAACGCACAACGAATAAAGAGGTGTACAGCAAATTATATTATGTTCTTTTTAACTTCGTTTCTATCTCAATCAAAGGTTCCTTGTAGTCAGTTCAGCGGAGTAGATTGTGATACTGGAATACCCATGTTAATTAAGATTTGACAGGTCAAAATTATGCACGTACATTCTGGCATTAACAATGCATGAATGTGTTGTAGCCCTGCCGATTGAAGTTGTTACATCTAAGGGTTTTACAAGTGACCACATATCCCCCTTTCAGGTGTTAGTCATAAGAATTAATTAATGGTTATGCTTGGGAAATAGATAGGACAGTTGTGGTCCCAGGATCATCAAGGATTAGATTATTGATTTTCAGGCTTGCTAAATCGACATACAAGATTGTATCATGGGTCCAAATTCCCATTTCTCTGAACCTGGTAGTAAAATGTGTGGCATAATTACCTGGAATTGGATTGAAAAACAATGCAATGCCCATCCTTGCTGTCAAGGGCACTCCTCAAGAATATCTGTTATTGTTACCACTTGTTTTGCAATGCTTTTCCACATACTAAATGTTTCTTGAGGTATAAAGGAAACTACCTTCCTTTTCTCCGTCGTCATATTTTAAGCAAAACTGTTGCTTGAGTCTAAGTCTAATTCACTTTCATGTTGGCAGAAACATAAGAAGTCCCAGAAGATTCACACACCAGGCACAAGGAGTTCTGAGAGGATAGCTTGTAAGATGAGTCACTTGTCAAGTTATCTTGTATCAATGAGGAAACGTATTGGAATACACCCTCTTGAGTATCAAGCTTCTGTCCCTGAGTGGGGAAATGCCCCATCTGAGAAAGATACTGCTGACTACAAAACTGAAACCTTAAAAAAATTGGGTACAGTGGTGTGTCCATTAAACATGGATATCTCAGCAACTGATGGGCCAGAGAAAAGGAAAGCAAGGGTTGACAAGTGCAACTGTTCTCATCCTGGATCTGAGGCCTGTGTAAGAGTTCATGTAAAAAAGGCAAGGAGTTGGCTCAAGTATCAGTTGGGTGAGGAAGCTTTCAGGAACTGTGGGCTTGATGAAATGGGCGAGCAAGTTCTAACGTTATGGACTGCACAAGACAAAAAGAAACTTGATGATATTGAGAAGTTTATTCCTCAGAATAAAAATGAGAAATTCATGAAGATTGCCTTAAAGCAGTTCGGCTCAAAGAAAACAAAGGATTTGGCGAAGTATTATTACAATGTTTTTCTTCCAAGAAGATTGGCAAGCTTGACTAGGGCAGAGCCTACAAATGCCGAAGATGTGGATTCGGATGATGAAGACGATTCGGATGATGAAGACAATAATCAAGATGATGACAGCAATGAACATCATTCTGAAGAAAACAGCAAAAGCTCTGGATCTTCTTCCTAAAGGTAGCGACGTTACACGATGCTTCTGAAAATCATTTACTTTCTGCAACATATGCGTGTCACTCGTATGTTGTCATTTTGCTAATGCACTCAATGACCAAATAGCAAGCTATCTTAGTGTATGCTAAGTTGGGATTTGGTTGTATGTGGACTGAGTTCATTGGTATACTAATATCACCTGTAAATGGTATTGCACCTGTAAATGCCCGAATAGACAGGGCGCTGATTACGTGCTTGTGCTTGTTCCGACCTGTAATATACTAATATCAACAGAAGGATGCTTGGTTCCCTTGCAAATGGTTAGAAAATTTCAGGAGGTGGCAAAAGTCCTTGTTGGCAATACCTTTAATCAATCAAAGGGTTTATAGTGTTAACAATGTTTAGGTCATTTCCTATTGTGTAGTGTTTGGGACCTTATATGTCTCATGTATTATATAAACCCTATGGGCTATTGCAATACACTTAAGCTCCATTCATATCTTACATGGTATCAGAGCCTAGGTTCTCTCACCTAGCTCCTTAACCAGTCGCCCCATCGTCCCCGGGAGGAGTGTGCTCCACTCCCGGGGGCGGCCACCTTCTTCCGCTTCTTGCCGGCACACTCGCGTATGCGTCTCCGACCGCCTCCTTCAACTAGATCCGGTCGGATCTGGCTTCCTCCTGACTCCACTGTTGCCGGATCCGACAACTCCTCCGTCAGGCCACCGTCGCGCCCATGTCGCGTTGCACCAGGCCGATGCCAGCTCGGATCCGGTCGCCGCCGTCCACCGCTCTAGCCGTTGCGCATGCGCCCGCCCTAGATCCGGCCTCTTTGTCGTCGGATCTGGCCTCTCCACCGCCCGATCCGGGAACCCCAAGCCAGATCCCCGCCTGCCTCCGCTCTGCCGGCCGCGACGACCGCTGCCCCGCTTGGATCCGGGCTCCCCATGGCCGGATCTGGCCATCTCCGCTATCACCACGCCGCCCCAGCTCGAATCCAGTCTTGCCCCGCCCGGATCTGGCCGCCTCCACGCTGGATCCGGCGAGCATAAGGCCGGTTTGCTCTGCTGGCGCTTGGATCTAGGCACCCCGACACCGCCTCCTTCGGCCGTCGCCGCCGTGCCTGCGCCTCTGCGTCTGTGCTGCCACCGGCCCAGGCCTCCGAGCTCAATCCACCACACCTCCTACTGCTGCTCAGGCCGCCGGAGCCTACAGCTGCCCTCCACCTCCGCTGCTGGTCCCCTCCTTGCAACCAGCCACTGCTGCCCTGGATCCGGTAGCCCTCGCCGTGCCACACCGCCTCCGCATCACGCTCGAACCGCCGCCTCTCGGCCGCTCGAGGCACTGGAGTCGGGTGGGGGCTTGTTGGTGGTAGAGAAATGAGGGGAGGAGGTGGCGGTGGTGGCGATGGGGATTAGGTGTTTGTGTTGGCCGGAGGGCACATGAAAGTGGAGGTAGTCAAGAGCACACATTGACATGTCGAAGCTGAGGATGCTAGAATCTACTGCTTTGCCTTTGAGTCCTTTTCGTTTTGAGACTTCCGTTGTGTCTATCCAAGGTCGTTGCCATCTCTTTATCAGTTCGTCAAAGTCATGCGAGTCCACAGATTTCTTGTCAATGAGCCGACTGCTTTGCTAGCCACAGTTTATCCTCTCGGATGGGTGTGGTCATCTCCTTCCTTTTGCATAGCCATAGTCGTCGCTCTTCTCTTTGAGCCGCTGCAAATCGTAGAAGTCGTTATGATGCCGTCGCTTCTCTTTGAGCCGCCACTCCGAGCTTCTAAGGCTGTCGTGCTCTTTCTGCACTGCGCTTTCGTTGCGCTTCTTGTATACTGCGTCGTCATCATCTTGGGTTTCGGTCTGTGCCGCTATGTTTCTAGCTCTCTCTCTCCGGCTTGATTTGACATGTCTCTCTACCTTTGTCACATTCCACATTCTCTTTGTCGTGTTACCACAGTCGACTTTGCTCCCGCTTACCTCTACCTTTTCGGCCCCTGCACTTTGTGCTTTATGGGTAGCTGCACTATTTTGGATGGGAGGTGATCTTTCCGACACAATTTTTCCAAGAGTTACACGTTTTGACGACATCTTCAAAACACGAATTTTAGATTTCCCCTATTTTAGTGTATTACAATAGCCCATGAGGCTTATATAGTACATGAGACACGACACATAAGGTCCCGAACCCTAGACAATCAGAAATGACCTAAATACCCTTAATATATAGTTCCCTAAAAAATGTAGGGTTTATAGGTGGATGGCAAATGGCTATTGCTGTCTATAGTGCTAAACCCTCCTCAAATCCCATTTTGATGCTTAGAAATGGGAACTGGAAATCCAAATTATTGTTCCATTTCCTGTCTTTGCGCAATCCTGTCTCTGTGTGCACATAATTGGTTATGTTTGTGATTCCTGTTAGAGTTTTTTTAGTGGAAACAGTAGTTCATTGTGAAAGTCAAGAAATGTTCTATTTCCATTCTATTTTCAATTGCCAGCCGAATATTGTCTTTGCTATTTGCTAGTGTGGTAATTTTATTTTAGCACTGTTTTCTTTGACAGGTCCAGAAAGTAAAAGATTCAAAAGAACTTTTGATGGGCCAATTTTTGGTAGCAGAGGAAGAGGAAGTAGAAAAAATCTGAAAGATTTTGGTGACTGTTTCATCAGTTCTTTTGTTCTGATAGAGTTGGACTAGAGTGAAGGCGCTTGAAGGTTACATATCTGACCATATTCGGTTACGGATCACCAATGATCCTAAAACTTTCTCAGCCTTCCGACGTAAATGATTCCTAGCTACTGACGACTAAGCAGGTTTCGCCACCACTGAGTAAACACATGTTGATGAGTTAGTCTACCTTGTAGCCTTCAAGTAAGGGATTTGCTAGCATTGGGACGTCCGATCTGGACACTAGCTCCGTATAATCGGTTGTAACATTTCTCGTTTACGTATGCAATATTTCTCGGCTATATATGCAAAAAAAAAATTGATAAAAATCTCAATGTTACATATATGAAATCAAACTGTTGCATACATAAAATCAAAATATTGCACATATGAAAATAAAAGAGTAAAGTCCATTACCGGTCCTTAAACTTTTTATGCTGTGTCATCTCGGTCCATAAACTTTTAAAGTATGTCATCCCGGTCCTTAAACTTTCAAAGTGTGGCAATATCCTATGTAGTTGTAGCAGTGAACTTTTTATGCTGTGTCATCCCGGTCCATAGACTTTCAAAAGAAATTGCTACACTTTGAAAGTTTAAGTACCGGGATGACATACTTTAAAAGTTTATGGACCGGGATGACACAGTATAAAAAGTTTAAGGACCGGTAATGGACTTTACTCAAAATAAAAAATGTTACACATATGAAATCAAAATGTTACAATAAAACAAACAACAACAGCCATGGCAGGCGGTAGCGAAGGCCTTGGATGCGGCGGCGGCAGGCGACGAGAAGGTGGCATGCGCAGTGTGGATTTGGCATTGGAAGGAGAAGGCCACCCGCGTCCTCGCAGTGTACGGATGGGCTGGGTTAGGGCAGCAGCGTCCCTGCCCGCCGTTGAGATCCTCGGCTTCGACTCCCAGCGCACTCAACCTCTTAGGTTGCTAGGGAGGGGGGAAGGTCGGATCTGAAGGTGCCGTGCCCAAGAACAGTTGAAGAGGAAATCAACGGCGACGGCTGGATCAGGCGGCGCGGGTGCCAGGGACGAGGTGGCTAGGGCTTGTGGTTGTCGATGTGCATGGAGTTAGGGGATCGTCGCAAGGGAGAGGAAGAGAGTAAGAAAATGAGAGGGTGAAAGAATGCAGAGAATGAGTGAAGCCGTCCAATTTTATTTCTTTGCTCCGTATGTATGTACTGTAGCAATTCCGTTCAAGTAAACATATGTTCAGGAATTTGTGTAATTTTTTGTATGAATGAACATTACACGGAAGAGAGATTGAAAGAAATACGGAAAAGAGAGATAGAGCTAACCAGATATGTCGGTCATCATCTAGGAATTCTTTTGACAAAGTTGCGTCTATCCTGAAACTGAAATTTTGCAGATGCAGCCTTCATGGTTGTTCTTGGAAAATTTCCCCTTGTCTTTTTGCCTGCCCCATGATGGTTCTTCTAGGAATTCTTACATGCATATCTGAGTTTACAAGTCATGCTTCTCCTCAAAGCTATAAATAGACTATATTAAGAGTTAAGGCGTTCCTTTGCACATGGATAATCCAATCCAATCCACGAAACTGAACCAATTAAGGTAGGAGAAGGAAGCATGGGAGCCCGGTCATGGCGGCCGGCTAGATCGCCCGCAAGCCAAGCGCATCCTCTCACATGACATGCGCGCGCCAATATAAAGTTCGATAGCCACCAGCCATGGAAGTAGACGCATGCAGGATAGTTAAGGAAACATTAAGATTACGCATACCAAACTACGTGATCAGGTGACCGGGCGATCGATAGAATGGAAGCCGCCGCGGGGCAGCAGGGAGCGCGAGGAGCCCGGCAGCCGCCGGCGCCGCCCCCGCCGCCGCACCATGAGAGCTCTCAGGCGCAGCTGAGGCGTCTGGAGAACAGCAGCCCCTACGTGCAGTGCGGCGGCGGTACGGAGGAGTACAATCGCCAGGGCTACGGCGCCGCCGGCCACCAGCAGCCCGTCGACAATTCCCGCGGCGCCGGCGCCACCGAGGGCCCCACGCTCTCCGGCGGCGCCCTCGCCAATGCCCAGGCGCGCGCGGCGTGACGAGATCGAACGGCCAGGATCGATTGGATTATTGGATATAGCCAGCGTTAATATACTTTGCTATGTGTTCCGTGCTAACTTTATTGTAAAGCATCTCCTTAAACTGGTGATTAGCCACAAGTCATTTCGGCTTCTTATGTTTAGTTGCAGGTGTAATTGATTCCGCAAGCTAGATGATATTCATCTGTCTTGTAAAACTGCTGCTTGATATATTTAAGTTCTTCATTCTTGGTTCAACTCTACCATATTCCTGTACAAGGTTTGATTTGGAGTTTCTGCTGAGTTGGGACTCGACAAGTAGGTATTCTCGGCACGGAGTTCATTATCATATCCTTAAACTGATTGTGCCAGATAACATTATTCAACTCTAGCCTAGTGGTTAGAGCGCCTCAGTAGCACCCCCAGGTCCTGGGTTCGACTCCCAGTGGAAGCGAATTTCAGGCTTGGGGGAAAAAATCCCCTCGCCTGCTACCACACCAAAGCACAGGTCTAAGGACCCGCCAGGGCGTTGATCCAAAGGATCTGCCGGTCGTCTCACAAAGGTCGGGCGTTGGTGCCGCTGTGTAAGGGGGGAGCAGGAGTTCGGGGGTTTTCTCGGTCTGCGTGAGAAGACCTTCTTCTTAAGCATGATGCCCGGGGGTTTCTTCCCCCCGCAAGTCGAGTTTTTTTTTTAATTTTCAACTACCTAAAGATTAGTAGTAATCTTACCAAGCCTAGTGTCTTAGGTCTTTACCAACCAAACCATGACAACAGCAGAATGTTCTTCTGCTGCAAACTCATCTTGCAACAGACTAGATCAGAACTATATATTCCAGGCACAACAACCTGACTTCCCTTACAATAACAAAAAGAAAATGTTTCATATGTGTATGTTCAAATCAATATTCCATCATACTTCAGGGAATTCTAAATCATGATATTATTTTCTCAGAAAACAAATATTACTCTTCAGGCCAAACAAATCAGCAATTAAAGAAATGGTACAGGAAGTAGCAACCTGCAAGTCATCCAAGCATGCCCCGTTGACTTAGCTCTGCAAGGCTTGTGCCATCGAGCAACATCCAACCGTTGCTTCATATTTATGCATCTCCAGAAGACGATGAAACAGCAGACAGATCAAAGTTTTTCCTTTTTCCTCATGGAATTGCCTGTGGCAAAGAGGCAGTTCAGCACCAGCCAAAGCAAAAGAATTTTCAGGCATCGGTGCTTGCAAGCCTCATGATGGATACCCACCGTTCGCTCCTGAAGTCTACCACCGGCAGGTTTCTTCTTACAGCGCTTCATCTTCCGAGCTGAGCAGGAGCTCAATTCGCAGCAGTAGCTCCTTCAAGGCGGCAGCGCATAGATTCGCTGGCGTTTTCGGCAGCTGCTTTGTGCCCCAGAAGGAGGAGGAGGAGGAGTGGTGTCTTAGGAGTGCAGAAGTGCAGATTACCATGTCTCCACTGATTAAGCTTGGCAGGACCTGCATCCTGTATCGAGGTACAATTGCAACAATTTTAGTGAGGTTCCTTTGATGCAATCAATATCTGGACTTTCAGTAAATGAATGTTCTAACAATTAGAACTTAGAACAAACCATAGTTGATAGCTAATTCATATTCTCCTTTTGTTTGGAGTAAACACCTTTTACCATGATGAAAATTCCCCTCTTCGGGCTGTCAAGGGTCATGTAAATTATCTCTAAGCTAGGTTGTTCTGCTACAAAAATGTCAAGAAAATAGGCTCTTCTCCTTTTTTTTAAAAAAAGGCATTGCAATGCAATACATATCTAAATTCGTACAGCCACACAATCTAACTGCAACAGGAACAGTGCAAGAAAGTACAGTGCTCACCATTGCAGATATATCTAAGGCAACCTCAAACTTCAGCGAGAAGAACATAATAAGGCTGGGATCTTCTTGCAGTCAAATGTGCCAGAAAGGTTAGGAAAGTAGAGATCATACACATTTGGCAATTGTTCATGTAGTAGTAGACTAGTAGCGACTGGCTCTTTCATTGCGACAGTTAGACGGTCAGTACCTATCAGTTGAACTTCAGAGGGAACAGGTCTGAATTCGGTGAGGTTCCTCGGATACTTTGAGCGTAAAGATTTCTGCCTGATCGTAGTAGAGTACGTCAGCAATGGTTCCTTATGGGAACACTTGGATGGTACGTATCGCCACTGATCATCCAATTGATGATGGTGATTTTAATTGCAGTAAGCTACAATGTTAAAAAGGCTCTATTCTACAAATTTCTATCTATATGGAAGTAGCCGTTCTTGGAAGATAATACTGACCAGGATTTTTGCAATACAACACAACGCAGAATCCCGCGGAAATGACTTAGAACTTGCGCAATGGCTCAACATCGCAATCGACGTAGCTCATGCCATCACCTAACTGCACGAATACAAAGGTAATCCCCATATATTCTCCAAAGTTTGAGATAGTATCATTCCTGGTAAGAACAAGAAACAAGTTTAGATGGTGAGTAGCGTGCAGTGTGGTTAATTACCTGAAACACATTGTTGCAGATCGGCCGATCATCCACCGGGACATCCGGTCGTCGAACGTGCTGCTGACTGGCGCGCTGACGGCGAAGGTGACCGGCTTTGGTCTGGCGAGGATGGCGGACGAGTCGGAGGCGACGCACATCTCGACGCAGGTGAAGGGCGCCGCCGGGTACGTGGACCCGGAGTACCTGAGCACGTACCATCTCACCGACAAGAGCGACGTCTACTCCTTCGGCGTCCTCCTCGTCGAGCTCGTCACCGGCCGCCTGCCCATCGCGGCGTCACCACAAAATGGGTAAAGAGACAGTCATAACCATAGCCATTGACACGTACAGTGCAATGGATACTTACAACAACGCGATGCGATGCAGGCGTTGCAAAAGTACAGAGCAGGAGAAGCCGTGTTTGCAATGGACCCCAGGATGAGAAGGAGCCCTGCGGCGGTGGAGAAGATGATAGAGGTGGCTGAGCAGTGCGTCGCGCCGGCGAGGAGGGACCGGCCGTCGATGCGGCGGTGCACCGAGGCGCTGTGGACCGTCCGGAGGGACTACAACCGCCGGCAGGAGGTGCCGCCGCAGGGCGCATCGCCGTGGAAGACAGGAGCTCCGACTGGGTTGTCAGGGAGGATAGGTCCTTCATGCCACCGGTTTATAGGCCTGTTTGGCAGAGCTCCATCAACTCCAGATCTACTAAAAACAGCTCCACTCCACGAATTTTTACCCGAACGCTCCAGCTCCACGAAATCTGGATCCACCAAAATACTGAATCTAGCTCCAGATTCATGAAATCCATAGAGCACCTCAAGAGGTGCTCCACGAAACCTTGTTTCGTACCTACACGTGGAGTTGGGTGGTAATTACCCACCTTTTGCCACTGGTTACACACCCCATCTTATACCACCATAAAACCCATGGGCAAAACACGTCATTCCTACCAAAAACTCAGTTTCGTGGATCTGGAGCTGCTGTGCAAGCCAAACAGTTTTGTCTAGCTCCATAATGGGATCCCAGATTCACGGTGGAGCTGTTTTTGGTTAATCTGCTGCTCCAGATTTATTTTTTCAGTGGTGGAGCTCTGCCAAACAGACCCTTAGCATGCACCAAGTAGCCAAGTAGGCCGAGATTTGGTGAATTGCGATCTTGATGACTGTTTCTTCTGAAAATTACAGATACTATTCTGCTGCACATGTATGTATTTGTAAAGCCAACTCATGTACCAATATTCTTACAAGACGACTTAAAACTTATGTCGCAGATCAAACCTTAGGCAGCAGTCCGGATCCTTAACCTAAAACAGCCCCGGGCATCACAAGAAACTAAAGGAACACAGACCACAACACCTGGAGCCGAACCAACAACAAGAAACAAAGGCCAGACTTGCTACGAACCAAAAAAGAAAAAAGAAACAGACCAGACCAACACACGGAAGCTTTTTGGACAGCAATTCCTTTTGAGTAACACAGCAGGTGACCCTGTGTAGCTCAGTTGAGCGCCATATTGACAAAACAGGCTCAGATGAACAATGTAATCGATCATCAGTTAGATAATAATTCCAAAGTGTCACAAAATTCTTTTGCAATACTCAAATGGTTTCTACTATAAAAACTATATTTCCCGAACTAGTTAATTGATGGGGAGCAGCACCTTGTGGATTTTTCTGTTCAGATTGATTGAGCTCCCCGGTATGCTATGGTGTGGAGAAGTCCCGTCATGGCAGAGTTGGACTAATCTCTTGATCTGAATCAATGAAGCCCTGACATTTCACCACAAATCACTAATCCATGTTCCGTGAAAATGATGGCAACGGTGCACCTTCTTGGGGCCGTAAGATGATGAGAACACCAAACATCCCAAGCATTGGCAGAAGCACAAGCCATTTCAGCAGCTTGTAGTAATGCATGTGGAAGGTAAGTGAAAATTCGTCAGAGAAATAGAAGCCATGTTTGTCAACCATCTCCAGGAGCACAGTTCCTGTGGTTCTAACAGGAACAGTGGGAAGTTTCATCCGTTGCTTTCCTGGTTCGTGATAGATCTCACTGACCACAATGCGCCTATCTCCTTGGTAATTCCCAGGGACAAGTAAAGTTACCTGAAATCCAACAGTAAAATGAAGGTAGTTGAAAATTAGTAAAAATATTTGGCTTGTCCATCAGGCGAGACTTTAGGCTTACAGAATGTACCGTCACATTATAAGGAGCTTGATTTCCATAGGGAACTCTGTATTTGTCAACAATCTCAAACTCTACCCAGAAATGCTTGCCCTCTTCGTCACGGAAGGTCCTGAAACCATGCTTAACATAAATACCTTCACGGTTGTACCGATATGCAGCATTATTCCTTCCTTGGTTTGATGATCTCCATTCCTAACAACAGATTAGAACGAGAAGTTAGCTCATTATCATGCTCACCTCTATGTTTAAACATCCAAAGAATAAAAAGTTAGAATAAAAAGTTGCAAATGAGAAGTGTAATTCTTAAGTATCAAACCAAGTTTAAGCAGAAGTTGCAAAGGGTTCACCAAAACACCTATCTGACTTGAGTTAAAATACTGTCAAACAAAATGGAGACATGACTACGAAAACACATTGCCTACCTTGAGTGGATGGTATGGTGAGGGAGTGGAAAAGCAAAAGACATTGCCGTTCATGGTAGTAACAATAAGATCAAGGTCATCTCCACCATCCACATTGTCAGCCAAAACCATGGTGTACCTGTCGATGTGCAAAAAAGTGAGCCCATTTTGTTGAATAAAGTACAGTACCCAAAAATGCTAACAACATCTTGCAATAAAAAGAAGAAATGGCATACGAGGTCTCTCCAATGTCAACAACATCTGCACAGCCACTTGAGCCCTCGATCAAATACAAATAACCATCAAAGGACGTCGTAGCAAGGGTTAGCCCCTGTGGCTTTTCTCCTTGTTTGCTCATGTCAAGTAATAGAATAGGACTCATGATCCTTCCATGTGCTCTATATGGGAAAGGCTGAATTTTTGAGCCATCCTTTCCGCTAAGAACATATATGTTTCCTGATGCAGTTGGGACCACAACATCAGTGTGACCATCTCCATTGACATCACCAACAGTAGGTCGCTGTCATCATATAATAATGACAATCAGTTTGCATATAAAAAACATAGCCTAGACACGAAAAAGATATACATCAAAGAAAATGCTGCAGCGAAAGTACATGATATCTTCATTTTAACTAAAAACAAATTATGATGTTCTGAATTGGTAAAAAAAAGGAATAGCACAAGATGAAGCCAGACTGGTAGAATCTTTAACTAAAGAATCTAAGCTGGATTCTGGGATGAATGTATTCTCCTGAGCTAAACTAAGCAACCAGCTTCAGCACATGTAGCAATTGCAGTTATATATTGTCAAGAAACATGATTACCTTGGTATATGGATAGGCAACCAAATTTATATAAGCAATCAGTTAACACCTTACGAAAAAAATTGGTGAAACTTGCCTGTGGAATAAGACTCTTCAGATGCACTTCCCAGATTTCTTCTCCCTCTGCAGTCCAAGCTGCTACATTGCCATGCACATCAGCAGTGACCATCTCGATTTTCCCATCATCATTGATGTCTGCCGCAATGACTGGTGCATGGATCTCAGCCATCTCAAGGGGGAATTTGTTCCTAACCTTACCTACATTGACAAAATCAACGTATGTAGAGCACATGGATGTTTACATATAAGTAGCCTATCAGTGCGCCAAAGGGACAGGTATAAACGATGGTGGGAATTCAATGTTTTCTAGTGAGGATTTCGGTGAATTACAGTCTAATTTTCCAAAGGAAAAAATAGCACAGTAAAAATTGATTATTACTTTATACCAACATATTATATTATTCTAGTCAAGAAACCTTATGCTATAGGAACTAGAGACACACACAGTACATGAAATGGCAGCTCTGCTTAAAGCTGAATTCAATAATTAATATTACGAGATTAAGGATTTACCGCGGTGATCGATAACATAAAACAAGCCATAGGAAGTTCCAACAAGGATGTCCAAATTTCCATCACCGTCCAAATCAACCACAGTTGGAGAAGAATATGCATGGGCACGGAAGTTTCCTTTTTCAGTACTCAAATCAAGGTCTGCAGTCCACTTAACTTGTCTTGTGTCAAGGTTAAAAACAACCATACTGCTTGCAATGTATTTCTCAATGTCAATTCCTCCTAGCTCTTTCATATGCTCTGGGTTATCATAATACCTGCCAGTAAAAGACAGCACGTTACTAGTGCACTAGGTACAGCAACACAGAGACAAGACAAGAAATCATGGAGTGCTCATATTGTGGCTGGCTGGCTGCAGCCTGCAAGTTTGTATAAAGAAAAAGCATTTCAATCATAACCAAAAGATAGCACAGCAAGATAAGCAAACACCTAGCGTTAGCACCTTTTGATTCATTGTTCAAACAAGCATGATAATACTCAAAAGCAAATCTACGCCTGCTAATTTACCAAAAGAAAAAGGGAGTCTAGCCAATGCCTCTCGGGATCCAGACTCTTAAGACAATCAATCAAAGCGAAGCAAATCAACAGAGTCAGAGAAGCAAAGGGCCCAATCTAACTGAGACTGGTTGTAAAACACCACCATCAACCAACCAACCATAATCAGGCAGAATAGGGTTCTGATTTTTAAAAAATAATCTATCGCTATCTTGGACACATAAATGACACATGCCATCACAGGACACAAGTATCTTTTCATATGTTCAGCGGTTCTTATTTAAAAATCTTTATCATCCAAAGTCCTGAGCAACACGCACAGAATGCATTAGTAGCAGAGAAAGCAGCCTTACTCGCGGTCAAAGAAGTAGGATACAGCAATCACCATTTCTTGTACACCATCTTTGTCAATATCTGCAATTACCTGTAGAAAGAATGTCAAAAATAACTCACGGCCATTTCTAGAATGAACAGTAAAATATAAGAAAAAAGAAACAAAAGGTTCACTTACTGGGGTCGACAAGATGTGAGAATCTAAGCTCACATAATCTTCCGCTTTCTCATGCTCTTTTTCTGTCCAGTCCTCATCTCCCCACATGGATTCGTCAACATAGTCATCATAATCATAATTGTACTCTTCAGGCAGATCTTCTGCATCCCGAAACAAATCAAATGATGTATCAGCGTCATCCTCTAAAGGATCGCTATTTTCAACAGTCGCTGCTCCTGTTGTTCCCGCATCACTTGCATGAGTTTCTGAGCTTCCCGTTTGATCATCACTTTTATCAACTGTTTGAAGCAACCTTCTCTGAGCATGTGATGCATTCTCTGTCGTGGTACTTACACTGGAGATGCTCCCAGCATCAGTGCTGTTTGGATTATTCAGCAACTCCATATTCTCTTGTCCTTGTGTAGAATTAGGTTTCGTTTCAACCGACTGTTGCCCAGATTCATGTTTCAGGGAATCAACTCCCTGCGTTGATGTATCAGTTGTACTCCCTACAATGACAAACAAATAACATCAAAATGCATCTTCCCTAAAGCATTTTCCGTCCTCAGATTGGTGACATCAGACAATTGTACTAACTCTAAAATATGGGACTCTACTGTACAATCTATACATCTAAGTGAGCCTAGTCTACAAATATGTTCAACAAACATCGATATTGAAATAATGGCCCTAAATTATAATTTGACCTAAGCAGCAAATATACCTCAACACAGAGCCTGTCAGATACAAACGAAGGATGCAAAAACAAAAGAAAACATTTCCTAGAATAGACCAGTGACCAATGTGGCAATGAGTTATAACTTACGCGACTGGGACTCCTTAGAAGATTCTTTGACAACTGATTTGTCCTGAATGTTTGGGTGAGATTCGTTAGAAGCACCTTTTTTCGCAATTGAACTGTCATGAACATCTGGATGGGAGCGGTCAACTGGATCTGGATTTAGCCCAACGTACCAATCTTTGCGTACTTTCCTACGAGGTACCTCTAGCTTGTCCATCATCATATAACCTGATATCCTACATAACAAACAAATAAACATTCCCATTAAGACTCTCATGTTTAAAGAAAAACATAAGAATATCCTATATTGAGTTCCTTACCTGAAGAAATTCACTACACCATTGTAAGTAGCCAAAACTATTTCCCGTGTACCATCCTTATCAATATCATACAGAAGAGGACTTGAATGAACGTTTGACTGGTGAAATGCAGGCCATCCTGGAAGTAATGTTTCAACAAAGACATATTAAGAAGAAAAGTACATCAAACCAACTAAAAAAACTTTTTAATATAGCACATCTTAGATGGATAACAAAAATTCAATTGAAACTTTTTCAGGACCTAACAGGATGTTAGCACATGATAGACCAATGATTCAATTCAGTTGAAACTTTTCCAGAATCTGTAACAAAGAGCTACGCATGGCCATTATAGCATGCCAAATGGTAATATGAAACCACACCTGGCAGTTTGTCTCCATCAGAGCCTTCAAGAACTTCTATGTAATGAACAAATGATGGCACCACTATTTCCAACTTTCCATCACTAATACAACAAAAGGAAGTTCATTACGGTGTGTTCAAAATGGAATCATAAAAAAGTAAAAGGCATTAAGACAGCGACAGGAAGTGAAAAATAAGCATGCATCTTACATTTAAAAAGTCAAACTAAACATGCATATGGTATTCACAATGCTGGTAGTCTGGAAGATGAAAACAAACAGAGGAAACAAGCTACTCAGTTCATGGTAACGATGTACTTAATGATTTTGCATATTATCACTACAATAACTAACAGAGGCTTTATTGAGAAGAGGGTGCTTTGCAGAGCAGGAAGCAAAGAATGATGGAAACATGAAATAATCGAGGTGGTTATAGATAGCAAAACAGCAGAAGATAATGAGAAGGATCTCTGACACAGATCAGTATGATCCATTGGTCCTAAAGACAAAAGAGGCCAAGTCATTTCTCAAGCATCTTTTACCTGTTGATATCAGCAATCAATGGAGTTGCATAAATGCTGGAACTAACTTCAGTCTGCCATCTCAGCTCCACATGCTTTGGACACGTGGTATTCAATAAAGCATCTTCATCACTACAGAAAATACATAGACATTACCTCGTTGAATGTATACATCAATCCATACAGATGGCTGACATTATTTGCCTATGCAACTTTGAAAGTTAGTGTTCGTGATGGTTAAATATTTCACATATCCTCCTGAACAAATTGGAACATAGTGATAATAGCGGTCTAACTAAATTACTAAAATTACACCATAAGTTGTAGCATTTGCGGATGCGCACCTGAAATTAGTGGCATAAAAACACTTCACTTAGGTTGGGGTCTTTAGTGAAAAACCACAATACTACACTGCAACAATTTGAAGAAATCCATATTTTAATGTGACAGCCCAAGCTCTAACTCATTTGATAGATGAAAAATGTAGTAGGCATTATAGTAAACAGCTATGAATTTTGCTCCCTGTCTGGCTGACTATCAGATATCTATCTGTGTGTTTTGCAGCTATTTTAAGAATTAACACGCCAGTGAAATTCAGGTTAACAGTAAAAGTATTATGATTATCATGCATAATATCAAATGTCACATGATTTTTATGGGGACACATTCGAACAGCTTTTTGCACTTCTATCGTAGAGATCAACAGTACTACAATTTTGCAGGTTCAATCATGAATCCCATTATTGTTCTACAAACTTCAAGTGATACTCATATTTTATGTCCACCTCTGCTTCCAGGAACTATTATAAAACATTAAAACTAGATTTTGAAGCGGCATTGGTGAAGTTCTGAATTCTGACTAGGTTGTGGCCATCTTGTGGGCGTCAAATATGCAAGAGTTTCAACTTTTTCAGCTCTTTCTTTTTTTTTTTTTTGGTTGGTGGTGGTGGAGTGGGGTTGGAGGAGCTCAGTGAGTTTTAACTCAGTGGGATATGAGCAAAGCTATCCACAATTCCAAGCTGGACATAATCAGACGGAATGAACAAATCTGCTGGGCAAAGATTGCCCACAGCACAAAGATCGCACTGCTTAATAGGTGAGGACAGGCTATCAGTCATCATATGTATCATATGTGCAGGCCGAATGGAACTCAATTTGAGTGATCCACTGTATCAGATTCACACCTAAACAACCCCATTAACATGTATCAGGATTTTGGAATGCATTTTTGTGCGGCAGTCGCCTGCTTAATAGTTAATAATACTATGAAAAATTTACTCCTTTTGTTAGACCAGATAGCAGAGTGAGACAGCAATACTCGAATACACTAAAAGTTAAGCACTAAATATTTCCAATACTGAACCGTATAGTGGTTTAACATATTTTGCACATCGCGTCATTCTAAGCATAAATTGAGCACCAGTACAGCAACCACAAGCTGGTTGAGGTCAACAATTGCAACGATCCTACGAGAAACCACAGAAACTAACCAATCATCTAATCGTTCGCAGTGCCAAGGATCTAGCAGCAATACCAAATCTAGAGCGACTCGGGAACCAGGGGAGGGGAGAAGCGTGGATGCTCACAGGTGGGGGTAGCCGAGCAAGTCGTCGCTGGCCTCGCGCTGCCGGAACTTGTTGGCCTTCTTCGCCTCCTCCGCGGCGGCCGCGGCTGCAGTGGCCACGAGAAGGGCGCATACGGCTGCAGCGGCGAAGAGGGCGAGGAGGGGACGCATCTGCGGAGAAACGCTAGCCCTAGGGCTTCGCGGTGCCGTTCGTAACGCGCCGCGCCGAGGCGGCGGCGGCAATGGTGGTGGAGAAGGGGATCTCGGCGCGCGAGCTGGGGAGGGGTCAGAGGCTCGGAGCGAGCACGAACGGACTCGAAGCGAGCCGCTCGTCGGGGTGCATAACTGAAATGGCAAAAGTGACGAGGGGGTTTTCTGTAAAGTTGTGCGTCAATTGATCTCCGCGGTCGCTGACGGTGGGTCAGGGTTATGACCCTAATGGGTGGGCCACGCATGTTGGGCCGTCCAGTGCGGCACGAGTCCGGATAGAGTGCTCTGATTAGGCTGGGCACGGCTAATCTAAGGCCTGTTCTTTTTTGCTGTGGTTTATGATTTTTGGTTGAAATTTTTGAATTTTGACTGTTTACGATACAGATTACGGAGAGATTGATACTCACTTGCGATTTTGGCTGGTACAGATATTGGGCTTTTAACGTGTACTACGTTTAACTTGTAGACCCCGTCTTGAGAAAATATTTCGTTTAAAAGTTAGGTACTGTAGCGGCTGCGAAAAGTCGGCCGGCTTGTTGCCTGCCGAACAGGCCCTAAATAAGTTACTATACAGTATCATGTCAATCCTTCAACTGAGACACAGCATAAAGAGGGATTGGTTGTGTCGGACTGGCCCGAACTAAGATTATTAAGTTGTAAAGTCGAGTCGTCAAGAGGGCGACTAGTCGACTAGTCTCGACTAATCCCTAGAGTCAGGTCTACAATTGTCATAGTCATAATAAAGAAGTAAGCTGGGATTATTATACTAATACTATAACCAAATAGCGTATGTGGTGTGCAATGAGGATCTAGAGTTATTGAGTCACTAGTATTAAGTTGCGGTTGGGCCGAGCCTCTCTAGTGGGCCTCAAACTTACTGATCTAGTGGGTCGGCTCCTAGTCGTGCGGCTGGACATGGCCAACTAGTCGTGACTAGTCATCCAGCCGCTCGACTAGTCGCTCCAGTCGAGTCGGCCTCCCTAGTCGTCCGTCATGTACCGACTGGACAACTAGTCATGGATTAATTGTCGATTAGTCGACGACTTAATAACACTGGCCTGAACATACTTAGCCAAACGGGCCACCGATGATCTATTGATTTTACTGTCAGTCACATGTAATTTTACTTCTAGTCGCAAGTAATTTTACTGTCAATTCACATGTTCACATTCAGAAGAGTGTAATAACCACAACGCCAATAATTTTACCGTTAACCGCAAGTAATTTTATAACACTACTACATAAGAGTTACTGTATATGCCGTGTCAGGCTGATCCACTGTGCCGAGATGTCAATCTAAGCACAGCACATCCGATCTGGCAGGACCAACACGATCCGTTTATTGTTCATAACGTTCTATATCCGGATCAGGCTAACAGTATCACACCTCGGAGTAGCACCACTGGTCTGGCCCATTTGGTCAAGTTTAAACGGTTCAGTGTCGTGGACTCGTGGTAGGATCATTATACCACGGTCCTTATTTACGGTGGTGTAAAACGAAATTAGTCCTACAAGATCTTGCCAAATGGTATATTAAATGAAACCAATAGAGTTCGGACGGTCATGATTAAAGGATAGATTTGCAAATGATTTGTGTTCAAGAGATAGAGGATGGGGACAATTGACAGTGGGCTCACATCCATAATTGGTGCGTCTAAATCTAAAGAAAATCGTAGTGAAAAATCTACACAAGTATCTTACTGAATCCATGGTTAATGGAAACCAAATTTTGGTTATCAACAAGACAATGAACTTGCCTCACCAGCTGTTCTACCTAATAGTTGGGGCTAACAACTTCGCTTAATGAAAATTTCGCCAATTTGATGGCCTTCACATGGCGCGGCCGCCTGGTTAGATATGATAGATAGACGGTCTCAATTCTCAAAGCCAATTTTGTGGGTG
This sequence comes from Dendrocalamus latiflorus, assembly GCA_017311315.1. Lineage (NCBI taxonomy): Eukaryota > Viridiplantae > Streptophyta > Magnoliopsida > Poales > Poaceae > Dendrocalamus > Dendrocalamus latiflorus. The sequence continues at coordinate 1,867,478 of CM029611.1, forward strand.
GTTCTTTTTGGTTTCAACTTATGGCTATTGATTATAGTTTTTAGATTGTTTGTGAGAAAGAGTACGGAGTATCAGAAACTCACGTGCAATTTTGACCAATATAATAAAGCTGCTACAGCGTGCAGTCTTATGATATCCTAAGCTTTTGGCCTAAACAATGACATTCTGAAAAGTGAAAACACAGTTGAGTTGTGTCTATTACTCCAAAGTGATCTCGTAGTTCAGAAATCAAAGCAAGGAAGCACCCTACCGAATGCACATGGTGAAGTGACCCTGAGGATCCAAATGCTCGAAAACAAGAGGGAAAAACACTTAACCTATGGTGCTAAAAAAATACCAACCTAAAAAGTTGGAGCCCTGCTTTCTACATGACAGAGCTAAGTAAACCAAGAGCAGCCAAGTGGAGTCAGTGATTTCCCCAGTTCAACAGATCCAATCAGCATGATGTATAAACTCGCATTCCAGTAAGTCAGTAGCTCCTGTCAAACATTGAAAAAAAAGAAACTTATTTCAACAGAAATAAGAATATGAAAACTCATTCCCCTCTCCCTGTTTACCTTCATCTATCCAGTAATAATTTAACACAAGACCACTGACAAAGCTTGTTTCAAATGCTTGCTAGTGAACAGAGAACTTACTGGTTAATTTACACGGTAGCTCACATGCTTCTCGTGTTGGTAACTAACTCAGTTGGTCTTCAACAGGTCCATATACTACAGTTCTTGGTTCATTCCTCCAGGCCCCAGTTGAAGTATTGATAAAAGCTATTGATCCGCAAAGATACCTTCTCATACATGACAAGTGTGAGAAACTACAACAGAATGTCCATAGAAATCTTAAATTCCCTCACCTGCAGCTAGAGTTTTGAGGGAACTGAATAGAAGGAAAGATATTAATATGCAGAAAATACAGTTTACTACATTGATGGACAACCTTCTAGCACTTGCTGGAACATTGGAAAATTTTCCTCCTTTTTCAGGAATACAATGGTAAAATTTCTTACTACAGGATCTTAAATAGATTTACTTAAAACAGGGGAGCACAATTCACTGTGGTGCAATAATAATGAACGAATGCTCTATCCTACATCCTCTGGACCACAAATGAAAATCATATACTCCAGGAGTCCAGATATGCAGATACACCATTTATTTCTCAGGCTATACGTATATGAGAAATATTGAAGTACTTCGTATATGACATGGAAGTGTTACTTCCTAAATCACATATCCCATTCTGAACACCTGATGCAACTAGAATAGCAGATATTCAAGATTAGACATGCTCATATATCAGGATTCTTGAAAATTAGTAGTTTATAATGTTATTGTTCAGTACTTCAGTCATAACATTGCTCACCAAAGTTAGGGAAATCAGAACTCAGAAGACTGTTCACACCTCTGTGGTAATTCTCATTGTCCTGAAGTATCGACTGTCTCAATTTGATCAAAATCTAGATCCACAACTGAAGTATCGACTGTCTCAATTTGATCAAAATCTAGATCCACAAAGCTCTCCTTCCCAAAAAGTTGCAATTGAACAGTGACCTGTGGGAGGTAACACTTCTTAGATAACCAAATAATATGAGAAGAAAAGGTAATGGAAAATAACCAGGCTAATAGTTCACTAGGACAAGAAATTAAAAGTTAGAATACAGCGATTGCCACTGTGAGTGGACTTTTTACAACCAAGAATCACAATTTGTCAAATGCATTTTGGTAGGTTTCTTATGCTGCTCAATCACTTACAACATAGTATGATAAGTTTCTCTTGTTAGACGTGACGTTCCTACTTTCTATCAGAAGCAAGACTTTTGCACATTGATGTTGCTCACAAGTCACAACATAATTGAGATATCTCACAACATATCGTGACAACCTAGAAATGGATATTGATTCAAATGGCAGTGGGCAGATTGTTCAATTTTGTAGCATTTATGCTTGAACTGTTGGGGAAAATGCTCGTGGGAGCTGTGCTACGCGCAACACAGACGCAAATGATCAAACTAACGAGTCAGTAGGAGGAGAGTGGTGGTGGGGGGGGGGGGGGGGGGAGACCTTGAACGAGAGTTCCGGGTAACGCGGGAGATGGCCTCGGTGAGGAGCTCGACGTAGTCGGTGCCGGGCGCCATGGAGACGCGCACGATCCACCACTGCGGCCCGAGCTCGGCGAGGAGGTCGAGGTTGAGCTCCTCCCGCCACGTCCTCTTCGGCGGATTCTTCCGCCGTCACGCCGGCTCGTGGATGAGCCGCTCCTGCACCTCCTCCTTCCAGTCCCGCGCCCGCAGCTCCCGCCGCTCCCTCCGCTGCTGCCGCCTCTCCCGCCCCGTCAGCTCACCAACCCCACCGCCATCCGCGGAGGCGGAGGCGGACAGAGACACCGATGTGGGAGGATACGGCGACGCGAGCGGCGTGGCGAGCGTGCAGCGGCATGGGAGGAGGAGGAGTGGATTAGCCAAGCTCTTGGCTTCGAGCCTTCGACAACGAGAGAGTTTGGATTTTGGAAGAGCAGCTTGGAATCGAAACGGTTTGATTCTCTCTTTTTCCCCCAAAACAAAAGGCTGCCTAAAACATACTGTCGCTTACAGGTCGGGCCCAATCGTCAGTGAACCTTCTGGGCCAGCAAGCCCATTAGGATGCGGCCCATATGATAAGGAGCGGGTGCTCTGTTCCGTTCTGTCGCCTCCTCCACGGACAAAACCCTAGAGCTGGGGAGGGAGGCTGGAGGCGCGCTGCTCTTCGCGACATCTCAACACCGCGCTCTCGAGATCTCCGGCCGTCGTCCTCCTTCCCCGTAAGCGTTTGCTCCCTCTCCTTGGATTCCCTGCTCTTCTCCTTGCTCGGGTGGGTTTTTTTTTGTGTAGAGTTGCAGCTACGTGTTCCTTAGCTCCTGCGTTTCTTGGCGCGCTCTGTTCTTTGCAGGTGAAGTGCAACAATGGCTGCGACAGGTGGGCCGACCAACTTGGAGAAGGAGCAGGTCTGTGCTTACATCGTGCTTCTTTTTTTCTCTTTTGATTGAAGGTTTGTGGTGAGATTTTAATGTCGTGCGTTCCTGACTGAACAGATATTTGGGATGGCGGAGAAGGAGATGGAGTACAGGGTCGATCTTTTCAATCGGTGAGTGATGTACTTCTTGCCTGCCTTACTACTAGCTGGGGCATGTGAGATCACTAATGTTGCAAGAAGTAAACCACTCCTAGTTCGTTACAAAAACAAGCATTCTGAAACACTTGTGATAGAAGGCACGGTGATATTTGAAAAACACAATGAAGTATAATCAGGAGCACGAGACAAAGATTTAACATGGAAAACCCTTACGAGAAAAAAACCACAAATGCACAATTGGCAAAGTCACTATATGAGGAGAAGTTACAGAGCGCTTTTGGCGTATTACAAATATAGTAATTGTAGGCGTAGTGCATGCCTCGCTATCATGAAGCTTACAGGGGAATAAATACTAAATAGCCTTGGGAACTAGAGTCCTAGACGAGAAAGGAATAGAGTCCTAGTCGGCAATGGAAACAGAGACCTATTTGGAAACTTGAACAGTAACATGTTCGGAGATAGGAACAACACCGCGCTTGGAGACAAAACAGTTTCAGAAGATAACGGTGAAGAGTTACAGTAATACGCTACGGCTAATGTCTTTTGGCTCTAGCGCGACCGCTTGTGCGAATGAACCGAATGCCGATGAGCCACTTCAAAAAGGTTGTCCTGATAAGCCCTTCGAAGCGGCGGCGAAGAAACCGTCTCGTTTGTTTGTTCAGAGGAAGCCATGAGCCATAAGCTGAAAAGAACGGAGCCTTGGTCTTTTGTAAGACATAGCACTCTGACTATCACAGTGTATGCTGGTGCAAAATGTGTACAGACCTCTTAGCCAAACACCTTTTTTACAAGTTTCTGAAATAGCCATGTATTCGGCTTTAGTCGTTGAAAGAGCAACAATAGTTTATAGACAAGCTTTCCAACTTACGGCACAACCTACAACAATGAATATATAACCAGTAAGAGATTTTTTATCTAAATCTTCAGCAAAATCAGAATTCACTTATCGTTGGTTTTGGAATCACCAGCAAAGGCGACAAGAATCTCCCATTCGGAACCTTCTTTTGCAACAATGGTGGCCTTAGCTTCATCATCTTGTTGATTTTTCTTAGAATTATTATTCCTCTTCTCTTTATTCTGGAGCTTCAAGCACTCGGAGCTACCGTGCCCACCCTTCTTACAAAAGCGGCACAACTTTTTGGTCTTCGACTTCAAACGACTTTTGTATCTACTCGAGCTTTTGTCTTTGGAATCATTGGTCGGAGACCTCTCGATTGGTCTGCCCGAACGGATAAACCTTCTGCATGCGAACTCAAGCTCTCGCTTGAAACTATATTTTTCATCTTTTCTTTGGTATACAAAGCTTCGTAAACTTTCTTTAGAGTAAGAATATCTCGACTGTAGGGAATTGTGTCTCTAAATGTAGAGAACGAAACAAGCGACAAACAGAGCAAAATAAGACCCAAATCTTCATCATCGTATTCAACCTCCATGGCTTCAAGGTCGGTGACCACATCTTCAAACGCGATAAGATGATCTTGCACCGATCCGCTTTCTGCCAACTTAAGCAAGAAAAGCTTCTGCTTCAGATGTATCTTGCTGATCAGATCCTTAGTCATGCAGATCTATTCCAATTTTAGCCGTAACGCAGCAGCAGCGATGGTCTCCTTCATAACTACCTAGAGGATATTATTAGAAAGATGAAGATGAATTCGAGAAAAAGCCTTGTGATATCTCCTTTGCTTCTCCTCAACCGACCATGCAATAGGTATCTTGTCGATTCCCAATAACGCATTATCGAAATCGAGCTGTGACAGGACAGCTCACATCTTGACTTGCCAGAGAAAATCTTTTGTCGGATCCGGCAGCAAAAGATCATACTTCATTGGCACCGTGTCGTGTATACCCTAGATTGATTGGGCGAAGAATCAAGCTTTGATACCACTTGTTATGAAACAAGCGCTCTGAAACACTTGTTATAGAACGCACGACAACCATATGAAAAACATAATGAAGAATAATTAGGAGCACGAGACAGATTCAACGTGAAAAGCTTTTGCGGGAAAAAACCATGAACGCATAATCGACGAAATCACCATATGAGAAAAAGTTACAGAACGCTCTTGGCGCTTTACAAGCGTAGATAACTTGTGGGCGTAGTGCATGCTTCGGTATCATGAGGCTTACAGGGGAATAAATAGCCTTGGGAATAAGAATCCCAGACGAGGAAGGAACAAAGTCCTAGTTGGCAGGAAAAAACAGAGACATACTCAGAAACTAGAACAGTAGCCTGCTTGAAGATGGGAACAACATTTTGCTCGGAGATGAAACAATCTTAGAAGATAACGGTGAAGAGTTGTAGTCGGAAGCGTCTTGAGTAGCCACGTCTGACTTTAGTCAGCAAATACTTTTGGACACCACTGGTGCAAGTGAAACCTGATCGGATTCTTCAAGTGGTCGGACCCGACCAGATTCGGATCACAAAATATAATGTAGCTGTTATTTAAGTAGTTACAATGAGACCATTATCTGGGAAAAGGGTCTTGCTTGCACTTCAATTACATTGGTAACGCTAAGCTCTATCCATCGTAAACTGATATCAGTGGCGACTTGGTGTAACATGTAGTAGACAATTATAAGCCTGATGTTCGTGCTTGTCTTGCTAACTGTATGATATGCAAAGTGACTGCTTATGCTCTGCTTTTTCCGCTTGCTGATGCCAATTGCCATCAAGAAATATAAATAGAACTGTTTGATGAATCAACCACAGCGGCATTGTTGAACCTCCTAAATCCTTATAGAGATGATCTTATGTGAACCCACAGATAATGTATTTGTAGTTCTTGGCTCTATACTTCTCTACTACCTAACCGTTGCAGTGATAAATATAAGAGGTATATCATCAGGTAGGTTAGCACTGTTGTTACTTGTTGGCACCAAGATGCTTCATACCTTACTGGTATTAGGTTCTTATCGTTCTTTGCTTCCTATTCTGAACTAGATTAATGAAGAGAAACAAATAGAAATTTCCTGCCCAATGATATTTGCCTCTTGCAGTAATGCTTGTGTGTTCCAAAAACACTCATAAATCATAAAGATAATGTAATAAAAGTGTTGTCCCAGTCTTCTGAAATGTCTGTCATGATTGTAGGAATAAATGTTTTAACAACATCACAACTCTTGTATCATCCTCTATCCACTTCTTTTACAGGGTGATTGTTTAGATTGGCCCACATCACTCATGATTCATTTTTTATGTGCACATTTTGATGACCTGTGTCCTTTTTCTTTATGCAGGCTTACACGGACTTGTTTTGATAAATGTATTGAGAAAAGGTACACACAGTCTGCGTATGTTTTGCATAACTCAAATTCTCTGTTTCATGCTCTTGTTGACACGTCTTTTTTTTCAGTTTGATGGATAGCATTCTCATTTATAGTTGTAGAATGAGAAACTAAAATATTGCAGTTATATCTTTTTTCTCATTTGCTAAAGAAGAAACTAAGGTGGTCATCATAGTGAATTGGAGTCCATCACCTCTCTTATTTTATTGTAGCTCATTGGTAGTGACAACCAAGGAGGATTTATCATCTGTTGAATTTAACTGTGCCTTTTTTCATGGATTTGTTCTGTTTGTACAGGTATAAAGAAGCTGAGCTCAATATGGGTGAGAACAGTTGTATTGATCGATGTGTTTCAAAGTACTGGCAGGCAAGTTCACTGATAGCTAGCCTTTTGCTATGTCGTGTTTGATGCTGATTCAGTTGTCTGGGGTTTTTTTTATAGCGAATAGTTAGTGTGAAAATATCATATAACACACTGATTATATACCATGACTTGTCTTTCCTGGCTTTGTGCTGGGCAGAAAACAGTTGTGCAATGCGTGTGATCTCCATCCTGAGAAGATTGATCTGCTTTTTTTTTTTTTTGCCATGGTAGTTTTGATGCGGCATTGTTCATCCACAATCTATTTTAATGAATATGAAATTTAATAGATCCACTTGTGCCAATCTTCTTTGCCTTGTAAATATGACCACTGGTTAAAATACGGTGTAGAACGCATATCTTTTCTATTGCTCCATTTTTTCCCCTCGTTTGATACACTGACTTCTCCTTTCTCATTTATCTGAGAAACCTGCTGATTTATTCCACTCCATTTGTACCAGTCTATTTCTGACCATATCAATCCCTCTCATTTTGGGTAAATCTTTTTCAGGTGACTAATTTGGTCGGTCAGATGCTCGGGAATCGGCCTCAGATGTGAGCTGAGAAGCAGTAGTTGCAATCTGTAGCAGAATATTGTCGCTATGTTTCTCCATTTTGGTTTTACAATGTTGCCGCTTGCAAAGTACAGCACCAGTGACTGACTAATTCATGGACTGCCCAAAAGGAAATGCCAGTGGTTCCTCGTTCCAGTGATGTACCTTCTCTCTGAATCATGAGCAGGGCACATGCCTGTAATAATTTGATACAGCTCGAGAGAATAGTTTTGTTGCAAAAGCTGCTCCCACTTCATAGTTACCTGTCCGAGAGTCTCCGCTGACACAATTTCTCCTAGTCTATTGGCCACTTTTGCTTGCTTAAGTCATAGGGACCCGGTAATATCCTTCAGTCCAATGTAATCGTGTATGTTGTTCTTGGGAAGGCATCAATAACAAATTCATTCTCCCATTCTTTGGTGCGGGACCGGGACATATGATCTTGACCCATCCTATACATTTATGCATTAGTCTCATGGTCGGTGGCTAGTTTATATAGTTTCTTAGATAATAACATTAACATTTATATATTTATGTATTAGTCTCATGTTGAATGGCTAGTGAGTACAATTACATCAACATCTATACATTCATGTATTAATCCCATGATCGATGACTAGTACATATAATTAATCATATATTAACATCAACATCTATACATGAATTGGGGAGTTGGGGAGGGATCCACCGTGCCGGAGTGTGGACTGCCAGAGCCTGGAGGAGCCGAACCTGTTGAGGAGTGAGGTGCGGTCCGTGGCTGTTTGCCCGAGAGAGGCCGTAAGAAAGAAGGGCATGTTCTTTTAAGTCAAAAGCTGATGGCTTTTGGCTTTTGTTACAGTACCTAACTTTTAAACGGAGTATTTTCTTAAGACGTGGTCTATAAGTTAAACGATCTACACGTTAAAAGCCCAATATCTGTACCAGTCAAAATCGCAAGTGAGTATCTGTCTTTCCGTAATCTGTATCGTAAACAACCAAAATTCAAAAATTTCAGCCAAAAGCCAAAAGCCGCAACTGAAAAGAACAAGCCCGAAGTGGAAAGGAAATGAGGATTGTGGTTGCGGATGTAGAATGAAATCAATGAATCTGGACTTCACTTGGGGGCAGTTGGCTTGGGGCATGGTAAGTGGCTGTGGTCTGTAGACAGCACTGTGGTGTGGCGGCCAGCTTGGTTAAATGCTATATGCCAGATGGTCTCCAATCTTCTTTATGTTATTTTGTACAATGTATTCACTTCAATACTTCACTATTCAACAGTATTCATGTATAATGGTTCTTGACACTTACAACAATACGAATTCATGGTGTGGACTCGGCTGTGAGGGTCTAACCGCCTGAGGGGAGATAGTCAACTGTAGCTTTGCATTAATAAGTATAAAACACAAATATACTTTTCAATTAGTGCAATTGTGATTGATATGGTATTTTAGTTTCATTTGTTATCATTTATCGACTCGTAGAGTTGCAAGAAATGAAGAAACGAACATTGCACTAAGTTTGCTAATTTTGATGTACAGATATCTACTTACATATATTTACGGGTTTTGGGAGACACATTACCCGTTACCGAGTTACAATCTTCGATGTATTTTATATTTTTTACTATGTCATTATTTTAATTATATGTGATTTTATATTACAAAAGATAATTTAATTTATATTTAGTTTGTTTATCTTATTTTGATTACGAAGATAATGTAGCGGGGGTGGAGGGGCGAAGAAGGCAGTTAGCTTTGCGCGGGCTATTTATAACCGGAGCGGAGGGATTCCGTCCGCGGGTTGTTCCCACGGGAAAAAGGAGAAGGATGGGCAGAGAAAAAGAAGGTGCTGGGGATCACGGGCGGAGAAAAAGGAGGCGGCGAGGGATCTGGGCGCTGATGCGATGCGGGTGCGAGGGAATCATGGCGTGGCGTTGAGCCAAATAGACGGGATGGATGGAGTTGATCCGGAGTTCGCCATGGAAGATGACTCCGACATGGCCCGCAAGGCGTCCTGCCGACAAGACGTGACCGCAGTGGCAGAGGCGACTGCGGGGAGGACGTCGTCGCGCCGTATTTCAGCTGAATTGACGAATAGTGCTAGTTCTAAGTTTGATTTCGGCCCAGTAAGAGTTCGAAATTTTCAATTTGATTTTCGATTTTCGGAAATTCCATAAAGAGTTTTTCAGCTATGAAAAATACCAAATTAACACCAAAATTTTCAGAAAAAATTCATAAAGACATTTCCAAATATTTTTAAAACTGGGCAAGCGCTCAGTCCTCTCCCTACTGTTCTTAACCATACATCAACATCTCCCATGGCTGAAATGACGGAGACCTGTCATCTTTTTCAATGATAACCATCGACCGTAGAATAAACACTTCAGGGGTTATACAGCATGCACATAATCCAGATATTTGCAAGGCAACCACAGGGAAATGCCTGATCAATCATAGCAATTCAAGTTTTGAAGCCTGATAAAAATTTGGAAGTTGTGTATATACACGAATTTTGAAGAAATAACATAAAACAATGTCGCTTTACAACCTCACATCCACGGAATGCTATTGCAATACTAGTTGCCCATTTTTGTACTTATGAATATATTGGGGGTGTAAAAATAGCCAACCTAGGAGTTGTAAAACCACTGAAAATACCAAACAAGTTAGGGAAGACCAAAAAAGAGCCCTACTGGTGGCAAAGCATTGGAGGACACCCAAAATACAGGCGATCTAGGTACAGAAGAGAAGGCTATACAGTTCTAGTTCTACCATTTCTTCCATCTTCCAAAGCAGCGCCTTTCTTTAGTTTTTCATGACCTTCAAGCTCCATGCCGAGGCCGAGAAGCGCCATCCCTTGCAGGTAGTACGGAGTTGGCCACTCTGGTGATATTTCCTCCGCCTGCCTTGCATCCATAATGCCTTCTTGCAGCTTGCCAAGTACCATATTCGCGAAACTTCGTCGCGCCAGCATAGTTGGGGACACCATTACACCAGTGTCAATAAACTGCAAAATATCCAAAAACCACATATTAGTACCCTGAATGTAGCAGATACCATCTCGAAGTGATGTAAACAATAAAGTGCAACTGTCCTGCAACTATTTTAGCATGCAGGCACAGTGTAATACATCCACTGTTCAGAGACGTTTAGGCCATCTCTGCAATTAGTCGAAACCAAACCCAAATCACCTATAACATAGCTTCCTGAATCCTGAAACAATCCACAGCCTAATCCTAATCTGGTACACCAACTCACCATAAGCCACTCAAGGGCCTTGGTCAACAAATCTCGTGCTTCACACTGGCCCATATGTTAAACCAATGGCATGATCTATTCATATTTCATTTTTATGCCGCAAAAGAACTGATTTATTAGACTTGAAATTTACAATTCCAATGCATCACATATCATCCCAATTTAGTAACAAACACATCTGACCAAACCCAAATACATTCACTATGAGCCATGTTAACATACATCAGCCAGATAGCAAAATCACGAACAGGGATTTTTTTTACACCTGTGCTAGTTTGAGGAAAATCAATCTAAAAGTAAGCAAAAACATAGAAACGGCAAATATATCGATCTGTAATTGGACAGCAGAGTAATTGCGTATGGATGCAGAAGGAGAATTAGATTCACGCATGACATATGATATAATGATATTCTAAACATACCCTTGAGTAACACTCAAGTGCAGTGGCAAAATCCTTGGATTGAAAAGCACTGTCTCCATGGTTCTTGACAACAATACTCTCAGACACTTGGCCAGTCCATGACTGAAAAGATACCTGTAGCTCTGTAAGTTCCAAATATTCAAAAGCATATGCAAGACATAAAGCATTGTCAAATGATCTTCCCCTCTGTTGTCGGTTAAAGCAACACCTAAGAAGCAAGTGATAAAACATGAAAAACTGAAAAGGTGGCAAACATGTGTTTGGAACCAGCGAGAGTCGATTCAATGGGCCAGAAGGGCCAGTATAAACATGTACAAGACAAAGGCAAAATTGCACAAAAACCCCTAGACAAAATAGTAAAAATACATATCCATCTAACAACACGGACCAGCCAGATTAATGGTGACTTAACAGTCTTCTATGATGTATTTTAGATCGACTTCTGGGTAAGTTATCTGTCATGAAAAGAAACATCAAATGTTCTATTATAATTTCAGGGCTAGAGCAATAAAAAAAGCATGGTCAAACCAATTGAAACTTAGACTTAAGATCAAAGTAGTGACACATGAAGAAATTTCATGAGCACATAAACCCCATTGATTTCTCATGGGTCCCAGCTTGGTTAAAAGTCTGTTACTTCATAGCGAATGTCCAAATTAAGCAATACAAAATTAGGTAATTAAATCAACAGTACAAAGAAAGAGGAAAGAAGCAGCATAAAACACGAGCTGTCATTCAGGACCATTGATGACAACTCCAACCATAACTATCACAGGTCTTGGAATCAAACAAAGTCTGGCTACTTTCCCATCTTATGTTCAATAAGTGTCGCAGCAATGAGTGTCAGGACTTGGGAAGGAGTTACCACAACAGTGAGATATCTTTTGTTAAGAGTAAGGTTAACTGACAAATAGTTCTTACCTCAAAGGTTGCTATTTCATCCTCGTTATATCCATCTCTCTCCAATATCTCATGTACCTCATCAAGGTCTGCTCTGGCATAGGCTTTCCCAGTAGCAGATAATGAAAGTTGCTCTGCGTTCATATCATGTGGAATGCCCAGTAAAGTATGTGAAGGAGCCTGCACAAACATTCAGCAAGAATTATTAAGCAGGCAAGGCTACATATATGATGAGACAGAATAAGTCGACCCATATTTCAAAAGAGTAGAGTGATTTTGCTCAGATAACATCAAAAGAAAAGCCAAGATAACATGTTGTATTGCACAGAAGGTACAACCTTTATGATGATGAACATATAACCTACGTAATTTCCTAGCAAAATAACACCATATGCTCTAGTTGGAATGTGAAGGAGAACAAAACTACTAACTAGGGACAATTTTTTTGCTGCAGATTTTCAATATTACACAAGATTAAGGATACACATTAGTCTATGAAAAGTAGCAGCAAGACAGAGAACATTACAGAAGCATCTTTCTGGAGGTTTGCAAGAGCAGACACTACTGCTTTCAGGTTTGGACGGTCACGAGCTTCATACTGCAAACAACGGGATGCTAATCGCATCAAGTCAGTTCCATCAGAGCTGGAGACATGGCCTTCCAAGCAAGAATCCATCAACACCAGGAAATTCTTTCCTTTTATAAGGTCAAGTGCCTACGGCAAAACCAAGCAAAGTGAATGCTTTCCTTGGATAAAGTCGATCATCGACAGAAGTTAGTTACACTCAATGGCCACGTACAAAAATAATAAATACTAGTACAAAATGTTAACTGAAAATTCAGCTCTGTAATTTCCATCAGAAAAGCAGGTTATGTTAACAGAAGAGCAAATAGCCAAATGTATGCATGGCTTACATGACAATGTGAAAAGCATATATTCCAGAGGACATAACCAAACTTCATGGTATAGTTTATTTAGCAATATGGCCAAAGAGGTGCTCAACAGTGGGCAGGAGGATAACTTACATGGCTTGGTGGAATATGCTTTCCACTTAGGAGATCAAGCAAGATAGTACCAAAACTGTAAACCACGCTCTCTGGAATTACTCTGCCTGCAGAACAGAGGGATGTTAAGAAACAAATAAAATCCTATGCCCACAAGCTTCCATGAATGAAGATTCATTTCATGGAGATGCAAGAGATATAGCTAGACTTGCACTACAAATTGCATTGCTTCTCTATGAGTAAAATAAGTAAATACTAAATATTATCCTTCATAAAAAATAGAAGCCTGCTTACAGCTTAAATTCTTGCCTGAGGTTTATGTTTGGCAACAAGGTAACAATATGGTATATCATTTTACAAACAAACAGAAGGCCTGAGTTGCTAAAATTAAGCAACAGAAGCTCAATAAACAACAATCGCATAACAAGATTTACCCCACTAGTAAAAAGACTAGCGGCAAGGAACATGGATTTAGAAGAATAAACTTTTAAAAAAAACTCATTACTTTGAGCTCCACTTGAGTATGAACAGGTTAATAGCTATGACTCAGAGCTTCATGATCAGAAGCAAACACATAAAATCCATGCAATCATTCATGTTCACAGAATATTTCGCTTCTGTATGGGACACTTACCAGTCTTAAGGTACTCAGGAGGCGTGAAAGCCAAATTGGTACTATAGCTCTTCCCATCCCTGCTGTTCTTCATCAGACCGAAACATGATAGTCTGGGGTTACCATCCTATAACTCACCGTCCAAAAACAAAACAGATTACATGCCGTATTAATGAAAGCCCCAACAAAGAAGCAACTAAGGAGCACAAGTACTGACTCACCACATCAAAGAGGACCCTGTATGCATGCAGGTCGTGGTAGAGAGCTCTCCCTTTGCTGCTGCAGTAGTCCAACGCCTGTGCCACATAGAGTGCAGCTCGTATCCTCATAGCCCAGCTCAATGGCTTTGTCTCCCCTGCCAAGCATAACCACCATGAGGGCAAAATCCAACCATCACATCAATATCATACTCAGAATGCAGGCTCCTATGGAAAACCTTAAATGCTAAAAAACCCTAACTGTCCATTTCACACACGTGAACCACAATTAAATGGCCGTATCATAGGAAGTAAAACCATTCCTTAATGCAATAAACACTTCTGTCAGGAATCAATAATTGCACACTAGATGCATCCAGCTATGTAGAGCATATATCCCTGTAGAGATGCAATAAATAACTAATCACCTTCATGCCTACCACACACTGATCACAAGCACTTATATCAGAATTACAGCGTCAATTTCCAGTTAGCCTAAATAGGACCAGAGAACCAGACCAAGCAAACAGCAAAAGGATTCTGCAGCACAAATTACTTCAATCCAGCATAAGATGCAGGCGACAAACACATCTTTAAACAAGGGGCACAATCTTATCGCCTTGATGCCTACACTCCGTACTAGCAAATCAGAAACAACACTACCACGCCCAATATGCTAACCTCAGTTAGCACACTTGAAGAAGGGGAAAAAAGGAAGTGGATAACAAGCATACAGTGGAAGAGGTGCTTTGCCAAGGTCTCGTGTGGCATGAACTCGGCGACGAGCAGCCGCTCGCCGCTCTCGCTGCAGCACCCGATCAGGTTGGCCAGCCGGCCACTCCGCAGCTGCCCAACCGCCCTCGCCTCCTCCTGCAAACACACGACCGTTCGATCAAATGCCATAAAGACTAGGCGAATACTGCAAACGGTCCATCTTACGAAGCAAACTACACGAACCAAGAACTGGCGGGAGTCAGGCCAGGCAGAGCGGCCGAAGCGCTTGATGGCGACGGTGCGACCGGAGCTGAAGAGCGTGCCGCGGTAGACGACGTTGGGCGCCTTCTCGCCGTGCTCCGACACGATGCGGTCGGGAGCGAAGCCGTCGGTCGCCGCACGGAGCTCGTCAAGGCTGTACTCCGCGAACGTTGGCACGCCGCTGCCGTCGTCCCCGGCGGCGCCATTCTCTGCACAGAAAAAATCGATAGCGCGTGGGATCAGCACTAGGAGCAAGAACAAGAACAGCGACACGCGTCGGAATCAAGAACACATATTCTTGCAAATAGTTACATTGCTCTACATGAAGATATTATCCGCAGAAATGCACAAACCAAACACAACGCACTCCACACACTTGCAAGAACAACCCAATTCGTCAAACCAAAGGATAAAAACATGGAAGGAACGCATCGAATCAGCAACAGCTTGCTAGGGAAAGAACAAAAAGATTTGGATCGTTCTTGAGCGTCCAAACAAAACAACCGAATGGATCAGAATCACACACAGCGAATTCCAGCAAGATCGACGGCACCTTCGCCGCAAACCGAACCACGAAATTAACCACACAAACACGAGCAAACAAAAAAATCCCCCGAAAAAACGCAAGAAAAATGCAGGACCGGCCCCACCGCCACTCCCCCCAAGAAACGAAACGAAACATCAACCGGAAGCATTCAACCATGAAACCGAATCTTTCCGGAACAGAGTCGCCAATGCGTGCGTGCGTGCGGTGGTACATACCAAGAAGCGGCGATTTGAAGTGGGGAGGCCACCAGCAGACGGAGAGCTTGGAGCAGCGAGCTCCCATGGACGCCTTCGCCTAGATCTTGCGGACCTCCTCGCGACCAGCGATGGTTCCTTCCGGCGTACTACTACCACCACTTGCTACTGTAGGACTCGAATAGACTAATACTAAAATACGCGAGGAGTGGAGAGAGAGAGAGAGAGAGAGAGAGAGAGAGAGAGAGAGAGAGAGAGAGAGGAGCAGGAGGAGCAAAGGACGGGAGGGAGTGGGGTGGGGTGGGGTGGGGGGGGTGTTTGGGTTGTGGATCCAAGGAAGGTGGTGAGCTTTCCGCTCCCTGCTGTTCCTTTGTATTATCGTTCTTTTAAAACGAAACCCTTTCTTTCCCCCTTCCTTCTGCTACTAGATAGCTCCAGCTTTTTCTTCTCTTTTGAAAGCACCAGGTACATGTTACTACCCGCTAAAAAAATTAAAACTTGTAAAAACTTATTCATATGGCATGTATAGCGGTACAGACAGCTGCTGTATAGTATCATTTCATATCATATATAAACAACATTAAAGACACATTCTATAATGGGTTATACGTGAGTTATCTATAATAAGTTGTCTATAAAATATAGACAACATTGATACAACGGCACATAAGTTTTCTATAGCAGGCTATTTTCTTACATTTCGACCATCTAATAGTTGATCTCCTCCTCTCTCCTTTCTCTTTCATCAAACTCAGCAAAATTCCAATATAGCACCTCTTATAGATAGGTTATGTTACCATATTGTACATGGGAACATATATGGTGAACAAGCTCTATTCTGTGCACATATGGACATAATCAATCTCGGCCATCCAATCCAAAATCCACGGATGAGATGTTGGCGAGCGCTCCCCCTTTACCACTTACGCAAATTTGCATTTTGGCCCCGGTGTCCATCCTCTGCTCCTCTGTACTCCCCATCCCCATCCAGTGCCTCCCCCTTTCACCTCCTCCTCCTTTGCTCTTCCCCACCAATGCCTCTCCCTTCCCTCCGACGGCTCAGCCTCCTCCATCTGTGCTTCCCCCTCCTATCCGGCGGTTAGCACCTCCCCTCTGGCGACTCCCCCCTCCCCGTGACTCCCCCACCATCCTTGGTCGGCACCTCCCCCTCCACCTCCCCTCCGGTGGCTCCCGCCTCCCCCTCCCGCCCTAGGATGTTAAAAGTACTTTCTTAAATGGTAGAATATCGAAACTTGTATATGTCAAACAATCTCCCGGTTTTAAAGATACTAAAATTCCTAATTATGTATATAAACTCTCCAAAGCGTTATATGGCTTAAAACAACTCCTATAGCATGGTATGAGTGCCTTTGAAATTTTCTACCCTCAAAAGGATTTAAAATTGGAAATATTGATACAACTCTATTTACAAAAAATTATTGATGATGATTTCTTTGTATGCCAAATTATGTTGATGATATTATATTTGGTTCTACTAACCAAGGCTTTTGCAAAGAATTTAGTGATATGATGTCTAGAGAGTTTGAAATGTCCATGATTGGAGAATTGAGTTATTTTCTTGGACTACAAATCAAACAAGTCAACGACAAGACTTTCATAAGCCAAACAAAGTACATAAGAGACTTATTCAAGAAGTTTAACATGGAGGACGGAAAACCCATCAAGACCCCACGGTAACGAGCGAGCATCTTAATCTCAATGAAATAGATAAACCATTAGATTTAAAGATTTATAGATCCATGATTAGTAGTTTACTTTATCTTACCATGTTTAGGCCCGATCTCATATTTAGTATTTACATGTGTGCACGCTTTCAAGCTTCTCCAAAAGAGTGTCATTTGACAGTCGTAAAGATAATTCTAAGATATTTAAAGCATTCCTCTAGCATAGAAATTTAGTATTATAAAGGTGCTAAGTTTGATTTCATTGAATATTCGAATTCTGATTATGCGGGTTGCAAAGTGGATAGAAGTAGCACATCAGGAAGTTGTCAATTATTAGGAAGGTCTTTAGTGTTATAGCCTTTCAAGAAACAAAATTCCGTAGCCCTATCCACGGCAGAAGCCAAATATGTTTTCGCGGGTAGTTGTTGTACTCAATTGTTATGGATGAAGCAAACTTTGATGGATTATAAAATTCAATTTGATAAAGCACCTATCTTGTTTGATAATGATAGTGTGGTGAAAATAACCAATAACCCAGTCTAACACTCAAGAATCAAGCATATAGACATATGCCACCATTTTTTGAGAGATCATATGAGCAAGGGTGATATTATAATTAGCTACATCGGGACCGAAGACCAATTAGCAGATATTTTCACCAAACCATTAGATGAAATCCGCTTTTGCAAGTTGAGGAATGAATTAAATATCATAAACTACTCAAATATTGTTTGAACTCATGCCTCATGCTGTCATACTCATTTGGTGTTGTTTGAAGTATTTTTGAAGGGTATTTTCAAATCTTTTTGCTAAAAGCTTCTATTTTCACAAAAACTATGTTTTAAAGTTTCTTTTAGTCTTCTTAATGCATTATTATCCTAAATGATCTTTATTTAAGTGCAAAACTAGGGATCATTTGCATATTTCTCAAGATCAAATTCAGTTTCTGAAAAGTTCCAGAAAAATCGGAACCACCGTTGTGCATTCTAAGGTATTTCCTCTTTCCTAAACTATCAACGTTAATTCTACGGTACTTCTGCTTTTTGGAACTAGTGGTAGTAAAACTACGGAACTACCGTTTCTAGTTAGTTTTGTGCATTAACTGCCGCGCCTACCCTTTACATCTCGTTCTCACTCCTCAGTTCAGACCTTTTGATCCCTTCTGCCGAACGAGCCCGCACACAACTCGCTCCCTTCTCTCTCTCCTCTCCAAAAAACCTCTAAATCTGATCTAATAATCTCCAACTTTATTCGGAATTTCTTTGTTCCCTGGTGATTCTTTGCCTCCTAAGGGTTAAACTCCTTTGATCCACATGGTAAAAAGATCAAAATCCTTGTTTTTGCATTGTTCCAGAACCCTAGGCCAAATCTAGGTTTGATTGATAATGTGAATAATTTATTGTTGTTTTCTTGAGCACATCAATATATTTGGTGTCTAACGATGTTTGCGCATCAATTTAATAGATTCAATCGAAGAAAAACACCAAACCAATCATACATTGTTTTGCCCTAGAGACGGTTCTGAGGAAGCCGCACTACCGCTCGACATGCGCGGAACTACCGCGGCGCGGTCGTACTGAACATTGAACGTTGGTACTACCATAGCCCGGTACTACCGCTGTGTGCACGTCGGTACTACCGATTTTTCTGATAAAACAATAACTTTATTCCATTCTCTTTTAAACCTATCGTGGTTGTATCCTAGCTTATCCATGTTATCTATTCTCTATATTTGAAGATGCCTTGGACAAGAAACGCTTCTCGTAAATTCTATGCCAAGAACACCTCTCCTATGGCTTTCGGTCATTCGTCATCTCGAGTAGATCCTCTTGCAGCCTAGGTGCCTCATTCATCAACACAAGGCACCATAGAGTTTGCTCAGAAAACAAGAGAGGACGGGGCAAAGGCAATGGTCTCCAAATCTGATACTCAGACTGCGCAGCAGGAGAGCTCATCATATGAAGAATCTGATGAAGAGATACTAGAGCTAGAGGAACCACCTTTCTTCTTTCTTTCCCCCTCCCCCGTGCGCCCCCTCCTTTCTTCTTTCTTTCCCCCCTCCCCCGTGCGCCCGCGCCACCTTGTTTCTTCTGCTGCTTCCAGCTCTCTTCCTCCCTGTGGCGCCCATGCACCCGCGTCGCCAGAGCACCGCCTCCGTCGCGTCACCAGCGCCTCGACACTCATGCCTTGCTCCCGTCTCATCGCTAGGACCTGTCGCGTCCCCGTGCCGCCCACAACTCTCCCACCATCGCCCACGGTTTCTCCCGCCGCCGCCCACAGCATCTGCCACCTATAAAGCCGACTCTCTCCTAGGAAGCATTGCCCTCCTCCACTTGTTCTCCCACCCACGGAATTGGAAAACTCCGCGCCACAGCTCCCGGATTTGGTCTTCTTCTTCAAAGCCGACCGCCACTACATTCCGCGCCGCCTCCGTCGCTCCTCCCTCTCTGGTGCTTAGCCTCTCGATCTCGTGCACCTGGAGCATCTCCTCGACGCCCCGGAGCCTCCCCGACCACTGGCCAATGCTCCCCACCGCCCCAGCTCGCCGGCGCCGTGAGCACACCCGCACCGCCCATGGCCACCACCGCCAGCTCGCCTCGACCCCTCTCCCGCTCGACCAATCCCAAGGTAAGCCTCCCCTGTACCCCCTAATGCTCACGCGCGCTTCGATTTTCCCTCTCCTCCACGCCGATAACTCTAATTTTATGCTACTTGGTTGGGCTGAAATAAGCTAGGTTATGACTGAAATTGTACTGTAATTAGCTGAAATTACCCTGTAACTGATGGTGGGTTATTTGGCGTAACTAAATTTAAAACATTTAAAAATATTAAAAAAAATAGGTTAACCTATCACAGACAATGTGAACAAATACAGGAAAAAAAGAACCGGTAAAAAAACAAAAAAAACAAAAAAACAGAAAAAGGGCGAAATTTAAGAATAGTGAAAAATAAACTAGAAACTAGAATGTCAAGTCGAAATGAGCGGGGCCTTAGATATTCGATCTTGTGAAGTAGTACTACATTGTTGTTTAGATATTGATGATAACTCCAATTTAACACAAGTAGGTAGCTTGAGAATTTAAATGTTGAGGATAACGGATAGCTCTAATTTCCCGGGTAGTACTACATTGTTGCTTTAGATATCGTCAATAACACCAATTTAGATATTCAAAATAGTATCACTTGTTGCTTAGATACCGATGATAAGAGTAAAGTTAATTACCGGTCCTTAAACTTTTTATGCTGTGTCATCTCGGTCCATAAACTTTTAAAGTGTGTCATCCCGGTCCTTAAACTTTCAAGGTGTGGCAATTTCTTTTGAAAGTCTATGGACCGGGATGACACAGCATAAAAAGTTCACTGCTACAACTACATAGGATATTGCCACACTTTAAAAGTTTAAGGACCAGGATGACACACTTTGAAAATTTATGGACCGGGATAACACAGCATAAAAAATTTAAGGACCGATAATGAACTTTACTCAGATGATAACTTCAATTAAAAATGAGTAGGTAGCTTGAGAACTCGACCTGCGGAGGATAACGGATAACCCCTAGCGTTAATTTCCCTTTCGTTACTTTTCCATTTTTTCCCTCTAGCGTCAAATTCCTTCGTAGGATAGCTCCTCATCTGCAGGCCAGCAACGGCACGATGGTCGTCTCGCGTGTGCTACTGACATGTGGTCCCCCAGAGTTGCCGTGTGCCCACGTGCCTTCGGTGGCCAGCCTAGATGCTTCAGCTCATGTTGGCTGGTTTTGCAGACGTTATTTGCGTTCTTAATTGCCCAGTTAGCTAAGTAACTCATTAATAAAGTGGGACCACCAGCTAGGCACGAGTTTCGAGTGGGACCACAGTTTTTTTTTTAAAAAAAAACGTTTTCATGGGATTAAGGTTGTTTCATTTGGAGTACTCCTAAGCTAAGTAGAGTATATGGTTATGGATTTTGGCTCCTATTTGTTTCATCACTAAACTCATAATTGCGATCAAATTTTAAGAGGATAGTCGCATTTCTTTGCTTTCTCCCCTCTTATCTTGGCTATTTTATTGGCCTCATTGCCCCGAATTAAGTTTCTAAGTAGCATCGTTGATGGTACGACAATATTGTGTGCTGCCAACTCTAAAATCCCTCAGTTGAATCTATTTGGTGCATTGTAGCACTGGCCCCAAATAACATGTCAGTTCATGGTACCATTTTCTATAAATGGTTGTCAAGATTTTGTCCTTGGGTGTAAGTGGTCCTGTCATCAAAGTGGGGATAGCCGGATAGGCTCAAAATGTTCTTTTTTCCTGTGCATCACATCAGCTAAAAACCAACGGCAGATATGCATTAATTGAGATAGAATTGAGGTCATATTCAAAAGTGTCGAGTCTTTTGATTTTTGGTTATACCATTTTTAGGTATTTAATTAAACAAAAATAAAAATAAAAAATACAGTTATATCTTATGAATAATGAAAGAGAAAAAAGCTGTGTTAGTAAACCAATGTATTTTAAACAGTTTTTTCCTTTTAAAACCAAAACACAGACGTTGTTCGAAGCGGAGCTTTAATCAGAATATTTTGAGCTAATGTACTATACTTTACACTAGTAACACTTCACTTAGAAAATGTTTGATTTTTAAAAAATTTCAGTACAATGTGACCTTTTAATATTTGCTTCAGCCTATCGTAAACTATGCTTCCGTTTTTCTTTTAATATACTAACTTATGTCTTCTCGCAGTTAGTACTAAATAAATAATGCGATACCTCGCCAAAAAAAAAAGTGTACTTAAGGTGGGAAAGCGACGGCGCATTAGCTAGTTGGGCACATGCAGCACAGATGGATGCACTACGAGTCTACGAGGAAGGTCGCCGTTAAAAAATTACTCGTCCTTAATTAACAGATAAATATCACATGCTGCGTTGTTACGTAACGATCGATTTGACCGGGTGTACTGGCAATAGACTGCTCAGCAGCGCTTCATGTCTTAGCTTCTTGCTTTAGGCTTTTAGCTATTTAATTTTATTTTTTCCCTTGACTTTTTTATCTTGTTTTTATTCTTTTTATTATTCATGATAATATAACTATTTTTTCTTTTTAAATTTAATTGCGTTGAAAATGCTAACAATAGCTATAGTAAACAAATTCTACAATATTAAATAAGCTTACAGCCAGAATTTATAAGCTCTAACGAGAAACCCGGACCAACAACTCGATGTGTCGCAGTGTGCTTTTCTAGTTTGGTGAAGTGAAAAGAAAAGACAAAAAAACAGCAGTGCAGTGGATTAGAGTACTAATGTTGGTCATATTCTTTTTCTGTGTTGTTAGCTCTTTTCGAGAGGGTGGCAAACGGCGAAAATACTGACATAGATGATATATATAATTTTAAACTCGAGAAGTGGTTTCAAAAGGCACTTTTGGCTTTCGAAAAAAATAAAGTTAAAAGCCTTTAAAAAACCAAAAGAATAGGATGATTATCGCTTGGGCTACAAAGGTTACCCACCTTAGTGGATGGACAGGCAGGCTTAAAGCGGGTAAAGTTGATGTAGAATCGGTCACTAAACCTACAATGATTAAAGCCTCTTCCGAAGGGAATCCATCGATCCAAATTGCTCATGTAAGCAAACTTGTGCGAGAGAGAAAGTGGTCTGGTCTCCCCGTAGCTCTCATGCCAGTACATGGGTTATGGCAGCAGGCAGCGAACCATGGAAACACAGGGATTTCACGCGAATTCGGTCACAGAAGATTTTCGTAGATCCTATTCTCTTTCAGCTTTTAACTTATGTTTTTATTTTTTCTACAGTAACTAGTTTTAAACGAACTATTTTTAAAGATAAAATCTACTAGTTAATTATGATACATACTATACTAATGTTATTTATATCGATAAAAACTATACGTGAATTTCTGTTACTCTATGGTATCTCACACGAATAATCCAAAATCCATAAACCGTAGCTAAAAGCCACAACTCTCAGCTAAAAAAAACACGCCCTTAGCAATTCTCACGTCCTAAACAAAGGTTTAGGGAATCCGTGACCGCGCACGTAAAAGCCCAACTAAAGACTCCAATTTTTCAGACAAACAAATTTAGGAAGAGAATTGTAGTGCTAGATGATCACATGGATCCACTTTTGTTGGTGGAACTTCTTGGATGCTTCAAGCACCGAAAGATTCCTCATGTAGACGTAGTGGCACTAATGGAGTCCATTAGTAAGAGACTTCGCTGCAAACACCAACCTGATCAATCTTGGGACATGTTTACAACACAATCTTAAAATTATATTATTACAAAGGGGCTCTTAAATTGATCTGCTAGACTTGCCCTATTACTAAACTCATGATTCATCAAATGCCCACTTCATTGGAGCCTGGAGGGGGAATAGAAAGGACCGAGCCAAACTGCATGATCGCAGTCATTGATCATCCTGGCTACTACCTAGTACGCACGTACGTACGTAAGCCTGAAACTGCTTTGATTTATTGGTTTTTAATATAGTTTTTTATTTTTTTCCTTTGTATTTTTTATAGAGGTATAACTGTGTTTTTTATTTATTTATAGTTACTTGAATAAATTAAAAAACTAATCGTTGCTACAATATTATGGCTGGGTTATTTTTGGATTAAAGTTAGCTTATACTTGTACTGTTTACAGTAACTAATTTTTAAATGGTTTATTTTTTCAAGGTGAAGTCAATAGAAAAATTATAGTAAAAAATATATTAAGTTCAGCTGTACCGACAAACAATTAGAATTCAAATATTTACGTTGCAAGTCATCAGCCTAGCAAAATTCATTCTATTTCTGATAACAACCAAAAATAATATCCAAAACATACATCACTTTTGAAGGACGGTGAAGGTCCGAGCGCGCGACAGCACGAGGCGAGGGAATTTTTTGTACGGATAATCCATTTTTATTCAAAATTACAGAAATATACCCGCGGGAAAATTTTTTATAAAAATAGGCTCCAGTCGCCCAACCCAGCAGCGACAACTGAAAAATCTCCCAACCGTTGGGCGATTAATTGCAGTCGCCCCACCGTTGGGCGACTGCACTCAGGTCCCTAAGAGAAAAAAGAGAGGAAATAGTCTATTTTGCTGAAATTTGGAAAGTGCATCAAACCTTCGCAAAAAATAGTGAAAATTGGTGGAGCTGTTCTTAATACATCCAAAAGCCTCCAGAAAAAATTTGAGCAATTTAGGCCATGGGATCAAAAGTTATAGCAGTTTCAATTGAGGCCGAAACGAATTCGAGTCCGTTTTCGACACACCTTCAGTAAAACGGGCATAACTTTTGCATACGGTGTCCGTTTTCGACGTTCTTGTACTCGTTGGAAAGCTAACGACGAGCCCGATTTAAAAATAATGACCCGCTTGCGCCAGTTGCCCTCCAAGACCCCGAAAATCGGCTATCTTTGGATCTAAACCTGCGTCGCACGTTTTTTCTTTCTGTTTTTGCCTTTTTTTCTTGTTTTTCCCTTCGGAATTTGGATTTTTCTTCAACTGAAAAGTTGTAGATCTCGTCGAAACCTTTTCAATGAGTATATATAATCCATATAGAACTTTGCCATTTTATTTTTTTCAGACTAGTTGTTTATATTACATCGGTATATAAAACAATCGGTACATACGGTTTTGTCGGCCCCTGAGTGTAGTCGCCCAACCCTCGGGCGACTGCATGAAAGTCGCCCAATGGGAGGGCGACTAGATGCAGTCGCCCGAGGGTAGAGCGACTATGCAGTCGCCCAAGGGTAGAGCGACAGCTATTGTGTTGTCCGCTGGTTGGGCGAAAGGCTCCAGTCGCTCAACCATTGGACGACTGGAGTCTATTTTTGTAAAAAAATTTTAACAGGTATATTTCTGTAATTTCGAATAAAAAATAGATTATTTGTACCAAAAATTCCGAGGTGAGGCACCACCCTACACGGCCGCACGCACGGCCGGCGGCACAGGCCGGGCTCTTCCTCATAAAGGGGGAGGGGGGGGGACCTCGTTCTTGTCACCCGATGCATCTTGGTGATGATGATTCGCGTCGTGCTCGAGACGGCAAGCATTGTGTCGTAGGCTCTGTAGCCTTTTTCTTTGCACGTGCATGGCATGGCATACATGCGATTCAAACGACCCTTCCCGAACATTTTTTGACTTTTGCCCCCTTTTTTTTGTCTTCCAAAAACCCAAAGTTGGTTGAAATAGATTGTTTGTTTCTTAATACGTTTTTTCTTTTCTCTTATTTTCTTTTTCCTTTATATTATATGTAAAGATATAATGATGGCTTTTATTTTTACTTTTTTATATTTTAGTCAAAAATCCTCTCTCCTCTCTTGTTCTCTTCTCTGCACGACATGATTAGGAGTGTAAATACCCCGGCTGCTCACGGTAGCCACACATAGGGCTGGACGAAAAACTCGAAGCTCGTTAGCTCGCTCGGCTCGTGGCTGGCTCGGCTCGGCTCGGCTCATTAGGATAACGAGCCGAGCCGAGCCAAGATTTTAGCTCGTTAGCTATAACGAGTCAACTCGAGCCAGCTCGCGAGCCGCTCACGAGCCATGCTTCCAGGAATTTAGATATGCATATGCTGCTTCCATGGACCTAATTTGTACTCTATTGCATGTGTTAATGTGTAAATTTGTACTCTATTGTACCCAAACGAGCCATGCATGTGTTAATTTGTACTCTATTGTACCCAAACGAGCCATGCATGTGTTAATTTGTACTCTATTGTACCCAAACGAGCCAAACTTCCATGGATGAATATATGATGGAGATATTTTTTGGCCCTGGCTCACGAGCCAAACGAGCTAACTCGAGCTTTTTGTCGAGCCGAACTGGCTTTTTAGCTCGTTAGTTATAACGAGCCAGCTCGTTATCCTACCGAGCCAGACCAAGCCGAGCCGAGCCGAGCCAGCTTGATATCCAGCCCTAGCCACACACATGGGATAGATGTGGCCGGGATCATGCCATGCCGCCTTCTTCCTTGCGATTCGGCTCGGCTCACCTTATCGCTTTTAAAGAAAAAAGAGGCTCGCATGAACGGGCTCATCACTCTACGAAGGACTCGATCCTCTCTTCTGCTTCCAATTGCCGTGGCCTCGCAACTAGCATAGCACTCCTACGATCGACATGTGTTGAAAGCTTCGTTTGTTGTTCGTTCGCAATTAGGGGTGAAAAATAGCTAGAGGCTCACGAGCTGGCTCGAGCTCGTTACGAGCTGAGCCGGCTCAGCCCGAGCTCATAAAATTTTGAGCTGAGCAGAGCCTCCTTCGCAATTCGCAAAAAAATCGAGTCGAGCTCGAGCCGCTTGTGAGCCTATTTTAGCTCACGTCTGCAGTCCACTGAGCAATCTCTTGGCTCAGGCACCCAGCCCACTAACTCTCTAAGTCTCCTCGTGTTGCATGTCTCCCTCTCATGTGAATCTTGATATGCCATTCCCCATCCCATCCCCATCCTCTCCGGGCTCCTGCTCTAGTCTCCCGTCCGGTGCCCACAGGGCTCCCCCTACCCCCCGTCGTGTGCTCTCCCCGGGCCCTGTGCTCCTATCCCGTCCCGATCTGGCGATCTGCTGCCCCGATCCCCTTCCTCTCCCGATCTGTGCTATTTATTTTGTATCTTGTTATCTAATTATATGCTTACATGTTAATTCATCACGAAGCAAAAAAATAGCATCTTTCCAATCGCCAGTGGTCACAGCTTGTGCGGCTTGCGAGTTGATTCGAGTTGGCTCGAGTCAGGAAACGAGCCAAGCCGAGCTAGGCTTTTAACTCGTTTTCTGAACGAGACATCCGCAACTCCAGGTGAGCTTGGTTGAGCCTGACTAGAGCTGCCTCGGCACGGCTCGTTTCCATCCCTATTCGCAGTGCTTGGTGGTTTTTTTCCAGATGTTGCTTATGACTTTATCCTAACACGAACATTCTTGTGAATAAACCAAATATTGATGAACCGCTTCAAGCTCTCTTCTTTTCAACTTCTAAAAGCTATTTTTTGGCATACGTAGTTGGATGCTTGATTTGTCCATCTCAGTACGCACGTACCGCAAGTAGCGGACCATATGGTGATCGGTTGGGCTTAAAAGCTCATGGTTGAAAACACTGTAGCTGGCTGAAAAAACACTGTAGCTGACAGAGGCTTATTTGGCATAATTAAATTTAAAAAAATTTAAAAATATAAAAAAAATATGTTAGCCCATTACGTATAATACAAACAAATACGGAAAAAAAAGAACCAGCAAAAAAAGCTCAACAAAAAGCCAAAAGTTCAGAAAAAGACGAAATTTATGAATAGTAAAAAATAAGCTGGAAGCCAGAAGCTTAAGCCCAACTGATCGGGGCCGACCGAGTTAGCTGCACACCAGTACTACGTGCACGTTAAATGTGCAGGGTAGGTGCGAGAGTAGCGGCTCGACGAGGGTGCAGGCTTACCGTGTCGCCCCATCCGGTTGATAGTATTGGGAAATCTAGTTCTGCAATTAAAATCTTAGTCTATGATTGATATCTTATTATTAGGTTTTATATAGAAAGTCTTATTTACTATTTTGTATAGGTGAAAAGAGAAATCAATAAAGAAAAAACAGAGTTCTTCCCCTCTATCTCTATATTTCAATATACTATTTATATTATTTTGTGATTGATCCGTCTCTTTACATAGGAGACGAATCAATCGAATTTGACTCGCCAGCGATGGTTCTTTAACAGATAGATAGATATGTCTTATTGTTTTTTAAGTCATTTAATTAAAAAATAAGAAAAACAATTATATCTTTTTATTAAGGAAAAAGTTCAATTTACTACCCCCAAGTATAGCCTAAGTCCATATAACCCCCTAAACTTAGAAAAGGTTTACTTAACCCCCTGTTTATGCTAAACCAGATCAAACTTCACCTTTCACTTAAATCTAAAACCAGATTTGATGACATGGAAAATTCCAGTTTGGTTTTGCTGACTCAGAATGACATGTTGGCAACTGTACGTAGCAAAAGCAAATATGTGGTCCAGAAAACCCCCTCCCTTGTGACTTGTGTGCTTCTTTAGTTTCGCCGGCGGGCACATCCTCCGCCGCCGCTGCTGCGAGGCACCTGTGCTCGTGGCTGGCCGCAACCCGTGCGCTGACTCCGGTACACCGCTACATAGTCGCCGCGCTTGGTCTCCTGGCCGCCCGCGTCGTCACTCACCACCTGGCCCTGCATCCGCTTGTTTCAAATATATATATATATATATATATATATATATATATATATATATATATATATATATATATATATATATATATATATACACTTCGCTTCCGTATGAAATGCAATTATGCACTTTTGCATGCTCACTCTGACTGACTGAAAACTTGGAATACATGTCCTCAGCTAAATAACTGATACATGAATATTATTTCTACTTGGTCATACTTGTACCAATCTTCTCTGGAGTAGCTCAATCAAAGGGAACAATAGAAGCTATGGCGACAGTCATTCAGTAAGACATACGCTGTTATCAATTAAGATCTGGCATGAACAAGACGCAATCTTACTTTTAATTATCATCTTCTCGTTCAAATAAGTTAGGCGTGAATTGTCAGGAAACGAGGCTAGGTGATTACACTTGCGGATAACTGAAAACCTCGTCTCCTGGAGTAGCACATTTGCTAAGCAAGCATGTAAATGGAATGCTTTGGCTGCCAATCCCGCTGTTACAATTCCAACACACTCAAGCCATGAAGCTCATCTCGAACTCATCCTCGCCAACCATCATGAAGTGCGACCCTTGATCAATCACCTTGATGATCCTTGGTGATGTAATTAAGTTCTTGCAGGTAGCAAAAATTGGCATAAAACCAGGAGCCAAACATGAGTAAATTCATCATAACACATGACTAACTTTTTAAATAAAAAAACAGGCTATTTTCAGCATAGTATGTGAGCAACTTTTTCCATAAAAACTGACTGTACATCGTAGCACTTGACCAACATTTCTTCATGAAAAAAGGACTTTAGCATTGATATAGTGACATAACCAGGAACCATATCAATGGATCAAGTCTTCACATAAATGAAGTCAATTGCTCTGACTCCCTGTAGTGTCTCTTGCCTTCTTTTGTGGCCTATTGCACTCCAGTACCTGGACAAGAAGTATCAGTTAACAACACTGGATGAATTCTTATGTGTACAACATAAGAACAAGAAATGTTACTTGCCTCTTTGCCTTTCTCCATAATTTTTCTCTTTGACTTCTTTGACTTAGCATTAGGTCCACATGTTCTACTGTTGTGACCTGTTTTGTGACACCTACTACATTTACCTTTGGAGCCCAGCTTTGACATCTTTGTGGCCTTTTTGGCTTCACCTTGTTCCCTTCTTCTCTCTTTTCGTGGCCTGCCCGGCATCTTTACATAGGCTGGAGGCTTTGGCTTGCGATGGTCTATTGGCCACTGTTGCATACCCTCCATTGGCATCATGCAGTGATCATATATCTTGTTGTATTGCTCAACTGAATAGCAATCTGCAATGTAATCCTCAGGTGGTTTGGAACTGAGAAAAAGTGCTGTGATAGCATGAGCACATGGGATACCAGCCAGCTGCCAGTACCTACAAGAACATGTCCTTTTCTCTATGTCAACTATGTACCTTTTGTCCCACTCTTTCACCTCAAAGCCATCTTTCCCATTCCAAAGTGCAGAGCAATTTTGTGCTAAATTGATATACTTGTTGAGCTTTTGTAAAATGTTCGGGCAGATCCTTGAAGACCAATTGCCTGACTTCGTTTTATTTTGTTGTATTCTTACAAACACCTTAGTCCTGATGCCCTCTAGCATGGAAATAATAGGATAAGCCCTGACATCTACTATCCAATTATTGAAGCTTTCACACATATTGTTGTCCACACTGTCACAGTTAGATCCAAGGTTGAACCATGCTCTACTCCAGTGCTTGGGGTTGGTGCTCATCATGTCCTTGGCACCTGCAGGAGTTAACTTTGCTAGCTTTGCTCTGCATAAGTTAAAGAAGGGAATACTTGATGCCTTTGCACATTTCCAGAAGGGCTTCTGAAATTCTTTATCCCTATAAGTCTTTCTCCAGTTGGCATAGATGTGTCTTGTACACATCCTATGCTCAATGTCAGGAAACAATTCTGCTACTGCATTGAGAAGACCCTACAAGCACAAAATTCAATTAGTACACAAAATGCTAAAGTATCATAGCACCAAATGCAATTAGTTCTTTACCTTTTGCTGGTCAGATATTATAACCCATCCTCTGCCACTTATGGTAATTTGTATATCCTTCTGTAAGAGTCCCAAGAACCATGACCAAGAATCTTCAGTTTCTTTCTCTACTACTGCCCAGGCTATGGGGTAAATCTGGTTGTTTGCATCCCTACCTAGAGCACATATTAGTTCACCATTGCAAGCTCCCTTGAAGAAGAAACCATCTACCCCAATCACTTTCCTGCACCCAGATCGGAAGCCATTTTTGCAAGCATCAAAGCATACATAAAACCTCTGGAAAACTGGGTCCTTGTACTCAGGATCCAAACACATCGACACCCATGTCAAGCAACACAGTCTCCTTGATATTTTGAAGCTTCCAAGATGGGTTTGCCTTTATTATGTGCTCATATTTTTCAGCTATTCTTGCCCCAGTGACAAATCTATTGTCCTTCCTTTTGGGGCAATTATGTTTATCATTGAATGTCTTAACTTGAAACCTTTCACTATTTGTCTTGTTAGATGCAAATATGAACCAAGGGCAGCCCTTCCATGAGCATTTAGCTCTAATCCGACTTTTCTCATCCTTTGGAAAAATCAAGTGCCTTTGAGTAGCTAGACCATATTTGATCAAGGCACTCTTAAAATGTGCCCTGCCACTAAAAGTCATGCCAACGCAAAAGTTTGGAATAATAGCTCACATGTCCATATGGCTAGTTCACCACCTACAAGCTTATATATCTCGACATAAACTTCAGCTACTCCACCGTCTGTGATAGAGTCAGACATGAGATTGCAACTTTTATCATCTGCCAACCTCCTCAAACCATTACTCAGATCAGCACCAGGGGATAGCCAGTGAAAATCCACTATATCTTCCACTGTCAAATTGACATGATCACCAAGAAAACCCCTCAACTCTGGTAGTGATAGCTTATCCCTCTCTATGTGTGACAATTCAACTCTGCCATGTACATATTTCAATGAGTGGCCATCATAATCAAATTCGCCTCCAAAGTGAAATCTCACGAGCAGTACATCCAGAGGGTCCATATTCCTTGTCTATAATTGCAACAGCAAAGTATCAGTAAAAAAGAATTTGAACTTTATAATATTACTATTACTCTCAGGATTGAGAACTCCCCATAATCAAAATTATTTCACACCAATCGAACCCAAACCCTAGACTCCAGAGTAGTTGAATGAGCCAAATTTGCATTGCAAAAGGGATAGGGAAACACACCTTGTCGTGTTGTTCTCGCTGATCACCTAGTCTGTTCCGCGATCATCCAAGGAAATTGGGCCTCTGGCAGCGCTGCAAGCAGAGAGAGACGCGAAGGGAGGCGGCTACGAGCAAAACAGATCGCGCAGATACAGAGAGCAACACGTGAGGGAGGGTTATGGACCTAAATATTCTTGCCACGTAGGAGCGCTGACATGTCCATGCCAACAAGCGAAACTGGACTACCATCAAGCTAGGTCATCAAATCTGGTTTTAGATTTAAGTGAAAGATGAAGTTTGATCTGGTTTAGCATAAACAGGGGGTTAAGTAAACCTTTTCTAAGTTTAGGGGGTTATATGGACTTAGACTATACTTGGGGGTAGTAAATTGGACTTTTTCCTTTTAATAATACAAAGAAGAAAAAAACCGTAAAAACGCAAAAAAATATAATTAAAAGATGACATGCCTCGACCACCTTTTAACTTAAAAGAAGCCGTAAACCGAAGCTCGTTTGGCTAGAGGCCTACGGGGGTGTTTGATTGCTAGTCACATTTTGCCAACAAAAATTGCCACACTTGCCTAAGTTAAGGTGCTAAAATTCTTTGCTACACCTTAGCAAACCTAAGGAATCTTGCCACACTTTTTTGAATCATTGACGCGTGGGACCTAGTTTGTTGGAAGGGAATCTTGCCACAACTGTGGCTGCAACCAAACAGCTCCCAAAGTTGATCAAACTTGTCTAATCTTAGACGTGGTAAACTATGGCAACCAAACACCCCTACGTCCGTCACTGCCGCTGGATCGCGGTTTTTGCGTGGCGCGCGGTCGCGGCGTCGCAGTGACTGACAGCCTGCGCTCGCCGGCGCGGCCGGCACGGACGGACAGGGAGCATCAAATCGAATCCTTCGATCAGCGCAAGCAAACGGCCTCGGAAGCTGGGGAATCCGCCGCGCGAACCCGGTCGATCGATCGCGTCAGCGTGAACGGAAGTGAGGTGATGCTGGGTTGGTTGGTGGCGATGCTGGCAGCAGCGGGAAAGGCAGGCAGACAGGCAGACCGCGCTGCGCTGCAGCCATGCATACACTGGCTGGCCTGTCCCTGCCCTCCCCTGCCGTGGATATTATTATTCTCTCAATCTCTCTTGTCTGAAGCCGGCAGATGGGAGATATTCTACTCTCAACTTGGTGTTCTGACATCTCAACTCATGATGCAGCTAGCTAGCCAGCGACGTTCGTGCTCTAGCTGGCTGTAGAGTCGAATCACGGCCTCAGAGCAAGTATAATAAGAGGCTGTTAGTAGGCTGTATGCTCAGGTGGAGGAGAGAGAAGAGAGGTGGGCTGTAAGTTTACAGCCAGCTGAAGCACAAGAACCAAGAAACTTTGTAAGAGAAAGGAGTGAGTCATACAGCCTTCAGCTGGCTGTAACTACTGTATAAATGGGCCGATAAGTGGGTTGTAGGCAGTGGCGAAGCCAAGATGGAAATGGAGGGTGGGCTCAAAGTGGATGGTCTTTAAGTGTTAATGTGTTAATAGGGAGCAATTAGGCATCATTGTTTGCTAAATTGCATTTAGAGCCAAACTGAATATGCACAAAAACCAATTGAACATAGTGGCAGTAAAAATTGTAAGAGATATCAAGTAGATGTGATACTGAGCTTTGTCCTACTTCAGCAGGTATGTATAGCGTGTATCAAGCAAATCTTCTTACTGCATTGAATATGTAATTGGATAACTATTTCCCCAGTAGGCAACACTCAATAAGAAGGAATCTGAAAAATATGGCTTAGATGCTGAAGCAATTCACAGCAAAAGACAGTAACGGATCACCTAAAACACACCATTTCGCAAGAAAAGCAAACTATGATACTAAAAAATTGTAAAAACATTAAAATCAAGAAATTTACCAGCGAACAGAAGATAGGGGCACTTGGATAAATTGTCATGGCAACTCCTTCCTGTCTGAGGACATGTCGGAGGGTAAACTGCCATATATACCAAAGCATCAATTCTGCTGCAAGAAAGATATCACCACAACATAATTTTGCTGCAAGCAAGATATTACCAAAGCAATTACGGTGGGTTGAGCTGGGAGAGGAGGGAGGCGAAGAGGGCACGAGGGGAGGGGAGGGAGCGGAGCGCGGCGTAGGCGATGCGCGAGCTGGGGCGGAGCCGCGGAGGTGCCGCAGCGCGAGGAGGAGCGCGCACGTCTTGCCTGTGGCGCCACCGCCGTGGAGCAGCACGGGGAGCGCAGGAGCGGGGGTGAGGAGCCGGAGGAGGTCTATCGCCTGCGTGCGGCGGCCGGGCAGCTCCCCGAGGATCGCATCGAGGGGGTTTTCCTCCTTCAGGGCGGCGACGGCGGCGGAGGCGGCCAGGAGTTGGCGTCTGGGCGAGGGTTTGGCTTGGATTTGGGAGGGGAGGACGGCGAGGCGGAGGCGGAGGAGCGCGGGCTGGGACATGGCGGCTGCCGGCTGATGAGAAGGGGCGAGCGCTGGAATGGATGGGGGATTGGGGGGTGCCGCCGCCAGCGGGGAGGTGAGGCTGGAGCCTTACTAAGCCTCCCCGCTGGCTTCGCCTCTGGTTGTAGGTGTCTATATAGCCAGCTGAAGACTGTATTATTAGCCTTGCTCTCACGGGGATTTTTTTGGTAGCAGGCGTAAGGGAGATCTTCTTTGGTTGATGACCGTGAATTGCCATGGGAGAAGTCTGTAATGGTTTTCTAATGCCACTGTTCAGTTGTTTACGACAACAAATGCAAGTGCTACCTTGAAAATATGGCTTGCAGCATACTAGTTTGATTTCTAATGCGGTAGTACAACATTACCGGTGGCGGAGCCGAAATCTTGGGAGCCAGATAGATGGTCTGTGGCCCATGTGAAAAACTAATTATGTGATGGCCCAGCTGGCCACAGGGAAGCCGTGCGACAGCCCAACTAAGTGGGCAAGGCCGTTACGTCGCCCATGGCTAACGCTGCATCGCTGCCATGGAAACAACGAGTTTATCCCTTCCGACGGCGACGGAGCTCAACAAGGTTGCCGTGGTGGTTCGCCGGCGAATCCGGACAGCCGTCTAGGGTCGCCGGACGGTGGCCCCGCCCCTAAACATTACTAAATTAGATAAGGTGTAAGAAGTACGTAATTGCAGCGCGTGCAAGGAGGACTCGTTTTTGACATAAAAGTCGAGGGGAGCTCGTGGGCTGATTTGGGCCCTGATCAATATGGCTTCAGTTTATTTTTGTACTATTCATAAATTTCGTTTGTTTTCTGAACTTTTGGCTTTTTTTGAGTTTTTTACCGGTTCTTTTTTTCCTCGTATTTGTTTACATTATACGTGATGGGCTAATATGTGTTTTTCTATTTTTAAATTTTTTTAAATTTAATTATGGTAAATAAGCCTCTGTCAGCTACAGTGCTTTGTTCAGCCAGCTACAGTGTTTTCAGCCATAAGCCATGAGGTTTTCAGCCGAACCGATCACCACCTTGGTTGGCCTGAGATCTAATTTTTTTACAACTGATACTAGTAGCTACTCTGGAACTAATGTTTCTCTCCTCAGTAATGTAGGACTATCAATGGCTTTTTGTATGTCACTGACATATTTTTTGGACTTTTTCAGACACAATTCCCTATTGCCATACTTCAAATACATCACTCGGCAAAGTAAAGCACCTGTCAGTGGCACATTCATGCGTTCTCCAAGTCATTTTTGTACAAATACTGGAAGCCACCACCGTTTTCATCTTAAGATCCTGTTTAGAATGCAAGAATCTCACAAACAAAAACAATTCAATTCTCATATAAATAAAAAAATTTCATGTTTCAGAGAGGGCCTGGTACGACCATGAAGCTAGCTAGCCTGATGATCGAAGACCAACTGACCAATGGCAGAGCTATAATTTGGTTACGCTCCGGGCTCAGTGGTGGAATGATCTAGGCTATATATGCTGATCATGAAAATGTTACCTAGACTAGTCTGAATTTACCTAGGCTGTACACTAGATATTTTTTTATATCTCGAACTGAAGTCTATCTTACCTGGGGTGTGACTCCACCCGTGCAACTGACCTTCCCATTTGCACACCCAACCCAAGGCAAGGCGTGGCATGCAACGCACAAAGCTAACCTGCCTTTTGGGCGGCTAGAAAGCGTCAAACCAACAAACACAGTGAGGGGGAATATGCTTATGCTTATGCCGATGTTATGTTATTTTTATTCCGGGGGAAAAGCGAAAGCGAGATGCCGCTCAATGTTTATGAACTACGTAAGTATTCCATTTCGACGGACGGAGAAAGTAGGTATTAAGGGACAGAGCAAAGCAGGCAGACAGGGAAAAGGGCGTCAGCAAAACGTGTCCAGGCTCGTCCCTACGGCCACATGCTGCCGTGTGGTGTCGTGTCGCCTCGCCTCGCCTCCTACTCGTCGCCACTCTTCGAGCTGTAGTCCAGTCCACTCCCTCTCGGCTTTCACAGTTACTGATTTATGATTTAAGTTTTTAGATATAACTTTTAGTTTTTAACTAAAATTATACTGTATCGATTATTAAATTTTTATGAGCTTCGATTCACTAATTCGAGCAACTTACTGTGATGCCAATTTGTTCCCAAGAAAGAGAGGGAACATTTCGTCATGGGCAAGCGAAATGTTCCGGTAGTTGTATTCTTGTAACGAGTTTTCAAGGGCAAATTCTGTAATGTGCAAGCAATTTTCCCTTGAAGATAATGATCCTTTGGACATTTAAGGACGAAAAACAGACAAATCAGATAGTGGTACTCCTGCAACTAGTTTTGTACAGTTCCAGGTGTTGCCCAAATCCTCTTTTCCTCCCGGAATGAACTGAAAGTAGTAAATCCGTACGGAAATAACAGGACACAAAAGTACAAATGCGGGAAGATGAGAAATCCATACTAGCACATATACACACCATGGGAAGATAAGATGCCAATTTTTGGCAACCAAAATAAAAAAAAAGTTCGGTACTTTAGGGTCTATGATTGCTTGATTGCACATAGGGTCATACATAAGTCCAAGTTAGCCAACAGCATCATCTCATTCGTCTACTGACACTGCCATCTCAAATTTGCGAAGAATTTATTGCTATCTTTCGAAGCTGGAGATTCCAAATTGATGATGACAAGAACTACTATGCATTTTTATGCCAAAGGGATCTGAAAGGCAACTGCGAAAACCACGACGACTCAGTGCCTGGAGATTTAGTGGCTTGAGAAGCATTTGGGCCAGCGGCAACCTCTTGCCAAAACTTGAGAACATAAAGGCTCTCCTCCTCGGTACATCTCTTCAAGAGAACACGTGACGCATACCCCTTCTCATTCATCGAATGGCATATATCCAAAGGATCATTATCTTCAAGGGCAATCATGTACAGCCACCCTCTTTCTGATAGCAGCTCTTGCACAGCAGGAAGAATCCGATCTATCACTTGGCGACCGTTCAAACCTCCAGCCCAAGATGAAGCAATGCCCTTGCACCCAATTTCTTCCTCAGGTGTTGGCACATAAGGAGGATTCACAACAACCACATCAACCATACCAGCCAGACGTTTCTCAAGACCTGACACAATATCAGTAGCAATCACATCTGCATGAACGCCATGGGCTTCAAGGGTTGCTTGAGTTGTCTCCACAGCATGTTGGTTGATGTCAGTTGCTAGGTACTGGGTTCCAGAGCCGAGTTGCCTGAGCATTATGGCTAGAGATGTGATGACATAACCACTGCCACATCCCACCTCCATGCATAATCTCGGCTGTAGTGTCAGAAGTTGAGCTTTGTCAGAGAGCAGCGCATCAACAAGGGCAAAGGAATCATCACATGGATCATACACCTCCGGATGGCTTGCAACAAGCTGAATCTGTGCAGTGTTTAATGTCCTTCCTGACGAAGCCTGCAAAAGCAAGTTCTTGTAATGCAAACGTGCAAATAATAACCCACATTTTTCTGAAACAAAATATTGCTTACATATATTCTCATTTTGATCTGGTAAAAGAAATTTCAATTATTAGATGAATCAAGCAAAACAGTACATGACACAACACAAAAATGGATCACTTGCTTTTAGCACTCTATGACACAACACAAGATACATCATTTTATGAAGTGACATCTTTACTTCAGAACCAATTTTCAAGAGCTTTCATTGCCTTCAACTGAAGGGTACCTTGGGACATACCTCATGTAGATCACGTGTTTACTCTAATAGTAGAACTAATGTACACTCCAATATTAACACCTCATACTTTGGAAAATCATCTAGAAAACATTTTCCGTTTAAATCATCGCTCCCTTATGACAAATCCACAGTAAGATAAACCAAATATTACATTTGCTAGAGAAATTTCAGTGTCAGGTCCGGATTCACAGGAGGGGGAGAAAACATAAAACATAAGTCATAGCCATAATGCTACACGAAACAAGTACCTAACTACACTGAAATTGAGAACAAAAACATTTGATAGTTCCAGTACAACGTGGGTTCCTGATGGGGTCGGTATCAAGTGCAAATAATGTTAGTGTAAAACAAATTATGAGATTGAAATGATATGGTTCAGACTAGAGTAGGCTATCACAATTAGGAAACACATCTAATAAGGGGATAAAAAGAATCTTTTTCCTTGCCAATCTTCTTCCCCATCGGTTGTGCCACCTATCTGATATCGATTGGATCCACAAGAAGAGACGGCCTTCCACCCTACCAGAAACTGCCGTGAGGACTGGTGACACATATAGCTAGGCAGCTAGCCATTGCAACCGTCTCCTATTGCTCCTATCTTGTTCTACCCCCCCTTTTCCAGTTTCATTTTTCATCTTGTAAAGAATCTGAAGTTGATTGCTACAGATTATTTGGGTGCTTATTGAGAAGGTCACACATACGATCGACCGAGGATTCAGATTTTGAAACCAAATCCTAGTTTACTAGCTAGGCCGTTTAGGTAACGCTGAAATGGGGATTTAATGTCGCGGATACACGCCTATGGGGTACTATCCATCGCCGGCGGCGACGCAGCCATGGGAGATTGCAAAGAGCCCGACAAATATTTCTAAGAGAAACTAACACGGGAGATCGAAAAAGAGCTCACCTTGCGCCTCCTGGGGAGCTCCTTCCCGTCGCCGTTGGTGGAGAGCTCCGAGAGCTTCCCAGCCACCGCCGACACAGCCGCGCTGTCGCTGCCCGCCATGGAGCGATCGGAGCGGCGAGAGGGAGAGGGGGAGTCAAAGGACAGACGATGCTGCGGCGGCGTGTTGGGGAAAAGGACGCCCTTGCACCCGAACAGGTCAGGCTTAACCCATTCGTCCCCTCGCGAGCCGCACCTATCTCTGACTCTATCCACTTCCCGGAAGCAAAAATCTTCCCCAAAATCTAGGCGAAGAAGCGTGGTGGAATCCTAAACCCCTCCTCCTCCGCGGCCGCTGCCGTGCCGCTTGCTCCCATGGCGCTCGTCTCCACCACCACCGTCGCGTCGTCGTCCTACCATTACGACCTCCTCTTCCCGACCGTCAGGAGCTGGTGCAGCAGGCCGAGGAGTCGAGGCGGCACGGGCGCGAGGCTCGTGGTGCTGGCGCGGGCGGGGGCCACGGCGGCGGTGAGGGCGCGGATGGGCTCGCCGAGGGAGGAGGCAGCGGCGGGGGAGCGGGGCAGGAACTCGTACGAGGTGGAGTCGCTGATCGACCGGCTGAGCAACCTGCCGCCGCGGGGCTCCATCGCGCGCTGCCTCGAGACGGCGCGGCACCGGCTCACGCTGCAGGACTTCGCCGCGGTGTACCGCGAGTTCTCCCGCCGCGGCGACTGGCAGCGCTCGCTCCGCCTGTTCAAGTACATGCAGCGCCATTCGTGGTGCCGCCCCGACGAGCACATCCACGCCATCGTCATTGGCGTGCTCGGCCGCCAGGGCCCCGCCCTGCTCGACAAGTGCCTCGAGGTCTTCCACGACCTCCCCGCCGAGTGGCGCACCGCGCTCTCCTACACCTCCCTCATCGCTGCCTACGCGCGCAACGCGCTCCACGAGGACGCCCGCGCGCTGCTCGACCAGATGAAGGCCGCGGGGGTCGCGCCCACCGCCGCCACCTACAACACCGTGCTCGCCGCCTGCGCGCGCGCCACCGACCCGCCAGTCCCATTCGACATGCTTCTCGGCCTCTTCGCTGAGATGCGGCACGATGCGTCCCCCGCCGTGCTCCCCGACCTGACCACCTACAACACCCTCCTCGCCGCTGCGGCCGTGCGCTCCCTCCCCGACCAGTCCGAGATGCTGCTGCGCACCATGCTCGAGGCCGGAGTCTCGCCGGACACCACGTCTTACCGTCACATTGTGGATGCCTTTACCAGCGCCGGCAACCTCTCCCGCGTTGCTGAGCTGTTCGCCGAGATGGCGGCCACGGGGCACACACCAGACCCCTCCGCGTATCTCGGGCTCATGGAGGCCCACACACGGGTTGGCGCCACGGCTGAAGCTGTGGCTGTGCTGCGGCAGATGCAAGCTGATGGCTGTGCGCCCACGGCTGCGATGTACCGTGTCCTGCTCGATCTCTATGGGAGACAGGGGCGGTTCGATGGCGTGCGTGAGCTCTTCCGCGAGATGAGAACGGCTGTACCACCAGACACGGCCACGTACAACGTACTCTTACGTGTATTCGGGGATGGCGGCTTCTTCAAGGAGGTGGTGGAGCTCTTCCGCGATATGCTTTCCTCCGGGGTAGAGCCCGACATGGAGACCTGCGAAGGCGTCATGGCTGCGTGTGGTCGGGGTGGACTCCATGAGGATGCAAGAGAAGTTCTTGACTATATAACAAAAGAAGGAATGGTGCCTACTGCAAAGGCATACACTGGCCTAGTTGAAGCTCTCGGCCATGCAGCTTTGTATGAGGTCAGCCTACGAACGAAATACTGATGCCATTACTCTAAGATATCCCTTTTGTGATGAAATGTCTCATTGGTGCTCAATTTGGTATTCAGGAGGCCTATGTTGCATTCAACATGATGACTGAGATTGGTAGCTTACCAACTATAGAAACCTACAATTCTCTTGCAAATGCGTTTGCCAGGGGCGGGCTCTTCCAGGAGGCCATGGCCATCTTTTCTCGGATGACCAACAATGCTGGCATTCAGAAAAACAAGGATTCATTTGGTGCCCTCATCGAAGCATATTGCCAGGGTGCACAATTGGATGACGCGGTGAAGGCATACATGGAGATGCGCAAGTCTAGGTTTAATCCAGATGAACGCTCCCTTGAGGGGGTACTCAATGCCTACTGCATAGGGGGGGTTATAGATGAGAGCAAAGAGCAGTTTGAAGAACTTCGATCCAGCATGACTGTGCCTAGCATTATTGCTTATTGCATGATGCTGTCACTATATGCTAGGAATGACAGGTAATGGTCAAGGACACATATGTGCTTTTTCAGTCTGTCAAACTTTTGTTGCCCTCTTGAAGATTGCTCATTGCTCAAATACACACATTGAAGTAACTGTTATACCAATCATGTGTTACTATTTTTCTAATGAAACTAGCTGGCTGGACAATATGGAAAAAAAGATTTACAACTTTGGATCGTCAGTTGGATGTGCCAATCATCTTCTTTTGAGATGGCTAATCAAAGTTTAAAATAAAATTGGAACATAAATCACAAAGTTGACTATCAACCGACTGCGGATCGCCACTTAACAAGGTATATGTTACACTCTGATACCCCTTTTTATGCTCAGTAGAATTTTGATTGGATCAGAGTTTGTGAGATGCGGCACGAGTATGTATGCTATCAAGAATGAAGAAGATGAATCTCGTAGAGAGAACCATAATAACGACGTTGAAGCAACTATGATGAAAGAGAAAAGATTTGGTGAAACCGACCGCAAATTACTTAAGCACAACCTCGAAAGAGTATAAGGGATTGTTGCTCACTCACAATCTTCTCGAATTTTTTTATGACCATCGGATCTTTGCCCTATTTAGTGCTAAAGAATAACTTAGCCTCTAATCCTCTCGTGCGCCGATCCCCTATTTAGTGCTAAAGAATAACTTAGCCTCTAATCCTCTCGTGCACCCTCTACTGGTTATTTAGTGGGGAGGAGGTGGCTAGATCTAAGAATTATAGGGTTAGGTATCGTCTTCCACCTTGTCTCCTTCTGTGGTTGCAAGAGAGAAAGTTTAAAAGAGGAAATGGGTGCTGTGGCTGCATCTTGTAATCATTCATGAACTTGTTAACATCTTTCTTTACTGAGAATCAATCAAAGTTATATCTAAAAAAAAGATGTTGGAGTAGTCCGACATTGGTTGTGAAACCCTTACGATCCTCAATATGGTATCAGAGTCAAAACTTGGCTGACACAATTAAAAAATAATAATTGCAAACCACTTCTATTCCACGTCTTAGGCCTTAATGGGTCTAACGTGTGGAGGAGTGTTGAAGTATAAGTGAATTGTCTGTCTTTCCTCGTTAGTTTAAGCTTTTGGGTGAATTGGTTGTTGTATGTAACAAATGGTATTAGAGCTTGGTTCTAACATCTTTGGCCTAAGAGATATTAGTGTGTGAATGTCTGATGGACTGTGACTCTAAGGGACCGTCGGTGTACGGTAAAGGTGGGGGCGGTGAACGACTGAGGGACAACAATGTGTGAAAAGAGGATTGTTGGAATAGCCCCACATTACTTATGTAAAAGCAAGAGATCTACCTTAAAAGTGAGGGACTCCCCAACCTCACAAGTTAGCTTTTAGGGATGAGAAAATCCTTACGATCCAACATTATATGTGAGATTGGGAGCACCCATTGGTCTGCCGTGTGAATTCCATAAAATTTGACTGATCAGGAATTATACTCCTTTGTTGTCCCACTTAATATGATATGCCATATGCATGAAATACTGTACTAGGACATTTGTTGCTTGGATTCTTATAATCTTACTTTCATTTGCACTATGGTCCTTGATGGGTCAGCGCACAGGACAGAACTAAATGATTTGATACTAGTGTACTTGTGTATATTGGAACTTAGAAGTCACCAGAGATATTAGCTTGTTATGTGTCACTTACAAGATTGATTTGGACAAAAAAAATCAAAATTCTTCTCATGTGATAGGACTACATCATTAATTAATCGATTTGTGTTTTCAGGTGGGCTGATGCTTATGATCTGCTGGAAGAAATGAAAACAAATCGTGCTAGTAGTACACATCAAGTGATTGCTTCCATGATTAAAGGGGAGTACGATGATAGCTCCAACTGGCAAATGGTTGAATATGTCCTTGACAACAGTAACTTGGAAGGCTGTGACTATAGTTTACGATTCTTTAATGCTCTCCTTGATGTGCTTTGGTGGTTCGGCCAGAAGGCTCGAGCTGCAAGGGTTCTGGATCATGCAGTAAAATATGGGCTCTTCCCTGAATTATTTCGTGACACCAAGCTGGTCTGGTCTGTGGATGTACATAGGTAATGTTATCTATCATTTGCACAACTGATCCAGTTCTCTATTTGTCAGCCTGTTCTTAAAGTTGTTTGCATTTCAGGATGTCTGTAGGTGGAGCTCTGATGGCTGTGTCAGTATGGCTCAATAAACTTTATGACAGACTAACAGGAGATGAGGATCTTCCCCAGTTGGCTTCTGTTGTTATATTGTAAGCTTTCAGCCTAAGACTTATGTTCCTATCCTACTACCGTGTTCTGTTGTTATATTATGGTATCTTCTTGAATTGATCTGGAATTGGTTTATTTTAAATTTTAAGTTGATATATTCACAAAAAGAAGTTGATTATAAGCTTCTTCAATAGTGTGTTAGTTGAAGTTAAAGAGAGGGCAGTAGAAGGAATAATTGCAGCATACTGCAAGGACAAAATTGAAGCGTAAATATATTTCCACAGAACAAAAGCACTTCCTAGTATTTTTTTATGTTCTTCTACTAGACCATTATGCCCTTGATTAAAATTTGTATTTTAGCTTGCATAAAATAATTTATTTTATAGCTACTTAATTTTTTTCCTTTTATTCTGCAATGGCTGACACGTGCTTTGATTACCAGGAGGGGAGAAATGGAGAAAAGCACGATTACAAGAGGACTGCCAACTGCAAAAGTTGTGTACTCCTTCCTAAATGATACACTATCATCATCCTTCCATTATCCAAAATGGAATAAGGGGCGAATCATATGCCTGAAGTCCCAGTTGAAAAAGCTGCGATCAGCCATAGATTCCTCGAATGGAGCTACCATCCCTGGTTTTGTCCCCATGACGGATTCCCATTTGCCATCGCCCGGCTCGAAAATATATACTAGGGAGTCGCAAGTTGATAATGGCCATTTGACTGATGAAACATTAGTAGAAGAAAAGGAGTCAGAACTCCTAGCATTGTGAGTTTTCAGGATTGCAGATGTGATGTTATCTGGCTGAACAAGGCAAGATGAGATGCAGAACAGCGGTTTTGGAGTTTGGGCATTCAGATCTTCATGTTGTTGGGACGGCATGGCCATATCATGCCTTTGCAGTGCGTCGCTTGGTTTCAATTCTACGCGGTGGATGTTACTGTGAATCCTCGCATCTTGCCCAAAATCGCTGCTCGTACAGGAGCCCATGATACCCTCGCTTCACACTAACTTCGACATTTGACAGACAATGCTGGACTTCCATTTGCATTTCAGGATTTAGTTTTGCTCTTTGTAGAGAGCATCAGATTATGCATGCTGTTGTTACTTGCTCACTTACTCTATATGCATCTCGTGCCTGATATGACATGAACCTTGTTTGGATTCACTTGGTGCAACCCTGTAGAACATCGTAGCCTCGTCATCCTGATGAGCAGTGGCGGAGCGACGTTAAACGCTGTGGGGTCGTGACCCTGAAGGTTTTTTTTTTTTTTTTTTTTTGCAAATCCATCTAATACAAGTGAAACTTCATACAAAAACTAAGAAAACAATGAAAATTTTATAAAAATTCACCCTATAGGTATATAAAATCATATATATAACTCCGAAGTGTTGTAATTGTGACTCAAAAATATCAGCTGTTGATACGTTCTGACGGAGATAATGTCATGAGTTTTGTATCATTGTATGATTCATGTTGCATGTACGATTATGTTTTTTTTTAAAAAAAACGCATGTACGATGATTCTGGTGTTTAAACTTCCTGTAGTATACGTGTAGAAGCAGTTTGCAAATTCAGACGAGGAAGATCTGGTGTTAGTAGCTTTTCATCGTAATTAAATTTAAAAATAAAAAAGCTATATCATGACGGCCGATGAAATGGAATTTTCACCTAACGCAGTCACTGCCGTGTGGGCCATCTCTGGCGATTCCCTACTAAAACCAAGCTGTCACCTATCGTGCCGTCTACCGCGCACAGCACTCGAAACAGAGCTTACTACCTACCAGAGGCCGGAAGCGACGGCGCCGCCCGAGATGGAAACGGAGGCGGCGGCGTCGGCAGCGGCGAGGCAGGCGAAGGAGTCGCTGGAGCTGGCGTTTCAGATGTCCCAGATCCTGGACACCGGCCTCGACCG
Source organism: Dendrocalamus latiflorus (assembly GCA_017311315.1). Classification (NCBI taxonomy): domain Eukaryota; kingdom Viridiplantae; phylum Streptophyta; class Magnoliopsida; order Poales; family Poaceae; genus Dendrocalamus; species Dendrocalamus latiflorus. The sequence goes on from CM029611.1 coordinate 1,912,442, forward strand.
CCACACCCTGTCGCTGCTCATGGCGCTCTGCGACCGCGGCGCCAACCCCGAGGCCCTCGCCGCCCTCGTCCGCGAGCTCTCCTCCGCCGCTCCTCCAACCCCCGCCCCCTCGCCCGTGTCCAACGCCGCCGCGGCGCCGACCCCGACAGCCGCTTCGCTGTTCCCCTCCGGCCTTCGCCAACCCTAGGGTTTGTGTCCCCTTCTTCCCCCGATGAGATCACGTGTCACTTGATCTCATAATATGCGCTTGGGTTTCGTGAATGTAGGATCTAGCATTTCGTTCTGTTCAGTAATTTTGCTTGGGCGGTTGTTGCCCTCAAGAAGGATAATGCAGGGAGTTTTTGCCAAACTCCTACATTCTAGTACAGCATTTGGTTAATTGAAAATATACATATAGGTATGACATCAATACATAATTACAGAAATGAATTGACTGTAAAGTGTAACACTCAAAATTACAATCTCTTTATTTGGGCCACCTATTGGATAATTTTGAATTCGAAATTTTTACTGACAGAAAATAGTGTCATGAACTGTCTCGTTTCTTTTTTCTATCATTGAGGATAATATGTGATTGTCATCTCAATGTTCCTTGTGCTAGAGGCATCCCGTTTAACTAATCCTTCTATATCAGTGATTTGGTTGTGGTGTAGACATGTAGGTCGACTGCGCTTCTGAGCTCACCCTTCATTATGTTATCTTTGTCGCTTAGGGGTAAGCAAGTTCATGCCGTAGTAAACTGCCCTATTGACCATTAAGTTAGTTCATTGTCCTTGAATAAGAGATTAGATACAAAGGTTAATAGGTGATGCTTGAGAACAATTGGTTCATCAGCTTTGATGTTGTTATATTTTATGTCTTTGACCAAAAGAAGCGTTACAAAGGCAGCCTACGCTCCCCACTAGTGATGTATGTTAGTTGGCTTCCCCCATGTACCATTTCGTTTTTCCTGATGCTGGATAAGCCTAATAATCATTTTTCGTCAAGTAATAGCGTTGTATTCAAGTAACTTGTATTTTAAATTTCTGTTAAATTCTAACTGTTAAGACTTGATATTGACACTGCTCAGGGTGAAAAGAAGCCTTATAACCATGATGCTACCAAACTAATAGCCCCAATACTGACTTCAGTGAAGTTACAAATGGTTCATACAATTCACTTCTGACCAAATTTACCGCATTGTTTCAAATTTCAGATGATGTGTAATCACTAGAAGTGGCACCTATTGATTTTACAATCATTTCAACATAACTTTACAACTCATATTGCTTTGGTTTCATTTATCTAATGTATAATCTTTCGGGGGGTGAAATCCAAGTACTGTTAGCAGCATTTATCTAGTGTTTTTTTTATTTTACTGGATGACATTGCAGACCTTTTTCTCTAGATGGTGTTGGTGTATCTTAACTTTGTGCTTAAGCAGGTATTGAAGACTGGATGCAACTGATGTTCTCGATTTGAAGTCAGAACAAATTCGATATTGGAATTGCCAGAAGAAAAGGAGTAGCCATCTTAGGAGATGTAAATCCTTTCTTTAGAATGCCCTTGTGATGCTGTGGTGGTTGTTTCCACAAGAAAGCCGTGGTTCATCTGGTTTATGGGATTGACGTGTGCTTTGCTTGAGTTATGCAAGTCAAGAGTAGTAGTAATCATGAGGGGCATTGTCTTTTCATTTATCATTGTCTTATTTCCATCAGTTGTATACTTGTATCAGTTGGGCATCTGGTCTTCTGTTGATTATCCTCTTTGACCACACAGTCCATTGCTTCGTCATATGCTTACCCAATAAGGAACGTGTCATAGCCATTAATCGAACTCTCATTATCAGATAACAATCAAAAGGTACGAGAAGACATCTCTGCGCCACTACCCGGCTCAAAGTGCATTGTGCCGTTTTACTGCCGCCCTTCTCCGGGGCCTGTGGTCTTCAACATGTTGAAGTCTCTTCTGACAAAATTATCAATTCTGACTAGCCATGCATAGGTGAGCAAACCTGATAAACCCATGTTAATTCTATATTGCTTGATTGATGCCTGCAACTGCAAGTTTTGTTTAACCTGATCGAGTCAGGATAAGTGGCTAAACCAAAACAAAACTTTTTTTTTCTGTAAACCAACAATAATAATAAGCGAATCGAACAATCACAAAAAAAGGCCGGCCCGCCAGACTGGGTCGTCCTTTTTTGTTCTAACCTTGTGGGCCGATTCACTCCGCACTTTCAGGTCATGTTCTAAGTAAAAATAAAACATTTCTAAGGAAAGGAAACATACGATGGTGGCCCAGGACGGCCCGTGTAGCCTCCCTACCAGGCCGTAGTCGACGGCGGCGGCATGCTAAATGCCGCATCTCCGACCAACCATCACCGCATCGCACTGAAGGTCCGTCCGGCGCAGAGTTTGGTCGCGAGCGACCAGCGACGCGAGCCCAGGTGAAGCGGCGATCGGAGATGTCGCAGAAGAGGCAGCCGGAGGAGAACGAGGGCCCGCGGAGCGGCGGCGGCCCGGCCGAGTCGGGCGGGAGCTCCTCCCCGACCCACCTCCGTGGGGAGCCCAAGCGCCAGAGGGTCCCCGCCCTCCGCGAGTATGCCTCCCCCCTCCCCTCTCTCATGCTCTCGATAGGAATCCCTCGCTGATTCGTTGATTGTGGTGGCTTGGCTTTTTCTCAGGGTGATCACGGAGGTGATGCGGAAGAGCAGCATCGAGAAGTTCCTCCTGGCGATTGAGCCCCTCATCCGAAGAGTGGTGAGGCAGCCTATGATGTGCCCCTGTTCCCCCCCCCCCCCCCCCCCCATTTCTCGATCCCTTATCACGAAAAAATCATAGGGTGTGATCATTTGATATGATATGCCCCCGTTTAATTTGTATCCCCCTTCATTCCATTGGGATTAGGGTTGTGCTTGTTAGTAGCATGGTTTCCAAATTAACCGTAGGTTATATTGATGATAAATAGCACCGTCAAAGATCCCTTCTGTATCCGCCGCAGCTGCATTTTTGTTAGATCGGTTTTGAGTGTATAGGAATTAGGAAGTCCACAAACCTATAAATTTTGACTGTGAGGTTATGACTCTGTAGATTTTAATTTAGGCAAAGTGAGTTCTTGTTGAATAGGTCCCAATTACACTTTTGAGAAGCCAGACTTTTTTCTGTATCGGATTAGTTGTTGTGTCAGTTTGTTCTAATGGCTGTATTCGAAATCATTCCAACCCTCGGAGACAAATCACTCATCCCCTATCTCCGTTTGGTGTTCATTTATTCCTATTCAGGAGATAATGTTTTCATTTAAAGCTGTTGTGTGCATCCTAAAGTTTACCCTAGACAGGGGTGTCTTCAACCATGTGTTCTTAGCTATCCAGATGTGACCTTGATTTTTAATCCAATTCTAATTTCTAGGTGAAAGAAGAAATTGAGTCCGCGTTTGCAAATCATGTTAGTATGATGACAAGGTATGGCATTGTAGCACTATTTTGACAACCAACATGATAAATACTGGTCACTGTATAGGTTCTTAAACAGTTTACTCTAACAACTTGATTTCTTATTTGTCATTAGAAGTTTCACAGACGTTGTGCCATCTACATCGAAAAATTTGCAGCTGCAGTTCACGACTAAGCTTTCTCTTCCAATTTTCACTGGCTCCAAGATTGAAGGAGAGGGCTCCTTAACTATAACTATTGCTCTAGTTGACACTTTGACCAGAGAAGTTGTAGCATCAGGCCAGGAGGAGTCCCTAATGAAGGTTGAAATAGTAGTTCTAGAGGGGGATTTTGAAGGTGGAGAAGGCGATGACTGGACAGCTCAGGAGTTTAACAATAACATTGTTAGAGAAAGAGAAGGTAAACGGCCCTTGCTTTCTGGAGACGTGTTTGTTGACCTTATTAAAGGCATTGGTACAGTGGGGGGACTATCATTTACAGATAACTCCAGCTGGACACGCAGCCGAAAGTTTAAGCTAGGTGCAAGAACTGAGGATGGCTGTTTTAATGGCATAAGAGTACGGGAAGCAAAAACTGAATCATTTGTGGTAAAGGATCATCGTGGAGAATGTGAGTTTATGCATTGGATTTCAATCATCCTGTTACTTTCTTGCTCTCCTGCCTCCTGCACTTGTGCTAGCTTTTCTCCCAATTTGAGATTGTCCATTAATTTGACAATTGCACATACAAATATAAAGATGTGAATTGCTTATTGCATTCTAGATTTAGTAGAGATCAATATTTATGACAATTATTGAATAAATCGTATCAGTATGTTTTCTTAACGGAAGGATTTTGGCCAACCTATTTATTGCTATTATTAAATGATTTGCCTGTGTCTGTATGCTATTTCTTCATTGTCTTAAATGCTACCAAGATCACTAAATTTCAAGTCCTCATTTGGCATGTTTTCTTCCTCTCTTCCAGTGTACAAGAAGCATCATCCACCAGTTCTTGAAGATGAAGTTTGGCGCTTGGAGAAGATTGGCAAGGAGGGAGCTTTTCACAAGCGTTTGAATAGGGATAAGATTGTCACTGTCAAAGATTTTCTCACCTTACTACATCTTGATGCGCCTACACTTCGAAAGGTACTATGCTGATCATTTTCTGTACTTCTGCATTCATTCCGAAGGTTACTGAATCTGTGTTTGTAGTTTGTATTCTTTCCAGAGTTTACATAATTTGTCTATTGTTGTTGTTCATTCTGTCCAGAACATACATATATGTTAAAATCAAATGTGATTTTCAGCATTATTTTGTGATGTTGGTAAATGAGAAATATGAAACCATGAAACTACATATACATAGAAATTCCTCACTTTGAATGAATCAACTGTTTTTTTTTCCTGTGGCGAACATGGTTATGTCAATCTGAGCTCCAGGATTTTTCCTATGCAAAACAGATTGCACATTTCTACATTGTTATATGTATTCTGCATTGTGTAAATGAGGTGTGGCATGTTGTTACAGATAGTGGCGGGTCAGTAAAGCTGTGGATATTCTGACCCACTCTTATGTTCAAATTATGCAGATATTGGGCAGTGGCATGTCAACAAAGATGTGGGAGGTCACTGTCGAGCATGCAAAAGCCTGTATTCTCACTGACAAGGTGCATTTTTACTATCCAGACAACCTAAGCAAAACTGCTATTGTGTTCAATGTTGTTGGAGAAGCGAGAGGGTTAATATCTGAGAAGTTTGTTTCTGTTGATGATCTTACGGAAAAGGAGAAGGTATTCACATATCTTCACTTTCTACGTTCCCTAGAACAAATTCATCTGTATTCTCCCCCTACCAGTTGCAACCTGGACCATCTTTTTAATGCAATGTTTGTTCTTTTTAGGCTGAAGCACATGCAGCTGTGAAGCAAGCATATGAAAATTGGAAGAATGTCTTGACCTGTGACAATGAAACATTTTTGGAGAATCCCTCTCAGCTCTTCAATATGAGATCATCTTTGCATGAAAATGAATATAACCAGTTTCCTACACAAGTTGCTACTGATGATTTTGGTTTAAGCCACTCGGACATACCATCAGCTGACATTTTCTCTATTGAACCCTCGAGTGCCTTAGATCTTTGTGCACTGGAAACTGCAGAGAGCAATGAAAATGGATTTCAGACAGAGCTGACTCCACTTGGTGGCCATGGACCGCCTCAAGAATCACAGGCATTGGGCAAGTTCTCCAATTCTTTGGTTTATGAGGAGGGCACCAGTCATCCCTCATCCAGTGAAGACTATTATCGCTGCGCAGATCCTACGGCATCCTTTGACACACAAGATCTTGGAGCTGCATTGAAAGGCTTCATCGCAACGTTATCAAAGCCCAGGGCGTATAGAGGATGGAGGACATTGTCTTATGTTTTAGGATGGATATTCTACACGAAGAAGATTGTCGCTCTAAAGAGAAAGAAACCCGGGAAATGATGGTTTTCATTTGCATGTGTTTATCCCTGTTGTGGTTGTTTAGTTTAAAATTGGAAATATATAAGTGGAGAAAAGGAAAGCATGTACATATGAGTGGTGGTCATCTTCTGATCTTTTTGGGCACAGTTGGCATGCTCTGCTGGTTGCCTCAGCTGCATACGAGTATTTTATCAGCAAGAGTTTTCGTATGTGCCTGTAAATAATTAGATGAAATTTTGTACAGGGTGAAAGATATGCATAATCCGTAAATACTGATGATGCTTTGGCCATGTTCGGCGGTTATTTTGAGGGCTGCCATTAATGTATTCTTTATATGGTCAAGTTGTTATATACAAGTAACAACATTGTTGTCCTATGACGTGCATTCACATTTTCATTTAACAAATGTACTGTTTTGCCCGCTACTGTATAAGCAATAGGAAAAAGACCATATAACACGCTGGTCTTTGCTTAAAAGTCCGTTCAGCATCCTAAACTATGAAACAGTATATTTGATCTTTCGAATTTTACAATCCAGTTTAAATAATACTCTGTTTTGTATGGTGGTATTGCTCATATGGCATAAGAAGTGAGTGATTTTACCATGTAGGATGTCATGTTGATCAAATTTAAGTGAATGACGGATGAGACTCACATGACCTTCTCAAAAAAAAACTCGACCTGCGGGGGGTAAGACAGCCCCCGGGCATTTCATTAAGAAGAAGATCTTCTCACGCAGATCGAGAAAATCTCCGAACCCTTGCCCCACCCTGACACAGCGGCATTAGCCCATGTGAGAACAATCAGGGTGATCCCTAGACCAACGACCTGGCGCGACCAACGACCTGGGCGAGCCTTAGACCTGTGCTTTGGCTTATGGGGCAAGCGAGGGGATTTTTTTTCCCTCAGCCTGAAATTCGCTCCCACTGGGAGTCAAACCCAGGACCTGAGGGGTGCTACTAGAGCGCTCTAACCACTACGCTAGAGGTCCGTTCGCACTCACATGACCTTCTCTTCCATTCGAAATAGAGGGGGAGTGAACTACAGAGGGTGGTAGCCATGTAAACATGGTTGAGAGCTTGATGGGGGACAAGCTCTTATGAGCTCTACATGTCACTGACCTAACTTACTCGGCGTGTCATACTGCGTGATAATATCGCTCATTTATAGTGCCACGTGAGTAATATCACAACGTGAAACTGGGCTAAGGTGTTATTTAAACATGATTGTAAAGTTTAGGGATCAAATATTTTGTTTTATATTATAGGATGCTGGATGGATTTTTAAATAAAATTTAGGATTTTATGTAGACTTATTTCTAAGGAATACTCCGGTCTGCGCTTGTTAGCTGCCTGAGTTTTGCCGAAGGAAATAGTCTTAAGAGAAGATATCAGACCTGTATGCAAAAACGCAAAGTTTATACTACCCAACTGCATTTTCATCTAATTCTAGCACCAAAAAAGAAAATGAAATGTCATATATGTTGGCGTAGAAGTTGATTAGAGAGACGGTAGGGAAAGTATTAAAGTATGCATAACCTTGACGCGTGCACTCGATCACCATCATTAGCAAAAGAAAGAGCGGAAAAACTAGAAAAATACAGCGGTTTGGTGTCTGCAGGTGGCAACGTCTTTAATATTATTCTCTCTCTGCTGAGTACCTGGCAAAACCCTGCACTCCACCTTGCATCATACCGTGCGATTCTTTCGCCGAATCATCATAAATCCTGAGCAACTAACCAGCATCATGTCCATAACCTCGTTTGCTTAAACTTTGTAAATTATATATCGGCCCGTCGGTCGGTTGATTCCTTGCGGCCGAGATCCACCTTACAGGAATTGAATAAAGCAGAGGGAAGGAAACAAGGGGATGTTCCCTAGATCCTTTCCTTGCGTCTTTCGCCTCAAGTTCCTTTACTTAATCTACCCATGTGGGGGATCAATATAATTCAATGGGGTCCCTAGTATCAAGTTGAGGCCTCCGTGTGGATCCGCACTAACTCTTAACCATCCTTTCTTTACCCAAAAGACTTTCAAATATCTTTTTAATCAGTAATCCTCCTTCGACAGCCTGATTGCAAGGCACGAGTATTTCGGACGAATTTTACAGGAAATCGGTTCAATTCGGTCGGGAGCTCACCTCACCTTCACATCACATCGCCTCCCTGGCGAATGCAGCTTCCCTGTCTCTTTCCTTGTGTTCTCTTACACGTGGCAGCAGTCTATTCGCTAGGAGTCTAGAAGAGTGAGTGCTAGTGCAGAGTAGAACGAATAGGATGCTGACACGTGTGAGGAAATAGGGACTGAAACAGGGAAAGGAAACAGGAAAGCTGTATTCCTCCCTAGCTGCCCTGTAGTTGAGGGAAAGTGAGCAGAGGCGCCACCTCAAAGACGAGGGAATGATAGTGTTTGAAAAAACGAGATCACCGTGCGGCCCGCAACAAACGGCCGTGCGGCCCGTGCATCCTCCGTCCCAAACGGACACGCCAAACGATTTCGAAACGTAAACGGCAAAGGGAGCATGAAATCATGGCCTCCTCTTTTAGCTGTGTTTTTTTTCTCAGACGACACGGAAAACACCGACACAATCATTTAAATTTAAAAAAACTGTTTAAAAAAGATTTAAGAAAGTAATTATTAGTTTTCGAAGAAACCTAAATAAAAAATCATGAAAAACCGAAAAAAAAAGCTGGGCCATGCAGGGACGAGCAGTGAAGAAAGAACACGACAACAACACGGCGGAGCGAGTAATAAAGGCGACGGTGAGGAGTCGTCGGTGACTCGGCCAGAGAGAGAGAGAGAGAGAGAGAGAGAGAGATCTACTATTTTACTGCTGCCGTTTGAGTCATCGCAGAGTCAGTGCGACAGTGCGAGCGACCTTTGTGTGTTGCGTGCGGCTGTCTGCGCCTGCCCACTCCCAGTGATCGCTACAAAATCGCGCATCTCGAGACCACTCGGCTCCGGCTCAGGAATTTTGGACGCTTTTGGCACTGTTGCTACTCGAAATTCCGAAAATAGCCTCTTCGGAAACGAAATTCCAACTCTAGCCCCCACCTGACCGCACCATTTAACCGCGTCGCGACACGTGTCCAATGGTGCGGCCGGAGAGCGCACCACACCTGAGTGGTGCGGTCCCCAACCGCACCACTCACTCTGATGTGACCATGTGGTGCGGTCGGGGAGCGCACCACTCCGGTGTGGTGCGGTCCCCGACCGCACCATTGACACGTGTCACACTCCCGTTAAGTGGTGCGGTCAACAGGGTGCTAGAATTGGAATTTTGTTCTCCTCGACGTCATTTTTAGTATTTTCGGATAGCAACAGTGTCAAAAACGTCCAAAATTCCCGGCTCAGCTGCTGCTCACCTCAAGTGCTCACTTCGCTTCGCTTGCACTGCACACACCTGCGGCTCGCTCACACAGGGGCTCTTCCACTTCCACTCCTGCTGCTGCGATGGCTGCGCCGGCGCCGAAGCAGGAGGAGCTGCAGCCGCACGCCGTCAGGGACCAGCTGCCGGCCGTCTACTACTGCCTCAACAGCCCTCCCCCGTGGCGTGAGTTACCACCGGCATTGCCCCCATCCCCTCCCCTCCCCTCCTGCGCCGCCGCCTTCTTGGCTGCCGTTGCGTTTTCCTCGGATGTCTGTTTGGATCTCCCCAACTGAATCTCGTTCGTCTGCGTTTTGTTGTGTGCTTGCGCTCGCAATGCAGCCGAGGCCATCCTTCTCGGGTTCCAGCACTACCTCGTCATGCTCGGCACCACCGTCATCATCCCCACCGCCCTCGTCCCCCAGATGGGCGGCGGCAATGTACGTGCCCACCCACCTCTGTGTCTCTCTCTCAATCTTTCTGTGTGTGTTGCCGCTGCTATAAATATATCTTGCTTCTTTCCTTGCCTGAATCAAGGAGGAGAAGGCGCGGGTGATCCAGACGCTGCTGTTCGTCGCCGGGATCAACACGCTGCTGCAGAGCTTCCTCGGCACGCGCCTGCCCGCCGTCATCGGGGGCTCCTACACCTTCGTCGCGCCCACCATCTCCATCATCCTCGCCGGCCGCTACAACGGCATTGCCGATCCCCACGAGGTCGCCTTCTCCTTTACCAGTTTCAACGCGCCTGCTGTACCAGGTTAATAACAATGCAGTGGTGGCTGCAGAAATTCGTGCGCATCATGCGGGGAACGCAGGGCGCACTTATAGTGGCCTCCACGCTCCAAATCATTCTTGGCTTCAGTGGGCTCTGGCGCATTGTTGTCAGGTACATATGTCTTCTCCTCAGCCTTCAGGTCCCAAGTGTTTGTGTTCATCAGTGTACCTTCCCTGACCCCAATTTGTGCTAACTCCTGTTTCTTGTAATGTTGTAGGCTGCTGAGCCCACTCTCTGCGGCACCCCTGGTCGCGCTTGTCGGATTTGGGCTCTATGAACTTGGATTCCCAGGTGTAAGTATCTGTACATATTATGTCTGACTGTATTTTACAACAGTGGGATAACAGCATGAATTTGCTATGCAGGTTGCCAAATGCGTAGAGATCGGTCTTCCACAGATCATACTGCTGGTGATCCTTTCTCAGGTATACGCATCAGGATGACTGTTGTGTGGTTTCTGTCAGTACCTAAAGCCTTATAAATATTATGCAATTTTGTTTGCAGTACATTCCTAATCTGGTGCCATTATTTGGGACTGCCTTTGAGCGGTTTGCTGTCATAATGTCTGTCGCCGTTGTGTGGCTTTACGCGTTCTTCCTGACTGTTGGTGGGGCATATAAGAATGCTGCTCCAAAAACCCAATTCCACTGCCGTACCGATCGATCTGGGCTTGTTGGGGGTGCTCCCTGGTAATATCACGCATCTGTTTTCATATCATTCCCCACAGTGAAGAACATTATATATTTTGCATTCATATTATGGATATTACATTTGCAATTTACACTAGTTTAGCTACTCAATAGATCATTGCTCTACAATTTGCAGGATAAGTGTACCTTACCCATTCCAATGGGGAGCACCAACGTTTGATGCTGGTGAAGCTTTTGCCATGATGGCAGCTTCTTTCGTTGCTCTTGTGGAGGTATTCTGAATAAATCCACGATTAAATATTTAGAGAGATATGCAGCATTTCTATGTTAGATGGCATCGGATATTGACCAACTAAATATTCCCTACTGTGTAATGCAGTCTACTGGTGCATTCATTGCAGTCTCACGGTATGCCAGTGCAACGCCATGCCCTCCTTCTGTTATGAGTCGCGGCATTGGTTGGCAGGTATCACCTAAACTCCTTCGATTGCTGTTAGTGGTTTCTGAAGATTGAAATCACATGTAAGCATATTACCTAATTAATTTGTTTGTTTGCTTACCTAGGGGGTTGGTATTTTGTTGGATGGCTTATTTGGAACAGCTAACGGAACCTCTGTATCTGTGTAAGTAGATTCTAGCTGATTGTCGCCTCTAGTGTTTATAGTGTGATCTGAATGTCATTTGATGTTGGTCTGAGATATTTCACACTGTTCTGGAACAGTGAAAATGCTGGGTTGCTAGGTTTGACACGTGTCGGTAGCAGACGTGTAGTGCAGATTTCTGCTGGATTTATGATATTCTTCTCTATTCTTGGTAAGCCTCACGCTTTAATGTAATCATATATTCAACTGGTGGCCATCATACTCTTATGTTAAGTAACTGAATATACTCTTAAGTAACTGCATATCTTTGAAGTTTGGAAGATGCACAAAAGGTTGACACTAAGACATATTTTACTAAAGTTAAACTAAGTCATGCTACCACATAAAAATATACTAATAAAATGTTCTCTCATATTTCCATCATTTCTGGAATTATTTAAGAATGTTACCTGGACAAATAGAATTAAAGAATTCATATTGTGCTCCTGCACTTCTGACAATAACCATGAACTGTGTCTGATGGTAGTGTTTTTGTGCTGTGTTTGTAGGGAAATTTGGAGCCGTTTTTGCATCAATTCCAGGCCCAATAATTGCAGCTATATATTGTCTTCTCTTTGCATATGTTGGTATGTATTACAAAGTAAATTTTAAACAATGCATTTAGCTTTTCTCTGATATAGTTGGAACTTGGAACTATAATAAAAACAATACATTGCTTCTGTGCAAACAGGTGTGGCAGGGATTGGGTTCCTTCAGTTTTGCAACCTCAATAGCTTCCGAACAAAGTTCATCCTGGGATTTTCCGTGTTTATGGGTTTGTCGGTTCCACAGTATTTCAATGAGTACACTTCTGTTGCAGGCTATGGTCCAGTGCACACGCGAGCAAGATGGGTAAGTTCCAGTTCACCATCTGACTACTATCTTGCATACTTGCACAGTGAAGTTTGATACTTGATCATCATAGTTCATAGGTATCGTTGTGCAGTAATATGGTGCAATACTGGATACTTGGGCAATAGTATATGACTAGTGTATGATACCCAAGCATCTTGATATGTTCCACATTATGATCTTGGTGATGATACTCAATCTACAATTATTATAATGGTGCCGTGGTCAGTGGTGTGGTACCCTAGTAGGAATTAGGAAGTTGTTTAACTTTGAAGCAGGTGTCTGTACCTAAATAACTACTGGTAATTTTAGTGCTTTCATATGCTGAAGAGCTACCAACTGATGATCTCATTTGCTCATGTCCAGTTCAATGACATGATCAACGTGGCATTCTCATCGAAAGCATTTGTCGGAGGCGCTGTAGCTTATCTCTTGGACAACACGCTGCACAGACACGACGGCACCATCAGGAAGGACCGGGGGCACCATTTCTGGGACAGATTCAGGTCGTTCAAGACAGACCCACGCAGCGAGGAGTTCTACTCCCTGCCTTTCAACCTCAACAAGTTCTTCCCGTCATTTTGATTGTGCGACACAAGCTGTTTGTAACAAAAAAAGGGGGAAATGTTGTACGATTAGTTCTTGCCTCTTGGGGAAGTAATTCTGGCAATGCCACATTGTTGTTTCTCCTACTGTTTTTTGTACTTGTGAGCTCTGAATCCTGCAGAGCTCAGTGTAAACTGTTCTGAGAGGAGAAATGGCTCGATACTTTTTTTATGTATATTGGGTTGGGTTATCAGCTAAATCAATAAAGTAGGAAAAAAATGCCTAGCTTGTTCCTGGTCAATCGTTCAGTTGTGATTTCACTGTCCTGCTGAACCTCTCACGCTGTTTGGAGTGCTTATTTTACACTGAGCTCTACGGGTTTCAGAGCATTGCAACATTCTGAGTTATGACTACGAGTTACGTTATGGAGAACAAGAGGCACAACGTATTCTAAGTTGCTTTCACTGACATTCGAAGATCACAGGATGCCTGCAAGGCAGACTGGGGAAAAAAATCTACAGTGGATCACTTGTTCTTGGCGCCTTCTCTTCTTTTTTTCATTCCTCCCTGTGCCGACATGAATCGAGTCCGAAATTTCGCACGATGCTGCGCCAATAGGCAAAGAAGGCGCGGTGTGAACTCACATGGCACGCACGGCCATACGCAATGACTCTGTGATTTTCCAGAGCTTGTACTGCTGTAATGTTGCCACCTAAGCACTCTATCAGATCAAGGTGCCGCTCAGTTGGACTGAAATATGTTGGTTTATAACTGAAATTGTACTGTAGCTGACGGTGATTTATTTGACGTAATTAAATTTTAAAAAAATTTAAAAATAGAACAAATAAGCTAGCTCATCACGAGTAATACAAACGAATAAGAGAAAAAAGAACCAGCAAAAAAACTCGAAAAAGTAAAAAAAAAGACAATTTATAAATAGTAAAAAATAAATCAGAAACTAGAAACTTAAACCGAAATGAGCGGAGTGCAAGGCTACTAGAAAAGCCAGACCATTTCACTTCAAAATCGAAAAAAAAGGAGTCGCGATCTGATCTGCGCGGAGTGGCACACACGACCTCGTACATACCAACTACTCTCACATGCATGCTAACAGGGGAAATTTTATTTTTTCTAACGGTTACGTTTGGTCTTTTGCTTAGTCTAGCAGTATATCACCGTGTCTCTTTAGAAAAGGATTTAATTTTCACCAATTATAGATTGGGTGGATTATTTATATGATTTTTCTATTTTAATTATTGAAAATTTTGAATCCATAACTTATAAATTGTGAGCATTAAAATGACTATACTAGTTAATTGTCTCTCGCCTTAAAATCAGCAGCCGACGTTAAACATGGTGTTACACGAGAACATTTTTTTATTTCTTTCGTATCACGAATAAAAAAACGCTAACCTCAAGAGATCTGATCCAACCGAAACATAAAATTCTAAACAATTTTAAAGCTCACGAAACAACAACATTAAATTCAAATTCTCTGATGGCCCCCTAAATTATTCCTTTTTTAACTTATTACTTAATTTTAGCCTCCCCAATAACATCTAGCTAATTAATCAATTAATTCCCCTTCCTTCCGCGCTGGCGGTATACACCCACTCCGCTCGTTGTGTTTTGGTTTCCTCTTGTCTCATCGTCGCCACCGCCACCAGTCCACCTCCATTTACTTCCTCCCTTCCGTCTCCAAGAATTTCACGAATCAATCAAATCCAAATTCTTCTAAGCAATCAAATCCAGTTGTGCTTAGAAGCGAGCAATTTGGTCATTTTGTAAGGTAAATTAGCATTACAAAAATAGAAAATGGTTTGAAAATGCAAAGAAAGCAAATGATCAAATGAAAATTCAAAAATAGGGCAAATAATTAATTCATATCAACTGTGGGGCAAATGAGCTGTTTATAAAGAAAGGTAGGGCAAATCATCAAATTTCTTTATGTTTTATGCGTCTCATTATCTCAATAACAATTTAAAGCATGTATTAGTTTGCTGGTTATCTTTTTACCGTTTCATGTCTTGTATCCAAGTTCACTACAGTTTTATAATCTCAATGGAAAAAAATGTTCAGAAACTGGCGTGGCAAATATGGTTCTGCAGGAAGTTTTATTTTCACTGTCACTGGAACAGTGCTGATGCATTTACAAAGCATCTGAGCACTGTAGTTATCATCATGTGATTATGATGTAGTAATTGAAATGAGCAACTTGCAGTGGACAAGTGTATGTTCAATTCAACCTGATTGATGAAAACGAGCAACTTGCAGTGGACAAGTGTATGTTCAATTCAACCTGGTTGATGAAAATGAGCAACTTGCAATGAACAAGCGACTGGCTTGTTATCATTTCGTGGAGATGTCCATGTCTTGAACATGGCCTGTTAATGTAGACGAGTTCTTTGATTGGTTTTATTACATTTAAGGGAGAACATCTGAAGTTTGGGATCTGTTTGGTTGTATCATGTTGTCGTTCTAGTGTAGTAATTGACCTTCATGATCTAGTTTCGTTACACTGACGTTTTCTGTGATAATTGATATACCTTTTGCTTATTTTTCTGTTACCAGGTTTATGTCTTTTCGCCATTTTTATTTTGGCGAGTGAATCACCAGGTTAAATTTCTGTAAGATTCACAAAGAAGCAGACATTTGAAAATATCCAGAGGTGGCTTCGTGAACTCCATGACCATGCCTACTCCAACATTGTCATTATGAATTTATGATGGTGGTAACAAATCTGACCTTAACCACCTGAGGTCAGTTCCAGAGGAAGATGGTCAGGCATTAGCAGAGAAGGAAGGGTTATCCTTCCTCGAGACATGAGCAATGGAAGCCTTGAATGTTGAGAAGGCATTTCAGACTATCCTTTCTGAGATTCATCAAATCATGAGCAAGAAGGCACTTGCTGCCCAAGAGGCAGCAGGCAGTGGACCTCCGATTCAAGGAACCACCATCAATGTTACCGATTCTTCAGGTAACACGAAGAGAGGGTGCTGTTCTACCTAGGTGGAACAAAGAACTGGTGATGCTGCAAAAGGAAATATTAAAGGATCTTCAGCACTGTAGGTGTTATGTAGGTCACTTTGACTCCTTTTGGCCTGTAATTCTGGTGGGGTTGTAATCACAATTCATACTGCTAGAAAGAAATTTTCCTTTTAAGGTAGATATCATGTGTAGTTGCAAAAAACTTTGGTAGAGACTATTGTTTGACTGACTGACTACAGTTTCAGAGCAATGTCATGTTCTCTCAGTATGCTTGTCCTAAATCCTACTATGGTCTGAATTATTGGAACAGCAAAATCAGATATCTATCGTATTTTTACATGAGTTGGCGGAATTATCCAACATCTTTGTGCTAGAAACTAAAAGCATATCCATGTCCCCTCCCAATCTGAACAGCTCACCTGTTCTCCTTTTTGGTGATCTTGTTTATTCTGTTGTTGCCTGAACTACACTGCGTGTGCTGTCTTCTCGCGTGAACCATATCCTTCAATTAGTTTGTGTAATGTATCAAGGTTTCAGTTCGTTCGATTCATAATTGTTCCATTCTGATGGAATAGGTTCTGTGCTCTCTGCTTTAGCATAATCTGCTTTCCCATTGCACTGTAAACTCCATCCCTTGGTTTCTCTGTAAATACACTACTAGCCATGCATAACTCGTCTTCTACCTTAACCTCCTTTTAACTCAGTCCATTCATTTCTGCCTTCATATCATTGTTCCATCCCCGGCTGATTCATTTCACAACAGTTTAGCGCTTTTCGCAAGGTTGCAACAAATTATGCAGATGCCCCGTCTTTCATACATCAGACATCAACTTCATAATCACAGCAAATTTGGACAACATTATCTGAAGAAGCTTCACAGATAAGGCTGGCCACTGCCAATTCCTTGTGAACTTGTGAGTTGTGATCTCCATTAGTTCATTGGGAAGAAGAATATGTTCTCTTGACACAGATGTCAGTCAATCATTTCAGCTGGGATGGAGAAAGATGCTTGCAAATAACAAGGGAACAAAAAATCGTGGAGCTTTGTCAACTGCAGAGTCTCCTCCAATGGATTCTCAAATCTCAAGTGACACAACATTTGCCGAATCGTGTTCTGTTCCCTTCCAAGAATGTGCAGTCACTAGCTACGACCTTTCTTTCTTCCTCTCTCTTTGCAGGCAAATTAAAAACTGTTCGAGAAACCTCGGTTCAGTTTTCGTTCGTACGATCCAAATCCAACATCTCCGATATGTCATCTCCGACGGCAGTCCGGCAGGCTCACTAGCTTCGATTGTGATCTGTCCTGGAGATGGCTATCAATCATGTGTCTTCAATTGCATGTTTCATCTTCTCATTTTCCTTGATGCTGGTTCTGCTCATGATTCTGCATTTTGTGGCCATGAATTAATTCT
Organism: Dendrocalamus latiflorus; assembly: GCA_017311315.1. Classification (NCBI taxonomy): domain Eukaryota; kingdom Viridiplantae; phylum Streptophyta; class Magnoliopsida; order Poales; family Poaceae; genus Dendrocalamus; species Dendrocalamus latiflorus. The sequence goes on from CM029611.1 coordinate 1,929,550, forward strand.
CTTTTGGGCTGCAGTAAATTAGTAGTAATCAACAGGATAAGTATACCGATTAACCGGACCTGAATTACCCTCCATGATGGCATGCGCACTGCACAACCAAGTGCGTGTTCGATACCAAAGCAATATAATTTTTTTACTGACCACTACAACTCTACAACCCTATGATTATGAATGCTCCTATCATGGATTGTTAATTTGGTACTCCATCCATGATCCATGAGTATATTGGATGTTGTTGAATGTCACATAATCCTATTAATGTATGTAGGCACCACCTTAGCTGTCATGGAAAAGAAGGTTCATCCCACAATCTATATGCTTGTCCTTATCAAAGTTGAACCTTGCTAAAAAATATTAACTATGACCTGGCTAATAAAAAAACTCACTTGTGGCTAGCTAGATTGTAAGCTAGCACCGATTAGAGTAATTAAGTACTAGCTGGTGTTCCAATTCCTCTCCAGATGCAGATTAAAAAAAATGATTTAGGCCATGCGGTTGACCAGGAGATTACACACAACATTTGGAGTTAATCATTCTAGGTCGCATCATGGAGTATTGTGGCTGGAAATTGCATGTCCACATGCAGCCGATGTCACAAAACAAAACCTGTGCATCTGAGTGTTGTTTGACTTCAGTGGCGAGGACACAATATCCTAGTAACTATGATCAAGACTATGTGCATCACGATTCGCGGCAAGTACAAGGAAGAAACTTTCTCTCGTAGAATGAAAGTAACTGGTCCAGAAAACGCAGGTGCCACATCGATTGCACTAATCGATCAACAATTGGCAAGGGGTGGATTTTTTTAACATATTCATGTGCAATTAGTACAAATCTTCTACTTTTGGCTTCAGCTTCAACTTTAGCTTTTGGTTTCTGGCTTATTTTTCACTATTCATAAACTTTTGGTTTTTTTGATCTTTTTTGCCGGTTCTTTTTTTCCCGTATTCATTCGCGTTATCCGTAATGAGCTAACATATTTTTTCTATTATTATTTATGCATTATTTTTATTTAAAATAATAGTTTGGAATGACTTGATAATTAGTCAGATCTTACCACTGAAAAAGCCATGTCATACTTAAAGGTCATATTCACATTGATAGCCTTAATAATTAATTATTGTATAATCAATCATTAGTAGATTAGATAATCAAATATTTTATCTACACTACTAATATTATTTAGGCATTTGTCGATATATTTTAAAATGGTACTAGAGTTGAGACTAATTGGTGGGAAGCCACTAGATGGTTGGAGCACATAACCTCAACCTGGGGCGGAGGCTTTAGTATGAATTGTTGGTATTCTGCTTTAATGCATCGGGTACATGGTTGGTGGTGTCATTTGAGAAAAATTAGGATTAGAATCTTATGTTAAATAAAGGACGCATAAATCGCTTAGCCATAAATTTTGACTTGTCAAACATGGTCTAATACACTGCTTGATTCAATCAAATGTCTACAGAAGGGTTAGATATCCTAGTGTTTCAGGATGGCTTACGAACAAGGGGTGAAATGGAAGTGGGACTGAACTTGCTATTCTTCACAGCAATAAGTCCACTCAACGTCAGGTTATGATTTTCGCTTTGGCATGTGAATTCCCAACAATGTTGTTTGGCCCTGAGTCCGCCAGGTAGAAGTTAGAAATAATAGAGCAGTGAATGACTTTGTAATCTCAAATTAGTCACACGCTATCATATTGCGTGCCTTGTATGATATTGATAGTTTGAGATATCTTGTGGGTAAAGCTGGACAACTCTATATGGTAAAACTTATATTATAGTTTTTAGATACGTTGTGCTTTTGGTAAATGAAGCTGTGTTAAATGAGTTAATCCAATAATAAGACATAAGTAGCTTTGGTAAGATTTTCAATTTGGTAATTAAATTGGTTAATCCCTTTTCTCTTAAGAAGATAACTTTTATCATTTTATGTAAAAGGATGTTTTACAAATAAACTTGCATCCACAAATATAATGATGAAACCACCACATCACATTCTCTTGAAATACTAGCAAATAGTTAATTAGCATTCCCCATGTGACTTGTTAAATATAGTTTTACTCATACTTACTAAACTATCAACATAATAAACTTGGGAAGACAACGAAAAACGTTTCAAGGGAAACTTCGATGACTCCTTAGTAGGAGATGATTGCTGGCTTTAGATCGTGTCCACGCTGAGGTACACCTATGGAAGTTTTGGAAGTTCTTTTGTGATGTAATATAAACTTGGGCTTGAACGTCCTATCGTGTAAACTTAGCTGATATGCCATATCATGTAATAAGTTTAGCTTTTATAGAATAAGCATGTATTAGTTTGATGCACACTCAACTAAGTACTACGCAGTTGAATATTCTGGTCAGTTACGGGGAAATCCAACGGCCTTAGAAATGTGGTCGTTATAGATCCTATAAGATCAGTTGCTACGCGTAGGTGCAATTCAGTTTATAGACAATCACCGATAGACGGGCTCTACCAACCGTATAATAGCTTGTACCCATAGCATTTCCGTATATGAAAGTCTGCATTATCACCCACTAATTATAATGTAGGAGCTAGCTGTGTCAATTTTCGGCTCCATTTCTTTCATGTGCTAATTTGGTTAGTTGGAGCCTCGGAGGCACTGAGTAAAGCAAAGCTAAAGTGGGGGCAGCAAAGTTGGGGGGGGGGGGGGGGGGGGGGGTATATCCATCCATTCATCCATGCATCACCGACTGCATCCAACTTGGTGTTGTCGGCCATGCAATTACATGCATGCATTATTGGCTGGTTTCTCTGCATGCTGCCATCACTGACAAAACTTTCATCAATCGTTGTGTAAATGTGATTCATGGAACTACTGTTCATTTGGTTTTCAGATTGAGAATGATGTCAGAACGGGAGCAGGGTAACGACTCAACTTGCAGTAAATATATATAGTATGGATCAAGATGAGATATCTGTGCGTGAAGTGGTGTCATGTCAAAATTGCAGTAGGATTGGTGTAAAGTGTAATTGTAAAGATGGAGGTGTTTAGCTGCAGGTGACAACCGCATGGCACATCAAATTATCATCTGATCTTGAAAATGATTGTGCTTGCTCCACCACTTCTCTCCTGTGCACGTTTTTCGTTCGTTCTTAGTTCCGCCATGTTGTCTAGCTGTTTTTTTTTCAGTCGACAAATTGTACTGGAGCAATCTAGCTGCTTTTTTTTTCAGTCGACATATCGTACTGGAGCAATCCCATCCACGATGCACTTTGACTCGATATGAAACACCGAGGAATACTCATGGGCTTAGTTAGATAACCAATACTTCATTTTTAAAAAGGTAAATTCAAATCAATTTTTGGATTTGGTTTCAAAAATCATTTTTTGGATTGTAAATATAGGATCGAATACCATAATTAGAGGGATGGTGAATGATTACCTTCGCTTTTTGAAATCTCTTAGTGCTCGATGATAGTTTCGACCGCTCGGTGCTCAACCACTCAGCTGTCGTAAATTCTTACCAGTCGTAAACTTTGATGATGGTTTCGATCACTCGCTCGATTGCTCAGCCGTCGTAAACTCTTTTACCAGTCAAAAATTTTGACCACTATTGGTAGTCGTAACCTTCGATCACTTCTACGCACGTAAATTACGACCGCTTCATACTCTGATTTTCGACTGGTTAGCACTCGTAAGCTTTGACCGCTCTTTCCACATGCTCGAACTTCGACCAATTTGCACGCACTCGAACTTCAATTGCTTTGCATAAGGTTGTAACTTCGACTGCTTCGTACGTACTCGAGACTTCAATTGGTTTGCATGTACTCAAGATCTTCGACACCAGGAGCAGAACCTCTCAATCACCTGTGCCTTCGAGAATTCAGCACCTTCGAGTACTCGTATTTTCTCTGTTTTCTCGGCAGCGATTCGACTCCTTTACACGTAATCGTAAGCTCGACCCAAATGTAATCACTAACACTTTTCAAGCAAATCAAGAACAAAATTGATTCAAGATGACGTGTATTTTTGGATTTTTATGGGTTTACAAAGTGCCCTAAAAGCACCTCTAAAAGTCTAACCAAAACTAAAGCCTCCTCAATCTTCTTCAAAAGTTGTACATCTACTATGCCCCTCCGACTCTATTTATATGCTTTGACTCCTTAAGAGTCCTCTCTGAACCGATCATGAATTTGAGTTTTAAACCAACTCCTACAGCCAAGGGATCCGAAACCCTTCCAAACACGGTTTTTCCCCAAAATTTCAACTTTTCAACATCTCCCGTGTCGAAGTCTCCAGGGCCGCACCTCCCGTAGCTCCTCCACGCATCATCTACCTTTGTTCTCCATGTGCCTAAGTATAAGCCCGACCATCTCGTAACATACTCGACCATCTGAACCTCGGATCTTTCATCCTAGTCTTGGTATTCATCGTCATCGACTATGATCACATCTATGCTCAATCAGCACATGCAAAGACCAGAGAACATTTTTCTGGCATAAGTTCTCTCCAACTTGACCAACATCAATCCACACAAGCATAACACAACATGATTCACCCATAAATACGAACCAGTTCCACCAGACCACAGACCGGTCAGACCGCAACACCTAAATACTTCAACACTTTTCAGTTTTCACACAAGTACATCGTTCGAAACTTTCACAACACAAAGTTTGATTTAACCTATATCAATCATTCATCATCATAATATTCGCGACCTATCTACATAGTTTAACAGTAAGTATGATATCTCTTGTTTTAATTTTACAAAAGAGAAATAGCCTCTCTCTATATGCCAAGCTTTTTTTTTCAAGAGCATGCGCGAGAACTACGCATCTTGCGATTGATAGAGACAAAAGGTTCATACAACGGCTCGCGCGCCGACCCGCCGTGAAGACGGCGAGATTTTTTTTAGAACACACAAAAGGTTTGTGCCTTTGCATTAAAAATAGAAGAAGAATAACAACCGACGAACAAACATCTTACAACGCAGATAGAAAAAATCAAGGTACCCGCCACGGTGAGCTTTGTGCAGGCACGCACGCTTAAGGCCTATTCTCAGAGAGAGAAAAAAACAAAACAACCGACTACCATAAGCAGGTGTGCCAAGCTTTCGTGGTTAAATAGATCCAAGGTGCAAAAGAAGTGGTATATCATAAAGAGAGAAGGAAAAGAAAAGGCAAGAACAGATGACAACTCAAGAAAAGGGGAGGGGAAAGGCAAGCTTGAGCCCATAATGGAATACGACATTGTCACACAATTGATATATGGTATATATATATATATACATGTGCTTAATTCCTTGCTATTGATTCCAAACATAAGAGCAACTCCAGCAGTACTACTCAAAACAGGGCCCCTACTTTTTATTTGAGGGCTCCCCCTACTTTTGAGGGCCCAATTTTTTTGCTTCTACTCCAACAGCACCCCTCAAATCTAAGCCCTCAAATCCATTCCACACACACTGACATATGGGACCCACTCCTGACAAATCCATTCGGGCAAGGACGGCGTCGGCGAGGCATCGGCGAGGGAGGCGGGCGACGGGCGTCGGCGAGGGGATTTTGGCGGCGGTCGGCGCAGAGGGGCGGGGGCCGAGGGAGAAGCGGAGCGGAGGGGCCGAGGGAGTGGCGGAGCGGAGGGGCGGGGGCGGTCGGCGCCTCAGCGGACCGGCACGGAGGGCGGCTCGACGTGGAGGCGGAGCGGAGGGGCCGAGGGAGAGGCGGAGCGGAGGGGCCGAGGGAGTGGCGGCGGCGCCTCCTGTGCGTGCTGCCCCGAGGGCGCCTCATGGCGGCGGCGGCCTCGTCGGATCCGGGCTCGGCGTCGGCGACGGCGGCCAGATCCGGCCGGATCCGGCCGGATCTACTCGGGGCGATGGCGACGGCGACTGCGCCTCCTCCTTCGGCTCGACCTCCGGCACTCGGCGCAGAGGCCGCTCCTTCCACGGGCGGCGGCGGCGGCTTCTCGGGGACGGCAGGGGAGGGGGCGGCGGCGGGGGAAGGAGCAAGGAGGGAGGCGGGGAGTCGGGGACGGCGGGGTGGGAGGGAGGGGGACGGGCGGAGGCGGCGGAGAGCGGAGGCGGCGGAGAGTGGAGGCGACGGGCGAGGCGGGGGGTGAGCGGGCGGCGAGCGGGCGGCGGAGGCGACGGGCCAGGCGGGGGCGAGCGGGCGGGGGATTCGGCGGGGGGCGAGCGGGCGGCGGGCGGGGGAATCGACAGGGGGCGGGGAAATTTTGGGTTAGGCGGGGAATTTTGGGTGGAGGCGGGGGAAGTTTCACGAGCGGGAAAAAAACAGGAAAAATGAGGGGTGGAGGGGGAGCCCCTAGGAATGAGGGGTGGGAGGGTGATTTGAGGGGCTCCTCAAATTTGAGGGCTCTAGTAGGGGCCCTGCTGGACCTCCATTTTTACCTCAAGCCCTCAAATATGAGGGTTGAGGGCTCAAGTAGGGGCCCTGCTGGAGTTGCTCTAATGGGAGTAGTTTTACAGAAATTTATCACGAATAATTCAAAATACGAACTCCCTTAATATGATGTTAGTTACCTTATATATATATCTTCGTCAAATGTGAACTAATTAAGCTCAAGACAAAGCCGCTTAATTAGTTTACTCTTGAGTACTATTTTGTATCAACTGCAGCCAGTTATTTCATTGTTCTTGATAATAGAAGAATGGAACAAGATCACCACCGTTACTTTATTCCAATGATTACCCCTTTACAAATTCTCTTGGTCAGATCAACGCCATCCACAAAATAATATCCAGGTGGTAGTACTTGTCGTAAAACAGTAAAACCAACCATGTTTCCCCCCGGATAGGCTACCACAGCCCAAAAACCACTTCCTCTAGCTTTGACCACTTCATGTAATATGATGCCACATTTGCATAACAGTAATCAAGCATGTCAATGTGGTGGAGCTCAAGAGCCTACTTGTAATGCATGAATTTAATAGGAATTGTAAACGAAACAATATAATAAATCATTCAAAATTTGTATTATATTTTCACATTCTAGATAGGGCTTAAAACTCTCAAATGTTGAGATTTGTGAAAAGCCACACTAATAACGATGGACTAATGTTCATCTATCTATTATATTATTAAAGCAAAAACAAAAAGAGCCACCATGTTCGCTCTCAAGGGAAAGAAATTTTCACATTAATCTGAGAAAAAAGAGAAAGATTCACACCGTTGATCATGGTGAGTCTAGATTATAACAATTTAGTTTAAAACAAAGAGTTCATGCCAAGAACAATGCAAAAAATAACTGAAAAATTAGAATAAAATGTAAAACAAAATTAACAATTTGATTTCCGTACAAATTCATAAGTAAAAGTAAACAAAAATTAATGATTAGATTTGCATATGAATTCCAACAAAAATAATAGAAATTAAAAATAAAATAAAATTAGCAATTTGATTATGATACGAATTCTAAATTAAAATCTCTAAATAACTATAAATTGTAATAAAAATTAAACAAAATTAGCAATTGTATTTGCATACGAATTACAACCAATAAAATTGAAATTCAAATCGAAAACAAAGAAAATTTACAATTTGATTTTCATATAATTCCAAAATAAAACCATTAAATAACTAAAATTTGGAATAAATTAAATAAAGTTAGCAATTTGGTTTCCATACGAATTCCAAAAATAAATTAATTGAAATTTGGAATAAAAATATAATAAATTAGCAATTAGATTTTGATATGAATTCCAAAGTGGAATCCCTAAATGACTATAATTCCTAATAAATATGAAACAAAAATTAGCAATTGGATTTGTATACAAATTACAACAAAAATAATTGAAACTTTTTATTAAAAATAGAATAAATTTTGTAATTTGATTTCCTTACAATCGCAAAGTAAAATCCCTAAGTAGCTAAAATTCAATGTAAATTAAATAAAATTAGCAATTTAATTTGTATACAAATTGTAATAAAAAGAACTAAAATTCTAAATAAAATAAAGTTATAACAAGAATAGCACGAATAGTGTTGTAGGAGATCATGAAAGAGTGCAATGATGTCAATTTGTCCAACAAGACCAAGCGAAGAGCGAGAGATTAGGACGATGCCATTCTGCCCTTGTTAGCTGTTCGATAAGGGCAATATTATGCTACTCACCAAAGTCATTAAAGAGAAAGACCTGAGTTAAAGGAACCCAGGGTCATGACAACGAGTGGTGAGCGTCAACATTGTTGAAGAAGCTAGTGTCCAAATAAGCTCAATACTAGGGAAACTTTGGCAGAGGGGAGATGAAACTTTACATTGAAGATGAGCTATAATGATATAGAGTCATCAGGTAGTTAAGAGTGTGCTATCACTGGTAAGGGGCACAATGACACCTACAATGGCGAAAAGATTCTTTATATCATTAGACAATGACTAAAATAGATATACCGACATCATTGAAGATGCGAGATCACCGCAGTTAGTGAGAAAGCTGTGGAGTTGAGGTGACCAATGTTGAAGAAGTGGAGCGATCGACATAGAAGAAGAGAGACCTCAAGAACGTATAACATCATGTATATACATATGCATGCATCTATACAAATAGAAGCATGGACGACCATGTGGGTTATGACCACATTGGTTACGGCCACGTCGGCTATGACCACGTCGGTTATGACCACATTGGTTACAACCACGTTGGTTACAACCACGCTGGTTACAACCACGTTGGTTATGACCATGTTGGTTTTGACCACGCTGGTTACGACCACGTTGGTTACGACCATGTTAGCTTCGACCACGTTGGCGTCTTCAACCATGTTGTCTGCCCTTCGACCACATTGTTTGTCTTTCGACCACATTACTTTTCTCTACTGACCAGTGGTATTTAGTTTGGCTGACCGGTGTCTCTCGACAACGTTGTGTTCTGATCTGGTTGTACTGAGCTCTGTGTTCCTCTGTTTTCAAGTAGACATCATATCCTAATCTTCATAGCTTTGTAGCTATTGGAGAAAAAGGAATATGTGAATACTTGGAGGAAAAATCTTTAGGCACTACTCACCCCCTCTGTTGCCTACCCGGTCCTACAGAACAAATCAGACCGGGGACAGTTATAACCCAGAATTCCCCTGTCTTGCGGGGTTTACTCCAGGCCACGAGGTAATCTCACTCGATGATTCTTTAGACTAGGGGGCCTCCCCCAGAAATGGATATTCTAGACAGGAGGTCTTTGCCCTGCCCACAGATCCTCATCACTCTCTCAAAGGAAGGCCTAAGGATGCTCCCCACTGATCACACTCTCGACCTCTTGTGAGGATGGTGAGGAGACCTCTAGTGATAAGCCTAATTAGTACTCTAATGAGCGTGGGAGAAATCCTAGAAATAATCACTCTCTTGTGAGACAGCCTTAGCTAGCATCAGGGATCAAGGATCCTGAGACCGCTTGAAGAAGGCAACTAGCTGCCTAGAGATCTTTGCCTAGGCGTGTCCAGTACCAGTCCGAAGAGGCTCAAGAGCTTCAACGGATCAATGACTTGATCGAGAACCCGACTCAAGAGCTTGCTTGGGCATCAGGATATGACCACTTCACTTAAGGGATTGCGCAAAGACTTCGTGATCTGATGGCCAGACTCGAGCACTTTCACCAACGTAACTATGAGAGTTGACAAGGTATGACTACATCTAGTCGATCCTTAAACTCATCTAGTTGGGTTTGGCATGATGACAGGGTGTGTCGAACTCCCAATCACAATACTAGTCATAGGAGAATACTTCGAACGGCTCCAGATCGGCAAGTTGATGCTCGGTCAAGGAACCTACAGCAGCAGATGGAGTATGAGAAGTGCTACCCTTGTATGGATGAGGCCTATTATAGGTTAGGTCCACTGACCGTCGAGCATCGCCGAGTACGATCGCCCGATGATGTCAATTACCTTTTCCCACAAAGGAGACGTCAAGAAACCGTTACCGAATGTCGAGTATTTGTGCCTGAACTCTGAGCAAGCTGCACAAGCTTTGCAAACAATATCGCCTTCTTCGCCTTTCGCAACTTGGGGTCTAGACATTCTGGGACCTTTCCCCTGAGCACCCAAGGGCTTCAAATTCCTTTTTGTAATGATTCATACATTCACAAAATAGATAGAAGTTGAACCAGTTGTTAAAATAACAACTAAAGCCACCAAGAAGTTCATCACAAAAAACCTGATTACACAATTTGGTGTTCCTAGTCATATAATCACAGACAACGGTACCTAGTTTTTGAGTAGAAATTTCTAGAAATTCTTCAAGAATCTAGGTATCAAGATACGTTTCACCTCAGTGGCTCACCCATAGAGTAACGGGGCAATGGAAAGAGCCAATAGCATACTAATACAAGGGATCAAATGTCGAGTATTCAATCAATTAATACAATGATCAGGAGCTTGGGTTCATCAAATTCCCTTTGTGTGATGGGCTATTCGGACCATGACTAATTGTGGGACTAATGAAACAACCTTTTCTAGTTTATAGTGCAGAAGCCATGCTTCCTGCAAAATTAAAGATTTGCTATACTCATACAGATTGTTATAATGATAACGATCAAGCAGAATGACGGATTGATGACATCAATTTCTTTGAAGAATGATGAAATGCAACGTTAATACCATAGCTGTAAAGTACAGCCTCACACCTAGTTGTAGGTGATTTGGTTCTTAAAAAAAAATCAAAGTTAGGCAAATTGCAACAAATTTTTGCCTAAATGGGAATATTCATACATTGTGGTCGAAGTCACTAGACTAGGTTTGGTATGACTGGATATGTCAGATGGGTGTCTTATGTCTAATTCTTGGAACATTGATCGATTATATAAGTTCTATGTGTAATACTTATTGTTTTCATATTTCAATATAGTTGCATTATTTTCATTTCTTTCCCAATGAGATTTTTTTAGTTATACATCATTATCCAAAATTTGGTCACAAACTATCAGTGCTGTCTGAACTGCTCAAAGAAATCTATTTTTCTCTACACCCCTTTCTAGGGATATTTTTACTTAATTGGCTTTAACATTCTAGTAAAAAGCCATATGGATTATTATCGTAACCTTCACAGAGATGGTTCTTATGATAATCTGCACTCTTTCCTCAAAGAAAAATAAGTAAAAAAGCAAACAAACAATTGACATGCTTACTAAGTCGCTTGGAGCTTGAAGGCTTTCTTTCTTACTTCTATATTCTGTTATTCTCTTGTTCAAATTTGGTTGAGACATGGAAAACCTCCTAGTCGAAATCTCTCATCTTTGCATGTGGTAATGCCCACTAAAAGGAGTTTTCTAGCGATAGTCTTTTTCCAATGATCTTTGCTACCAATCGAAACTTGAGAGTGAATAAGTTTCTAGAAATTTTGTTCATGCCTTTAGTCCTCAGCTGTCTTACGACCAGATCGAATAGCGTTTACAAATAAAATACTTATCTAGTTGTGTACATTCTTGCATAGTTTTGGCTTTTTGTTCATCATGTGAACAAGTTTATGTCATAGTTTCTCCGATCATATTTTGGACTACATTTTGATTATGGAAATAATATCTAAGACTAATCGAAAACATCTGTTGGCTCTGTCTGATATGATTTCCTAGTAACTATTGGATCATTTCTACAATCAAAGTCCACCGATCGAAATAAGGTACCTCTTTTTTAGTCGAGGGCAAGAAAAGGAACAAGTACTCATGAGATTGAGAAAATGACATAAGCTTTATTGATGATAAAGGTAAATTTTTTATATAACAATACTTTGAAGATGTTCAAGTTGTCGGCCTAGACAACTTACCTTCTCAGTCACTTCTTCTAAGGAAGGCGCAATTGCTTCCAATCTATCTCGGAAAGCAGGCTGTTGAAGAAGAGGATCTTGTCTTGAAGTGGTCCTTCGATCACCTTCCTCTTCTCCTTCTCATAACAAAGAGATTTATCCAGTTCTTCAACTTTGAAAGCTTGCTCTACACGAGTAATTCACAGTTATTTGGAAAATAACTTATAACCAAAGCAAGACTAGTCGGATTTACGATCAACTATCTTGGTTCTTCTTCTCAAATGCATCAATTGCTTCTTTGTGTTAAAGAATGTTATCTTTAAACTTGGTCGACCAGTCTTCGATTGATTGGTCCTTAGCCTTAAGTATCTCCTCGAGCTTAAGGATGACAACACTATTCGCTTTGGCCTCTACTTCATAACCTTCTATTTCTGTCAACCACAACAAGGAAAGAAGTGAGAAAAAATAATGTGAGAAAAAATAATGTCAAGAGAGCAATAGAAGAAACGATAATAAGATGCTTACTTCTCAATTGCAGGTTTTTCTCCCCAAGAGTCTTGAGGAGCTGCTTATTCTCGGTCAGCATAGACTCAAATAGCTCCCTCTCCTTCTTGAGAATTTCTTCGAGCACCTTAATAGTGCTCCCCAACTTGTAGATATATGAGAAAGGATAAGCATAAAAATTTCTACAACGAGTGTGTAATGAAAAATGAAGATCATTACCACTCACCGGCTTCTCGATGGAGGGTAGCCCTTTCTTCCTTTAGGGCTAATGCTCACTTGGTCAACTCTTTGACCAAAGCAACACCCCCCCACCATGTGCTAAAGATAAAAGAGGAGAAAGATAAACTTAGAAAAGTTTTAAAATAAAGAAAAATATGTCTTAAATGGTCTTCAGGGATTACTTGGTCTGCTTTGTTGGCATATGTAGAGTAGATGATTTGGGACTTGTCTTCAACTCCAAATGTGAAATTTCCCTCCACCAGAGCTCTTCGAGCCTTTGGTTATTGAAGATACTTTCCCAGTCTGAGATGTCCCTTGGATGTGGAGACTTCTTGGTCTAAGAAGAACTCTCCAGCCCTCCGAAGAAAGGAGGAAGCATATCTACTCTCTCCTCCTTGACCACTTTCTTACCAACAACGACTAGATTCTACTGAGACTTCTCCCCACCTCAACATCCTTTGATGGGGTCAGAGCCAACAAATGTTCCCCAGTCATAACAACCTTTGATGTTTCCTTCATTTTCTCGGGGGCTAATGCAATCACCTCTTCTTTAGAAGCCTTGTCACATGGGTACTCGGATCAAAGTTGATCAAAGTATTAGATGCACTACAAGGAAAGAAAAACAAAAAAAGAAGTAAGGACTTCGAAAGAGCCAAAAAAATCAAAAGGTATGAACTTACACCAATTCTTACAGCTAGCACATACTTGGTCTTTTTTGTTTTGAGGTTAAATCACCATGGAGTGTAGTCCAAAGCGTTTGCCTTCCTCTTCTTCTTGTCGACCAATTTCACCAATATAGCACTAGTAGAGCTAGTCGGATCCTTTGAGTGGTCAGTGTGGCTTCCACGACCGTCTGCTCAGAAGATTGAGCCCCCTCGACCACCAGAGCAGTTCTCTCCTCTGGTGTAGTTGGACCCTTGGGTGGTCGTTAGGTATTTTGTTCGGTCGACTGCTATTGTCTCAGAACCCATAATTGGTGAGTTAGGTATCACCATTGGCCCCATTCCTGTGGTTGCTCTGACTAGTAGTTCATCCTTCTCCTCCGCCTTTTCATTGACCGAGATGAGCTCAGCAGTGAAATCCTTCATCCAAGAAAGATACTTCCATCGATGCAATTCCTCTATTCTTCGAATAAGAGAAGGTGTGGACTTATAAAAAAACTCTCAGAGTCATAGTAGAAGCCTACCTCTGAGGAGATCTTTTTCTCATAAGCTTGTACGATTGGAGGGGCAGACGGAGGAACAGTTGGGGTAGTAGTCGATGGAGCATGACGTGATCCTAATGCTCCATACAACTTCTTCACCATTCAACGCTTCTTGGGATTTGGTGCAACTTCCTCCAAACCCTTAGAAGGCTCGTCCTTTTCATCTAGCTCATCACCTTCCGACCCGACCATCTGCACATTGAAAAATATTGCAATAACCGATCAAAATAAGAAAAGATGTTTGGATGAAACGAGTCATTTTGTTACCTTAAATCTTTTGATCCTATTCACCTGGAGATGTGACAGCCAGGATCAAAGGTACTCCATCTTTCTATTTGAGCTCTCCCTCACAAATCATCTTTATCCTCTTCCTCACTTCGGCGGGAGATAGGACTAACGAAAGGAGAAGTCTCAAGGTCAAAAATTACAACCAAACAAAAAAATACGACTAGTCGGATTTCTCGATGCTTACCTTTCAAGAAATCCTTGGTCTAGTCCTTCACACCCTCATACCAAAGCATGTTGCGGTTGTGTGACTTCAGGGGACTCCTTCCATACGACGGATAAAACAAGTGCTCTATTCTACCCAAACAGTATGATGCTTCTGCCCTCTCTCTAACAACAACTGCTTTGCAGTTATACCGCACGTTCGTCTCCTAGTGACAGCAACCGAAAATCAAGCGTTCTCTCTCTAATAATAATTACCTCCTCGATCGGATGTGTTGGTTCCATAAGCCAAAGCCAGATTGAATAGCCCCTTAATCCCATTGGTCCACTCCATAATTCTTTCCCATTGATTCACCTTTAATTCACAAAAAGATTAAAAACGAGGCCTCCTTTCCTGGATTCGATTCGTGCACCAACAGCGACCACTGGAGCGGCAATTGATCGAGCGCCCACGTACGGTTATATAAGGCAGCCCCTCCTACCCCTTTCCTTCCCAGCCTCGAACCAAGAACAAATATTGCTTCTTGTTCCTTCCACTCCTAGCTAGAAGATAGAACCCTCTCCTCTTGTGGCAAAGAAAGTGGCGCTTTGCCGTCTTTTCGGAGGTTTAGCATGGAGCGCGCGGGTGCTGGGAAGGGTTTAAGGGGTGGTGGCGCCGAGGCAGGGGACGACCGCGAGAAATGGGTGCACGACTCGTCGGTAGATCACCGCGGGAGGCCGCCCCTCCGCGCCGCCACCGGGTCCTGGAAGGCCGCCATGTTCATCATCTGTGAGTCTGATTGATCTTTTGTTTGTGTATGATCTTGGCTGTAATTTAACGGACTCCTTTCTTTCTTCTTTTGGTTCCTTCTTGACATGAAGTGATTGAGTTTGGCGAGAGGTTAAGCTACTTTGGGCTGGCGACGAGCTTGATGATATATTTCACCAAGGTGCTCCAGGAGGAGATGAAGGTCGCAGCCAAGAATGTCAACTACTGGACGAGCGTTACCACTTTGATGCCTTTACTCGGCGGTTTGCTTGCCGATGGCTATCTTGGGAGGTTTTCCACTGTCCTGTACTCGACTCTCATATACCTCGTGGTGAGAGATCTCTCTCTCTCTGTGCGTGTCTTTGTGCATCAGCATAAGGCACATATATATATGAGCCTCTTTTTTTAGCTTCTAAAAACTATTTTTAAGTCTTTTATAGTAATTAGCTTTTAAATATGATGTCTTTTTAAAACGGAGTCTACAAGTTGATTGTAGTACACACTGTAACAACTCTATTTATATCGGTCAAAATTGCACGTGAGTTTCCGTTACTCTATACTCTCTCTCTCACGAACAGCCTAAAAATTATAAGTTGTAATTAAAAATCATAAGCCAAAGTTGAAAAAGAACAACTCCGATATTTGATTAGCTGCACATCATGTGCTTAAGGCCTCACATGTGGTTACCCCCTCTTCTCTTGCAGGGTTTGATCCTTCTGGCGACATCACAATTGGCACCGAGTCTAAAACCAAGCCATTCCTTACATCTCCATGGGACATTATTTTCCATAGGCATATATTTGGTATCCATAGGCACCGGCGGGCACAAGCCAGCTCTGGAGAGCTTTGGCGCCGACCAGTTCGATGGCAGCCACGCGACGGAGCGGGTGCAGAAGATGTCCTTCTTCAACTGGTGGAGCTGCGCCCTCTGCTCCGGCGTCTTGCTCGGCGTCACGCTGATCGTCTACATCCAAGAGGAAATAGGCTGGGGTATCGCCAACGTTGTACTCACCGCTGTCATGGGTGTCTCCCTCGTGGTTTTCCTCGCCGGACAGCGGTTCTACCGGTACAGGGTGGCGGAGGGCAGCCCGTTGACGCCATTGCTGCAGGTCGTCGTCGCCGCCTTCAGGAAGAGGCACCTTGAGCTGCCCACGGACGCCAACGAGCTATACGAAGTCAAGCCACAGGATATCAAGAAGACGCTGCTCTGCCACACCGACCAACTTGGGTGAGAACTCACGTTCCTTTCCTTGCCCTTTTTATTTGCACAAAGTGATCGATCCTGAAATGCAATTAGTAGTGACTAGTGAATGCGATTTTCAGTTTATCCTATGTATCCAATGTTGCTGCTCCCGAATGAACAAATTAAACCAAGTAAATCTAGCTTGCAAAAGCAAAAGAAAGTAGTGCACACAGTATCCATCATTATGTTACGTACCTACGTCATGATCAAGATCTTGATGTTGTGAATTAACCATGCATGTATGTGCATGATGATGCGGTAGGTTTCTTGACAAGGCGGCCATAGTACTGGAGCACGGTGGCGCCGGCGACGAGAGGCGTGGGCCGTGGTGGCTGGCGACGGTGACGCAGGTGGAGGAGACGAAGCTGGTGCTGACCATGGTGCCCATCTGGTTGGCCACCCTCCCGTTCGGCATCACGGCGGCGCAGGTGACGACCTTCTTCATCAAGCAGGGCAGCGCGATGGACCGGCGTCTCGGGCCGCACTTCGTAGTCCCGCCGGCTTCCATCTTCGCCCTGACCGCCATCGGGATGATCATCGCCGTGGCGGTGCACGACAAGGTCCTGGAGCCGTACCTGCGGCGCGTGACGGGGGGCGAGCGCGGGATGAGCATTCTGAAGCGCATCGGCGTCGGCATCGCGTTTTCGATAGTGGCCATGGCCGTGGCGGCCGCCGTCGAGAGGCGGCGCCTCAGCTCCTCCGCGCCGGCGTCCATGTCGGTGTTCTGGCTGGTGCCGCAGTTCATGCTGATGGGCGTCGGCGACGGGTTCGCGCTCGTCGGGCTCCAGGAGTACTTCTACGACCAGGTCCCCGACAACATGCGCAGCCTGGGCATCGGGCTGTACCTGAGCGTGATCGGCGCCGGCAGCTTCCTGAGCAGCCTGGTGATCACGGCGGCGGACCGCGTGAGCTCGCGCGGCGGGCGGGCGGGGTGGTTCGCCAAGGACCTGAGCCACAGCAGGCTGGACCTCTTCTACTGGCTGCTCGCTTGCCTTGGCGCCGTCAACCTCGCCTTCTACGTGGGCGTCGCCACCAGGTACACGTACAAGACCGTCAAGGCCGCCAGGGTCGGCGACGTCGAGTCCGCCGCCGTTGCCGCTGGTTACTAAACATCGTCGCCTAGCTAAGCTAGAATGGTAATGCGTATCGTTAGCTAATGACACGTGAGGCCTGGTTTGATAACAAATTTCACCCCATAAGTCCTATCAAAGTTTGATCTAGCTAAAATTTGGTCACCAAACTGGCTGCCAACGTTTAGGCTGAAGATTGACTTTAAAAATGAACTAGAGAGCCAATGTGAATAGAACCTTACTAAAATTTGGCTTCGAACCAAACAGATGCCAAATCTGATCAACGGATGCCAAATTTTTGTTTGCCTCCTCCTCCTTTGGCTACTATAGGGTATATACAAGTATGCATGCTAAACTATTGAATTTGCAGTAAGGACGATTGAGGGATATATGTATGTTTGTCTATGGATGCCGATCGACCGTGTGTGTTGTGGGTTGCACAAGTGATGTTTCGTTCGATCTTGTAACAGTGATTATTAAAACTTGTAACAGTGATTATTAAAAAACTAGCAGGTGGTCTGTGTATTTACGCGCCTAGCTAGATTTATTTTAAAGTTTTTTGTATCAAATAATATAACTTAGATATACATCATGTAGCTGCATACCCCTATTCTTCCTTCACTAGTTACTTGTTTCCAAAATGTATGCATGCACATCTACCTATATTTTAATCTCAACGCAATATGCTGATTATATGTGTGGCAATCTTATTAGTTTACACGGTATTAGAGTATATTATTCACGCATACACTGATGCACCATGGCATGACTTATCTTGAACTTATAATCTCTCACATATCGGCTGCCCCACCGAACCATGTGTCTGCTATCTCTTCTCTCTATTACTACTTTTCTGCTTTAACCTCTAACAACATGTCTAATTCTTGATCGATCCTTCTTAACTGTTACCTATTTCAATACAATCTCTTATATGCTACCAATTCCAATACAATACTTCATCACATAGTTATCTTCTATTTCTTTCAATTATTACTTAATGATGACCGTTACAACATCAAACATGCATACATGCGCAATTATCGACGATCTCTACCAAGGACACCCGTCACGCTCCATTGGGTGACCCTAAGCCTATTCCATATAGCTATGCCATCTATACTTCGGGCTCTTTGCTCTTCTATTCCTGTATATCTGTACTTCTATTTGTACAGATGCATGCATAATATTATACGTGCTGGATGTATCTGTTCTCCCATATCGACCACTCCTCTTCTTCAACATTGGCCACCTCAATTCTATGGCTTCCTTACTAACCGCAGTGATCTCACATCTTCACTAATATCGATGTGTTTGCTTTAGTCGCTGTCTAACAATATGGGGCATCTTCTCGCTATTGTAGGTGACATCATGTCCCTTACCAGCGATGGCACGCTCCTAACTACCTGATGACCACATATCGTTATAGCTCAATTTCAATGTAAAGCTTTATCTCCTCTCTGCCAAAACTTCCCTATTATCGACCTTATTTGGACATTGACTTCTTCAATAATACTAACACTCACCACTTGTCATCGTGACCCTTGGCTCCTCTGACTCCAGTCTTTCTCTTCAATGACATCGGCGAGTAGCACAACATTGTCCTTACCAAATGGCTAAGGTGGGCAACACGGCATTGTCCTCATATCCCCTGCCATCGCCTTGGCTCTTCACTTTCCGATGGATCAATATCTTCTTGTTAGACAAATCGACATCATCGCACTTTTTCGTGGTCTCCAACACCATTTATGCTATTCTTGTTACAACTTTTATTTTTATTAAAAATTTCAACTATTTTTATTAGAGTTCGTATACATATCAAATTGCTAATTTTATTTAATTTATATTAAATTTTAGTTATTTGAGGATTTTACTTTGCAATTGTACGGAAATCAAATTGCAAATTCTCTTTTTTAATAAAAATGTCAATAGTTTTTTTTTGAAATGCGTATACAAATCCAGTTGCTAATTTTTGTTAGGAATTATAGTTATTTTGGGGTTTCACTTTGAAATGCATATCAAAATCAAATTGCTAATTTTATTATATTTTTATTCTAAATTTCAATTAAAATTTTGTTGGAATTCATGTACAAATTCAATTGCTAATAATTGTTTAATTTTTACTCTGAATTATATTTATTTAGGGATTTTACTTGGGAATTCGTATAACCAATTTGCTAGTTTAATTTATTCTAAATTTTTGTTATTTAAGGATTTTATTTTTGGAATTATATAGAAATCAAATTACAAATTTTCTTTTGTTATCTATTTTGAATTTCAATTTTATTTATTGGAATTTATACGCAAATCTAATTACTAATTATGTTTAATTTTTATTGCAATTTATAGTTATTTAGATATTTTAATTTAGAATTCATATCGTGATCAAATTGCTAGTTTTATTTTATCTTTTATTCTGAATTTTAGTTATTTTGTTGTAATTCATATAGAAATCTAATTGTTAATTTTTGTTCAATTTTATTTATAATTATTTTTATTTAATTTTACTTACGAATTCGTATGAAATAAAATGGCTAATTTTGTTTTACTTTTTATTTCTAATTTTAGTTATTACTGAATTGTACTAGACATGAACTCTTTCTTTTAATTTAGACTGTTATAATCTGAACCCACCACAATCAATGGTGTGAATCTTTCTCTTTTTTTCTCTAATTAATATAGAAATTTTTATTCTTGGGAGCGAACATGATGGCTCTTTTTGTCTTTATTTTAATAATACAATGGATAGAGAAGGATGTCTGCAGAAGAAATGACGACACAGGGAGAACAGAGTTGTTCGAGTTGGACTGGAAAGGCGCACGTTGGGCCAGCAAGGGAAATTTGGGGCCTAAATGGGCCGTTAGGCAGCCTGGTAGGGTTGGGCCATAGTTCGAACCTTAGCCCATTAAGGTCACTTCGGCCAGGGTGTGAAGCAATTATAAGGATTTTCATTTCTTGACTCTATATAGCATCCATTTTGCGTTTCAATGCATTTCTATGGAGATAATCTACTGTGGATTTAAGGCTTGAGTTGGGGTAACTGAATAATCAGATGTAAATTCTTGGTGACGGGGAGCTTTAAGTCCCGCTTGGTTAGGCTGAAAAACTATGACTTATGGCTGAAATTGCATTATAGTGGCTGAAATTTTACTGTAGCTGAAGGTAGCTTATTTAGTGTAATTAAATTTAAAAACTTTTAAAATAGAAAAAATATGTTAGCTCATTACAGACAACGCGAACAAATATAGGAAAAAAAAGAACCGTCAAAAAAGTTCAAAAAAGACGAAATTTATGAATAGTGAAAAACAGTGGCGGATCCAGGAAATTTTTTTGGAGGGGCTGAAGTACCTTCAGCTCGACCTCAGCCCCTTCTACATTATACATCCATGGCTAAAAATTTAGGGGGGCTCCAAGGGTCCGGTAGCGGTAGGGGGGCTCGACCCCCCCCCCCCCCGCCCCACCGTTGGATCCGCCCCTGGTGAAAAATAAGCTAAAAGTCAGAAGCTAAAACTGAAATGAGCGGGGCCATATATCGAATTAAACAGTGAGTGATCCCGGAAAGAAAAAGGCCAAAATGGTACAACTACGCGGTTGTGTATTTGACTTATTCTTTCCGGGATCACTCACTGTTTTGGCCTTATTCTTTCCGGGATTTGACACAACCGCGTAGTTGTACCATTTTGGCCTTTTTCTAAATGGCTTTTGGCTTTTAAAAGTTAGAAGCCGGAAGCCAAAAGCCATTAAGAAAACAATACTTCTAAATGGCTTTTGGCTTTTAAAAGTTAGAAGCCGGAAGATAAAAGCTGAGTTTTTTTGACTTATTGCTTATGGCTTACCCTAAATAAACAAACGGGATGATTTCATCGTCGTCGTTTCAAAGCAGCTTATCGAGACATTCTTTTTAAAGCGATTTATCTGTATTTGATTTATTCATATAAATACTCGTGCTATAGATAAAAAACTATAAATCATAAATTGCAGCCAAAAGACCGTACCCAAAAGCTGTTTGTAACGCACCTTCAGGAGTACGCAATATACTGCATTCAGCTAAATTTTGGGAGAAGGCACGGCCTACCCTGCAAAAGGAGAAGACTGTGATAAAAAGCCCTGCAATTCTATCACAGTACAAGGGCTCCCCTTCAAAGTTGTCCGTCTCTTTCGAAACTTGTTGGCTTCTCAGTGGGCAGGGCACGCAGCTTTGTCCGGGGCCCCTCTCTTCTATAAGATGACTTCTATTAGCCGCGTACAGATAGATAGAACCAAGAACAAGACGACTTTTCACCAATTCTTGCAACGAAGAAGAGAACCCAAGATGAGAAGCCAAGTGTTGTTGGTGACCTTTGCTTTTCTTGCCATCGTCGTCGCAGCTCTGCCCCTTGCCGAATCCAGCGGCAGGCACCACCATGACCACTCCCATGTCCAGAGCAAAGGTGTGAGTCTCCTTCCCCCAAATTCATCCCCCCCCCCCCCCCCCCCAAGTAATGAATCAAATAAATCAAGATATTTCATGTTTCGCCTTTCTTGCTAGAATAGTACGGCAGATCAATTTAGCTTGAAACTAATTTGAGGTGAAAAATGAATTCTTTGTCTGCAGGGCATGGAGGGGGAGGGGGAGGGGAGCTAGCGGCGAAGGGGAGGGAGGCGAGGGCGTGGCCGTGCTGCGACAACTGCGGCGGGTGCACCAAGTCGATCCCGCCGCGGTGCCAGTGCCTGGACGCCGTGCGGGGAGGGTGCCATCCGGCGTGCAGGGAGTGCGTCAAGTCCAGCCTCAGCGTCGACCCTCCCGTCTACCAGTGCAACGACCGAGTCCCCAACTTCTGCCAGCGCCGCTGCACCGCCGCCGCCGCCGCCCACTGACCGGCCGGCCGACCGGCCAACTGACCCACCCACCACCAGCCAGCCAGCCACTTCTTGTTTGGAGGCTTGTCTCTGCGACTCTGTAACCTGTGTGATTTTTCCTTGCGTTTTTTCCCCATGTAAAGCTGAAGAGGCAGCATCTGCTGCTGATTGGAGTTGGTTTGTTTGTGCAAATCAATCTCCGATTCTCATCTCCTCACCTTGTTAACTATAATCTCAGATGGGTGGGTAAATTAGTTACCGAGCTATATCTGCCTACGCTTTTTCAACACCTTGCACTAGTTTTGACTCCACTTTTCTGTCTTTCTAGTACAGACCGCGGTCACGCGATATATACATATGCCTATGCTTTTTCAACACATTGCACTACTATATGCCAATGTTTTTTCAACACCTTGCACTACGCTACCTCTGAGCTATGTATGCCTATGCTTTTTCAACACCTTGCACTACTACTGAGCTATATGTGCCCATGCCTTGTCAACACCTTGGCACTACTGCCAAGCAAAGATCTGCACTTACGAAGCAGGGACATAGTTTTGAACGTTAAACGCATCACACACTGCTCGAGGCCTAATCCGAGAAGATTAAGTAAAAAATCCTTCGATCGTTATAGGGATCAAACTCAGGACTGATGGGTTCAAAACACCTGAACCCACCACACCTGTGAGCCGACGCTCAATTCCTCACTTTTCTGCCTTTTGAATGTGGAGATGGTGAAAAATTGCAGGTACTTAAGTAACGAACTAGAGAAAAAAAAATTAGTGCATTAATTCGCTCGTGTTTATCTCGGTTGTCTGATGCCGAGTTTTTTTCGGCTTTAGCTTTGTCTTATCAATTTTTACTACAATAAATAGCTTTTAAATAATACGTCTTTTTAACACGTGGTCTATGAGTAGATTGTAGTCTCATACTGAGTTTAGCTATATTAATTAAAATTATATGTGACTGTTTTTTATTTATATTATCTTTTACAAACAGTTAAAATTTAAAAACCATGAATTAAAAGCCGATGTCACACCCTAAAAAACCTCGAGAATGTCTCGCTCCATCCATCTGGGGTGAATGAATCTGGACGCAATCCCGCATGCTGAGAATGTCTCTAGTATTGGCTCCATCGTCCATCGATCTGGGGCGAGTGAACCTGGACGCAACCCGGCATCCTGCTTCGAGGTTGCTAACGACGACGCGCTGTAAAATTTTGGAACTTTGCGTGAAGGTCTGTTCTTTTTATTAAAACTTATGATTTATAATTGTGATTTATAGTTTTTAAACTATTTATGTAAGAGATTTTAGAGTAACAGAAACTCACATTTGATTTTTACCGATATAAATGAAGTCGATATATATAGTATATACTACAATTAACTAGTAAATCTTATTTTGAAAAAAAAACACTTTGTTTAAAAACTAGTTACTATAAAAAATCAAAAAAATAGGTTTTAAAAGCTGAAAAGAATAGTCCCAAAACATACGTGTTGATGTCAATCAATTCACCAGAACGAAAAAAGAGAGGTAATCCTCGTTTGACGGTAGGGAGCTTATTTCAGTGCCCGAGCAAGGCGAGTGGAGGGCTAGTGATCCGCATTTCCAGAGGATATGCGTCGCATGATTCCAGAGGATCCGCATGTCAATCAATTCACATTTGTGAGCCTGGAAAAAAGAGAATATGCCCTCTGAAGGACCAAGCGTCCAAATCCAATATCGCAAATATGCAACACTGACTGAAGTGCTCTACTTGATGCATGGTCCCGGATAAAATCACTTCGAACTAGGAAGACCGGCACCAGCATTTTGTACCATAAATCGCCACTACTAAATCATCATCTCAAAGTATAAAAAATGGCGCTGCCATGAGTTGTACCTGTGGCAAAGAAACCAACACGCACACCAAGTCACAAAAAACAAAGAAAGCAAGAGACAGAGGCAGCCAAGAGCCAAGTGATATTGGCCCTTCTTTGGAGCAGAAGTTATGTTTTTAGAGGACGCAGAAGCCGTTTTTTTTAGAGATAGAGAGAGAGAGGAATACAGGAAGCAGAACTGCAGAAGTGATGATAGGCTTGTTCTTTTCGGCTTTTGAAACTGGCTTTTGGCTTCTGCTACAGTAACTAACTTTCAAACGGAGTATTATTTTTAAGGTAGGGTCTACAAATTAATTGTAGTACATGTTAAAAGCCCAACATCTATACCATCCAAAATCGCAAGCGAATATATCTCTCTCCGTAATCTCTGTCACAAACAGCTAAAATTCAAAAATTTCAGTCAAAAGCCACAGCTATAAAGAACAGCCCGATACTGGCAACTGAGTAGCCACCACTCTGCAAGCCCACGTATCTTTCTCATACTTCGTGGAGGCCCAAGTGGAAGCTGGCATCTATACAGCCTGTTCTGCAGCGCGATATTTTCCAACAGAAATTAGCATTCCGGGCCGCTTGCCTCATCTGAGCTCCACAGCTAGGACCTGCGGCCCACATAGGAAGCCCATCTACCTTCTACGGCGAGCTCCCCTCCCGCAGCAGCTTCAAGGTTTAGTACCACCTCGCCTAGCCGAGGAGTACCAAGCGGGCGAGCTATGTATAAGAGCAGAGGCAGGGCTACCGCTTGTCCATACTTACCTGGACGGGGTCAACGGGCAATCATGAAGGCCTGTGGCCTAGGCTAGTGGCCCACATTGCACACGGTGGGTGCGTTGGCTTACCATCTCCCCAAGTGGGAGAATGGACGTCATAATTTGCGGTAGAGGGGGCACACGTTCACATGGCCCCTGCCAATTCTTAGAAATTATACTTTGGTCCCACCTATGTATCGAGAGTCAGAGACTACACTCTTCCAGGACATTGTTCGTAATTACGAATGTTTTATTTGTATGTTCTGGTATTTTTGTGTGAATAAAAGTTTATAGAACACCAGCTATGTAATAAGAAATCACGAATAATATTAACATTGTTGGTTAGAACTAAGTAGAGTAACACTGTCGTAAGAGAACATTTTATAATGTGGAGTCAACCAATGTGATGGGCCAAGTTAACCCAAAAGCATGGTGATGATGACCAGTAGCCTCCTCCTCTTCACTCGCTACCAGTGTTTAAGAAGGCGGTCTAGCCAGTTTGTCTAGGTGCCGTGTAGGCGCTAGGCGATAGGGTGTCGCCGCGTCTTGGCATCTAATCGGGTGGCTAAGCGCGAGGCGGGACCAAGGCGGCCTCGGTGTGGCAGTCTGCTAGGCGGTCACGCGGTGCCTAGGTGCACGAGGCGACGACCAAGAGCACGGAAAGAGAAAGAGGGAATGAGGGCTTACCAAGAGTTTAAGACCTAGCTGGGTGATTAGGTTTCGGCCATGCCGTGTAGCACCAAAACCCCTAGGTGCGTTCCACCTCCACCTCGTCGAAATCAGCCACGCCGCCACTGAGGTTCCCTTCTACCTCTGTCTCCTATCCCCTTTGTCGTCTCCCCTCCACTGTCTCCGCCGCCTCCTCGCCGTTGTGTCCTCCGTCGTCTCCCCCTCCGTCGACAACTCCGTCGGCCTCACGACCCCACTCCCCTCCGCTCAACAGATCTGCAGGAAAGGTCGGAGGTAGGAGAGGCAGCGAGGAGTGGTGAGCGGAGGAGGAGGGTGACGGCGGAGGAGAGAAGTGAGGGGCCGAGGCGCGTCATTGAGATCTACGGGGGAGGCGACAGCAGGGAGGAGCTGGGAGTGAGATCTGTAGGGGAGGCAGCGGAGGAGAGATGGAGGTAGAGTAAGGTTAGATTTATTTATATAGGATTTGATGACTCGATCTGGGATGTTGGATATCCATTGGATGGTAGGATTTGATGACTCGGTCTGGTATGTTGGATCTTCATTAGACGGTCTAAAATATGACTAATTCTCTTAAACATTGGTCATAGGATTTGATAGCTTAATCTAGAACATTGAATCTTCATTGGATAGTAAAATCTAAATAATTTTTATCTAAATATCGAATATATATACCAGCTTGCTTATCATCGCCCTGTAGGCCTCATTTTGCTCGCTACCGGCGCCACAGCCATTACCGGCCGTCAGAGAACCCATGTCGAAATGACCACCTGGCAGCTTCACACCGCCATCGACCATACAGTAGCTTCGCACTTTCGGCGTTGTCGAAATGACTACCTGGCAGCTTCACAACGCCATCGACCACACAACAGCTTCGCACCGCTGTGGGTGTTGTCGGTCTCACACCGACTTCTTATTTTGCGGTGGTCTCACACCACCACTGCTTGGCCTCTTGCCGAGGCGTGGTCGTCAGCTTCACACCGACTTCTGTTGTCGGCTGCACACCGACCTCTCCTTGCAGCGGCAGCTTCGGCCATGGCATTGACTAGGCCTTCACCGCCCAACTCCTGAGCGCATGGTGTTGCAGCCAACTCGTGGCCAACACCTGCGCACCTCTGCCCGATGCGCGTCGCTACGCACCGACGCTGGCCCTGGGCAAGGCCATCGTCGCCCGTGCTAACATAGCCGCCGGCGCCGCGCCACACCACCCAAGCCGTCCGCAAACTTGTCCTTTGCCTCTACGGCCACTTCGGTCGTCGGATCGATGATCTCTCAGATCCCCCAGGCATCCGTCAGTGCCTGGAAGGGCACGTCGCCGCTCTCCTTCTACGCGTTGGTCGCCATCAACTCCAGTTGTATGTGCTTGGGCGTACACCGTGCTCTGATACCAAGTGTTGGAAACCAGCACCTTAGGATCTG
This sequence comes from Dendrocalamus latiflorus, assembly GCA_017311315.1. NCBI lineage: Eukaryota > Viridiplantae > Streptophyta > Magnoliopsida > Poales > Poaceae > Dendrocalamus > Dendrocalamus latiflorus. The sequence goes on from CM029611.1 coordinate 1,956,264, forward strand.
CACACCCAAACTTAATATGACCACTCCACAGTTCCTACGACTACAGTGAGATTTGAGGGCAGGAAGAACAACTCGTTCTTGACCACTCTGTTGTTGGACGGAGAATAGAGTAGACTCAAGTTACCCGTGGTCGCACACTACATAGGGAAGTCGAACGAGCAGGCACGAAGGAAATTTTCCCAACGCGAACACAACTTGCGTCGTTTTTCCTTTTTCTCTACTTATTTGACTTCTTCTGTTCTTACAGATTACATAGTGTATATATACAACCGGGCCTCCCTGCAGAGCACTCAACTGCTCCGCCGCTCGCCCCATGCTCTACTCTAAGTGCTGACGACTGCTACATGACCGTGGTATGCTACAGTGGTCACTCACTATTACAAGGATTGGTTGCAACCGAACACACACACATACACTATGCACGGACTGGTCGTAGTCGACCACACATAGGCAGGTCATCTACGACTACACATAGACCGGTCGTCCACGACCACATTGGTCATGACCGACCACACACAAGTTAGTAGTCTTCGATCGCACACGTTTGTTACAGTGACCGACCACTCTCGTCTTCGGCCACATCTCTGACCACAGTTTGTCTTCGACCGCGTCTCTGATGACAGCTTGTCTTCGACCGCGTCTCCGACCACTGTGCTGTCGACCATGGTCGCCACGTCTATGACCACATACAGGCGCCACGACCATGGCGCTAGCGACTTCGACGCTGGTCGTTACGACCACACACAACGTGGTCGTAACCGACCACTCACACAAGCGCTACGACGCTGGTCGTTACGACCATATACAACGCGGTCGTAACTGAGCATTCACACAAGCGCTACGATGTTGGTCGTTACGACCATATACAACGCGGTCGTAACCGACCACTCACACAACGCTACAACGCTGGTCGTTACGACCACACACACAGACGCCCACGGCTTTGGTTGTTATGACCACAGACAACGTGGTCGTAACCAACTACTCACAGAGGAGCCACGACTTTAATCGTTACGACCACACACAATGTGGTCGTAACCAACTACTCACACAGACATCGTGACTCCGGTCGTTACGACCACACACAACGTGGTCGTAACTGACAACTTACAAGCGCCACGACACTGGTCATTATGACCACACACAACATGATCGTAACCGACCACTCACACAGGCGCTACGACCACGACCATTCCTACTACGGCCACCTCGACCACGCTTTCTCCGACCACGGCTACTCCGACAATAGACACTTCGACCACGGTCATTCCGACCATGCTAGTCGTCCGAGCAGTGCCCGCGGTATTGACAAGTATCAAAATTAATTCCAACAAAGGCCACCACCAGCACTGACGTCTTCGCCTTCGGTGCCTTCTTGCTCGAGGTGGCGTGCGGCCGGAGGCCCTGGAGTTCCATGGAGTTCAGCTCCAATGCCGACTCGCCGGGGCTCATCGAGCTCGTCCTTGACTACTGGAAAGCCGGGAAGATCAAAGACGCGAGGGATCCAAGGATCGGCAAGTGCGACGAGGACGATCTCGAGCTGGTCCTTAAGCTCGGGCTGCTCTGCTCGCACCCTGACCCGCGTCGCCGGCCGAGCATGAGGCAGGTGGTGAAGATCTTGGAAGACGCTGCACCAGCGCCGGAGACGTTGCCGGAAGATCTCGGCAGCAGCGGGATGCAGTTCGGGTACAACGAGTCGTTCGACGAGTTCGTCAACATGTTCCTGTCGACGTCCGAGATCACCATCGCCACGACGCAGCCGTCGTCTTCGCTCTCCACCGACGAGCAACGGCAGCTAATATTCAGCTGAGTATCGCCATATTTTGAAGCCAATTTAGCAAATTTTGTTAATGTGCATAGGATGGCTGATGACTTGATGTTGATGTCAGTATGTGCCATGTGGGACTGGAAAGCAAATAATTGCAGGATTAGGTGTATGATACTTGTTGTAACGCCCCCGTTTCCAGGGGCGTATACGAACACTGCACCCCGCAACTATTCACGTATGAACAGTTATGGAGTGTCGCGCAAGAGTATACCATTGCATGCTTACAACAAAGATCCAGCATATATTTTACATAAGGATTAACATCCATTTTTCGACAGCGGGGCGTGCAAGCCCAAAGTATACTTACATCACAAAAACTCCAGAATCCGCTTGAGCGCGGCCAAGACCTAAAGCCACGGGTCCTCGTCGAAGAAGAGACCTTCCGGGGCTTCCTCAACGGGGAGACCTTCACCTTCGTCTTGATCCTCTAAAGAAAGGCAAAAGCAAGCCGTGAGCCAAACAACCGGCTCAGCAAGTCCCAAAGGGACCCTAACTTATTACATGCACGGAACATCAAAGGAAGGGAGTATACTTGGTTTATTAACTTTGAGTGGATGCAGTTTTATTTGCAAACATTTTGATAAGACGAACTCAAAACTGCTCCTTAAGAACTCAGGGATTTTCACGAAAGTTTAATTAACCAACTCAACAAGTTAAAGCATTTACAAAACTACTTAAGCTTCGCTGCTGGAATCACCCAAGTGACACGGCTCCAATAATCGGGAGCACGGCGTATTCGAATACCATTTATTTTGACTCTGCAGAGTTTGCTCAGCTTTACCCACACGATTTCTTAACTTCCGCGTCCGGGTTAAGAAAGCCAGGTCGTTTCACTGCTCAGCTCTTTATATAGACTCTACCCGGTAGAATCCACTCGGGTCTGGCACATATATATAACTCCCGTCCGCTTCGAGTGAACTCTACCGTTGTTAGGCACCCGCAGCACGGCCTACCTAACCTCGCTTTCTTAAAATCAAGCCTTCTCAACATCTGTAGAGTTTCAATCGAGTTGAGCAGCTACTAAACCAGTGTTGACAAGTCAACTCCTGTGGTTGAGCGATCACCGTGACATTTGCTCAGCGTAAGGGTTTTAGTCCTTATATTTTTACATGGTCCGCAACCTCATCAGGCCCGCGACCCAACCTAGGGTAGGCGGTGGGCGAAGGCCGTCTCGCGGCTCCCCACAACACCCTTACCCTAACTTCATTCCTAGGGTAAGAGTTGGGCGAAGACTAACTCGCCAGCTCTTTCCCCAACCCGTACCCTACCTTGTGCACGCAGGCACTCTCCGCTCTAGGGCACGGTGTCCCATACCACCCTACCCTAGAGTCGGGTTTGCAAATCCTATTGGCCCGCAGTCACAACCTTATTAGTGTAAGACTTTGCATGATAATAATAATCTACAATTATCTAGATTAACAGATAATTATTTCTAGGGTTACAAAGGCATGGCTACAAGTTTAACATGGCATATGTCGGTGGTAGGTTTAACTACATAACATGTCATTCTAAACGTTTTATTTTATTTTGAACTAACATTTCAGAACTAGCTCAATGCAAATAGTATAATAACATAATTAAATATCATGGGATACAATATGATCAAAGGATTTGGGACTTGCCGGCAATTTGGACGAACTCGGCTAGCTTTAACGTAGAAGCTCCTGGATCCTGCGACTGCACTTGAACTTCCGGGATCTTCGAAACTAGCGCAAACACACAAAATAAATAAGTCCAGCTTGAGACTAATCAAGCGAGGAAAAATAAACTAATTAAAAAGGAGTAAAATGCATAAATCCTCAAATGGGGGATTTTTGGAATTTATCTAGGATGAATCTGGAGGAATGGAGGCCAAAAATGGGTTCAGGATATTATTTGGAGCAAAGTGGTGAAATTTGGGAATTTTGGGGATTTTCTGTAATTTTCTAGGATTTATTTGGATTTTCTGGGATTTTTAGAAAAGATTAAATCGGGGAAAATGTTTGAACAGTAGTGGGTCGGCCCCATGGCTACAGCGTGGCTCGGCCCGAGAAACGGCCCGCGCGGTCGGGCGGCCGGCGCGGCCCAAACGCGTGCGCGCGGGAATGAAGCAGGCCGGGGGACGCGGCCCACTCCCACGCGCCTGCGCAGTCCGGATGGATGATGCGCGTCCCGGTGGTGTGGCCAGGATGAGGCGGGGTGAAGCGGTATGGGAGGGATCGGACGGAGGTGGAGGGGTGCGATTATGAAGATCGGACGGCTGCGGCGAAACTTCATCCAATGGCCGACGCTAAACGGCAACGGGAGGAACGGGCGGACGCGATGGAGCCACGTCTTCGTCTTCCTCCTCTTGCCGTGCTCGCGCGCCAGAGGGGCGGAGAGGGCGGCGCCTCCTCTCTCCGGCGAGGGCAAAGACCTCTGGGGGTCGGGAAAGGTTCCATCGGATAGAGTGCAGCAAGGGGATCTCGTTTTTGGGGTTGGTGAGGTGAGAGGGTCATCGGGGAGGGCAGGAGACCGAAGGGGAGGGGATGGTTCCCCGATGGTGGAGGGGATCACCGGAGCCGAAAGAGGTCGAATCGGGGGCGGATTCACGATCTCGGAAACGTGACGCTCACATTGGTGGCGGTGGGTGCGGCCGAGGAGTTTCCAGACGAGCTGGCCACGGGGAGGGTGCGACAGCCGGGAGGAAGTCTCGGCGGCGAGGGTGCACGGGCGATCACCTGTCCAGGGGGATGCACCACAATGATTAGTACACCGAGGAGAAGCTATGGGCGAAAGTAATTGAGAAACGGAGGAAGGGAGAGGGAGATTGGGCTACGGGGGTCGCCGGCGCAGGGGAGGGGAATGGCGGCGTTCGGAGCGGAGGGGTTCCAATCGGTGGCGTGTGGAGGTGCTCTGGAGTGGCAGGAAGGTGGTGAGGGTGGTGGAGTGACTTGGGAAGCAAAGGAGTATGCGGGAGATGAAGTGAGGGTTTTTATACCCGGCGGAGGGAGGCGGAGCCTTCGGGGAGAAGGAACGGGCAGGACTCCGGGGTCAACAGGGGCAGGTAGGGCGTCTCCTCCGCGGGATGGGGCAGTTACCGGGCGCTGACAGCCGGAGTAATGACGAGGCGACGGCACGGGAGCAGGTGAGCTCGGGCACGGGCGAAGGCGCGCTCCCGCGCAGCGGAGGGGACAGCGGCGGCTGACAGGTGGGGTCGGGGCACGGAGGGAGGCGACGCGTGGCGAAGGGGGGTGCGGTCGGCTTCAGACCGGGGCTGTCGGGGTGACGCAAGCGCGGGGAATCCGGGGCGCAGAGAGGCGGTGCGGAGGCGCTGGCGGAGAGGGGCGGGGAGAGGCGCCCGGGAGGGAGGCGGAAAGGGGAGGCGCCAGCGGGAAAGAGCGCAAGCGCCGGGCGAAGGAGAAGGCGGAAATGGGCGGAGCGCCAAAGGAGAAAGGGAGGCGCACGGCCAGAAAAAGAAAGCGGGTTCGTGGAGAACTTTCCTGAAAGGGAAAGTTTTCGAATTTCACTCAAAAATCCAACAAAAAAGCACAGAAATTTTTGGGGTTGAAATGTTGGGGTTTTTCACTTGTCTTCAAGTGATCATAGGATACTGTCAATCGTTCTTAGAGGTGATCAAAGAGTTGTACACTGATCAGCGTTCTCTCTTGTACTTCATCATTTTAGCTTGGTGCGATTTCAGAAGAATGGACCCTGCAAGAACAAATGTTGTGACAAGAAACAATACAAGAAGAAAAAGTAATGATATGAATTCCAAAGTTTGCAGCTGCAACACCCTTTCCTTTTCTTTTTTTGAAGGGGTTTGCAGTTCTATCAATTTAGAATCCCACACCTAACCAACCTCGGAAGAGTTTATAGTATGGTAATGTCGATTCTGTCAGGCAGCAAACATAAAATATCACCTTGGCATCTTGCCCAAAAGGAACCAGAGATATTGCAAACTGCTTTGATCTTATCATGGGAAAGAGACCATGAGAACCTAAAACTTTAGGAAAACAGTTCTGCTTTTAGAACAGCGATGGACGAGCAAAGATACGAAACATACCCAAGCTCTAAATATCTCAAGGACCGAAGGAGACATTTCAAATTACACAACTAGAAGCATATCTATACTTCGTTTTGCTACTAGGAAAACTGTAACACCCCGCCCATCTCTGGGCAAGATGCTACCACCTCTGCAACTCTTACCATTTCAACAACACTAGAAGAATTTAAAACCAACACTAAATTTATTTATTGTGCTACGTTCAGTTACATCATAGCATTTTTAGTAGTTACTCTAGCCTAGTAGAAGCTAAAGTACACTGACAAAAGTGTTACAAGAGTGCTGCTGGTTCGTGCCAGTTATCCATGTGCTACTCCCGCCCGTACAGGTCGTCCTCGACGGTCACCTAAAAACATCAACAAAGCAAGGCTGAGTCCACCAACTCAGCAAGTACAAAGCAAAACAGCAAATAACAGGTCCATTCATTAGACCGTTATCATTCCATTTTCATTAACCACATTTTCCAGTTAACCTCTTTTCCCTTTAACCACTTTACGTTCGATGACCTGTTCATCACGCTTACGCACATGCACTACTTCCCATCGCTTTAGTCTATACTACTAATCGGTTATCACTTCCCATCTCTGTGGACTACACCTCACTATCTCTGTAACGATTCTACCGCCTTCACTTCCCATTTCTGGGAACTGCTCCTCACTATTTATGTAATAATCTACAATCATCACTTCCCATTACTGTGAGCTATACATCACTATTTCTGTACAGTTCTACTATCACTACTTCCCATTTCTGTGAGCTATACATCACTATTTCTGTAGCTATTTCACCGTTACCACCCTCCATCTCTGTGAACTACACATCACTATCACTGTAACTATTTTACTGTTACCACCTCCCACCTCCCATCTCTGTATCTGTTTCATTATCAACTCTTTATGCAACACAATGCATCCGTAACTGTATCATTGTTCTGTTCTGTTTTCATGCAATGCAATGCATCTATAATGCATCTATAACTGTAGCTTATACCGGTATAGCGGAGTGCTCACCCGTCGATGAGCCACTCAATCCCCGTCCTCTTTCATACGGGGTTCCAAGCTCCACTCCCGTGGAGTACCTACCGAAGTAGGTCATACTCAAGAGCACTCCGGATTAGTCCACTAGCTTCACTCGTAGCTAGGGACTTTCTCACCGCCCTCACTCTTGAGTGCACATAATGCAAATGCATATGCCATTATCATTTATCATGGTCACTCATAAATAAGTATCATGATGTGATTGCATGTATCCATTATCACTGTTATTACCATTGTCATTGTCATTAGTATCATCGTGAGTAGGGTGGCATCACTGCTCACCTCACTCTATTACTATTGCCACCATTAATCAAACATCATCATTTCAGGTAAACATAGCCTATTTTTAAAAACCCCACGGTCTACCACTCTACCATGCACTTGCAAGTTCATTTATGTATATCGATTTACCAAGTCTTAACGTTCATCATTCATCTTCTCTCAACATGCACCCGAAAAGGTAAACTTACCCCCAAATCATTCATTTTAACCGAAATCACTACCCGAATTCACCGCTTTACAATGCACTTGCCTGGTTAGCCTCGGGGATGACGCGTGGACGGCTCCGACCCGGGACCTCCACCTGCGCACACATCAACCCGATTCAACGGCAAAACAAAAATCAGAGTGGAAACGGAGAGCAACTTCCCTAAGCTCGTATCCCGATCTCGGGCGTAAAATGCACGGGTTTTGAGGGACCTGTCGCGCAGGTGCCGAACCCCTTTCTTATTTTTTTTTCTTCCCTCTCTCTCTCTCTCTTTCTTTTTCTCCTCTTTTCTTTTTCTCCTCTTTTCTTTTCTTCTTCTCTTCTTTTTTTCTTCCCTTCTTTTCCTTTTCTTTTCTTCCGTCTCTCTCTCCTCCTTATCTCTTTTGGCCGAATGGCCCTCCTCCTTTCCTCATTCCACTCGGCCACCAGGGCCTCTCCAGGCGGCGTGGCGGCGCAAGGGCGCGCCGGCCCCTCCCCGCCGCCTGCTCCCCCTCGTCGCCAGCCTTCTCCGCCTCCTCGGCCTCCCCCTCCGCCCCTCACCAGTCTCGCCTGGGGGCGGCGCGGCAGCGCGCGGCCGCGCAGGTGGCCTGCCGGCCCCGCGGCTCGCCGGCCCCGGCCCTCTCTCTCTCCGCCGGCTCCTCCATAACCCCCTCCTCTCTTGCGCAGCCGAGCGGCCGGCCCCTAGGGCTCACCGCCGGCCGTCCCCTACTCGCCTCCCCGTGCGCGCGGTGGAGCGCTGGGTGCCGCCGCCGGCCGGCACGGCCAACGGCAGCCGGTTGCCTCCTCCTACGCTACTCCGCCTCCCTCGGTCATCTGCGCCTCCACACGCCACCGTCCCCCCTAGCTTTGCTCAAAGGCACTGGGCCTTGCCCCCAATGGAACCGAGCTCGTCGGTTCACTCTCTACGTGCTTGTGTTGTGCCTAAGGGTTGAGGGAAGGAGGACAACTCAGTGGGCGGCTTGGCTTGTGACCGGCGGTCGTCGATGCCCTCCCGATGTCGTTGGCGCCGTCTTACTGATGCCGCCCTTGCTCCTGCCTTCCCCTTGCCGTCATGGCCGGCTGCTTCCTCGCTTCTTCCTCATCGAGCTCCTCCCTGCGGTGGTGTGGATGTGCTTGTGGTTTAGGGGCTCTCGGCTAGCTTACTCTTGGTTGGCAATGAGAAGGAATGGGGGGTGTGGCTTGCTCCCCTTGCTTGTTCTTACCTTGTGGAGAGAATGAGATGAGAAAATGGGTTGGCTGGTTCTTTGCTAGCATATAAGGGTAGGGTTGGGGCTGCTTTGCATTGGTGAAATGTCTGAATCGTCCTCACTTAAAGCCCATGCCCCTCTCACACCATTGGCTGCCCAAGGGCCATATGGTCCAAGGGGTAAGTTGGCTTTGGAGTCTTTACTGCAGCGGTAAGTCGGTAAAAAGGTAAGCGTAAGAATTTGCCGGATGACGAGAACCCACATCGCGAGACGGTGCCGATTATCCCTAGGCGGTCAGGGAACCTCTGAGGGCGCTACTCGGCTCTCTAGACGGTGCCGACCGTCCTGGGATGGTCTGGGAACCTCTGCGAGCGATACTGACTTACACGTTAAAAGTCGATGGGTCTGACGGCAAAAAAAAACCCGTATTTACCTCTAATGTTTCCATTCTGCATATACTTTTGGTTGGGGTATTACAAAAACTGTGACAAGCAATGCTAGATTTTGTCCATACAACATTAGTTTACAGGTTATCCAAGTTAGAACTAGCACCCCTACTACCCAATTGCAATGACTCGTTCACCTATAGGCACGGTTCTCTTCCAGTCTTCCTCCTTGGATTCGTCGTCATCATCTTCCTGGGTGCCTCGAGAAGCACCGTGGATCATTTCGTCATCAACTCCTGCAAGAAAGTTTTGAGCTTTTGATATTTAACAATTAACATTATAAACTGGAAGCGAGGAAATATATACAGATGCACCTTCGATGAAGGACTCGAATTCATCGTCACTCGGTTCGGTTGATATGATTCCATTGACTGGTTGATTAATCTCCATCCAGTTTGGCTGCTCGGTCGGGCCAGAGAACAGTGAAGGTCTATCCACAACCCAGTCGTCAACTATGTCTATGTTGTCGACTGAGACAGGATCAAATGCTTTCACCTTGAGTTGTTGCCTATGAACAGTAATTAATCAAAGCACTCATTGTCATCCATGCTTTGCTAGCCAGCAAATGAGCAAAAGCTGTTACATCTTTTAACAACGAATGGTAAATGTTGTGTAACTAGATTACCTGTGCTGTAGCCGTAGGTTGTATTGAACAAAGGTGAGATGATGCATTCGTTGACGTTCAAAAAGATTCATTCTTTGATCATGAATTTGTTCAAAAGGAATGTGTGTCCGAGCACATCCTTTAGCACTGCAGGTTTGACTGAGAATACGGACTGCTAGACGTGTCAAATTTGGGCAGGCTCCTCCATATGTATACCACCATTCAGCTGCGAGATAAAATAACAATATGTAAAGACGAAACATATCAACAAGCATCACCAAACACAGTTCATCTTATAACAACCTAGATCAGAGAGTGCAGAAGACTTAACAATGTCTGTCAGTAGAAAGAGTAATTCAGCTCTAATTTTGTGGAAGGTTGATTTAGAAAACCTGACAAATGTAGCTCATGTTTGAAAGATGTCATAGTCAATCGAGTGAAGTAGTTCAAGACAAATATGTATAGGAGTACTAACCAGGAGGTAAAGTACGCCTGGCTCGGATAGCCATTTGCCTACGAAAATCACCTGCTGCCTCGCTCCGGTACATGTTGAGCTCCTTCTGAATTTTATCTTGGATTTTCACATCAGAAACCAGCCTTTCTATGCAATCTAGCATTCCTGAAAAGATCTCATTTGATATGTCGCCTCGAACTCCATCAAAAAATAGTGGATTCAGGAAGAAGCCAGCTGAATGAAGTGGCCGTGGTGTGTGCTTGTCCCATCTCCAGTCGATAATATTCCAGTAAGCCATGTAGTCGTTTTTCCTCACCAGTTCTTTCTTGATTGCTTCTTTGGCTTTGTATAATCCAGCATAAACATACCCCATAGCAGGCCTCTCGTTGCTACCGACTAGCTTAAGAAGATGCACAAGTGGTTCAGTGATGCGAACCACTGCAGCACAAGAAGACCAAAACTGCAAATTACTAACAAGATTGCTCACTTCGATCCCTCCAGGTTTCTTTGGCAGCAAGCAGTGCATCCATTCATCCGAGCTGACCAATGCTTGCAAAGCCTCCTTCAGACTGTGCATGTTCTTCAGTGTGACAAAGTTCATAGCAGCACGAGTCTCCGCAGGAACTAGCAGATCCCTCCCATGCAGATATTTCTTCATCAAATTCAACGCAAGTGCACTGCTGTAGATAAATCCCGTGATGGCCTTCGCATTGCTTATGATCTCACTGATTGCCCCCACCTTACTGAAATCTTCAAGCATCCCATTGATGCACTGGTAAGTGCATGGAGACCAGAACAATGTAGGAAACGTTTCGCCTAGCTTTTTTCCTGCCGTTGCATGAATCTCAGAGTTGTTTGTGATTACTTGGACAACATTTTTCTCTCCAACTTCCTCAACAACATTCTTCAGTAACTCATACAGCGCATCTGACGATGCGACAATGTCTGTTGCATTGACTGATTTCAGAAACATAGTACCTTCCGGGCAATACACTAAAAAGTTTATCAAGGTTCTGTCTTTATCAGTCGTCCACTCATCGGCCAACACTGAGCACCCCGTCCGCGTCCATGACCCCTTGTAGAACTCCAACTGAGCCGTCACTTCGTCCAGCGACTTCTTCAGAATGCAACCGCGGAAATCGTGGTACAAGAACGCCTCAGGCCTCCCTCCTGCCGACGCAATGGCCTCGAGCATCGGCTGGAAGTAGACGGAATTCACTGCCTCCAACGGCACACCGGCGTCATACAGGAACCTCCCAACTGCCATGTAAACCTGCTCCTTGTCCAAGCCAGTCAGATGAAAATGCCTACACGGCGGTGAAAGTGTGTCGAGCGCCATCACAACCTGATGAAGAGGCTGTGTCTGAGAAGCAGGAGGAGTAGGCTGAATATGCTGCTGTGGCTGGGGAGCAAGAGGAGTAGTAGACGCGTGCCTCACCGCCACCTTCTTCTTCTTCTTACTTGTACTCCCCCTCATCTCCCTGGTCGCCGGAGGCGTCTCTTCGAGCGGCACGGCGCCCAAGTCGAGCACCTCGTTGAGCGGGATCATGTGGATGGGGCTCTCCATCTCGGCGCCGCCAGCAGAGCCGTTGACCTGGGCAGCCGCGGCGGCGCCGCCGTTGGAGGCAGAGGGAGCGGCCATCGGGTGGGTGATCCGCCTGATGTCGTCGGCGAGGGACTGCTTGCGCTTCTTCTTGGAGGCGACGGCGTCGAGGCTGTGGAGCATGGTTTCCTGGACCTCCCGGGGCACCTTGGGGCAGCAGCAGGCGTTGCCGGGGCGGCGCGCGAGGTGCTCCTTGAAGCGGTGGATGCCGCCGCCGAGGAAGTGCTTGTGGCAGTACATGCACTTGAGCCTGACGCGGCCGGCCGACCGCACCATCAGGCAGTGCTTCCACGCCGGGTCGTGCTTCTGCGCGCCGATCGGCAGGACCACCTCCGGCCCCGGCGCCGTCTCCGGCTCCGGCTCCGACGCCATCTCTTCTATACACTACTGCTAGCTCCTGCACCGCATTTTGCCATTACCTCTAGTTATTACTACTAAAAGCTTACCATTTATTTACATGGCAGTAGTAATCTCTTGCCAAGAAAGCAGAGCAACCAAACAAGATTAACCAATTGCGAATACTTAGCAAAAGAACTTCTTTGAGCAGCGAAATGCGCATCAGATCAAGTCCTTGTAACGCTCTAGGAACAGAAACAAATCGGCGACTACCCAATGGCAGATATGCCTACGTAGTTCTCTACTGTACCAAATGGATCGGACAATTTCCCTCAAGCAAAGGGCCCAAAGGAAAATAATCCCCAATTAGCCGACGACACAATCGCAAAATAAACCCACCAACTCGACCAGGCGAACCGGAGAGGAGAGGGAAGGGAGAGGAGGAGGGAGGAGGAGAAAACTCACCCAGTTTTTTCTTTCTTTTGGGGCGAATCGGCCGTCCCCGCGATCGGCGGAAACCCTGAGCCGGAGGCGAAGCTGAAGAGGAGGGAGAAGAAAACCAGTGGTGGAGGGAGCGGTTCGGTCGTGGTTATGGAGGAGGGCAGGGGTTGCGTGCGCCGGCCCAGCCGGTTCTCGAGTGGGTTAGGTTGGGCTCAGCGACCGGCGCCGATCCACCGGGCCAGGTGGGCCGACCTGGTCAGCCCCCCGGTTAGGCCGGTTGATTCCGCGGCGAGAACCGGGCCGACCGGTTGCCCTCCATCTCTCTCATTGTCTCTCACTGTCTCACCCCACTGGAATCTTGGATCTAATCTTAGGCGTCCATCTATTTTCTGGTTTTTGTGTGTGTGTGTGTGTGTGTGTGAACCTATGCTGGTTCTTGCTAATGGCGTGTACGGGATTTTTTTTTTTTGGTGGATTGGGGTATGCCTCTCGGGATGCTGCTTTGTGAATTGAGCAATTAGTCATGCTCCTTACAATGTCCGAAACTGATGTACTGCGTGAGATGAGGCTAACACTTGGTACTTCCTAGTCTAGAAAGAAAGTTCAGCTAAAAATCCTTCGTATTGGAACTCAGTTCCCTAGAGTTCACCAACAGATTCGATCAGCAATACCAACAGAGACAATGCATAATTCATTCGTGGAAGCTCAGAATCGGCTGGAATCCATCGCAAATCGCCTCGCGTGTGGCCGCGGGGAGAAAGAACAATAGGCAGGCAGGGCCTGAGGCCTGTCGAGTTTGCAGAAATACTATGGGCACACTTCATGTCCCGTCAGAATTTAACCGGTTTTTTACTCGAAAAGCAGCAAGCACACCAAATACTCACATACTAATATACCAGGGCATTATCATTTACCCCGAAGTCCCAAAAGTGAATATATCTTTGCTGTTTTGTTTTCCGGGTAAACTGCACCTCCTAGAAACCAGAAACAATACGAAGGCTGAATACGTGAACTCGTGAGCTCTGTCACCAAGATTACAATATCTAGTAACCATTACCGCCATCCAAGCACATGGATACAGGAAATACCTTCATATGAACATCAAGTTAGTAGCAATTGCAATGGCTATGTATCGTTGCCAACGGTATGCGCTGTCAATAGGCGATGGTTTAACCGAGCCCAAGTTCCTTCTTCAGCTTCTCAAGAACAGCCTCAATTTCAGACACGCTATCATCAAAGCTGCTTGTTGCTGTATTGTTATCCTGAGCATTTTTGCCTCTCCCTCCAAACCGTGTGTATGGATCATTCCCAATGTCTTCCTCAGGACTTGAGTCGTCGATCTTCAGTTCATTCTCTAGAAACTCAACAAATTCCTCACCAATCGCCTGATTGAGCAAAATGTCATATTAGAGTTTACTTGAGCTTTCCCATAGGCCACAGTTAGTAGTAGTAGTTACAGTAGTATCTGTTTTCTATTGCTAAGTGGTCACTCGCAAGTCGCAAAGGTAGAAGAATACATCAAGGAACAGAGGAATAAAGACAACTTACTGCTAACTCTTCCCACAGACTTTTAGGTTTTTGTTCTGAATTCAGCCCGGCCTCCCAGTTCTGGAATTCTGCTTGCAGATCTTTAAGGAAATCCGCTGCAAAACCAGAACCACAGTGGTGTCAACAAATGAGCATTCTGTGTGCAATTACAATTCTTATATCTCCACATAACCATCTACCAGCCGTTTCACAGAACAAAAACTACGGCGGGATCTCAGTATGAGTAGTTTGTTAGCAGAAAACTGCAATCGAATCTCACGGACGCTATCAAGTACCACTGTACCAGACTACCAGTTCACTGACTAGCACAAAATTTCCAGCCCCAGAATGAAGTTCATTAGAGCAGAAGAGAAGAGATTTCAGTACCAAACCCATAGAATTGCTCCTCTGCAGCAGTTGATTTACTCTTCCCTGAGGTCCAAGACGAATCTGGGTTGCTGCTTGCGTACTTGGACCGGCTCTCTGAATTCATCAGCGTGTTGTACGCATGCTTGATCCGCAGAAATTTCTCCTGAGCATTGGCCTGCGTGAGAAAATGGCAAACGCGAACATTAACAATTCTCCAAAATGGTACAGCTAAATCTACCATTGCTTGGCTCAATCCTCCTTGGAATCACACAGAAAATGAGTGGAACGCGATGGGACGGAGGAGCAATTGGCACGCACCTCCTTGTTGACGTCCGGGTGGTACTTGAGCGCGAGCCGCCGGTACGCGAGCTTGATCTCGTCGGGCGCCGCCGACGGTGACACGCCGAGCACCTCGTACGGGGACTCCCTCCGCCCGCCGCCGCCACCCGCACGGGCCCTCACGACCGCCCGCCGCCAGCGGGCCGCGGGCCGACGAAAGGAGAGGCGCGCGGAGGAGCCGGAGCTGGAGGAAGCGACTGCTCGTAGGACGAGGAGAGGCAGCGGCGGAGCGAAGCGGCTGCGCGAGTTGGGGAGAGGGGGAGGGGGACGCGGAGTGGCGGCCTGCAGCTGCAGCGCCATGGCACAACCGGAGGCGGATGGGGTTGCAGGACTCGAAGCCCCATTGAATGGCTCGCGACGAGCCTTCGACTGGAGCAGGCAGCATCATCCGCCGTTCAGATCAAGCCGCACAGGCGCCGGGGTGAGCATCGAACGGCCATGCTTTAAGCTGATGATAAGCGTACTCTGGAAGGGTAATTCACCATCTCGACATCGCGAAACTCCCATCAAAATTGAATCCTCGTGCAGAGATTTATAAGAGCAACTCCAGCAGTAGCCCTCAAAACAGGGCCCCTACTTTTCATTTGAGGGCTCCCCCTACTTTTGAGGACCCAGTTTTTTTGCATCTACTCCAACAGCACCCCTCAAATTTAAGCTCTCAAATCCATTCCACTACAACTGACATATGGGACCCACTCCTCATTCTCTCCCTCACCCCCGCCGTCTCCACTCTCCAGGCATCCCCACCTCCTCTTCTCCCCCTGCCCCTCACCTCTCCGTCTCCGCCTCGCACCTCCCGCCGCCTCCGCTTCCCCCTCCTCCCTCCTCCTCAAATCCGGCCGTCGGCGCCCCTCCTCTCCTCGGTTCGGCGCCCTCACCACTCTACTCCGGCGCCCCTCCTCTCCTCGGTTCGGCCGCGCCGCCGCATCTCCCGCGCGCCACCAAGCACCAGATCCGCCGGCGCGTCATCCGCTCACTGCCGCCTCTACTCTTCACGGCCGGTCGCCTCGGCTTCATCAACATCGACACCGACTCCTTCTACATCGCCCCTGCACCATCACCGCCATCCTCCCGCTGGGCACCACTCCATCTTCTCCACCGACGGGCGAGATGCGTCGGGAGCCGGGGAAGAGGAGCCGCCGAGGAGGGCGGTGATGGCGCGGGAGGAATCGCCGGGGAGTGTGGGGGATCTGGCGGCGGGGGAATGGAGACCGAGCAGGAGGGGCGCGGCGAGGGATTGGAGGCGGCGGGGGACGTTTCAGTCGTGCGGGAAAAAACGAGCAGAGCTGAAAAATGAGAGCCAGAGTAGGGGGCCCTAGGAATGAGGGCTGAAGGAGGGATTTGAGGGGCTCCTCAAATTTGAGGGCTCTAGTAGAGGCCCTGCTGGACCTCTATTTTTGCTTCAAACCCTCAAATATGAGGTTTGAGGGCTTAAGTAGGGGTCCTGCTGGAGTTGCTCTAAGTAGCCTTGATAATTTAGGAGCATCATCATAAAATACAAGTATCTGTCAACCTCATCATTACTATTATAAAAAAATAAGTTTGATGGTTGTATATCCATTCTCTTAATTTCTCACCATTCTCCACTTTCCAACCGATCAGAGCAACTCTTTTCTATGACACGATTTTTTATATATTTAATGAGTTCCATTACAACGCATGGGTACATAACTAGTACAAAATAAACGCTCAAATTAAAACGCAGAGCCGATCAGCATGGTACAACTGTAGGAGCGTGCAAGGGGTTATAGAGCTGTACAGGCCAAAATACCAAACTTCTATCAGGTCTGCTCTAAAGGCTTGAACAATCCAGGCAAGCCTAGGAACTGGTATTGGTGTTGGAAGATGGTCCGGGGCCTAGAAGCAATGGCGGATCATTCTTCCCGCTGCCGCCAGAATCAGAATCTTCTTTAGGGGGTGGTCTTGCTGCGGCCCATGCGCGAAGAGGCGGCTCGAACATCTTCCCAGCAACATGTTAGAGTCTGTAGTTATCACGTGTGTATATGTGGATTAGTTAGCTTCTGTTAGGATCTAAAGATATATGGTTGAGGTTTGTTGTAATCATGTACGATGCCTATATATATCAATGAAGGCAGCGGTATGTGCGTTGTGCAGTTTCCATCAAAACCAATCTACTTCAAGTCGTTTGTTATGGTATCAGAGCTTTGATCCGAGGCAACGATGACTACCGCTGCCTCCAACGGCAACTCCGCCGCCGGCGTGCTCGTCTCCTCGCCTTCTGCAAGCGTCAGCGTGATGTCACCAGTCAACTTCGCGCACTTGATCACGATCAAGCTCACGTCAGACAACTACATGTTCTGGCGTGCGCAGGTGGTTCCCCTTCTCCGGAGCCATCTGCTCATGGGCTACGTCGACGGCACCTCGCCATGTCCTGCGTCTACCATCTCCAAGACTGCAAAGGGCGGCGCCGAGGTCTTCGAGCCCAATCCGGCGTACGGCATCTGGGTCCAACAGGACCAAGCCATCCTCTCGGCGATCCTATCATCGCTAACCGTTGAGGTGATCGGCATGGTGATGTTCGCTGCGACTTCAAGGGAGGTATGGTCTACTCTTGAAAGTAGCTTTGCTTCCCAATCAACGGCACGATCGATGCAGATCCGCAGTCAATTGGGCGCCATCAAGAAGCATGATATATCGGCTGCCATGTACTTCAACAAGGTTAAGACCCTCTCGGACACACTGACGTCCATTGGTCAACCTCTTCGCAATGAGGAGTTTACCTCCTTCCTGCTCAACGGCCTCGACGAGGAATATGATCCTCTTGTTGAGGTGGTCACGGCGCGTGACACTCCGATGCCCCTTCGTGACCTGTACGCTCGCCTCCTGAGTACCGAGCATCGCATCGAAGGGCGCCGGTCCGCCGAGTTCAACGCCAACACTCACTCGGCGAATGCGGCCAAAACGAGTGGCAAGTTTCACCGCGCCCACACCAACACTCAGGTGAAGCCTGTCTACCACAACACCGGCAAGTCCTCGTCCGGTGGCACCAACGGCAACAACGGGCAGAACACGGGCAAACGCCCTGTTTGCCAACTGTGCGGTGTGGTCGGGCACATCGCCTCTCGTTGCTACAAGAGGTTTAATCGGAACTTCCTCGGCATTGGCAATGATGGGCGCTCCATGGAACGCCAAGTCGCTGCTGCTACGCAAGGCCACACCCCCTCGTATCCTGTTGACGCCAGCTGGTACATGGATACGGGGGCCACCGACCATCTCACAGGCGAACTGGAGAAGCTGAACATGAAGGAGCCGTACCAGGGCAAGGAGCAGGTCCACACTGCCAATGGTTCAGGTATGCGTATACTTCATGTTGGTCAATCTATCTTACCTACTCCATCGTCAAAACCTATTCATCTTACCAATGTACTTCATGTCCCTGAAGTCACTCGCAATCTAGTATCTGTCCGTAAACTTACACAAGATAATAATGTCCTTGTTGAATTCCACCCTAACAATTTTTTTGTAAAGGATCGGGATACTAGGGCAATACTTCTTAGAGGTCGATGTCGCGGTGGTCTTTACTCCATTGATAAACCATCCATCAAGCAAGTCTTCAGCAGTCTTAAAGTGTCACCCGCCAAGTGGCATGCTCGCCTAGGTCATCCGGCATTGCAAATTGTTCAACATGTCCTTCGCCGTAACGAGCTTCCCTCCGAGTCCAATAAATTAGATGCAGTGTGTGATGCTTGTCAACAAGGCAAAAGTCATCAACTGCCTTTCTCTCTTTCAACTCATGTCACAAAAGCTCCTCTTGAGCTTATCTTTTCCGATGTATGGGGCCCTGCCCAAACTTCAGTTAGTGGACACAATTATTATGTCAGTTTCGTGGATGCTTATAGTCGGTTTACATGGCTTTATTTGCTCAAGCGTAAATGTGATGTATTCAATGTTTTTCTCCAGCTCCAAACACATGTTGAGCGCTTACTTAAGCATAAAATCTTGCAAGTTCAATCCGACTGGGGAGGTGAGTACCAAAAGTTGCACTCATTCTTCCGCAAACTTGGCATTCTTCATCGAGTTTCTTGTCCCCATACACATCAACAAAATGGCACTGCTGAACGTAAACATCGCCACATTGTTGAAACTGGACTCACCCTCCTTGCACATGCATCCGTTCCTTTTCATTTTTGGAGTGATGCCTTCTCCACGGCCTGTTTTCTTATAAACAGATTGCCTTCCCGTGTTATTAACATGCAAACACCTCTTGAAAGGCTCTTAGGTGAAGTACCTGATTATACCTTCCTTAAAGTTTTTGGGTGTGCTTGCTGGCCACATCTTCGACCATATAATACTCATAAACTTCAGTTTCGATCTAAAAAATGTGTCTTTCTTGGGTATAGCTCTCTCCACAAAGGTTATAAATGTCTTCATGTTCCCACAAATCGTGTGTACATTAGCCGCGATGTTATCTTTGATGAAAATGTCTTCCCCTTCTCCAATTTACCCTCATCGGATTCCTTGCCAAGTTCCTCTAATTCACCTGCTTCTATTGACCAATTTGAAGATTGTGCGCATGCCCCGTTGTTGCTCCCTAACCATGGTGCAGGTACCGGTCGCGGTGCTCGCCTTGAAGTTCTCCCGGACGCTCCTTCTGTGCCGCACGTCGATCCTCTGCATGGCGTTGTTCCCAGCCATGCAGCAGTAGAGGACAACGTGCATGCAGAGCCGGCAACTCACGCACCAGGCAATGTGGCTCCTTCTCCACCACATTCTCCTGAGTCGCCTGCTCTTGAGTCGTGCCCGCCTGGCCCGGTCACGCGCAGCCGCAGAGGAATCCACAAGCCTCTCGTGCGGACAGATGGCACGGTGGCCTGGATAGCTGCCTGCATGGCTCATGCAGACGTGGATCCGATGTCTGAACCAGCACATTTTCGTGCTGCCTTGTGTATACCGCACTGGAGAGAGGCAATGGAGCAGGAATTTGATGCCCTTATAAAAAATGAAACCTGGCAACTTGTTCCTCCACAGCAGGGTGTCAATGTCATTGATTCAAAATGGGTGTTCAAAGTTAAAAGGCATGCTGATGGATCTATTGAGCGCTATAAGGCGCGGTTAGTGGCTAAAGGCTTCAAACAGCGTTATGGACTTGATTACGATGATACTTTCAGCCCTGTCGTCAAGCCAACCACAATTCGTCTTCTCTTGTCCTTGGCAGTTACTCAGGGATGGCATCTTCGTCAACTTGATGTTCAAAATGCCTTTTTGCATGGGTTCTTGGAAGAAACAGTGTTCATGCGGCAGCCTCCTGGGTTTGAAGATTCCCTTCGGCCTCATCATCTCTGCCGTCTGGTTAAGGCCCTCTATGGCCTTAAACAGGCACCTCGCACATGGCATGCGCGTCTTGGAGCCGCTCTTCGGGATCATGGGTTTGTTGCCTCCACTGCCGATACATCACTTTTCATGCTTCATCGACCGGATGTCACCATATATCTCCTTGTGTATGTGGACGACATTATTGTGATCAACTCGTTGTCTGCTGCCATTGATCGTCTGGTTCAAGGTCTCCGATCTGAGTTTGCTGTCAAAGACTTGGGGAAACTTCATTACTTTCTTGGCCTGGCGGTGCGTCATCATCAACAAAGTCTTCTCCTTACGCAAAAGAAGTATGCCCTGGATCTGCTCCGACGTGCCGGTATGCTCAAATGTAAGCCTGCTCATACTCCTATGCCGGCCTCAGAGAAGCTTTCTAGTACAGATGGCGATCTCTTGGATCCGGATGAAGCCACCACATATCGGAGCATTGTAGGAGGATTGCAGTATCTCACTGTTACTCGGCCCGACTTGTCGTTTGACGTTAACAAAGTCTGCCAGTACCTTCACTCTCCTCGGAATACTCATTGGGCGGCCGTCAAGCGCATCTTGCGCTATGTCCAGTTCACTGCTGCTCATGGCTTACATGTTCAGCCATCTTCCTCCACTCTATTGTCTGCCTTTTCGGATGCGGATTGGGCCGGTAGCATGGATGATTGGCGATCAACCGGGGGCTATGCCATATTCTATGGACCGAACTTGATCGCTTGGAGTGCTCGGAAGCAGGCTACAATGTCTCGCTCAAGCACTGAGTCCGAATATAAGGCTCTTGCGAACGCGACAGCGGAGTTGATCTGGGTTTAGTCCCTGTTACAGGATCTTCGCATTGCACAAGATCATCCTCCGATGTTATGGTGTGATAACATCGGCGCTACGTATCTATCGTCCAACCCTGTGTTTCATGCTCGTACGAAGCATATTGAGGTAGATTTTCATTTTGTTCGGGAACGTGTTGCTCAGAAGCTACTCCACATCAGGTTTATCTCTTCTAAAGATCAACTTGCGGACATCTTCACCAAGCCATTGCCATTGCCATTGTTTCAGGCGTGCAAGCGCAATCTTCATCTGTTAGACACAGTTGAGATTGAGGGAGGGTGTTAGAGTCTGTAGTTATCACGTGTGTATATGTGGATTAGTTAGCTTCTGTTAGGATCTAAAGATATATGGTTGAGGTTTGTTGTAATCATGTACGATGCCTATATATATCAATGAAGGCAGCGGTATGTGCGTTGTGCAGTTTCCATCAAAACCAATCTACTTCAAGTCGTTTGTTACAACATCTGGCAGCGGCTGCTGTGGCGTGTCCTCTTCAGGAAGCACCGTGCCACCGTGAGACCCTTGTCCCTCAGAGAAGACGGCTTGTTGTAGCATTCCTTCCAGAGGGAGTCGCTCCTCACGAGCAGCATGGAGATCGTCAGCGTCCATTGTGCTGATGACTTCGATTCGGCTCCTGAGGACATCTTTCAGCTTGCCTTGATAAGGATTACCAGCACCAGATGTCTTGTCCCGTGCCAGCTCAAGAAGACCGCCTAAGGCAGCCCCTTGAACTCCAGAATCGTCACAGGATGCGAGGTGCATCATTTGATTTGGAAGACCAAGCTCTGTAGCAATACTCCTATCCACCATGTCATTGTGCAGCAGGTACTGTATGAGATTCAGAGATTTCCTGAAATGATACATGCAACAAAATTGTTATGGACGTTTCAAGGAGCATAATTCAAATAGCAGTGAGAATTTCTGAGTCAAACCAAAAGAGTCCAAAAAAAGGGTAAAAAAAGGACTAGCACAACAGGATCACACGACTTGACAAACACTGATATCGGTACACTGATATCGGCACAATCATGGTAACTCCATTAGCAAAGCAAAGCTGGAATAGCACATAGCGATGTATCCCACTATGATAATATAGCAACTCCTAGTATGTGATGACCCGCACGGTAGTATGCTTATTCAAAGCATTTTGGATTCTTGCTCAACAATTTTTAGTGAAGTGCGCAGGTAGACCACTTCTGAACAGAGAACCCATTTACCCCAATTCTGCCTGTTGAATATTGTGCCAATATAAGGCCATTTTATATTGACAGAAAAGGGAAGCATAGGTCTACATGTTCCTAGTGTTAAGCAAGACGCACAAGTTCAACCTAATCACAAGACTGTCTTATGGAATAATGTGCCATAGCTCTTCTGAATATCATACAACATACCTCTGAAGTTTAGCATCATCAGAACCAAGGGCATCTTTCAGTGCAGCATAGCCATTTCCTAGGCAAAATGCAGCAATTCCTGGCTGGTTATGACGACGAATCAGAGCTGCGAAGAGTATGATATCTATGATTAGCATGAATAACAGAAGAGAACTATGTGCACTTAACCTTCGAATTCCTTGCAAGAGATTATCCTACATGGTATGCAATGATACAAAAAAGAAGAAAATGACTTACAAGATATTGCTCCAAGAGCTTTTGTGTGTGCATTCGTGCTAGGATCAGATCTGAAGTTTGTCAACAGTGACTCCAGTAAATTAGATTCCATGATAAGTTGCTGGCTTTTCGGATTATTCTGCACAATTGTACTTACAACTTCTGCTGCCTTTGCTCAGATGCCAGCATGTGAATTTTTCAAGTAACCAACTAGAGGATCCAATCCAACAATAGAATGAAGATCTGCTTGGATAATTTATACATGTTACCATTTTCATATGTTTAACCACATAATAGCCATTTACAAACAATAAAATCATTATATTCAACCATGATCTTACCATTTGCCATGTCAATAGATTCCACATGCTTTTGTAACTCATCCAACATATCTGAACATAAAGTTACAAAAATGGTCGTTAGCACTTATAACTCAGTGGACTTAGAATTTAAAATGCATATGCTAATAGGCATCCAGTGCAATTTGAACAAACTCAAGGGGTATACATGCTGGGACTTGGATAAACACTAATGACCTAATTGTAGACCAAAAGGGTCTATATACTCATGCACAGAGGTAATATATGAAAAGGAAAAGCGGGACCTAATCCAAATAAATCGTCATATATACATTAACAATGCAAAGAGAGAACTGAATAACTGTAACAACACATAAACAGAGTGACTTCATGTCGCTGCAACAATGTTGCCCCAAATGGAGCCCCCATATGATTATCAACTGCTGAAAAAATGAAGCTTTGCAACTAGCAAAGAACATCAACTATTTTATAAAAATAACAGGAAAGATCATACTCGTCCAGTTATTACATCTGCCAAGGATTAGTTCTGCGAATCTCAACCCCGCACTAGGCACACAAATTGCATACACAAAAAATTTATTTGCATCATAGAATGCACAAGAACAACAACCAGACTGCTAACACATCGCTGCAGAAATTACTATCCATCAATGCCATAAAGCTTCTTCGTTTATGATGTTGCCATGTTCTTCCTATCTATCATATCCTACAGACCTACACATACTATGAATTTAAGCAAATGTGCATGACGCCCTCAGGTAAGAAATACTTGCATGTTGTCAAACATATATGAGGTACCATGAAACCAGAGTTCTAGACTGCATTGGCAGTTGAATATCTACAATGATGAAAATGCTGTCAGATGTGTACACAAACAGCTACATAGTGTGCGGGCTATATCAATTGCAACAACATATTTATTGCAACATATTTATCACAGCAGGAATGTGAAAACCTGATAAGCTCCTTTGATTGGAGAATGCACTGAAATTGGAAAAATAATAACACTTGAAAGAGTACCTTCAATGTTCTCCGGAGTCACGCCCTGAGACTACAAGACATCTTCAGGGGTTTTCATCACCTGGGTGATCTCCTTCATCCTCTTGACAACATCAATTGTATTTGCCTACATTGCTTCCACAAACCATTTCCTATCATCCTCACTGCAAATCGAAATCTAAGGAGCTATGAACAACAGGAATACTTGCCACGCTAAAGATTGACTGATCATTTGAATTCCAACAAGTATAGAACGGTTCCAAGTAGTACAGAAACTCTTAAACAGTAAATAGATTTTCTGGCTCAAAATTAAGTTTTTCTTGCTTTGCGACAGAGAGGCGTGCATTAATTCGAATAGAACGGCATGCTAATAAGAAGTAGGACGATAATTTAACGAGCGGATACAGAGATTGGGTATCGTGTTTCGTCTTAGACACGAGATAGTAGCTAGTACAGTACTAGCGCACACAAAGGTATTGCATCGTTAACCAGACAGTAGAACTTGTGGCCGCAAATCTGAAAGCAACGGAGCGCAAGCGCAGAGACACACCAGATTCATTCGCGCGCGCGTCTCGACAAACCTAGCTTGTAACTCGAACCCTAAGCAAACACCAAAACTGAGCACAGCATACGAGGAGCACGAACAAAGGATTTGCAACAGAATGAAAACGCAGAGAAGCGGCGGGGTGGGGAGGATCTGGACCTGAGGGCGCGCGGCGGGTTGGTGCCATCGCCGTGGGCGAGGCTCCACTTGAGCAGGCCGTTCCAATCGGGCCCTCCTCCTCCTTCCTTGGCCATCGACGCGACGCAGCTGCTGCCGCCGATGAGAAGAGGCGGTGGGTTGGTTCGGGCGTGCCCTTGTGGGGTTTATGCGCGGCCGCGGGAAATAAAACAGCACAACAAGCTGCTCGTCCCCGGAGTATTCCCAAACCTGCGCCGCCGAGAGGGACCGTGCCGCGGCGGCGGCGGAGTCTCCGGAGTATTCCCGAACCTGTGCCGCCCCAAGGGCCTTGGGCATGGGGCCGCCGCCTAACGGGCCATGTGGGCCGAAACTAAGTAGAAGCCTTTCTTTCCTGGGCCTAAGTTAGGCTATAGTTTGGCCCATCTACGGCCTACGCCGAAATCAGAACTTCAGGAGGCCCGAATTGGAAAGCGACCTCTCCGACGTTCAAAGCTGAGCCGCTCCCTCATCTGGCTGTACCGTGGGTAGTTTCCAACGGAGTAGCCATGCTTTCTGGTTCTCTCAGAGCACAGAAAAAATGGCATATCAAGCAAAATGAATGTTCAGGCTACTCCTTCCATTTGTCTATGCCGGTTCCAATCGGTTCTCACAGAGCACAGACAGAATGGCATATCAAGCACAAGCCTTGCCACAAACCTTTCCCCAACTTGGAAGAACATTTACACGCATTGATACATACATATCACACACTTTTGTGCTACTAGTCTGTCGAGCTTGTCCTAATCTTCTACCAAACAGGAACATGGACGCAGGGTGGTAGATACAATCTTTTCGACATCACAAAAGCAAAAGAGGAAATGCACATCCATCTTCTCCCCAAAAAACCAAAAAATAAGATGTGCAACATCCGCAGACCTACTATCACTGGTACTGAACCACAGCACGGACCACAGAGGCAGCATTCACGCGAAACACCGTAAATTTACGCGCAGCTGGAGGCCTGCCCCCGCGGCGGCGCAAGCGCGAACAGGGACTCGAGGTCCGGCGGCTGGAAGTAGCCTCCCTTGGGCGGCTCCCGCCGCTCCTTCCCGAGCTCCGGCAGCGCCACCGCCTTCTTCCTCGGCGGCGCCGGGCACGGCGGCACCACGGGAATGCGACACTCCTCCCTCCTCGGCGTCTCCCACCCCGGCTCCTCCACCACCATCATCATCACCTCCTCCTCCCCGTGCTCCACCTCCATCTCCTCTTCTTGGAAAAAGATTTGATGATGAACACCAGCCGATTGGTGAGCTAAGGACAGAGCAAGCAAGCACACCAGCTACAGGCTAAGCTGGAGGAGTGAGTAATATAGTACTAGTACCACTGCGGTGGGTGGTGATGCAACAAGCGGGGCGAAGTGGAGTCCAGCGGCGTTACGGTGGCGGGTTGAGACGTCCTCGGGGTTTGTATTAATTGACTATGATTTGTGGGGCTCATGGACAACGGGGTCAAGTTGTCGGTGAGAGGGAGGTGCCTTCGCGGTGGTGGGATGGTTGGGAGAGTTACGTGGCACCGACTCGCGAATGCGCGGGAAGCGCGTCGGTCGAAAGTGGCAGAATGGTCTAGACCTCAGCCGGGATTCTCTGCGCCATCGCACATTGTTCGTTCTGTGCAGCGGATGGCTTTGGCTGAAACCGATGGCTTTAAGGTGGTGATCGGTTTGGCTGAAAGCCTCATGGCTTATGGCTGAAAACACTGTAGCTGGCTGAAAAAAGCACTGTAGCTGACAGAGACTTATTTACCATAATTTAATTTAAAAAATTTAAAAATAGAAAAAACATATTAGCCCATCACGTATAATGTAAACAAATACGAGGAAAAAAAGAACCGGTAAAAAAACTCAAAAAAAAAGCCAAAATTTCAGAAAAAGACGAAATTTATGAATAGTGCAAAAATAAGCTGAAGCCATATTGATCAGGGCTTTAGAAAGAGAAAGTGAGCAGTGAAAAAAATAAACGAGAGATACATGCGAGAGATGAAAGCGAGAAGAATGGGGTGTGTGATACACTCATGGCCCCTGTCTTACTTTCAGACCGAGACAAAAACAAAAAGAGTGGAGCAACCAGATATTCATATCAACTTCTGTTTTTTATAAGTAGAAGACAAAAATAAAGACTAACACAAACGCCACCTAGTGGCAGAGCTATAAACTTTTATTGGGTGTGCACACTGCACGTACCATACCTTCTTGGATGCGCCCCCACCTGACGTGCCGCGCTTCCTTGTATGCACGCCCTCACCACGGCACAGCCCATGCTTCCACTCGACACTCATCATTCATCGATATAGCTCCTTCATCTTTTCCCATGATCTCCCATGGCAGCCGTTGCTCGGAATTTGGCTCAACTACATACCTACTCCCTGCAATTTTTCGCAATTTTTGGGTGCGTCATAACGAAAACAAATACTAACATTGACTCATAAATACCATAGATTTTTATTATTATACTACATAACCCTCGTGACAACTCGTATACTCTGCACGTAGGGTTTTTAGTACATCTATACTTAATACGATAATATTGATGTGGCCTATTAACGTCATATATAGCTTCAAATTTGTAAGTAAAATGTCTCATATAAGACACCTTTATTATTTTTGAATTATTGCACTTAGAGTAATGATCACGATTGTGGGGACCTGGGGGCGTGGGTGCTGCATGTGTTCTCCTGTACTAATCCTATAATCAGTAGTTAGTACACATATTCACAATATTGAGATCACATCCATACACTTCAAATATATTTAATTTATAGCAAAGGGATGAGTACAATAAGGTTCTACAACGTGTGGCCAACTAGCCAAAAGAATACCAGAGTCAACAGTAAATTGCAGCGGAAGGCAAATAACAAAGCAGAAGCATCAATCCAGTGGTATGCCACCATAGCCACAGTTAACCGATTGGTGATTAGGCCCTAGAAAACCCATCATCGAACTCCCCTAAGCCGAGGCGAAGTACGTGTTGTCTGGCACATATCTTTCTTCATTCTCTGATCAATAATAATTTAAGCAAGATTGAGTATATTGTGTACTCAGTAAGATTTGTAGTGTATCGTAAATTATATATATGTGTGTAAGGCTATCATAGGATACGACTCTATACTAGATTATTTTTAGCATATGACAAATTTTATTTGTAATATCGATAAGTAGTAATTTACAACAGAATTGTAAAGAGCATTTGACATGTGTTGAGATAACATTTATATAACTTCCATAACAGTATATCAAACCATTCGCAGCCTTCCTCGGCTGCGAACATCGCACAATTTCCATCCATAGGCATAGCACACGATTAGACGTTCATACCATCCCATATGTTCAATGAAATAGTTTTTGTAGGATTGAACACCCTACACGAACCTGTGAGGGTTGTTTGCTAGCTAAGTAATTGTTTCCTAGCTAAGCAAAGCAGTTGTCTGAAACTGAAAACAATTTGAACTCCTGGTTCGATTCCACAAACGTATTGAACCGCCTCGTACTCTACCCTTGATGTTTGCCAATCAAGTCTAGATTAATTTCAACAAGGAGCATTCACACATATTTTTTATAATCTTTTGAGCACATCTAATGTGTCTAGCTTTTGCCGAAGCCTCTCAGCTCAGCTCACCCTTTCTCTCTCTCTCTTTCACTGTCAAGGGTGGCCCAGTCTGCATGGTCGTAAGGATTGGTCTCTATGTACTCGTAATGACCAATGTCTGTGTGATTGTTATGACTGGTCTCAGTATGGTCGTTACAACCAATCTATGTGTGGTCGTTATAACCGGAGTCCGTGTGGTCGTTATAACCGGTGTATTTATGGTCGTTTCGATTAGTCTCTGTGTGGTCGCACACGACCAGCCACTGTAGCAGTCGTTGATTCTACATCATTCGAAGGTCCCTGTAGCCATCGTTAGCATGTTCCTATAGAAGTCAATGAGCATTGTAGCGGTTGACGGTGGGTTCTTGTAGCAGTCCGTGGGCACTGTAGCAGTTGCAACATACTACGCGGTGGCGACAGGCGGCAGGTAATTGAGGGTGGAGAAACTGGATCTCAGTCGGTCAAGTGTTTTGTAGAAAGAAAAAGAGTCTATAATATAGTCGATAATGTAAGTTGTAATTTAAATTTATTAAAAAAATTGCCCCAAGCACTCTCCCTCTCAAGCTCTGAAACTTTCTTCGTTCTTTTCCTCTGTTTTCTCTGTTCTTTGTAAGATAACAGAGAACTCCCGTTTAATTTGGGTGTGTTGATCTGTGGCCGTATTCCAACAGGTTTTATAGGCACAGTCTCGGGCTCTCACCGTGGAGTGTGAGGTGAATAAGATGACAACGGGGAAGAGAACGGTTGCGTCGGAGTGACGAGTTAGGCAGGAGTGGGCAGCAGTAGGGGGAGACCGCGGGCGCAGCATCTAAAACCGAGGGCAGTTCGGGCCACGACCTCGGCGGAGCGGGTGCATGCGTGTGAGGTGGACGATGAACCCCGTCAGCGAGCACAAAGAGGTGTCCTGACGGGATTTGTCTTGACACGCAAAAGGGTTTAGGGGTATGTTCGAGCACCCATGGCAGAATTTGCTAGCTGGCCAAAGCTCTTGAGGGCCAACTTAGCTGTCTAGAGGCAAAGGTGGGTGCAAGGGTTGGATGCAGGAAGGGTAGATGCGGCGCAGGGCATGGGCTGTTAATAGAGAGCCGAAACAACGGGTGTGGTATTCAAAACGATGAGCATGGCATCCAAAACCAGTGGCTTGTGCTCATACAGGCTGGAGGTGGAAAAAAGATCCTACAAGTGGGCCACACTCGACAATGAGAGAGAGAGAGAGAAAGGGTGAGGTGAGCTGAGAGGTTTGGGCGAATGATAGACACATTAGATGAGCTCAAAAGATTATGAAAATCTTTACGAATGCTCCTTGTTGGAATTAATCTAGACTTGATTAGCAAACATCGAGTGCAGAGTATGAGTCAGTTCAATCCGGTTGTGGAATCGAACAAGGAGTTCAAGTTGTTTTTAGTTTTGGCGTCTAGTTTCAATAAGAAATCGAGTCCGAGTCCAATTTGTAATTGACGATGTTTTTCCGTATTTCAATTGTAAACTTGAGTATAGATAGAGGAGAGTTTACCCTAGAAAAGGTGCGACGATTGAAGCGCCACCAAAACATCTTGTTTATTCTATTGCTCTATTATTATTGGGTTGTCATCGTTGTACTCGAAGAACAAAGAAGTCCCGAGAACTCGGAAGGCTTCGAGTTTGACTAATGAAGCTGGGTTGACAGTCGAAGTTCGATTTCGAGCGAGAAGTCGAAGAGTATCGGACGACGTTTGAGTAGCAGAGGAGAATCAGACGGTGTTCGAATAGCAGAGGAGAATCGAACAGCGTTCGAGCGGCTTCAGAGCATCGAACGACATTTGAATAGTAGAGGAGAATCAGACGACGTTCAAGCGGCTTCAGAGCATCGGATGGCGTTCGAGCGGCTTCAGAGCATCGGAAGTCGTTCGAATAGCGGAGGAGAATTAGATGGTGTCCGAGAGGCATTGCGAAGGATTAGAGCGAGGAGCAGTTGGAGATTCCGAGCGCAAGGGCGATCGAAAATCTCGGGGCATGTAGCGGTCGGAGGTTGTAGTGACCGAAACTAACACTAACACTCCTTATATAGTACAGATGATCATGTACATTTTTATTGTATTATTTTCTCTTGATTTTTCTAGAAAAAACTAGAGAAGGCTTCTTGTTGAATTTAATTTATACTTATCTTATTTGGATTCAACTTGATTTATATTTCATGCACTCTTGGGTTTGAAAACCACACTTTTCCAAAGAAACTCAAATAGAAACTAAGGGAGAAAAAATGCATGCAAAAAATTTTAAAATTACACTCATTTTTTTTATATTTTTAGGATTTTCAGGATGCTACAACGATAACTAAAATAAATAGAGAATTGGACACTTGATTTTTGAGTTAGAAACTAAAAGGTTTCTAATAGCTAAATAAAATAAAGTATGAAAATCATGTCTTGTTGGTATAGTAGCATTGTAGATGTACAACGTAAATATATTACGATTCAAATTTTTGTGTTTCAGTAGAAATTGTATGAGGTTATAAATTTATCTTGGCTTACACCTTTCTAGACTCGTGCTAAAAGAGTGTATTCGCGCATGTGTGCGTGGTCGCGTGTGTTGTACCACTCATTATTTACACTCACGATGTTACTGTAAGAGCAACTCCAGCAGGGCCCCTACTTGAGCCATCATCCTACTTTTGAGGGCCGAGGGGCAAAAAAACTCACTCCAGCAGGGCTCCTACTTGAGCCCTCAAAAGTAGGGGGCCCTCAAATCTCCCCCTCGAGCCCTCATTCCTGAGGGGTCTGGAGGGAGCCCCTACTTTTGAGGGCTCAAGTAGGGGCCCTGCTGGAGTGAGTTTTTTGCCCCTCGGGCCTTGGCCCTCAAAAGTAGGATGAGGATGAGGGTGGGTTCTGTTTGAGGGCTCCTGCTGGAGTGTAGCCCAAAAAATAGAGCCTTTAAATGTAGAGAGAGCCCTCAAATAAAAAATAAAAGTTCTATTTTAAAAGCTACTGCTGAAATTGCCCTAAGGTACTCTGGTCACCAACTCACCATTTGTTCGAAGTCTAGTTTTCTTGTTATAGACGAGTACTCGAGACACCGCCAGATTGTTCTTTTGGAGGCCGAACATGTCCGTACATTTAGGCCCCGTTTGGTACAGCTCTAGCTCCGAGATCTATGCTGGATCTGTAGTTTGTTGAATAAATTAAAGTGATTTAAATATTTTTATTTAATATATAATATAAATGAAATGAGTCATGTAAATGCACTTAACATGTCTGCAACTCTAGATCCAGGATTTCCTAGAGCTACAGATGACCAGCTCTAGGAAATCTACAGATTTTCTAGAGCTAGAGCTCTGCCAAACAGGGCCTTACTGGCATGTACTTACTCCCTACCATCCTATGCTGTCGCACCACGGGTACGAAGGTTCACCGTTGGCTACTCCACGGAGGAGACAACTTAGAAAATGCTTCTGAGCACGTCTCTGCGGTACGTGGGCTCCACCCTTGTCACCGGCACAAAAGGACGGAGCTGTGGTGACGACGCGACACGTGGAGGCAAATCTGTAGTCGGGCAGGAAAGGTACGCCAGCGTGGCGTGACACAGCCAGCCACGCGGGTCCTTCGTCTCGCGTCCCCAAGCTGGAGCGGGAGGGAGGGAGCGTGCGATTTTGCAGCAGAGCCGGGCCGGCGCCCGTACGTACTGGACGGTGACACGACGCGGAACGGCGAGATGACGCCTGACGCTGGCTGGGGGAGATTCATATTTTTGCCACTTTTAAGATTGGCCAATTACCTCTGCTATTTACATGTGAGACCGCCTAAATCACTGACAACGGGCCAGGGTGGCAAATCTGTTGCCCCTCACCTCATAAGGGTGACAAAAACATAAATTTTCCCGCTGGGTGGCCAGCGTTGTCTCACGCACGTAGGCCATGGGCCTGATGCCGTTTTCTCCCTCCGTGAAACCCAAGCCAAATTAGTACAAGGGCATGTTTTTTCTACGGCTTATAGCTTTTTAGCTATAGCTCATAACTTTTAAGATATTTATATGAGAGATTACAGAATAACAGAAACTCATATGTGATTTTTGTCATATAAATAAAGTTAGTATAGTATATACTATAATTAATTAGTAGATTTTATCTTAAAAATATTTTATTTAAAAATTAGTTATTATAGAAAAACAAAAATTGAAGACAAGCTGAAAAAAAAATAAGGCCCAAGAGGACCGAGCAAGCTCGCTCGGCAAACTTCGCCGCATTACAAGCTGTCCGTCTAGGTTTTATCTCTGAATCGGTTCTATATATCTCACCTCATACATATGCACATACACGTTTGTTGAGATTTCGACCGCAACAATAGACAAGAAATATTCTACTTGTACGAACTTCATGTAACCTGGTATATATGGGCCTGTTTGGCAACGGCTGCGGTTTATGACTTTTAGCTGAAATTTTTGAATTTTGGTTGTTTACGGTACAGATTACGGAGAGATAGATACTCACTTGCGATTTTACATGGTGCAGATGTTGGGCCTTTTAACGTGTACATCGTTTAACTTGTAGACCCTATTTTAAAAAAAATACTCCATTTAAAAATTAGATACTATAGTAAAAACCAAAAGCCGCCAACTTCGTACGAAAAAAAGAGCCAAAACCCTCATTCTCAAGAGACTTGTTGATTACTAGACTGCATCCACGTCTAAGAACGCCATTCTCGTCGGGATCAGGATCGGGGGAGCTCTGAAACTTCTCCATAGTTGCACCATAAACCGACCCTTATTTTTATCTTGCCAACTGCCAAAGAGAGTGCACGCACCCTACATGTCGCACAATATTACAGAGAATCCTCTCGTTCCTGTAAAACAGGGTAACATCGATTAATCAAATTATGAATGCACCGATGACTTGCAAGATCACAAGGTCACATATGAGCTGCGATCCTTGCTTTAGTATTTTTAATCATACACCCTGAAACTGAGCAGAGCCAAGTTTGGTATTTGGATTGATGAAGCCTCGTAACTGTAGTTTTACAGGGTCGGTAGGATGGAGGGTTGGGTGAACACATGACACAGATGAACCTCAGTTTGTCACAGAAGTTCTAGTAATGTTTTCTGTTAAAATTTTGATTTAGGAGAAAACACACATCGCAAATAATCTAAGATAACATAGGAGAATTTCTCTATTATCTTATTTGCTCCTCTTTTTCTTTGCTTTTTTCTTCCTACTTTTTCTTACAAAAACTGGCTACAAGCCTCCTCAACAATAGGCTAATAATCTCCTACAACATACGTATTCGGACTTCAAGTTTGACACAATTTCAACTTGAGTTACATACGGAGACGGACTCTACTACGTCTTAGACTCGAAGTCAAAATTATTTCTAACAATCTCTTCCTTAATTTTGACTTGACATACTCTAGTTTTAGTCTCAATGCATTATGAACTACCAACCACGTCTCTACATGAAGTGTTCTACATGCAAGGTACATTTAGGAACTCAACTCAACTGATACGGGTCTATCCAGATGCAAAAATTCTAAAATATTGAGGCAGCCGATCTCAATTATGACTTACTAAACTTATACTTGACACAGAACGGTGACACATCTTCTCAACGTTCCGATTTCTTTTCACCTTACTTGAGTTTGGATGGCGACATATCTTCTCGCCATCTCTGACTCAAACCTTCATCAAAGGAATGTTGGTTCATCATCACTGAGCGCTTTAACAAAAAACGCTTTCTTTATCTTGATTGCCCAGACTGCATAATTACTCGTTGTGAGCATCAGATAATGCAGCGAGACAACAGAACTCTCCTTCGCCATCATATTGGATGATTCCTCATCACCGGTGACACCACTTTCAAGAGAACACGACATGATCTTGAGCACGTATCAAGATCTCGGGCAACTTTGAAGTGGCTCTTGGACCGAGGGAACGGAAGGACGTGCCGCGCGCGTCTTTTTCCCAGGAGAGTTGCGCGAAGACGAGCAACGTGTGTCTCAAGAGCGCCATGTGAGACACGCTGAAAACGGAATCGCCGAGACAATTTTTCTAGTGACTCGGTTCTCGCTTTATTCATATACTTATTTGATTTAGTTTCATATGTTGTGTTTGTAGGTTATGTTTCTTGTCTTACTATTGATGAAGAAGTGGCGGCCTTGGATGAGAATAAATCTTTGTTATTTAGGTACTCAAGTTGTATCTCCACTATGTTACATTATTTATATTTTGTCATGTTTTTCTTATTATGTTTTGAGTTGAAGCATTGAACTAAATTTCTATTTGTGACGTACTTCTGTTATAATATGATGTAGGTGTAAATTCAAATTCGTTATTAGATTGTTAGTCCATTACAATTTAGCTTGAGGTATCACAAAATCGGTGATCCCCCACTGCCTACAATGACATCACCCGTGCTTGCTGTTTCATTAGAGCCATCACATCGGCACAGATCGTCCTGACCTGTAAGTTGCAGTGTGCCGAGGGGACCTTCACCTTCTACTCTGCAGCAACCGAGCACCAAATCAGGCCAACCATCCCGTCCACCAGTCACAACGATCAATGACAATTTGAATGTCATTGACCTTGATAGGGGCGGACCTACAGGGTATGCCGGGTGGGCCGGGGCATACCCTGGGCCCAGCCGGTTCGCCTGCCGCATCCGATCCCGATCGCCGCGGCGCGCCCGCCATGGCCGCCGGAGACGAGCCCGCCGTTACCCGCTGGACCTTCGAGGCGAGACTTGCACCTACCTCCCCTTCATTCTCATCGCTCTCACTTCCGGTCCATGCATCTCCGTCTCCCCCGTGCTGAGATCTCGTTGCCCCCCAAACGCTTGGCCTCACTCCAGGACTTCGAGTTCTACTACAAGGCGCGCCTCGGCATCCGCCGCGAGCCCAAGGGCGACGACGCGCCGCTCGGATCCGGCTCCGCCGCCTGCCGCCCCGCCGCGGTACACGCCAACGGCGGCGCCGATCTGGCCGTCTTCGAGCAGTTCGAGCGGATGGTGCGTCAGCTCTTCTCCCTTGATGCTGCGCTGTTACTGCTTTGGTGATGGATACTACTGGTTTACAGCCGGTTGTGGAGAATTCGTAATTTTTTGCTTCTCTGCTTTTGGTTGCAGGAGAGGAAGGTGGAGATGACCAATGGGGCCATGGAGGCTGGGCCGCCGTAAGACTCGTTGCTGACTTGGAGTGCAGTACAGCTGGTTTGCCTGCATTTTTTATCTGAACTAGTGAAATGACTCTCTAAAGTTAGCTAATTTGGGTCTGTTCTAAAATCAGTAACCAATCAGGGAGGTGAAATTTACTCAAGGATGTAGTGACTTCTTCAATTCTTATTTGGGCGTCAGCTAAGATGGGATCAAAGTTGTGTATTATAGTTCAATTGAGCCAATTCAAGAAATAGCAGCCTTCTAGTAATTGTCTTACTACAGGTGTCACATGCATGCATGTTGCGCAGTGCTGTCTGTGTGGCTTGTGCCATGAAAATTTTGTTGTTTGCTAGCTTATCTCTACTATTTTGGATGTTCGGTAATATAGATGGAATCATATAATCGTGTGCCGAAGGAGATTTGGACTTACGCTTTTGTGTAAAATAGATTTGGGTGACTAAAATCCAGACTTGCAAAAACAACTAATCATTTTGTCCCTTTTAGTTTTGCTGTTAGTTGACAAAGGATTACAATGAAATAGTTGTAGCTCAGTGGAAGCTAGAATTTCGGTTAATCCAAACAGTACCTACTTTAATTGCCACCTTCAAAGAAAAGTTTCTAGCTGTTTTTTTCCTGATTCAACTGTTAATTTTGAAGCATTGTTGTACTGTTGGTATAAAACCTCCCAAGATGGGTGATAGTCTTTTGGATGATTGTTTAGTCACATTCATTGAGCGGGATATTTTTTTTGAAGTGGATGAAGATGATATAATCGAGACTTTCATGTCCTTTAGAAAGCGTAGGCTAAAAAAGTCAGACAAGTAGTATTGTAAGCCTCTTTTATGTATATTTGAGACTATTAGTATAGTGTTTGAACTATTTATGTTGTAATTTATGCAAGTTTCCAATTTAATCTTTGAATTTAAGACTTATCATATTATTTAGTGCCTGTATACTGAATTACGGTGCAAATGTTACAATTATTTACCGAATTGACAAATGATTTTATCGAATTGCATATGAAAATTTTGGTACGGTATACCCTTTGATAAAATCCTAGGTCCGCCACTGGACCTTGACATCAACGCCGATGACCACGCCGCCCTTCCTGAGCGGACGCAGGTACTGGCAAGCAGCCTACACGGACCACCAAGCCAGACACTAACAATGACGAGAGATGAGGAGAGCGAGAGTTAGGCCACACTTGTTAGAACTTCAGCTTTTAGGTTCTAACTGTTTAATTATTTTTTGGTTTTTTGAATTTTCTGCTCTTATTTTTATATTGTTTGTGATGATATAATCTTTTTTCTTGTTTTATTTTTTAAAATTTAATTACGCTGGAAAAAAAATACCAATAAGTACTGTGCCAAATAAGCTAGAAGCCCAGGCTAAGCCTAAATGAGCACAACCATATATACTGGGAGTGAGCAGAGAAGAGAAGAGGAACCATTGTCACTGGAATATGCTGGGGGCGTAGCATGGGTCAAGGATGGTCGCGCTGGGGTGATGAGAGCTAGTGCTACCTCTCTACAAGGGCGAAACCAAGTTAGGCCATGTTCGTATTGATTTCTAAAAACTGTTTTTTCTATAATAAATAGGTTTTCTATAGTATCTATTGGATCGTCAATGACAATCAAAGGAGTGAATGATTGTAATCTGCAGATAATCTTTTTTCTCAGATCTACTGTCTCTTGATTGTCCTACCAGTCACACAGCAAAAAAAAAACAGAAAAAATAAAAAGATAGCAAAAAAGGAAAATATTAATTTTTCTCTCTAGTACTGCACAGTACTGTAGCAAATAGTGCGGATGCTGTAGTAAAAAGTACTATTTACTGTAGCAAATTGAGAAAAATAAAGATGTCTCTTTCATCCTCTGCCACGCGTGTTCACTCCTTTGACTGAAGGCAATTACGTTGCTGTTGTTAACTTCTTTCTTTCCTCTATCGTTGCTTTGTGCCTTAAAAGGTCACCTCTCCAGTTCTCTACATTGCACCAAGCCATAGACGCAGGTGAGAGGACCGTGCCGTGCGCCGATGACCCCCCGAGTGGTCGGCGCGGTGAAAAGTTTGAGTTGGTCTGGAGATGCCAGAGATGACGCGGACCAAAACCAACACGCATATGCTAGAGAATTTTTTCTTTCAAAGCAGATCTATTTTTATTTCTGGATCATCATGTTTATGGCTAAAACGTGCCATACTGACACCCCTCAAGCCCTAGCACAAAAATTGCATCTCTTAGCCTTAGAGTCAGTCCCGAACCCCATCTCTGTTTATAGTCTAAGGCCCAAATGAATTCTTATCCAATTCCAACAAATAAGGGACCTGAAACCCTTATGTAACACGGGTTTTTCAACTTTTATCAAACTACCCAATTTTGGACACTCCAAAATTATCATGTGTTGTAGCCTCCAGACTACACCTTCGTAACTCCAACACGCAGCATCCATTTTTGATCTGTATGCGTCCTAACTCTAGCACGACCGTTTCTTTCAGATCAGATCTATTTTTATTCCTGGATCATCATGTTTATGGCTAAAAACTCCGTTTAAGTTGGTTTTGGTGTTAATGACAAATGCCATTATGAGATTTTGATGTTAATGATAAATACTTTTATAATGTATTGGTGATAATGACAAATGTACATATAAGACTAATATGCTTGTTTAAGTTTATTTGTGTCTAGTCACATTTGGATAGAAAGGGGAAATCAAAGAGGTATGCATTCAAAATCACTTTCTAATATGCTAATGCATTCTTTAGATTCAAAATATAGTTTGAACTCCTCAAATAGTTCAAATGAATATGTGCATATGTTTTTCTTCATATAGACTTGTATGCACACATTTAGGGGGAGTATCGCTATATGTTTTGGAGTTTCATTAGTAATGATCCATGTTTACTTTTTCCACATACATTGGGATCAACTTAGAATCTTGCATTCATCAAAAATCCATTTTAAAACAAAGTCTGTGCTCTGTCTGGACGACCGGTAGTACCGCAGATTTGAACATCAGAACTACCGGAGAGCGGTAGTTCCGCGCCTAGAAGCGGTAGTACCGGCGAGCGGAAGCTCCGGGTTTTTGAGCGGACCCTTTTTCCAGAGAGCACCCTCCGGATGCATTTGAGATTTCGCGGGATCGGAAGTACCGGCGATTTTAACGCCGGAACTACCGTTGGGTGCGGTAGTTCCGCTGTCCGGAGCGGTACTTCCGGAGCCCGGAATCTCCGGAGGTAGAGCAGAGCCTTTTTTCCAGACAGCGCCAAGTTTGGTTCCGGCTCAAGCGGTAGTACCGCGCCGACTTTGCGGAACTACCGGAGAGCGGTAATACCGTAAGTTTCAACGGCGGTAGTACCGCACTTTAAAGTCAAATGTTTTTATATTCAATTTATTATCTCATTATTTGTTGAGATTGTCATGAATTACCAAAAAGGGAAGATTGTTGAATCTAGTCCCCCCATTATGTGTTAATGGTGAAGTTTGGTAATTGATGACAATTGTTTTGTGGTCTAACGGTTTCCATGAGTTGGATGCATAGGTTAGGTTCCACAAATGAAGATGACTTGGGGTGACTTCGTGTGTTGAAGATCATCAAGTCAAGATTGAGATGAATATGACTTCATGTGTTCAAGGCCATCAAGAAGAAGAAGAAGATGCATCATGAGTTGATGCATGATTATGTGTTGATCAAGTTGAGAGAAGACCATCATGTGTTGATGGAGTTGATGAAAAGGATGCGTCATGAGTTGATGCATATCGAGACGATGACTCAAGGCAAAGGTATGACTAGCTAAGGCTAAGGATGTGTTCCTAGTCTTTTACCGGTCTTGGTGTTTGGTTGAAAGACCGGATTGCTAGTTTAGGTTGCCGTACTATTAAGAGGGGTCATGTCTAGTAGTTTGAGTCTCATCATTTGTTGATAGCTCAACCTCACTTACTCTAGCTCATCTTGGCATGAGGCTTGCATTTGCGAATGTGTTTTGCAAATGGTTGAAGCTCATGTGGTGAATCCTTGTAACATGTGACTATACTTTGCAAATGTGTTTTACAAAAGGTTGAAGTCCATGTACCTACTCCTTGTGACATGATCTAAGTTTACAAATGTGTTTTGCAAAAATTGGAGATCATGCATTATCCCTTGGCATGGTCTAAAATTGTTTATTGTTATCTCTTTTGACATTAGACCGTGGTAGTGACTCTTTGAATTTCTTTTGATTTCTTCATTGATATAATATGTTTGAGATCATGCAAATAGATGGGTTGTGTATCCCTTTGAATAAGCTTTCCATAGAGTCCAAGATCACTCAATTCCGACATCGGAGTCAAAAGTTATGACCGTTTTTCTGAGTGCTGTCTGTGCTGAAAAACCGAGAGCGGTAGTACCGCATTTTATAACTGCGGTAGTACCGCATTTTATAACTGCGGTAGTACCGCAAATGACTGACTAACGGCTATTTTTCTAGCCGTTATGATGGGGAGCGGTAGTACCGCACCTATAACGGCGGTAGTACCGCAGAATCCTGTTTTTGACTCCAACGGCTAGTTTCGATGTGTGGGTTATAAATACTCTCTTGTGGCCGGTTGGGGTAAGGTTTTTGGCACTCCATTTCACTCTTTTGAGCTAGTGTGAGGCTTTCCACTCAATTGTGCATGTGTTGCACTTTGTGAGAGAGGAGAGATGATCTAGAGTGCATGTGTTGCATCTAGAGGAGGACTTTGTGTCCGGATTGAGCTTGTGCATTCGTTGCACGTGGTGAGAGTCAAGTGAGAGACTTGCTTGTTACTCTTGGAGTTTGCCGACTCCTAGACGGCGTAGGAGGCGTCGTGTTCGGTGATCTTCTCAAAGAAGTTTGTGAGAAGGCCCGACGTGTGTGAAGGTTAGAGCTCACCTACCCGGAGCGGGGAAGAGCTACCACTAGTGGATTTGAGGTAGAAGGCTTAATTCATGGAGCCGGTCCAATTCGTTTGGGCTAACCTCAACGTGGACTAGGAGAGACCGGCAAGTCTCCGAACACCATGGTAAAAAGAGAACGTGTCATTTGTGGTTTGCTTTCTTGTGCTCTTTTTACATTCAAGCAATTTACTTACTTAGCATTATTTTGATTGCTTGTAAATCTAGGATTGCAAACATTGATCTAGGCTAGAATTGTTGGTGCACTTAAGCGAATTCATTTGACTTAGGCATTATTTGTACTAAACCAACTTGAATTTAGCTTCCGCATTGTATACTTGGTTTAGGAAAATAGAAAAGTTCTTTAATTGTTAATATTCGTAGAGAATTTTTAGACCGCATATTCACCCTCTCTAGTCGGCCTCCTCGATCTTACAATAGCCTCCAGACTACACCTTCGTAACTCCAACACGCAGCATCCATTTTTTATCTGTATGCGTCCCAACTCGAGCACGACCGTTTCTTTCAGATCAGATCTATTTTTATTCCTGGATCATCATGTTTATGGCTAAAAACCTTTTGAACAATTAAAGTTTAAATCTTCTAGATTTCACTAAGACACCACAAGTAATGTCAATACTAGATACATTTCTAGGTATACAATTTAATTAAATACAAGTGCTAGAAATGTAAATGTAGAAAGTAAAGACAAGAGATAAACCACAATGGAGACACAAGTTGTTTTCCCATTGTATCGAAGACTTATCGATCTTCACTAGTTCACGTTGAGGTAAGCCTAAGTGGATTAAACCGGCTCCACAAATTGAGCAAAAAAATCTCAAGTCCACTATGGTTGCTCTTCTTCCCCTTCGAAGATGGCAAGCACCAAATCATTCACAAACAATGTCAGGCTTTTTCACAACATTCTTTGAAGAGATCATGACACAATATTCCTCTAAGTCATCTAAATACTGGCAAACATTAAGAGTAATATGTTACAACACTTACTTGAAGGTTTCTCAAATGTCAGAAGGATCAACAAATGATGCAATGCACTTGAATACTCTCAACAACCACAAAATGTGCAGTGAAGTAATTGTGTTAGAGTGGGTCTAGCAAGAGCTCAAGAGTATTGAATGAATATTCAAGAATACTAAGAGGGCTCACTTGCTACTGGTGGAGGAGTATTTATAGCCCTTATCGATCAGAATGACCGTTGGAGTCGAAATCCCCCCAAAAATAGGATTTACGGTACTACTACCATGTAGTGGCCGGTATTACTACAACTACTATTCAACGGCTATTTGATGTTCATTAAATGCACAGAATCTAGTCGTTACTTCAAATATCAGTAGTATTGCTCTCACAAGGCCTAGTAGTACCGATCGCATGGTAGTACCGCACCCAAGGTACGGTAGTTTCTATTTCCATATGGGAAAAAATATTCTAAAATATATCTCTTTGGAAACTAGCTACCGCCATATAGATTCTGATGATATTGAAGTTCGATAGTACCATCAATCATGCGGTCATATCATTCTGCGGTACTACCACACAATACATGCGGTAGTACAGTAAAGCCAAAAGAATACCTCTATGAAAATTAGCTACCGGCTTGTAAAGGCCGATTGCACTGAGCAGCAGTAGTACCGTTCGAAAAGAATTTGAAATATCTACATGAACATTGTATTGATCCAAGTGGCATAAGTTAAGCTTCAAATTATTAGGCTTGCCCTCTCATTATAGTAAGACACTATTCTAAAAACCTGGTCTTTTTATCTAAACACTAAGATCAGTAAA
The DNA here is from genome assembly GCA_017311315.1 of Dendrocalamus latiflorus. Classification (NCBI taxonomy): domain Eukaryota; kingdom Viridiplantae; phylum Streptophyta; class Magnoliopsida; order Poales; family Poaceae; genus Dendrocalamus; species Dendrocalamus latiflorus. Next base: position 1,998,125 of record CM029611.1, read on the forward strand.
AAAACTATCAAAAGGTCCTTAGACTATATTTTACTGTTGCCTTAAATTTTTATCTTGATTCACGTCACTCTTTGATCACTTTTGCATGCTTTTTTCAAGATATCGTCAAACTCTGAGACTAAACCTTTTAATTATCTGAATAAATATGTTAGTCTATTTAATTATTATTATTACTAATTACTAAAATTATTTTTAGAGATCTAGATTCTTGCAACTCTCTCCCGCGGTCCCGCCGTTGTGTCAGCACGAAGGGCCAGCACTAATGGGCCAGCGTAGCGCCGATGACAAGGCCCACTGATAGTGTTTTTTTTTTGGTTCAGCGGCTGTCGAGGCATTTCTTGCCAAACAAGGCCGTCAGGCCCCACCGGAGTAGTCATGCGTGCGATTTGGGCCCATCTTCTATCCGGATCCATGGCATGCGGGGCTGTTTTCGTCGAAAAGAAAAATGAATTTGGAGGCAGCAGGAGCATTAGCTGGACCTTCAGTTCCAAAATATACACGGACAAAGTTCCTTTTGTTCCATTGTGGCATCTCTTCCGTTTCTAATTAAATTGGATTAGTGGGTTTTGGGTGTACGTATCCTGGTACAGATTTCAAACAAAAGAATGATACACCTACAATTTCGTTTGGGTAGCACCATGGAGTAGTTTTTTTTTACATTCCCAAATGGCACGGCATACTCTGATTTGAATATCTAACAAGAGCTTGCATCTTTTGAACAGTGACAATATGATTGGCTTATGGTTTTGTCGAAGCATGGGTTATATGCAATTGCAATGAGAGTATACAGGCCATGTTTAATTTGCCTTTTTCAGATAGTTTTTTGTTGTTGAAATAACACTGCAGTAGCTGTTATTTTTCTAAGACAATCCAATTAAAGGAAAATAAAGAAAAAGAGGAAAAATGAAAAGTGCCAGTATATCTCTACGGATAGTGTAAAGAAAAAGTCACATTAAAAAGTCAACACATTCTAAATGAATTTTGGTTTCTAAAAAAAAGAAACCAAAAACTGCTTAATACAGGCATGTAGTATGTACCACACTAACTAGCTCACACGCCACAGTCTGCTCAATATATAAGCACACAAGAACTTTGATCTCAGATGGTTTTTTTTGTACACGGCATTACCTTGAACCGTACCAGTGCGCTACATGAGCATGGCACAAGACGGTACTCGACGACGCGGCTGTAGAAAGGTTTTTGCATTGGTCCCTCCATATTTTTTGGCGCCTTTTATTCAAACGTGGCATTGGTATTGAAACTATGGGTCTGTTCATTTTTGCAGATGTTTATGGTTTTTGACTGCGACTTGTGGCTTTAGGCTGTTTGTACGAGAGATTACAGAGTAACAAAAAATCACATGTGGTTTTTGCTGATATAAATGAAGTCGGTATAATATGTATTATAATTATCTAGTAGATTTTATTTTAAAAAGATAATTCATTTAAAAACTAATTATTATAGAAAAGTCAAAAACAGAAATCAAAAGCTGAAAAAAGATAGGGCCTACCGTAGCCTGTGGTAGCAACGTAGCGGTGTAGGGCCTGTTTGGCAAGTCACAAGCCGGCCGGCTTTTAGCTTTTGCTACAGTACCTAACTTTCAAACGGAGTATTTTTTTTAAAACGGGATCTATAAGTTAAACGTTGTACACGTTAAAAGCCCAACATCTGTACCAGCCAAAATTGTAAGTGAGTATCGGTCTCTCTATAATCTGTACCGTAAACAGCCAAAATTCAAAAATTTCAGCCAAAAGCTATAACCCGCAGCCAAAACAAACAGGCCCGTAGAAGAGGCTGGGCAAAGCATAAGGATTGGGTGGAACAAAAAGGGGTGTTTGGTCCACCGTACTAAGGTGGGTGGGATTATTCTATCTAGGATAATGTGATTCGGTCAATTTTATCGAATAAACTGATACAATATTTAAACAGAGTATTCTCTATTAGACTAACTATATAGTATCATCTTGTTCAAAATAAAATGATTCCATCCGTCGCACTAACACAAAAGGACGAGACATCATTTGAGATAAATAATTCCATCCACCAAATTGAACTCATCTAAGAGCAAGTCCAATAATGGTCTTATAGCCAAGCTCATCAGCATTTTTGCTGATGTGGAGGAGAGAAGAGAGGAGAGAGATGAGAGCTTGGCTCTCATGCAAGCAACAAGCTGGGTACGGGAGCCTATGCAGTGATGAGCTCAGATAATAAATGTATGTGAGGAGGAATAGTAAAGAGAATGTGAGACATGGTACCACATAATAATAAAAAACTTTTTGTAGACAAATAGAAGACAAATTATTGTATAACTTGGCTCTTATAGCCAAATACTTGACTCTATTATTGAACTTGCTCTAAGCAGAACACACACAGGGACAAACAAGAAAAGAAGAGAGCCGATCGGATTCACTCACGCCGTCAGACACCGGTGGGGAGAAGACCACCGGCCGGAAGAGCGGAGAGAGAGAGAGAGAGAGAGAGGGCACAACTTGCGATGGAAGCAAAGCGAAGCCGGGCGCCCGTCCCGTGTGTCGGGGAGCATGCCCCAGCGCCGCAGTGCTTTTGGTCTCCCCACGTCGTCCATCCATGATCCACCTACTCGTAGCTCGTGCCATCCACCTAGTCTCCGCGCCCGTGCCATCCCCGCCGTCCCCTTGCCTCCTCCTCCGGAAGACGGAATCATGGCGCCCGCCCCCGTCAGGAGATCGGACACCGGCGTGTGGGCCCCGCCGTCCTGATGATGGAGTCTGCCCGGGGGGCACGGCTGCGTGGAAGGCTGGAGCAAATGACGAGGCCAAGCGTCGGTCATGTTGGATGCGCATCTTCTTGCTAAATATAAAAATAAATGGTAGTAGTTAAAAAGTAGTTTTTAGAATTAAAGAGTGAGCGGTAAAAGAAATAAAAGAGTTATATGCGTATGAGATTGGAGCAACAGAACTAGGGTGCGTAATACGTCTATAACCTCAGTTTTATCAGTGGGACAGAAGAAAGTAGGAAAACTGCTTTAGAAAACCAATTGTTTATATTGACTTCTAATTTTTCTAAACAGAAGTTAGAAAGCAGAAATTAATACTAAGAGCATCTCCAAGAGATGCCCAATAAATTCACACCCTAAATCTCTTTTTACAGATCCTAACCACGATATAAGGTCCCAAAATAATCATTCCCTCCAACAGATACCCTAAACCAGAAAAACAGTATTGGGAGCCTAGATCATCCTCTATAAGTAGAGAGCGAGAGCCCATTTTTTAGGTGTGTTCTATTTTTGGGAGTCTATTTGGGAATCTGTTGGAGCTACTTCTTACCCTTCAACTCTAAAATTTAAATATTAAGAGCCATATAGAGTATCTCTTGGAGATGCTCTAACATACCTTAATCTCACCGGGCTAATTAACCATTAGTGACAGTTTCCGGGCATTCATATCCTCGCGGAAGATCACATGAAAAGATGGAATGCATGGCTAGTATTGTACTAACTAGCAAAGATTGCTGAAATCCTATATAATCCGAGTTAATTCGGTTCCCGTATGGATGTCACCCACAATTGTGCTCTTGATTAAGATTCAGCACCATGGTTTGTGCAATGGACCACAATGACAGTTTTTTAGCTGTGTAAACATGATCTCGAACTCCTCGTACTCGTGACGTTTTTACTCGACAAAGCCGTGGCAAACGCTACCAAGTACCTCTTATTTTTTTTACTTCAGTTTATGGTTTTTAGCTACAGCTTATGGTCTTTGAGCTGTTTATGATAGGCAGTACGGAGTAACAGAAATTCACATATGATTTTAACCGATATAAATAAAGTTGTTACAGTGTTCACTATAATTAATTTATAGACTCTATCTTGAAAAAATATTTCATTTGAAAATTAATTACTGTATGAAAACCAAAAATCAATTTTTATAAGTTGAACAAACAGGTCTGCCCAAACAGTGCCAGATAAAGGAGAAAAGAAAGGTCCCAACCGCGCATGCCCCCTTGTGCATGAGGGAGAAGCATCAGAGAGGAGGCACACACAGACACAGCTTCACCAAAGTCGTCCATCCCTACACAGCAAGCAGCATCAATTGCTAAAACGAGCAATCGCGCATTTCTTAACGGAGACGCCTCCCTCCTATCCATTTCCTCTTTCCGGCTCTTTTCGTGTTGTTTTTACTTGGCCTAGACGCGTAGGTCGGTTTTTTTACTTTTACTTTAACCGAAACAAACGAGCTCAAAAGAAAAGTCACACCTTTAAAAGATTTTCTAAGTTCATATATATCATCTATATCAATATCTTTATTATTCACTGTCCAAAAAAAAGTAATAAAAAACCAAACCGGATCACAAAACCATCGGCTCAACACAAAAAAGAACGGGCTCAAGGAAGCGCCATTATTTGGTCTGCCTCGTGCCTCCATAAATACCGCCTCCTCCGTCCCCTTCGCCTCCCACCACCACCACCACTCCTTAACTCCGCCCCGCTTCTTGTTGTTTGCTCAGTGCTCTGCTCACCGAAAGTGTACTACGGCCTTCCCCCATCGTCCAGAGCGAGCAGCAAGAAGTCGACCAGGAGCGATGGCCACAATGCCGGCGCTGTTCTTGGTGGCCGCCGCCCTCTCGATGCTCTCCCCCGCCGCGGCGCGCGTCCCCGGCGTGTACGGCAGCGGCGCCTGGCAGAGCGCGCACGCCACGTTCTACGGCGGCAGCGACGCCTCCGGCACCATGGGCACGCGCAATGCACCCTCTTTTCCTTCGTTCCTTTCTCTTGGCCACGCCGTCGATCTCGTGCGATTGACGTGCGCGTGCAATGTGCCAATGCAGGAGGGGCGTGCGGGTACGGGAACCTGTACAGCCAGGGCTACGGCGTGAACAACGCGGCGCTGAGCACGGCGCTGTTCAACGAGGGGCAGAGCTGCGGCGCGTGCTTCGAGATCAAGTGCGAGAACCAGCCCGGGTGGAAGTGGTGCCACCCGGGGAGCCCCTCCATCCTCGTCACCGCCACCAACTTCTGCCCGCCCAACTACGCCCTCCCCTCCGACAACGGCGGCTGGTGCAACCCGCCGCGCCCCCACTTCGACCTCGCCATGCCCATGTTCCTCCACATCGCCCAGTACCGAGCCGGCATCGTCCCCGTCTCCTACCGCCGGTGAGCCATCCATCATCAAGTCTACTCCTTGACTTCGCATCTTGCAATGCATTGTTACATTTCTTGGTTTAGTTGGGGACCGTGGAAGTAAAAGACATTCGTCTTGGTTGTAGGAGTGGTAAGTTTTTTGGCCAATGGAGGCCAGCGGGATGCTTTATTCGCGATGCCTTTTCAAGCAGCTTATGTCAGTCGCTTTCGGGTGTAGGCTAAATTACTGTAACGAGGTTAATTGTTCTAAGTTATATAATTAAAAAATAGAGAAAAATGGAAACAGTCTTATCTGCACGGTAGAGCAAAGAAAAAAATGTAGAGCAAAGAAAAAAGACAATAAAAAATTAAAATTAAAAGCTAACATGTTTTAAGTAGCTTCGGATTACTCGGTCGGTAGTAGTAATGGTCGCGCACTGTTTCGCCTCATTTCCTTGCCGTTACTTGTTTTTTTTTTAATTTATGGGCAGGTTTATTCACTGTAGATAATTGATATGGTAGCACGTACCATCACGATATGGCGATAAATTTTCGCCTCCTTTTTAACCTACGGCGGAGGAATTTAGTGGTGATGGAAGCGTGCTGTGCACCGACCGCGGCTTTAAAAGCAGAACGTTCAATAGGGGTAGAGAAATTGCACTGCGACGCTAGTGTTCAGTACTAGTACTGTGCGCACCTCTTCTCCAGTGTTTTAAGTACTGCTACACCTCTAGCAGTACTACGTTGTAATCCTTGTAGCTGGGTAGCATAAGAATTGGGGCATTTAGGAAAGAAATGGCTGATCATCTTGTTGTGCTTAGTGATAACATGTACTCTTGTGGCACTGCCCTGACGAATGGTACTGCATCAAAGACCAAAAAATGTCGAGGAGAATTGGACGCCCTTGCAATTCTGTAGACCACCACACCAGAGGGCAGAGGCTACGGCAAAAGGCCCACGGAAACATCCAGATCATAGTGTGCAGCAGTAGTAGCAGAGTTGTGTAGGGCGCACAGCACACACAAGCTCAGACCTTTTTGCCTTGGATTTTCTGCGGACACCCGTGAGATGCCGCCCGTACCTCGCCCAGTGCCCTGCAGCGTTGTCTTCACTGACCTCCCCCATACCCTGCAGAAATGGCCCATTTGCCCTTCATTGCTTCCGTCCCCGGTGGCCGGTCCCCCTGTGATCTGTGAAGGCGAAGGGCCATTTTGTCCTTTCGTCCTGCAGCACACCGGTAGCGCTCCAAACGCTACTATATATCTCCTCCTGAGACAATACAAAGAAATAAAAAAAATAAAAAACCTAAAAAGCCAAAAAAACCTGAAATTAGGAAGCTAATACATTCAAGTGACTTCTAGCTGCACCGTGTGCCTGCCCCTCATAATGGCTGTGAGTTTTTTCAGCTTGTAGCTTATGATTTATAGATCCCGTTTGGCACGGCTCTACTTCACAAGTGGAGCTGTTTTTTTTGCTTCAGCTCCACGAACAGCTCCATCGGTAGAGCTGGAGCTGTTTTGGTAGACTGTTTGGCAAAACAGCTCCACCTATGCATGGTTGAGAGATGTCAATTGTCCAATATACCCCTGTCTATTTGACTTGTAGTAACATCAAGAGCTGTATGTTTCTACATAATTTTTCATCCGAGTAAATTTGAATTCAAAAAAAAAAATTAAAATTTAAAATAACACAAAGTATTAGCAACCAATATTTAATGACGGCGGCGCTCCCTTCACGGTCGAAGACGAGAAGACCGAACAGAGGAACAGGAACGGGAGAATAAAAGAGCCGGTGGCAGATCGCGTAAATTCACGAAAGTACAAGGGCAGTGGCATGCGGGCCTGCGGATGAAGCCGGGTGGAGCTACTTTTTTCAGTTCCATCTCGTACATATCTTTTGTCTCAGCATGTTTTAAGGGACTCCTTGGGTGGAGCTATTTTGTTTTACCCCATTTGGCACAAAAACGGCTCCAAACAGCTCCAGGAGCCGGTGGTGGAGCTGTGCCAAACGGGGCCATAGTTTCTCTCAGAAATAAACTGTTTCGAAGCGTCCTAATGGTTTATCTGCATTTGATTCATACACAGAGGCGAAGTTGGGTCTCGGACCGCCATGGCAATGGCCTGAGGCCCAGCTTATAAATTCTCTAGTTTTTTTACTGTAGCTACAACAGTATAGACTTGCTATCTTTACTTTCAGTGGGCTAGCCCTGAGGCCTAGCCTCAGGTTGGCTACGCTCCAGTTCATACACATCAAAAATTATAAGCGGTAATCATAAATTGTAGCCGAAAAAACCCACCCCACTCCACTACAAGCAATTGCTGATTGCCAGATGCAGTTTACTGACAACGCTGTGTTCATGTGATGCGACAGGGTGCCGTGCCGGAAGTCGGGCGGGGTGCGGTTCACGATCAACGGGTTCCGGTACTTCAACCTGGTGCTGATCACGAACGTGGCGGGCGCCGGCGACATCGTGCGAGCGAGCGTTAAGGGGTCGAGCACGGGGTGGATGCCCATGTCGCGCAACTGGGGCCAGAACTGGCAGTCCAACGCCATGCTCGTCGGCCAGGCGCTCTCCTTCCGCGTCACCGGCAGCGACCGCCGCACCTCCACCTCCCTCAACGCCGCCCCCCGCAACTGGCGGTTCGGCCAGACCTTCGAGGGCAGCAACTTCAGGGTCTAATTCTACCACTGCCACTGGCGACGATGGTTCAAGAAATTACCAAGAAACAAAATGAGGTCTTTTATACACAGTAGTGATTACTCTGGCTGGTGTTTTAGGTTGGGAATGCCCGTCCCGCCTTGATTTGGGTTGAGTTTTTTCTTTGGTAGCCTGTGAAAGCAAGGGGCAAGCAGGCAATAGCAGTAAAAGTCTAGTGTTAATTAGGGTAAATTATCATCCCTTCTAGTCACTGCTAGTAGTAGTATTAGTGTGCTTAACTACGCGTGTGTGTTGCCAAGGGTTGGTGGCCATGGATGTATTTTAAGGTTTGGTCTGGGGCTGGAGTTGAGGGAGGTGAATGGGATTTGTGTTGTGAGTGGCTGAAGTGGCTGCAGAGCTGCAGCTAATATAGGAGTGGTGAGTGTAGCCCGCAGCTGCTCGTCTCCGTGTCATTTATCTCCATGACACGCCGTGTTTCTATGGACTTGATTTATCTATCAGTATGGTGATTGGAGCTTGTAAGAAGATTTTGACTGTTGTTCCTCTAGTTTCTCTCTTTCCGTGAATGCTTGGTAGGTTGCTCGATGGCGAGTGCTGAAAATACGTGGAAGGTATAAAGGGGAAAGCTAGTCTGCATTGAGAATGATTTTGCCTGTTCTGTTGCCCGAGTTTGGATGCAGAGGATAGCCGACCATGCCATTCGTAGTAGAAATCGCATCCATAGGGTACATAACCCAAAGGGCTTTAAGGTGGGTTCCATCTAAATCTTAAGGCCGACTCCATAGTGTATATAACCCAAGGGGTCTTAAGACTGTCTCACTCGGCAGATAAAGAAAAATTGTATTTTAATGCTTGTGGCTAGGTCTTTAACTTGAGAACCAGTCTTAAGCCTTTTTTGCTTATAGCCTGCTTAAAGTCACCATTATAATGTATAAGGTTGACCTTAAGGTGGCTTAAGGCCCTCCATTTTCATATATTACAGATGCCCTATGGCATTCTTATTGGTTTCTCATTAAAAAAATCTAATACAACTACTGGGTTTCTCGAAATAGTTTTTTAATTCCTTGTGTTATTGTCTCGCTCTAGAAATAACACAGTAGATCACAGGTGTATTACATATCTTACTCCTCTTGCTCCTATCACATAGACATATCTTTTCTTTACTTTTTTCACCACTCGTCCTCTTCTTCTAAAAGTTACTTTTTCGGTCACTTGTTATTTAATTTTAGCCAAAAAAAACTATAAACTACAGTAAAAAAACTATTAGTAATAGTCAATACAAATGACCTAAGACAAGCTCACAGCATTGTGTTGGCCTTGTTATTGCCATCGGAGTTTCTTGAGTTTTTCAAAAATAATCTATTTTTTATTTATTCTCTTTAAGGATGTCCTCATCAAGTAGTCAACGCCATTCAGATATGAATATGATCCAGTGATTACTGTGGTGCGATTTATAACCTGCAGCAAAGGTTCACTAGCAGGTTGCACACCAATGAGATGAGATGAATATTTAAGATTTGTAACATGAGCAGTACTTTATGCCATGGGTTTCGACATACAGATCCATCCAATTAACTGAAGTTGAGCAGCTCATGCATATTTACAAAAGCCTAATGACTCTGTAGGGAAAAAAATGACTGGTTGCCAAAAGCCTGATGACTCAGGAATATGCACAAGCATATTTACAAACTACCACCTAGCTAACAAGTCGCTCAAATTCTGCCTTGCTAATGGGAGTGAACCGATAGCCTTGGATTTGGACCAGTCTCCTTCCTAGTCTCTCCCAGGCCTTTCCGGCTTGGCTTGCCACTGTTCCTGCCAGCACTTGCAGTAGGCGCCTTTTTGCCTGCAACCTTGGATTCCTGATGCTTCTCTGCTGCAGGTTTTCTGTCTGCATCACTGGAGTCTTGAAGCTCTTCTAGAATAGTGACTATGGCGTCCATGGACGGCCTCATCTTTGCATCGAAGGACAGGCACCCAAGAGCAAGGGCGGCAATTGTCTGTGCCCCACTGAGGGAGTATTGACCTTCTAGCCTGGTATCCAGGACACGGAATATCTTGCGCTTATGTGTGAGATATGGCCGGGCCCATTCCACAAGATTGTGCTCACCTTGGGGCTGGTTCTTGTCAATGGCGCGACGACCTGACAGCATCTCCAGAAGCACTACCCCAAAGCTATAGATGTCGCTCTTCGCAGTTAGATGGCCTGAAAGCATTGCATTGTTAAACTGATGCTTATCATGTACTGAGCATGAACTGTCGGTAAAGGTTATCAACATGAAGCTGTGTACGTTCTTTGCCAACAGAATAGCATTGAAACGTTTTTCACACCAAAGTTTGTAGAGGAATTCAAAACGTAACAGTTAATGCCATGTCATGCAACAACTTATGTTTGAAGGCAATTAAAATGAGCAGCAATAACCACTTCTATATTTTGTTCTCGCTCCATTGCACATAGGCCACAAAAAAATGTTTACATAAATTTCATGTAATGGCATATATTAGAGTGTTAGATATTCAATACCAGACTGACATAGAAAATGCATTTCTAATGCATGTATAGCAACCTTAACAAAGCAAGGGATGTGCCAAACATGAGATATGCAAAGCAAGGGATGAATAAAAATAACAAAAATGACCAAGTACACCTTTTTAATGTGCTTATAGCTAGACCAATTGCCATTATTTAATGTACTAACATTCAATGTTTTCTGTCACAGGATGAAGTTTTGCATCCGACAAGCAAATGTGCAGAATATTGGAGGGATAATACCCACAACCGCATTTCAAAGGTTACCTGTTGACAGATATTCCGGAGCTGCATAACCATATGTTCCCATTACCCTTGTGGATACATGACTCTTCTCACCAACAGGACCATCCTTTGCCAATCCAAAATCAGAAAGCTTCGCAGAATAGTCCTGTACAGTAACATGATGCATTCATTTCCGTAAAGAGCACAAGAGCATTGACGTGAAGTACAGTGCAAGATTCACTTTCACTTACTGTGTCAAGGAGAATATTGGAAGTCTTAAAATCTCGATAAATAACTTTTGCCTCTGCACTGTGAAGGTAAGCTAGTCCTTTTGCAGCTCCAAGTGCAACCTTCATTCTTAGGTTCCATGAAAGAGGTTGAAAGTACGAGCCTCCTAAATCAAGGATTCATATAGCAATTTAAAAATAAAACATACTACGACAAAATTGTATGCAACACAAATAAAATACTCCTAGGACAACAGTAGAACACAAAATCCTAGTGTAACTTACTCCTAAACAGATGATTTTCCAAGCTCCCACGTGGCATGAACTCGTACACTAGCAGTCGGTGCTCATCCTCCAAGCAGTACCCAATTAGCTTGACAAGGTTGGGATGGCAAAACTGACCTAGGTAATTAACTTCCGCCTATTAACAGAAAGTTAACAAAGTTAGAAAAAGATCCAAGTATTTGAATAACACTTCTAAAGCTGTAACCAATCAATTGAAAGGCAGCGCAAAAGAGGTAGGGTTTTCAAGAGTAAACTTCAAAGAGACATCAATCAAACATGAATTCGAGGACAAAAACATAAAATAGAATAGCAGTCATGCTCACCAACCACTCTCGGTGCCCTTGTAAACCCTCCTGGTTGAGTCTTTTCACAGCAACAGCTATTCCAGTGCCAGGTTTGCAGGCTGACAATGTATTCTCATCAAGCCATCCTTTATAGACAGATCCGAACCCTCCTCCACCAAGCACACTGTCAGGACGGAAGTTCCTTGTGGCTAACCTGAGATCATTATAACTGAAGATCTTAACATTGGCTGACTGCAAGATCTCGCATTCAGTCTTTGCATTTGGAGGCATGGAAGCCGAAGAGGCTCGACTGCTGCAGCCACTAAGCCTATTCCCATCCTTACCGCCACTCCTTGAGAACATTCCTGCATATCATGTCTTTAGTAGAGATTTTAAAAGACCAAATCCAGGCTTCATATTTTAAATGAAAATGTTATCTGATCATAAGTTTTTTAATTGATATATCCCAGGCCCATATTATGATCATCCTGTATTGGAAGTTTCAAATGCTTGATTCTATTCTTTTAAAAGTAAATTTGCAATAGCAATTAGGAACCAACTGAAGCAATCATCACTTGGAAATTTTCTAAAATTTTATATGAGCCCCAAGAATTGCAGGATTAGCCATTTCCATCTGTGCTACACAATGATAGCAGTAACGGATTGACTGGTCACCCAGAAGTTGATGCAAAGAGCATTTTGATCACGATAGCAAGCAACAAGGCAGGAGTGTCGCTGCCTACAAATTGTGATATGCTCTGAACTCAAAAGTTAAAATGATGGTTTGCATAGGAAAAAGTGCAAAAATGAATATAGAGGAAATGACAGTGGTTTCCCTCCATGAAGTGGTAACATACATGCACTAGTAACCTTGTCCCGCCCAATGCACATCTGCTCCCACATGGCATCTCCAGAGGCTTATCATGCTTATCTACTACTAAATTTAGAAATGTCACATGCATCTAATAATTAGCAATTAAAAGATACTTCACTTTAGTAAGTTGAGACGAACAAAGCACGTGGCAGGCAGCTATACAGAAATGAGCCATACTTCGTACAACACATAAAACTTTCTAATGGAGCATACGTCAAAAATTTTGTAGACACAGGGTACTAAATGCCTTGAACTTGATAGTACATATCATCAACAACCAAAAAGTTTCTGACCGTCATTGGGAAATATATCCAATTATTCCAATCATTTCTAGCCATGGAAAGTACGTAATTAATGGTTGACAAAATGTTACTGAATTTGGGCGGGAAACCAAATTGAGAGATGAGATTGAATAAAAAAATCAAGACACATGCTCTATATAGTACTGCATATCATACCTGAACAGGCGTAAAACATTAATATCAAATTAAACAAGAAAGAAATTAAGCATGTTTCCTAATTCCATCAATAATTTATGAATTTACAGCACAGTAAGAATCACAGTAGCAATAGAGAAACAACTAGTCAACCCTAATAATCTTCTTTTCCTTAACATGTTGTCCCCTCAATTCCCACGATACATTTTGTAAAAGGAAAAATGTAAATGGTCAAAGTCAACAGGCGGCCAATCGATATTCATAACATAATGTCACAAGAGCAAACTACGTACTGCACTGTAGTATTAGTCCTACTTCAATCAAATGCTACCTTGGTCAACAACAGAATACAGGATGATTAGAATTTGTCATGCTAAGTGGTCAGTACAAGGTACCGATAGATATCATGCTAAGATCCATAGAGTCAACTTCCTGTCCCTTAATACTGCAATCTCAGAAGGATAAGCACTGGCGCCATCCAGTAAGGTCTACTATACATGGTAGTATGGTACTAGACTACTAGTGAAGCCATCATGTAAGGAATGAAGCATCGATGTTCCATTACAATACAAGAGAAGGTACCCATCACCTTAAGCTTCATTCCAAACAGCGATGTTTCTTTTTTTTTATTTTCTTTTATCTTTGCATTTTTCCTATTTTTGTCATTTTTTATTAAATATCTCAGGGAAAAAAAACTAACAGCCAATGCAATATTATTTCAGCCAAAAGCCAAATCACTTTGCAACAGGGAGCCTATAGCTCCAGTGGCCTACGGAGCTTTACAACATTGCCGAAGCTTACTTTAGCGCCTAGCTAGCTTGAAAAGCTGCAAGGATAGCTAAAAAGTTGGAATCATCCAACCAAATCAAACTACTGGATCACCCTGACTAGGCCTAATCAACCAATCAAATCACCCATACAAATACATGATCACCCATTGCCCATAGTTGCTAAAACAGTGAATAAAATCGCCAAAGAAATAACCTAGGAACAAGTTCAGCCTTCTGCAATCGAATCTGACCACAGGAGCACCCAAACAGCACTAAGCTAAATTCCGCGTAATAAGAAACTGCTAACAGCTCGGATTTCCACCGGAATCCCTAGAAACTAATGAACAGGCCATAAATGGATTGAAAGTCGCATCTCGGAGCCGTCAAACGATTGAGCCCCGCACCCCCACAAGCACGAATCGACCAAAACCACATCGGATGGCCCAGAAATCAGCAACACCGAACCAGGCACGCAGCGAGAGGATCGAACCTGAGGCGCCAGGGTGAGGGCTCCCATCCTTGATCCGCGCGCCCCAGCAATTCCCCATCCCCGCAGGCTCCACACGAATCGAGGAGCCAGGCAAGCGCAATAAGCCCCAGCCGGATCAAAACCAGGGTGACGGGAGGCGGCGAGCGATCCGCCCCATGCGGGGAATTCGGGCGAGGGCTAGGGTTTTGGGGAGGTGTGGGTGAAGCGGAGGATGATAAGTAGAGGCAAAAAGGCTAGAGAGAGAGAGAGAGAGAGAGAGGTGTGGCGTGGTGGATCCCGTGAGGAGAGAGAGCAGTCAATGGCGGCGAAGGCGAGAGAGGCGTGTGTTGCTTGCTGATGCTGGGGGCAGCCCCGCCCCGCCGCGCCGCTTCCGGCTCTGTCTGCTGCCTCCTGGGAAAAAGTTGCTAGGCGTCCAGCTTGGTGTGACGCTGCCGCGTGGGCCCGCCCTTGGGACCGATGATTTTTACCGTTTCACTTTTACCGGGACGTAACGTAACCGTTGAGTTGCAGCCGGACAGAGGCAGTGAGTAAGCGTCCGGTCTTGGAACGGTAACCGCATCGGGCCGATTCGGCTGGAAAGGCGCAGCCGGGCCACAGGGTATCCCCTCTTTGTAGCATCATTAAACTTACTAGACTCATAGACGCGGCGGCACGTCGCGTCAACCACCGTGTGTATCGAAGTAAAAGAGGCGAAAATTCGTAGCTAAAGAAAAGCGTAGGGTTTTTTTAAAAAAAAGCGAAGGGCTTTTCACAATAAAAGGAGGTCAGAGGGGTTTTTTTGTAAAAACCAGGGGTTATTTTAAAAGAACCGAGAGCCTGAACGTAATTTCGGAAACTGCGGGTCGTTATCAACGAAAAATAAATATGCGCAGGGTCTTTTTTGAAAAATCCAGGGACCTTTTCGCGAGGAAAAAGGACCTTTACGTAATTTTCGGAAAATAGAGGGAAAGTGCCTCCCCCGGCCGTACGCAAAACCCCCCGCCACACGCCGGCTGGAGCGCGCGGGCGGGGCGACGTGGGCGGCCTCCCGGGGCGGGAATGCCCCCGGGCATAATACAGGATGATTCGAATGTTTCATTCGGATTATTGTACTTTAAAAATATATATCTACACCACTGATATGATATAAATAAGTCATTAGTCAATTCTAACTATCTAGATTGATACATTTCGCACGCGTGACATGGCGATCCCTTGAATGATGCATTTTTCTTTTAACCATATCACTCCCCTCTTATTTTGATCCGGTCAAACTAGACTGAATCTATCTGCACCAGTCACTCGAGGCCTTATTCTTTTCTTTCATCTACATTCTCTTTGCGACGAAACCCTTGGGTGGCGGCAATGGAGTATGGCTTCATCCTTATGAGACTCGTCGCACTCTAGCTAACGAAGTTACGATATATGAACCATGATACCCTCGCATGGGTCGCCTGTGAGTCGAACAAAATGTAAAGAGAAGGTATAGAATATAGCTGGTTTGGATAAGGACACATGGGTAAGACTAAATAAAAAATTGCATAGGGATTTTTTTGCAAATATTCTGTTAACTGATTTGAATCCTACGTGTCATGCCACATGTATGAATTATGCTAGCGTGGGTAGCTAAAATAGATTAATGACCACTTATATCACATCAGTGATCTAGCTGTGTATTTTGAAAGTTTTATGGCCTAGATGACACACATGTATAAGTTGAATGACCCTTCATATATTTTATTTTAAAAAAACAACAATGGATTTTGCATGTGTGTAGTCCAGTATTCTACTCTTTGTATAAAGATATATACCCATGACCTAAATTTTGCAGGTAAAAGGAATCCTTGCCTACAAGAGGAAACATCATTGTATATATATTTGATTATACCAAACATTAGTTTAGTGGGCTGCCCGCTAAAAAGTGAACACTGCACACGCTAGGAATTTTAGGAGGCATGTGCTTTTCTAGGGTGGGTGAGAACAACAACCTCGCTCCCATCGTCCTTGGCTGTATCAAACACATGGTAATATGATCTTCTCTCGAAATTTTTTTAGAATTAGGCGCCGCTTGTTTCGGCTTCAATTTCTAACTTCTGGTTTATTTTTCACTATTCATAAATTTTGTCTTTTTCTGAACTTTAGTCTTTTTTTTGAGCTTTTTTACCGGTTCTTTTTTCCCGTATTCATTTGCATTGTCCGTGATGAGCTAGCATATTTTTTCTATTTTTAATTTTTTTTAAATTTAATTATGCCAAATAAGTCGCCTTCAGCTACAGTGAAATTTCAGCCGCTACAGTGCGATTTCAGCCATAAGCTACATCTTTTTAGCCCAACCGAGCGGGACCCAACATTGTTCCCAATGCCAGGCGAATTGGATCGTTTAAATGGTAAAGTTCCCGTTCTCAGATTTTAGTAGTATTTCCTAATCCATATGCTCCAATCCCAAAAAAAAAAAGTGATGCAGTTTCATGAGTCGGTAAGATTTGGAAAAATTTGTTATTACCAATGTAGATTACAAAGGCTTACATTTGGTTGTCCAAAATCAAGTAGTTAGCAGTTTATAGTATAATTTTTGCTAGGTTAAGATTATCTTCTACTATTTTATACTATAGACTCCTAGACTAGTTGCCTATTTTTACATTCCAAACGGTTCTTAACACTAGGCCTAAACGTGGAACAAGGGCTAAGTCTGCTTTAACACACACAGTAAACCACATGAAACGTTGGCAAAACCACATGATTTCTGGTGATGGAATTGCATTTAACTAGGTTATCCTGTTACTAATGGTTTAGTGAAGAGTGGATTGAAGTTCCAGAGCAGACGTATTTCCATGGAGCTTCTACAAGTCCTCGAAGGTTTGCCAATTTATTTGTAACACGAAGCTTATTTCATCGGCCAAAAATTGTGATGCGTATTCAAGGATATTGGAAGCAACATTGAAGCATATAGTTTTCAGGTACTTCACCTTGTGTACTAATAGTCTTATTGATACACGTTTTAAGGACCAACAGTAAAGAATAACTCAGACCATTTATGGGAGTGTATCGTATGCATACCCCAATTCCCCCCTCTATTTGAAGCACTAATTAATATGAAAAGTTACCAAAAAATTAGAGACGTTAACATTAATCTTTGTGATGTCAATGTTAGAACTTTAGGGGTGATCGGTTGGGCTTCAGCTTTTAGCTTTCGGTTTATTTTTCACTATTCATAAATTTCGTCTTTTTCTGAATTTTTGGCTTTTTGTTGAGTTTTTTTGCCGGTTCTTTTTTCCCGTATTTGTTTGTATTATATGTAATGGGCTAACATATTTTTTTATTTTTTATATTTTTTAATTTAATTATGCTAAATAAGCCTCTGTCAGCTACAGTGTTTTTTCAGCCAGCTACAGTGCTTTTCAGTCATAAGCCACCAAAAATAAGCTCAAATGAGCACCACAATGTATTAGAATTCATGTAAACCAGTTGACATCAATCGGTCAGTTTTTTTTAACTTTGTAGGGAACTGGCCTATTCATCTGGTGTTGTCAGAGGAACTCCTACCCTATGACACCAGAAGTATTAGCATTAATTAATATGAAAAATAGAGACCCATTAACATTGATCTTTGTGGTGTCAATGTTTAGAACTGACCTATTCATCTAAAGTTCATCTTAAGGTAGAGACCAGATGATAATATCAACACACAAGTGAAACTGGCCTATTAATGTCCACTGGCCTTTTTGGTCAAAAAATTGTCAACTGGCCTTCCCTATAATACCAGAATTCCAATACATGTGCAAAAGTTAGAGACCCATTAACATTAATCTTTGTGATGTGTTATAGGGAAGGAGTTTTCTCTGATGTGCTGTAGTTAATATTTCTATCTTGAATTGCAGAGAGACTGGAAATGTTTGTCTTATATTTTACTCATATTTTGATAATTGATTTTCTACAGAATTTTGATCCATATG
The DNA here is from genome assembly GCA_017311315.1 of Dendrocalamus latiflorus. Taxonomy (NCBI): domain Eukaryota; kingdom Viridiplantae; phylum Streptophyta; class Magnoliopsida; order Poales; family Poaceae; genus Dendrocalamus; species Dendrocalamus latiflorus. Next base: position 2,015,936 of record CM029611.1, read on the forward strand.
TGTGTGCGCGCGCGCGTCTATAGGATCTCATAGCACATATTGACAATAACAACTTACGAGTCAAGGTTGGAACTTCTCTTTCCAACAAAAATATAGTCAGATCAGGTATCCCTGAATCAGCATTACATCTGATAACGATGCCAAGGAGGCAGTTTTTTTTTCCTGTTTTTGTTTTGTAACGAATGCTATCGTTAAAAAAAATAGAGTTTGTGAGTGTACGGTGGTCTTTGATTTGAAATGACATGGAAGGAGTTAATTCTCCACATTTGTTTGAGAAATACTTAGAGAACTGAGGAAACACACTGTTGTGGGTTGAACTGTAGTGGCGGATATATGCTCCGGCTAAACACGGGGAAAGGAATGGCTCACGGAATGAAGTCAACCGGTTGAAACATCCCTAAGTCCCGAGCTAGGCTCTCCATGGTATGCACAAAGCTGCGTAGTTCGTCATCTTCAGGGTCGTATTCCACAGTCTCTTTGGCAGTTTGGCTCTTGACGGCAGCGAGGACCATGCGGCCTTCTCGCCTAGCTTCCCGGAGGACGTCAGTCCACTGCGCTAGCCATTCCAGGTCCTTGATGTCCCGCGCTTCCGCGACGTCGACGGCCATGCTGATCTTAGCCAAGGCTTCTTGGAGCCTTCGCGCAAGCGCTCGCTCTCAGATCCTGGAGCTCCTGATCGTCTTGCGGCGAGACAAGCTAGGTATGCGCTGCATAGTTGGTGTCACCTTGAAGTCGACCAGCATTAAGATAAGAAAAGGAAGAAAAGAAGGAAGCTGGCAGTGCATTTATATGGGGTTTCCCTTGTGTTCTCCCGAATGTTTGCATCGCTATACTGTCAACGTCCCTGATTACGTGTCTTCCTCGCACTCGCTATACTGCAGACGTCTACCAAGCACAGAGTGCACCACCCTTAGGTGTGATTTATCAACACTCCATTGCAAAATAAACGGCACTAGGTTCATTAGAATTATTATCACCCCTACATCAATTGGAACCCATACTTAGTTGCAATGAAGGCATTCACGATGACTAGGAAAAAACTGATACGAACGAAGCAAGGCCGCGCCTCTGCATGCGCGGAGCCTAGCCGAGGAAGCGAAGCTTGATTCAGCCATTTGCCCCGGGCCAGATTTTTGCATGCGTGGGGCCCGGCCCAGATGGTGGTGCAGGCATCCAAACAGCCCCAAGTCGCATGGCCCAAGCCTCGTTCAGGCTGGTACAGCCACCCTAACACATCCTAAGTGATGTCGCCGAGCAAAGAACGTGATAATCATGTCAGAGTATCCCATACTATTATCATACTATCGGGAACATACGAATATACGACACGACCTCCAAGATCAAACTGAAACCAGGCTACCGTGACACCCGTCGGTAGGCTATCGACACGCACGTCAAAAGGCAGAGCTATGTTCATGTACGACATTGATGATCGGTAGAAGAAAGAGAGACGTCACAGGTTGAACCTGACCCCGGCCGATGGAGATTTCGGACCTGCCAAATTCGTCGAAGGGGGCCTGTACTCACTGTACTTGGCGAAAACGACGGCGAGGAAATGAAACATGGACACGAACAGCGCGCGAGTAACACCGACGGCGACGGGACTCTGCACCACCAGGTCGTCATCTCGCTGTCCGTCTGCAAGGCCGCAGATTCCCTGCCGTCTTGGACGGAGGTTACGACCGTTTCGCCGCAGTGTAAAATTGTACTCCGTTTGCAGCAGAACGGGACACGAAACGCAGGAAGAAGCAATGCTAGCTAGCTCCGTCTTTTATACTAGTATTACTGACGCGTCTCTGGTTCGAGTGGTATAACAAAACTACAGCTACAACTACAAGGTTAAGCGATCTGGAGGACATAGGCGGCAAGAGTCAAAGAAGTCACTGTTGAAGTTGGGACTAGTTTCGGGGGGTGGTTCTGGAAAACTTAAGAGGCAAGGAAATCGGTGGATCCTCCGGTCAAATCGGATGAAAGAACAGCCCGATCTTACATTGTCCAAGTTGGGACGTTTGAAAGCTTCCCCGGGTTGACTTTGCAGAGTGCTCTGACAAGATTGGCCTGGCTTGTGGTTTCAGATCATTGCCAGATGCTAATGGCTGGGCTGACATGAGGTTTAACTGTGACGATGCCTGCTCTGCTTAATGGAGGAGCGGCTTTTCTTGTGCTGGAAAGAAAGGTATCGAGAGATTCGGGGACGTAGGTCAAACTTCAGTTGGTGTAGCTTTCATCCGTGAGCTCATCCTCTTGGAACGAAGTTTGGCCAGACAATGTTTCACACTTCGTTTTTTGCTGTCTGAAATGGCTGAATGCTACGTACATTTGCATCACGTGATGTATAAATATGCCAACGCACGTTGTAGATCTCTGTTCGTTCAGAATTAAAGAAAAAAAAGTATAGTGGGCTTGCATGAGTTCAACGTACCACCAAATTAGCTTTCCTAGTCATAAATCACAAAGCGATTATTGTAATGAGTACTGTATGGCTGCGTCATTAATCAACTTGGTAGAATTAGCCCACGTCTTTAATTTGAGTGATTGACTAAAAACACAAACTAATTACTAGATTCCCACTAAGAAATGAGTCCAGTCTCCGTTTCATAAGATAGGTCCCCCTTTGCCCATGACCATGGTATTGCTTTAAAATACATGCCATTTTTTATCAGTATTTCCAACTTATTATACCCCTACAATATTAGCATTTGCTAATATGTAATGACAGTAGACACATCAACCTTTTCACCTCTCACTTTGATTTCACTATTCGTAATTTGTGTGAAAAACATAGTAGGCTGCATGAGGAAGTGGCAAGTAGTACAAACAACCCTTTAGTCTGGCATCTTGCCGGACATTGGTTTTCTAGAACGACAATGGAAAAGGTCTATTTTATATTTTCTTTTTCCAAATTTATAGAGCGTATTTTTTGAATGATCTAGTCCATAAATATAAGGCATATTTTCATATTTCAGTGTAAAATTAATGCATGTTCTCTCTGTACTCTAATAAATATCTAATTTTACTTTATATTCTCTACATACATGTATTAAATATAGTATTTAGATATCATAATTATGGATAATCTAGTTATTTTTAATATCTCTTGTCCTATGTGCTAAGAGAAAATGTCTTACAAACTTAGACGGATGGGATAACTTTTAACTATGGACTGAGTCTAAATTTTAACTCACAACTTTAAAACCATACAAAATACAACCCTTAACTATTAAAACCGTTTAAAACATAACCCTCCACTCGTTTCAAGGCTTTTTTTGCTCCAACGTGGCGTCCATGTGTATCCAGTTTAGTTGACATGGAGTCGGCTAATAAATAAAAAAAGATGGTGGAGCCCACCGGCAGCCCCTCTCCTCCTCTTCCGAGCCCAGCCGTCTGAATCAGAAGAGGGATTGCCCACTTGGATTGCCCAGCCGTCGTCCACTCGTCCACGCCATTCTCGGCCGCCCTCCTCGTCGACCCCGCCACACCTCCTTCCTATCTGCCTCCCTCCCCTCAGCAAGAACAAGAAAGCAATATAAGAAAAAAAAGGGGGGAAACAAATTACGACGGATAGAAAGAACAAGAATGAATCGAATCAGACAAAATAAAGAGCAAGATTATGACACATAGTAATCAAGAACCATTAAACTACTCAGGCATCCAGGATTATGATCGGCAGATGGTACTTGAGAGTGAGAAACAGGTAAGGGAGTGAGAGAATGGAGAAAGGCAATAAGGAAGACACAGTCGACGACCACGGTCGGATTCGCACGCACGAGAGGAAGCAACGACGCGCTCGTGGGGGGGAAGGAGCCGCACGTCTGGGCCCCGGCTGCCTGCGCCATGCCTCTGCGCCTCCAAATCTTCCTCTGTCCACCTCGTCGCTGCGGCGGCATTCGGCATCCTTTCTTCGGCGAGCCAAGGGTGCTTGATCTGGTTGGCGCGGTGGCGGGAGGAAGGGGCAGGAGGCAGCTGCTGGCAGCTACAGAGAGGGAGAGAGAGGTAAACAAGAGAAGGAAGAAGACGGAAGGGGATGGCGATATGGAAATTGTTTTTTTATTTGATGCTAATGCTGAGTACCCGATAATGCTAATTGTGTCATCATAAAACTAGGTTATATGTCAAAATCACTTTAGCGCCATGTCGGAGCAAAATTGGCTTCAGATAGTCTCAGGAAGTAAAATAAACGGTATTGATACTTGAGAAGGAAAACATCTAATTTTGCAGGTGAAGGTTGAAACTTAAACTACCATAAGAATTTATTGTAGTAAAATAGATTTATTCTAAGCAAGTGATAAAATTGGACGGGTTTCTCATTCTCTCGCTTCTCTCACCCTCTTTCTCTCTCTAGCAACAATACCCCGACCCCATGCACGGCGACGACAATAAACCCTAGCCACCCTATCCCCGGTGTAAGCGCCATCGAATCCAGCCGCCGTCGATTACCTCTTCAGCCGTCCTCGAGCACGACACCGCTAGTTCCGACCGTCGTCATCAAATTCCTCTTTGACTATCCTCGAGAGCGGCACCACCAGATCTGGCCTTTCCCCCTTTCCTAGCAACCTAGGAGGTTGAGTGCGCCGAGGGAAAGGCCGAGGATCTCGACGACAGGCGGAGACGTGGCCGCCTCGGCCCAGCCCATCGGTACACCGTGAGGGCACGGGTGGCCTTCTCATCCTAGCGCCGGATCCACACCGCGCATACCACCACCGCACCTAAGGTCTCGCCGCTGCCTACAATGGAGGTAGGTGTTTGTTTGTGCAATATTTTGATTTTATGTATGCAACAATTAATAACAACAAGTGCAACATCGAGAATTTTATGGAAACATTTGCTGCATGCGGTAGTTAAATTTGTTGCACACACTATTTACAAACATTGCAGGGAAACACTCCCATCGTTCTTTGTTTTTTTTATTACGTAAATGGCCGAAAAATGTTGCATACATAATCAAAAAATATCATGACAGAGCATATAGAGTTAGCATCCGGATCAGATGTCCAGACGCTAGCAAACCCCTATAATAAATTTTGCCTTGATTATTTGAATTAGTGAGCCGCCAACTATGGACAATAAGAGGCAGCACACTAGGCCCTTTGACTTGTGCTACTGCCATCGCATTGGTTTAGTACTAGTACTCACACTTAATTTAAAACTTTTGATTTATAGTAGGGGTACTTGGAATGGGGAAGCAACATATAAATATCGAGTTAGTGGGCAGCTCGAGATTAATTACGCTTTTATTGATTAACGTAGATGTCGTTTATATCCTGGATGTGTAATGAAAGTCAAAACAGTTCATAATAATATGCATCATATCCTATCCTGTTCATGAAAGTTCAAACTACTACGACTCTACGAGGACATCTACGTACTCTCTGTATTGAATACCACTAGTATTTTCTTTCGAATAGTACCAGTACTGTGCTGAGACTCGGGTCAAATAAACATGTGAAAATAATGTGTGGATAGTCCCATCGGTGTGGCACGAAGGTTATGTAGCTATTTATACAGTGTTGTTTAGGGTTGTCAAGTCTCACTAGCTACGTGATGTAATTGTACTTTTAGTTAGGGGAGTGTTAGGTATCATTCGGATGTTTTTTTTTTCTAATTATCATCTAAATTTGTGACCTTTGAATTAGAGATCAAGAGACCCCTTGTTTTTGAAGGGGATAGATTTTTTTAAAGGGGGAGGGGGTAGATTTAAGGGGGAAGGAGAGGATTCATGGCCATTGGATTTCTAATCTAATGACCTTAAATCTGGATGATAGTTTGGAAGAAAACATCCAGATGATATTTAACAAAACCCTTTAGGAGTTATCTCATGACATATTTGTAAGTTTAGTGTCATATTAACGGAGAGTTGAGAAATACCCATGATGCCATGGTTTGATGCACTGCCTGGTTGGTTCGCAACATATGGGCTCCGACCAGGACCAAAGTACATGTGCAAGACATCAAAAAAGGTTTTAAGTAGCCTTTTGATTACTACATTTCGCATGGCACTTAAACTGCTGCTTATATATACGGTGATGATGCATCTCCTATGCTGCAGTACATGTGCTGTGGCACATGTTAGGTTAACCTGTTGCACTGTAAAGTGCCTTCGGTTTATTCAATTACTATCCTCAGGACAAAGAACGCTAGTAAAAAAAATTGCACGCTGAATTCAGAGTTTGCGGCACAGGCATGCACAATGGTTAGCATTTGCTGTGCTGACCACTGTTTTCTGCAAGGGCTGGCTAAAGAATTAGCTGCCTTTGTCGACAGCAGGTGCAGTAACAGCAGCAGCTGGATGTAACCCAGTCTGTTTTTACGTTGTAAATCACTGTTACTCGTCACTCCGTTTAGTAGATGATAGCACTAGCAAAAGATAATTAATCCCCCAATCGACTTCTCTTTTCAGCAGGTTAAAAGAAAGGACATGGAAGAACTCAATCGGAACCATCCTTCTATACCAGCAACCAGCTTAGCTTGCTTGACGGCGAGCTCTCCCCTCGTCTTTTCCTCGCATTGAGCGGGAGTTAGTTGATTGTTGGGCTAGCAATGATGGCGACGGGAAAGGAGGTGGCCTAAAAGTCTATCCATGCACACTCAATTCCAGTTCCCCACTAGAACAAGGTGTGTGGTTTACGAGTCAACGATGAAGGTTAAACGGGCCCCATCGCTGCTCCATTAACGTCGACCGAACGCCCATCAAAATGATTTAAGGGCATGTATTTTATGGCTCTGGTTTATGATTTTTGATTGAATTTTTTGAATTTTAGTTATTTATGATAGAGATTACGGAGAAAAATACTTGTTTACGATTTTGGATGGTACAGATGTTAGGTTTTTAATGTGTACTATAATTAATTTATAAATTACATCTAAAAAAAATATTTCGTTTAAATGTTAGGTATTACAAGGAAAAAACAAAAGTTGATTTCAAAAGCTAACATATTCAAAGTCCGGAACTTTACGAGCCCCGGAATCCAATTCCGTCGTCCACAAACCAAAGTAGGAGCAGTGTTAACAATTGCGACATGCTCGTGCACATGTAAGATAATTAACATGATTAACGGAGTACTACTATGGTAGAGGAGAGTTTGTCACCTGTAGATCCAGCTTCCTCTTCCGTCACGTGGTTTTTCTTAAAGAAATGGGATAAACGCTTAACACTGTGTACGTACTCCCCTCAAGTTCTTAGGGAGCTAATTGATTTGGATGTTGCCAATTAAGGTTCCACTTATTTTAATTTCAGCTTCTAACTTCTTACTTATTTTTTATTATTCCTAAATTTTATTTTTTCTGGCTTTTAGTTTTTTGCTAGTTCTTTTCTTTTGTACTCGTACGTATTGTCTATGATAAGTTAACCTATTTTTTCTATTCTTAAATTAAATTTTAGTTATAAATTATTTTTTTAGTCTTAGCTGAGCGGCATGTATATGTACTTGACCGGTTCCGTGAGACTAGTCAGTCGTGGGAACCGTATGCATGGTTGAGTTGAGTGCGGCCCGGACGGAGGCCTGAGAGAACTGGACGAAATTGCCTGCGCCGGTGCGTCATTTCCCTGTCCGTTTTTTGTTGCTTCCGCTTGCTTTCCCGTGATCCGGGGCAAAGCTGTTTCTGCCATGATTCTGCAAATCTACCTTTGGACCTGAGCCATTGAATTTATTATGGTTCTTGTTTATGCATATTGCACAGATTTAATTCTGGAGATCTTGCGCATAATTTTTTTTTACCTTGTAGTCTCATGGCTCATGAGTTCTTTTTTATTATTTTGGGAGATATGTATTCTCACGAGCTGTTGTCGAAGTATATGTATAAGTACAAACAACTGATAAGATTTAAAGTATCTCTTTCATTTTAATGACAAGAAAATCACATAATAATCCTAAAAAAATCTAAAAAATATCTCACAATCGAGAAAAAAAAGGAGAAATACAGTTGTACTTTCAATCATAGGATTAGAGTTGTATACCAAATACAATAGTATTTTAATATATATCCCCACAATTATATGGGTAATTCCGCTAGTTGACAATAATGGTGTCACCTCACCCTTTTAGAAAAAGCTTTCAAAAAATGTCACCTCACCTCCATTATTTGAAAGCAATTTTTTAGGTGATGATCAGTAAGCCAGAGAGACTAGTAGAATACTACTCTCTCCATTTTCCTTTACTTGGTATTCTTGATCAAAATTTTCTTCCACAAATACTTGGTGTTTTGCTATTTTCAATGCAAAATTTTGCTCGTGTGCTTGCATAGATATAAAAAATACATAGCTTTAGTACTTCTTGCGGTTATTATTCATCAGAGTAGCTAGTTGCTGAGGTATTTTCATTATAATGTGGATAAAAAATGATTGTCTAAATATACGTGTCCGGTCAAAAATTATCGAGTAATAAAAAACGGAGATACTATAAACTTGAGAACGTAATTGAACAAGATAAAAACTCAACTGAAACATGGGAGCAAGTAAAAAAGCAATGCTAATACTCCAACACGGTCGATGCAGCAGGGTGATTAATGCGTAAAGGTCAGCCGCCGCCGGCCACAACTTTTAAAACCACATGATCGCTGGCGAAGATGAGCCACAGGATGTGTAGACCGTATAGCGCTGTCTGTGCTGCTCCTACCATGTCTTCAGGTTTTTTTTCCCACTTACACGTGCAGCAGGACTAGGCAGCGCCACGAAAGGAGGGCAAAGGAAATGTCACCTTGCGCGTTTGTTTTGCATGTTTCCCTTTGACCCGGGCAAGTGTTCATGTTGCGACGCTGCTGGTCGCCTGTCTTTTGCGCCAATACGGTTTCTGGTACTTGTCACGTATATACATTTACACAGTTTTTGTCCAAGGGATGAGGAATGAATCCTCATGAGGTTTACTACCTCCGTTTTACAAATACTTGAATCTGTTGATTTTTTTTATGGCGTCTAAGGTTAAACTTTGATGGTTAATTTTACACAAATACATTTATAAGATATCATGAAAGTATAGTACTGTAAATGTATTTTCTTATGATAAATATAAAAATATTATCTTAATACAATTAATCTAAATATTTAGAAATTAATTATTTGTTAGAGATAAAGAAGTTTGACCTGTACAAATCAACATGGCCAAGTAAAAAAAAGAGTAGTTACGAGCTTTGTGCCAGGAAAGTGAAACGAAGGACCAGCGCAGCACTCCAGCAGCTGAGAGGCGCACAGCAACAGGCGCATCCGCCAAACGACTGGCTTGGATCGGATTGGGGCTGCTTACAGGCTGTAGTGCTGTTTCCTGAGATGAGCATGTGCCCCAAGCATTCTGCTGCTACTACTACTAAACAAAAGGCATACTGCCCACTCCCAAAATTTGAAAGAGGGACAACACATAGATCTAGACCCTAGAGAGGAGCTAGCTAATTACAGCGCAGCTCAAACTCAGACGCAAGAAAAGGTGTACGCAATTGGCAAGTTCCAAACTTGCCATCCAACTCCAACCACGCATACTCAACCTCCGCTCGGTTAGACTGAAAAATAATGTCTTATGACTAAAATTAGATTGCAGTTAGTTGAAATTACACTGTAACTAAAGATAGTTTATTTAACGTAATTAAATTTTAAAAATAAAAAATATGTTAGCTCATCACGGATAACGCAAACAAAAAAGAAAAAACCGGGAAAAAAACTTAAAAAAATCAAAAATTCAGAAAAGATAAAATTTATGAATACTGAAAAATAAGTCAGAAACTACAAGCTCAAGCTGAAATGAGCGGGGCATCAAACTTGCATTTGACTACATGTAATAAAAAAAAAATGCATACGACTGGAGAGAGCTCTGACCGACTCAAACATCGGATCCTGTCAGCTTCAGCTTGTGGACGTCGTTTAACTTGTAAGCGGCAGCCTCCCTCCGTCGAGAGAGAAAAAAAATCTACGCAGCCCTCTGACGCGTGTGGTCTGTGGAGAAGATGAGCGCAGCACGACGCGAGGCACGCCCGCGCCCACGTGAACCCGAGCGGCTCTACGTCCTCCCCGGCCAACCGACCACTCCAGTTCGGCCACCGAACCTGCGTGGCTTCGCCCGAGGACGCGGGCGATTCCTCCGTCCGCTTCCGCCCGCCCGCGCGTGGTCTCGGCGTTCGGACGGCGCGCGCGCGGCTTCGACGCGGTAAATAATGCGAGCGGCAGCGGCAGCGGGAGGGCAAGCGCGCGACGCGGCCCCGCGACGGTCGGTGTCGCGAGGCCCGCGGCTGCTGAGCGGGCGCCGTTTCGGCCGCCGGCCAAACTCTTCCGGTGCCGTTCAGGATTGAGATGGTGCAGCACAAATCTCACCGAACAGCGACCGTCGCGTCCAATCTCATGTGCCTGGCTTAAATCCCACGGGCTGTTCAGAATCTCTCTGGTATCCATCTGTGTGTGTCGCACGCTGATCACTAAGGTTTACACTACTGATCGACTCGTGATCCGTACCAATTTGCAGATACACATACACGTATCACGTAGATAAGAACACATGCAGAATTCGAGAAGGGGAACATCCAACAATGCGAGTTGCATTCGTCTCCGATCGGTATTGGACATATTGAAAACTACACGCTAATAGATCCTATATATACACACACACAAAAGGCCGCATATGCCAAAAGATAATAGAGCTTTTGAAAATTTCTCTTACTATTATAAAAATTCTAAAAGATTAGATGCGAGTCATAATTAATTTATGTATTGGACCTACATGTCTCAAATCCTAGCTGCCAGCTGCGTGTGTATATCCAATGGGTTAGGCGGTTAGCTAGACTAAGGCCCTGTTTGGATCCATTGACTAATTTTTAGTCACCTAAAGTTTAGATCTAGTCCATCCAAACAGGTGAACTAATACCTAGACTAATTTTTAGTTTATCCACAACTAGCTATTAGTTCATTAGTTGGCAAATGTGGACTAAAAGGTGGTACCAAACAGCAAAAGACGAAAATACCCCCGCTACCCTTTTTCCACTACTCCACATGCAACACACTAACAAATATAGGGGTATAAATGTCTTTGCCCATGAAAATCACCACCTTTTAGTCCATGTATCCAACAGCACTTGACTAATTTTTAGTCACCTAATTTTTAGTCCACCAACTAGTGAACTAATAATTAGTTCTAGGCAATCCAAACAGGCCATAAGACCCGATTTTGAGCATTGGAATTTTTCCTAATTGTTTATAATTGTGTGTGACACTTAAAAGGATGCAATCTGTGAGCCTATAACTGTTAGTGCATCCAGAATTTCAACTTTCCATGGGGTAACACTTTTTTTTAGAGGAGCCCATACAGCACTAACACGTCAAAGGCGAGAAGGAAATCGAGCAGGACAAGGTGCGCCTCAGAGCGGGCCACACGGACGCGGACGCAGAAGGTTGCATCCGGTTTCCGCACCGAGACGCGCGGCCCCACCAGGCAGGCCCCGCAGCTGGCTGGCGGGCTCGGACGCCCACACGGGTCAACGCCTAGAGGTGGAAACCACCTTAAAATATTCCAGCATTTCAACCCCACCCACTCCACACCGCAAGTCAACTCTCTCGCCTTCTGCTCACTCGCCTCCGCTCCTTAATGCCCTCCGCATTATAGCCACCCACCCCTTCCCCCACCTCTTGTCTCTCTCCCCTTCCCTCCCTGCCATGGGCAACTCACTCGCCTGCTTCTGCTGCGGCGGCGGCGCCCGCCGCCACGTCGCCCCCGCCGCGCTCCCCTCCGACCCCGCCTACGACGAGGGCCTCGGCCACTCCTTCTGCTACGTCCGCCCCGACAAGTTCGTCGTCCCCTTCTCCGCAGACGACCTGGTGGCCGACGCTAAGGCGGCGGCCTCGGCCGAGGAGGCTACCACCTTCAGGGCCATCTCGGGGGCCGCGCTGAGCGCCAACGTGTCCACGCCGCTCTCCACCTCCGTGCTCCTGCTGCTGCCGGACGAGTCGGCCGCCGCAACCGCGTCCTCGGGCTTCGAGGGCTCAGAGTCGTTCGCCGCCGTGCCGCTGCAGCCGGTCCCGAGGTTCCCGTCCGGGCCCATCTCCGCGCCCTTCTCCGGCGGCTTCATGTCCGGGCCCATAGAGAGGGGGTTCCTCTCCGGGCCCCTCGACGCCGCGCTCCTCTCCGGGCCTCTCCCCGGCGCGGCCACCTCCGGCCGTATGGGAGGCGCCGTCCCTGCGCTCCGCCGGAGCCTCTCCCACGGCGGCCGCCGCCTCCGCAATTTCACGCGCGCGCTCCTCGCTCGCACAGAGAAATTTCAGGATTCGGCGGATCTTGGCTCGCCTGACGCCGCAGCAGCCGTCGCCGCCTGCGGCGGCGATTCGGACGGTCTGCAGTGGGCGCAGGGAAAAGCCGGCGAGGACCGCGTCCACATCGTGGTGTCGGAGGAGCGAGGCTGGGTGTTCGTCGGCATCTACGACGGGTTTAACGGCCCCGACGCCACGGACTTCCTGGTTTCCCACCTCTACGCCGCCGTTCACCGCGAGCTCCGCGGCCTGCTCTGGGAGCAGCGCGAGCAAGAGAAGCAGCAGGACCAGCGGCCCGACCAACCGAGCTCAACGATCAGCACCACGTCCTCAGATCACCGAGACCAGTGGACTCGGCGCCGTGGCATCCGCCGCTCCAGGCCCCCGCGCGGCGCTGACGATGACCAACGGCGATGGAAGTGCGAGTGGGAGCGCGACTGCTCCAGCCTGAATCCAGCAACGCAGCAGCCTCCTCGGAGCAATAGCGAGAATGACCACATCGCCGTGCTCAAGGCGCTGGCACGCGCGCTTCGCAAGACTGAGGAGGCATACTTGGAGATCGCCGACAAGATGGTCGGCGAGTCCCCTGAGCTTGCGCTCATGGGTTCTTGCGTTCTTGCCATGCTTATGAAAGGAGAGGACATGTACATCATGAATGTAGGCGACAGCCGGGCTGTCTTGGCAACATCGGACAGTGTTGATCTCGAGCAGATCAGTCAGGGTTCATTCGACGGATTGGTTGGGGATTGCTCACCATGCTTGTCGGCTGTGCAGCTTACTTCGGATCATAGCACTTCAGTGGAAGAGGTGATTTAATTGGCTCAAAGCGTGATTCAAGCTTAATTGACTGTTCTTGATCTGATATTATCTCATATGTGTTGCTACCTGAATGCAGGAAGTTCGCAGAATACGAAACGAGCATCCTGATGATCCGTCTGTGATCTCCAAGGATCGTGTGAAGGGCTCGCTGAAGGTGACGAGAGCATTTGGTGCTGGTTTTTTGAAACAGGTTAGCTTATGTTTGATTATGTCAGTTTTGTAAAACCGTAAAATTCCTTCTGTGATTATGATTATGATCTGCCAATTGGGTAAGTTTGCAACCTGCCAATAAACTACCCTTGCATAGCGTGGTATTCTTTTGGAATTAGTGTGTAATTGCAGAATTACACAGTTAGTCATAGGTCTGAAGTAAGTATGTGATATGTTTGTCTTCCTTGAAATTGAGATCTGAAATGTCGAGAAATCATAAAGTTTAACTTTGATTACATCAGGTGCAAAATAAGTCAATTTTGCTGCTATTCTTGGTCCGCACATAATTAGAGTCATGATTAGGTCAAAAAAAAAGGAAAACAGGATCTGTTATAATTGGTCCAAAGTGAAAAACAAAATGAAGCCACTATCAGTTCTAACTTTTTTGGAGTGGGAAATATGACCATCCTACATTGAAACTGACCATGTTAACCGACATGCTAATTTCAGTCGGCAGAAATTTCAAAGTATGAATTTAATTAGTTCAATTCCTTGGTCACCACGTGTATAGCCAATTCAAAAAATTGAAGGAGAAGCCAATCCCAGAGAAAATGAGGTTTCTTTTGCTTCTGTCCAAGTGCAAAGAATGAGCCTGTGCAGTACTGAAATGTGGCCAGAAAGCTAGCGAGTGGAGTGGCTTTGAACAAAGGCACGTTTCTCCTGCCATGTGAAAGTATTGTCAGTTCACTAGAACCATTTTCTATATCAACTGTACAAATCGATCTTTCTGCTATCCAAGAAGGAAGTCTCTTTCTTGAACTAGAATTGGGCTATGTGATGAAAGGAACGCAGCGATCTGCAATATTTTTGTCAGCAAAAAATCCAAAACGTTAAGCAACACGAATGGTATTTTGGTTCGATGCTCTCGTGAAGGATTGAACTTAGTGTATGAGGGAGCCCCTTCTCCTGATTTAGGTGTCATTAAATTTTTCGAATGTATAGTTAGCTTAGTCAAACATGTTTGATAGAACTGTATAAACTGTAAATTGTTCATTCTGCAAGCGGCGACAATACATGTTCAAACTTTTTCATAATTTTTCCCTCTTCGTGCTCACAATCCTCGCTGTTTTTTACAGCCCAAATGGAATGATGCTCTACTGGAGGTGTTCAGAATTGATTACGTTGGATCCTCCCCGTACATCACATGCAATCCGTCCCTTTTCCACCATAAGCTCAGCACAAGGGATAGATTCTTGATATTGTCTTCAGACGGGCTTTACCAATATTTCACCAACGAGGAGGCAGTTGCTCAGGTAGAAATGTTCATCGCAACAACCCCTGAAGGCGACCCTGCCCAACATCTTGTCGAAGAAGTTCTGTTCCGAGCAGCAAACAAAGCAGGTATGTTCGCGAAGAAGCCATCATATATTATCTGTGGCGGTCGTTTTGCAGTAACTTTTGAACTCCTAGATGATCAAGCTGAATTAGCCCAGTAGCTGACCTCCCTGCTGCTGCAGGAATGGACTTCCACGAACTGATCGAGATACCACACGGTGACCGCCGGCGGTACCACGACGACGTCTCCGTCATCGTCATCTCTTTGGAGGGCAGGATCTGGAGATCCTGTGTGTAAATAGAAACATACTAGGCTAGAGAAAGAAAAGTATAGAGAGGATCTTGCAGGCCTTGAGCAGTTCTTGCGGCTGCTCCACTCACTCTTCCCCCAGTTGCCACTGTACAGTATCAACCAAGCACTGGGTTGGGTTCGGAGTCTCGGCACATCGCACATCCAGCTGAATCACCATGAATCGCCCATAGAGCACGCCGCGTCGTATAATATGTTCATGTCAAAGAGGATTTGTTCAATTATTAATAACTGAAAATGCGACCAATTGGTCAGCTTTCTTTGACCTTTGCTTGCATCTTCTCTGTTCATACCTCACTGGCTGCGCGTGCGCGTGCACGGGAGACTGATTCTAAGCTAGAACCATTGGAGACTGATTCTAAGCTAGACTTTCATGATTCTTATAACTTTCTTTGGTCAGAAATCGTTTGCTGTGTTGACCTCTTAACAGATAGCCCCATAGCTACCCCATCTTAAACAAGGGAATATATATATATATATATATATATATATATATATATATATATATATATATATATATATATATATATATATATATATATATATATATATATATATATATATATATATTATGTACTCACCTTTATGGTGTACTCAAACTAAAATTTACTTTATCTATACATAAAATTCTAAGTTCAAATTCATTCATAGTTTACTCTATCTACGTATAAAACTTCAAGTAAACCATGAAGTACATTTATAATTTTTTTCAGAATTTTTCAGAATCTTTTAATTTGAATACAAGATAAATGCACCGTGAGAATGAGCGCAAACTACATATTCCCCTCAAACAATTCAGCAGGCACTGACAGGTTGCCAGCCTTATCTCTGTTGTGATAAACCCTGGGCTGTCCAATCTCCATGCCATGAATGAACCTAAGCTGACCTGGTCGATGTATGCCCTACTCACAATCAATCAGCCCTTGTGGTGTACTTTGTCACTTAGATTCAGCATCTCCTTAAATTCCAAGATCAGGTGAGGTTGATTGCTGCTTCACCAATGACTGGCACTGCCTTGTTGTATTCTAGACTACTCCCACTTGCTTGCGTATATTTTTCCCTTCTCTGTGGTTTCAACAGAGATAGATGATGGGTGACGAACAAAGATTTTGTTCTGCTAGGAGAGTAGGAGAGGAAATATATTTCTAGACAAAAAGGAGGGTAGGTCGTGGCGTATATCTTTTTGTTTTTTATATGTATATATCTTCAATAGCGAGACACAGCTAGCTTCAAATGTCTGTTTCCTGAATAGATAGCACTTACTCTTAAGCAATTGAAAGTAGGAGCAGGCGCTTTCCTGTAAGAAATGCATACTTCTTTTTTTTTCTTCTTCTGGCGAGTGGTTGCTAGAGCGAAAAGAAAGGCGATCGTGCCGGGGCATTTCTCAGTTTATGTTTCTCCCACTATACATGCTGACGTTGAACGCCATTTGAGTGCAAAGTTACGGATTATTTCCCAAGCAAACCCTTCTATGTCGTTGTAAAGGGCTTAATTTTATTCGAGGCACAAATAGTTGGACGAGCACTTACCATAAGGCATATATAATCAACCTCCGGCGATTAAATCCTCAGCAAATTTTGTACTATATGATAACAAACAATTCCACATGTGGTTTAAACCTTTTATTAGTAGGAAACAAATGCTACCCATTGAACTGCTCAATTTTCAGAGGAATTGAACTGCTCAACTGGCAGCTCCTCTCCATTAAAATAAAATGGTAGGAGATGGGCCATACTCAAACGGGCCAAGCCCAGTTCTAGCCCACCCGCTCAACTTCACCTTCCTAAACCCTACCGCCGCCATCGCCGCCGCCGTTCTCCCACCTCCTCTCCGAGAGCTCACAGGTAAACCTGCGACCCCGAATCGCTTGCTTCTGCATCTCTTTCCTTGCTCGTGGGGCTGAGCAAGGGGCGCGTCGTCACCAAGCGCGAGCTCCCGGCACGCCCGTCTGACCGCAAAGGAGTAAGCTTTTTTGCTTCCCAATGCTTCAACCGATCAGTGATAAGTAGCTCGCTTATTTGTTATTCTGTTGCTTCTGCTACGCGCACGTTGATGATATCTTAGACGTTTGAAATGCGAGTAGAGGCATGGTTCTGAGTAGGTAGGGATTGCAATGCGAGTAGAGGCATTCTGAATAGGTAGGCGCTGAAATGCGAGCAGAGACATGGTTCTGAATAGGTAGGGATTGGAATGCAAGTAGAGACATGGTTCCGAATAGGTATGAAGGGATCTGTTATAATCCTAAGTAGACGGGTGCTTCGCATTGTGATGTCAATGCTGTATGCTGTGAGTCTGTGATGTGCCATAGTTAATATATGTGATTCGCCATTATCTTTTACTCGTGCAAGGAGATTGGGCAAAGGCTGAGCCTAAGGCTTATCTTACCTGACAGTTAACGATGAAGATGCCACTTCGCTATTCCTGAAGTACATTTGTTTAAGTGTATGTTGTAACAGAGAAACTACATGTAGGGATTGCAAAATGACTTAAGCATACGTGTTGATACAACTTTATGAACTTCAAGAAAAGAACTTTCAATACCTGTGTGTTGATTTGCTGTTGCATGTGGGACAATATGGCCCGTTGCAGGGGTTTCTAGCAAACCGTATAGGAAAAAATTAAGACCGTACCTCTACTTACAGGGTACTCTGAAGATTAGTAACGAATGATGATGTATGTGGTCATATGGCCTTCCCCCCCATGATATGCGTGTGCTATGTACAGTCTTACAGGCGGAGGTTTGTCCATGTCCTTGAAAATTTATTTGCACATGTTGATTCTCTAGGAGAGTCTACTTTTTTTCTTTGGTGAAAATCTGAGTTTTTTAGGACTGCAGAATTCTGATGTTACCCTTTAGTTTAGTTCTTCTACGTGTTATCTCCAGGCCTCAGCTTTCAGTGCGGAATCATTGTGAAAGTCACTTAGCTTGGAAGTTTGTCATGGCTTTTCTGCCTAATTTTTTTTTGTGTTACAGTATTGCCATGTGATGTTAGCACAATCTGTCCATGGCATCAGCCAAGCAACAAACGCAAGCATTGGATGGTTTTTTGGTGAAATCCATTTATGTTCTCCTTCTCCACTAAATAAGTTCCTGCATTAATCCAGTCTATTTTGTTAGAATGCGATTTTGAAATGAGTATTGAAAATGTCGTATTTTTTACTTTTCTTTAATAAAAAGTCTGGTAGCATTCTAATTTCCAAGTGTGTTATTTATTTTATTTCAGAAAACTAGCAAGAGGGTCCAGTTTTGCGACACTTGATTAGGGAAGTTGCTGGATTCGCACCATATGAGGTGTATCGCTGAGCTTCTGAAGGTTGGAAAGGACAATCGTGCACTTAAGGTAGCAAAAAGAAAGTTCCGGACACACACGAGAGCTAAGAAGAAGCGTGAGGAGATGGCCAATATTCTTAAGAAGATGAGGTACGTTTCTACTTTTTATTCTTGTATAGCGGAGAGAATACTGCCAACTTATAAAGAGAACTTGCTTTTGTTTGAGGGAGATAAAGTTAAGGCATCAAAGCATGTTGTGACGCTAACCAATCATCTGAAAGTTGCTCCAAGTTGAATACAAGCCACCTTTGGCATAGTCCTTTTGCAACGAGATTAAGGCTTATCTTTGAATTGAGCTATGTGCCCATGCCGCTACGGTTCATGTATTAATTAGACATTCATTTCCCTCAAAAAAAGACTCGTTTCTTTGCAAGAAACTATGCTCCCTTACCAATTGTGAATATGATTCATTTCTTACCTAATAGGGTAAATTTGTATTGAACTATAATTTGTCCAAGCATGTGTTAGCTGGAAGCCTGAGTAAACTAGATCGCTCAGTTTGGCTGTAGCTTGTGGTCTTATATAGCAACTTAACAAGTCATCTTCGAAGGCTTCAGCTTTCAAAATCTTATGGGAAACATGAACACATGGATAATAGTCAAGGAAGTATCGCCAGTTCATTCCCTTTTTGTGTGCATAAGTGCATGCTTAACTACAATCTCTCTATCTTCAAAAAGAAAATACCCACAATCTTTCAATTTCTGTCTCTCTCTATCATAGTCTCATATGTATTTATGTTTAACGCAGTAGTATCTAGTAAGACCACTTATTTTTCATGCTTTAAGCCTAATCTTTTTATTTTTGTTGGGCTGTCTGCCTGCCATTGGTTGGTTAATTTTTGCAGTAGTTTTTCTGTTTGGAGACAATGAATATCATCAAAAGATCTCATTTTAAAAAAAACTTGATTGAATCCTAGACGAAAGAGTTATCGTAATGCTGGTGGAGCTTTCTTTTCATTATACGATTTTAGTATAACCGCTGTTGCTGTTGCTTACATACAATCATTGCTTTTAATTCTTATTCTTACTCCATCTACCAATATCACAACCATGTCTGTCCCTCCTTGCTATGGTTGCAACAGTAAACATGCTGGTGCTCCCTTCTGCAATGTATATATCTTTTTCTTGAAGCCTTAGGTTCTTGTTGATTAGTTTAGGAAATGAGATTTGAGACTTTATGATGGATAGTGTCAAATACTTGTGATAGTTGCGTAATGATGTTCTGTATTTTAGCTTTTGACATACATACAAATTCTAGTTATCTGGCCATAAAATGTAGTCAGAGATGCAATTGCGGAAGCAATTAAACAAAATCAACAACCGCTTGTTCTTCGTACAGTTGAACATATCATTGTAGACAAAGGAAAGAAAGTCTGGGAACAGATAATTAAGACTATAAAGAGGTTGCCTAGCGTGCTACCCTCCGTTTCACCAAAAACGGAGGCTTAGGTCACGTTTTGTGTCCATCTATATATGTATTGTCACTATCTACTAGATCCGGCCGTTCATGACACTAGCTAACCACTACAATGCTTCCCACACATTGATTGGGGCTAGCACAACTGTCCAGATATGCTTGTATGGGGGGAGGATATGGACGAATAGAAAAGATGAAAACTAGTTTTGGAGCCAACATACAGCTGAATCATTCCCGTCAAAACCTGACAGCAGTACCTGTACTCTTGATTGAATATCTTCAAGTAATAAGCAATTGAAATCAACGAATTTGTAGCGCAAGGATTTATTCAAAATTTGCAAATGCAGTGTTGATAATTAGGCAAGTGCATTCTTAACCAATCTTATTGATAATCACCCAGGACATCTGACAAATTTCGATTCCGGTCTGCAGATCTGCTGGAGTTGCTGACAAGAAAAAGTGAAGTGGTGCAACTTATGAGAAGTGTTGAGGTCGTGTAGAAAACTAGACTAGTGAACTTTGATAGACAAGATTTTTGGAGGACGCGTACCGGTGGAGTCGTGGAGAAATATGAGCTTACCGTATTGATGCAACAGATTTCTCTCGAAGAATATGTGTTTGATGGTTTGATCATGTTGTGATTCCCTCTTATCACGTTCTGTCTGGTTTTTGCGTATTCCATCAATTGCCAAACAATTCGGTCGAGCAAATATTGTACTTTCTATGAGACCACGGTAGCTAAACTAATCTTGCTTGGTTGTTGCCGATGAAACAGGGGACAATTCGGTCGATCAAATATTGTACTGTCAAATATTCGGTCGATCTTGCCGTGCCACGAATAGAAAGTGGCATGATTCCAGTGTCCCCTGTTTTATCGGCTTGCATTTTTGTTCTATCATTTGTGATGACTGTTTTCGCTGGTGATTAAAGTCATCTCTATATTTCCAGAAGTTGCCCATTTCTAACCACTAAAACCCCGGACAGTTTTGGGAGACTCAAATCCTATAATCTGCGGCATGGAGACAAGGCAGCAGGCTTACTTTCAAATTGAATCTGCCAAAACTGTATCATACACCCAAAATTGACCGTTCATTAGACAGACTGTTCTGCTTCTCCTAATTCAGAAGTACATGCATGAGATGAACTAGTTTTCACTTCTGCGTCTTGTTCTTCAGCTCGTCACTGTTGTTCCAGGATATACCGATATAGTACGTGGGTTCCGCCCTTCCCTAAATAGTTCCAAACGAACAAGCCTGACCTACATGTTTTTGGTACCTCCCCAGGTAGCAGTATATCCGAAAACAAATGGTACACTGGCTACGTCCATTCCATCCATCTTCCATCATCCTGCTTGCTGCTGCTGCAACCCGGAATCTTGTCGTCGCTCGCGTGCTTGCCTCTGCACATACGCTCAAACTAACCCTGCAGCCTCGCCGTCCAATCAGGCATCCATCGTTCTTGCAGAGAGGGCGCGAACTGATCGGTGCAGAGCCTCAGAAAACTCCGAGCGCGAGGTCGTTTCACCTGCCGCATGCGTGCAGCGTGCGTACGTACGTCGCGAGCGAGCTGATCGATCGCAAATGTTGTTTTCTGTCGAAGCGACGCCTGCCTGTAGACGGCTAGCTACTAGCCGCTTGTCCTGTCCCAGCCGAGCGTACGGCGGCGCTGATAGATTCCACGTACGCGCCACCACCGGCCGCGCGCGACCACCTGTTCGGACGCGCGGCCGGCCGGGCCTGCCTCGACGTACGTGCTCGCTGCCACCACATGCAACGCATCGCGCCGGGAAAAATCCATCGGCACGATCGAGAATGTTACGTCTGCATGTTCGTTCCGCTTTACCAGATTCCGCCGGCGCCCGAATGGCACGGTACGACGGCGGCCGGGCGACGCCATGCTGACTGGCATGCATGATTTGTTGCTTGTTCGTCTCGGGCACGGCCACGTGATTGACGCATCTGCAGCTAGGTAGCAACGGGCCGACGTACGAGCGACCACATGTTCCGGCGACCCCACGGTCGATACATCATGAGAGCAAAAGCAAGTAAAGGTGACATATACTCATATGATGGGGTGCATATGTAGCTACGACGTCGACTCCGTTATCTCCGGGCGGTGGATGCGATGGGGACCGCGCGAGGCAGGCAGGCGGACAGGGACGATCCGAATCTGGCTTTGCCGGTGTCAAAGCTGGGCTTGCAGGTGGCGGAGGGACGGGAAGGAAGGACAGTGGAGGCTTCTCCTTGACGCATCCTGGATGATGGTACGATAGATAAAGCGGCCATAGCTCATGTGAGTGACCTTGACGTGTGGCCGGGCCGGGTGCATGAGAGAGACCGACACCGCACGCACATGAGAACGATGGTCATCATGTTTTATGGTTTCTTTTTGTTACGGTTGATGAATTTTATTTATGTTTTTAAACAACAATAGAGATATCATTTATTTGTTTTTGATTTACGGAGAAACCGCGACCGAGAGATTCCACGGTCAAATCGCAGGGCCGGGCGAGGCAGGGACAAGACGCCAGCCAAAGCCGAGCCGACCCGACCTCTTATCCCACCATGCCACTACGACAACCGCATAAAGCGGCCACTCCCTAGCTAGTAGTACGTATGAGCCTCAAAAGAAATAGCTAGCTAGTAGTACGTGCCCATCCATCATGCATATATACCGATCGATCGAGCCGGGCCGGGGGCCGGAACAGTTCATCGTACAACCCCGCGCGTGCGAGCCTGCCTAAGAAATGGCCAAACGCACGGGAATTTTTGAAGGACAGGTCGGTTCCAAGCGGAACCGACGATCAACTACTTATATATTTGTTAGTCAACACTCAGCTGAACTTCTAGGATTTCAAACAATTCTCTCATCGTTGAATTCGCTTCAAGATTCATGCACACCATCTATACATTTTTAAGGATCGTATGGCACAATTAAAGATGAGCAAATAATTACCTTTGCTTTTTGGTACCTGAAACCAAAACTAAAAGTAGAAGAAAAACAATCTAAATTACCGGATGTAGATTACGACCACAAGATATTGGTTCGCTCGCACATGCTCGATAAAAGCTTCGATCATCCGACCGTTCCCTTCAATTGCTCGCTACGATCACCCGCTACGACTGTCGATGCATGTAGTCGTAATCTCCCCTGCTCGAAGACTTTAGCCGCTCGCACGCTTCGATAGCTTGAACTAGTACACATCGGAGACAGAAGAAAAACGATGCTCAGAAAACACGTCGTCAATGTCAGCAAACTTTTCTTGGAATAGATCTGGTCTATTATTTCTGTAACATGGATGTGGTTACAAAGTGCCCTTACGATACTCCTAAAAGTTCTCTCGATGAAAGCCCTCTAAAAACCCACACGTTAGCCCTTAGCCTCTCTCTGCTTTTATATGCTAACGTCCAAGCTGTGTCCGGTTCAAACACGAACACACAGCTCTATCTCCTCCTCAAATCAAGGGACCCAAAACAATTCCTAACACGAGTTTTACCATATCTCTAAACCTTCTTATTACGAACTTTTTCCAAAATGTCTCTAATCTCACCATGTGATGAAGCCTCCAGGACACACCTCCTGTATCTCCATCACGCATCACCAACTTCCGTATTGAAGCCTCCAAGACTGCACCTCATGTAGCTTCTCCACGCATCATCACGTGCTCTAGCGTGAGCCTGCTCACCTCGCGTGACATCTTGACCGCTTAGACCTCAGATTATCCCTCCTAGTCCCGGTCATCCTCGTCACTGATCGTAACCATCTTCACGCCTCCACGCATCATCCACCTTCGATCTCCACGTGCTCTAGCATGAGCCCGACCACCTCGTATGACATCCCGACCGCCTGGACCTTACATTACCCCCTCGTAGTCCCGGTCCTACTTGTCACCAACCATAATCATCTCCACGCTTACCTGCACATGCAACGATCAAAAAATCTTTCTCCCAGCACAAGTTCTCCACAACTTGGCCGTCATCAGTGCACACACTCACACCACCCTTGTCCATCCATAGACAAGAACAAAACCATCCACGATCATCAATCAGGTCGTCCACGACCACACATTCCATCGCTTTCCAGAAATATACCTCAGATCACTTATTACAACTGCTAGCTCATGCAGTACTCGAAAACCACAAGTACTCGGGAAATATCATCTCTCCGATCAAAAATACTCACCGATCATCGAGTACCTACCTGGTACTATAGCACCGACCACTAATCAATGACCACCACACACCAACCAGCTAAACACTGGCCCAACATGAGTACTCGAGGTACTCAAAGATCACAAGAATGAAGCACTCGAATCGACAATGAAGTCTACGAGTACCGACTGTGAAGCCTACGGCAACCAATTGCAAAGCCTTCGACAACTGATCGTGTGGTCTACAACAACCGACCGGAAAACCGAAGACAACAACCGCAGACCACGAAGTCTATGAGTATGACAGCAGTCTGCAAAGTCTACGATCATCGACCGCAAAGTCTACGACTATCGATCAAAAAGTCTACAACCATCAACCACAAAGTCTACGACCATCGATCACAAAGTCTATGACCATCGATTGCAATGTCTATGACTATTGATTGCAAAGTCTATGACTATCGACCACAAACTCTATGACTATCGAGTATAAAGTCTATAACTATCGAGTAGTTACGACCATGGAAAAGTGTCGTAGTTACGACCATGGAAAAGTACTGTAGCTACGATTACCTTCAGTGGTATCTTCACCCGTACAAAAAACCTATAGCTTTGATCGGTCCATGCTCTGAATCTTTAATCATGCCGCTCGGAGGCCATCCGATCTTCCGATGATACTCGAACACCGTCCGATGCATCTGTGCCACTCGAAAGCCATCCGATCATCTGGTGGCACTCAAACATTGTTTGACCCTCCATCGCCACTCGAAAGCCGTCCGATGCTCCGATTCCACTCAAATGCCGCCCAATGCTCTGAAGTTACTCGGACTTGTCTGAACCTCCGATGTTACTCAAAAACCGTCCAATACTCCAATGGCTATCGAACGTCGCCCAATCTCCTAATGTCACTCGAACCCGTCCGAAAAACACTCGGAGTAGACCAAAACCACTTGGGGCAAAGCAAAACCACTCAGATGAAACCAAAACCATTCGAACTTAAACAAACCACTCAAGGTGACCAAAACCACTCGGAGCCAGCTGAAACTGCTCGGAGCAGAGCAAAACCACTCGAACGAAACAAAAACCACTTGAACTTAAAAGCTTCGACTGCGATCGACCGAAACTTTCACAAATACAAAATCCAAAACAATTCAAACGTCAATTATTCATTACCACTTTATTTACAACCATCCACATGTGTAACACATTCGCCTCTTGTGCCAGAGGTGGCATCAATTTGACCGTGCTCATTTCGGCTTATATAAGCCGGCCTATGCTTCTGGTTTCTAGCTTTTTAATTTCGTCCTTTTCTAGTTTTTTTGATTTTTTGCCTTTTTTTCTATATTCATTTGCATTGTTTGTGATGGGTTAACCTGTTTTTTTATTTTAAAATTTTAAACTTAATTACGCTAAAAAGCTACTAATAGCTATAGTGCTAAATAAATCAATTATAATGAAAAAAAATCATAAACGGACTTATCAAAACCCAACCCAACTGAGCGCCATAATCCATAGGCAAGAGTTTACCATTGGGGCAGAGTTGGCACGGTGGCGGCACGACACGAGACGGCCAAGTGCTAGCTGTACGCGTGGGATGAGACGGCACACGGTTTTGGTGGGTCAATTTAGGCCTTTAGGGGATACGTTAGGGAAAGAGAGGGAGATATCTTTATGAGGGGAAAAAAAACCTGACCGTTCATCACCCTTTGAGAGGATTAGTTGGGAGCCAACGTGGCTCGCAATTATATTTCCTCTGCTCCCATCAGCAACCCACGCAAAAACATGAGCAAGAAAAAGAGAGCGAAAGAGGCAGGGGCACGCAAACTTGTTCAGATCTGCGTCGGCCGGCATAGCAAGGAGGCCGCGAGGGGGGCAGAGCAACGAGGACGAGGAGGGCTTGGGCCGGGCAACGGTGGCGGCGGCCATGGCGGAAACGGGTTTAAGGTGGGGATCGAGAAGTAGGGTGCATGGGGAGCGGACGGGTGGTGTGGCTGCCGTGGCTCACCTGACATCGCAGCGAAAGCGTCGTCTGCATAGCATTTTCCTTCCCCCAGGACGACGGGTGATATGTGCATCGATCGCTGCGTTGCGTTGTGAGTTCTGACTTCTGAACTCCTAGCTACTAGGCTGGTAGCAATCGGCCACTGAATTCTATGTGCCGCAGGCACGCACGGCAAACGACAAGCGCGCCCGGCCGGCTGCATGCACGTATACTAACTAGCTTCCCTCCGCACGTCACTCGATCCCGTCGCGTCTCCGTCTGTACGTACGTACATGCGTGCAGGGCCAGAGCTCTGCGTCCGAAGCACGCGCGAAACGACGTTGGAATTCCTGCTGCTTCCCACGCACGCACGCGCGACAATACGCGCGGCCGGGACAAGACCTGCAGGACGGGAATAAGAATCCTGGCAAATCGCTGGGCAGCAAAGGTCTCGAAGAGCCTGGACAAACGACCGGCCAGTCCTGGGCTCCTGGCAACACACACACACACGCATATATATACATATATGCTTCGACTGCATGGATATATACATGTATGTTTGTTTCTTGTTGTATGCTGCTGATCGATCGTGTCTGACGTTGCGCGTGTTGTCTTCTCGGAGCTGTCATTGTCGCACGTTCGTACGTGCCGGGCCTCTGCATGCATGCACGCGCTTGCGTCCATGGAGCTCGGGCGGGAAAATCGATGTGGGTTGAACGGTTTGATGGAGACGTATGCAGGGTACGCACGAATGGGATTTCGACCGTGTTGTGTGCTCCCTTTGCCTTGGGCAGGTGTAATGGCACGTCGATCGGTTGATTTTTCTGCAGATAGGGAGCAAAGGATGCAGGCACATCCATGCAATACATGCATGTACATGTGTGAGAAGATTTACCACCTGACAATTTCTTTCTTTATTTTTTTTGCTATTTTATCACCTGCCATTGATTTCACAGACCTAAGAGCAAGTACAATAGTATAGCCAACTAGTGGCTATAACACTTGTCCATTTCATCTACAGCCTTCAAAAAAATAATTCATACAATAAGGTAGCTATTACAATAACTATTTGGCCCCACGTGTAAAAGAATGAAATGCATATTTTTACGTGCTATAGCTAGCTGTAATTTAGTAGCCAGCTTTCTTCTCTCTCTTCCTTTCTCTCTCTGCCACGCAAGATTTGGTTGATATTATATTTGCTATAGCCTGCTGACTAAGCCTTATTGTACCTGCTCTAAGCGAGCGATTGAGCGAAATTAATTCGAGTCGACGAAGTATCACTGCGATGAGATATTCACTAGATGAAGATTATAAGAGTTGAAATTTGAGTATTCTTCAACGCGGTAGTGCGCTCAACTGTTTTCCGACGTATTATCAGATCCGGTTATAGTGGGTAATTAAACAAGTTTTTTAATAATATTATAAAAATACCACCATTTCAAAAAATTACAGAAATAATTTTCTGTCGCCATTTCAAATGTTTGTTGCAAATTCAAATGGTGACAGAAGCTCTGTCATCGAACGAATTAATGACAGGGTGCCACGTCCGTGCCACGGATTTTGTCGCCAATTGAAATGGCAACAGAGAGACTAATCATCAATTAAAATGGCAATAGAGGCCCTCGCACCCTCGTCGACCAATTAACTCTGTAGCGATTTTATTTGGTAATAAAATCTTTGTCGATATTTCAATTCGTAACAGAGATCTGCACGCTGTCACATAGGACTCCATGTATAATTGCCACCAATAGAAATGGCGGCAGAGATTATCGCCATTTGGAATGACGACAGTGGCTAGATTACTTCTGTAATTTTTCAAGCAAAGATATATTTATGTAATATTAGTAAAAATATTATTTTGTAAAAAACAATAAACAAATAAGATAAAATTGTATTGTATGTACTGATAAATTTTCAGTCACCCAACACGTACTGGTCCTCGTCTACTGTACCATGATACTTTCTTCGTTCAATCGTCTGGTTTTGGTTGAGGCCGGCTATATATAAATCTCTCTGTCATTATATACTAAAATTCCATGATAGACCTTTTAGAGTTACTACAAAAAGAGAGATATACTAGAAATTATCATTAAAAAGCAAAATATTTAGTCCTTAATTTGGTGGGTCCCAATTTTAAAGACTTAGATTTGATATTTGATTTAGATATATAAGAATCTATCTATATCTATAATAATTACACACTTAGAGAAAAAATCTAACCTTAAATATGGCGGACCCGAGTTATAATAACTTAGATTAAAAAAAGAGTTACTGTCAAGTACAATTCAAATTAAGACAAATTTAAAATAAACAAAAATTAGCAATTCATTTCCAAATGGCTTCCAAAGTAACATCTATAAATAACTAAAATTTCCAATAACAATTAAACAAAAATTAGCAAATTAAAAGAAAGAGTTCATGACAAGTTCAATCCAAATTAACTAAAATTCATAATAAAAATAAAATAAGGTTAGTAATTTGATTTTCATATGAATTTCAAAGAGAAACAAAAAAATAAATTCAGAATAATAAAATAAAGAACAAAGAAATTGGTTTTCATATAAATTCCATCCTAAAACTAAAAAGAAAACAATGGCAAGTATGATCCAAACACATGCAAATTTGGAATAAAAATTAAAGGACAATTAGATATTTGATTTGTAAATGAATTTGAAACCTAAATTCCAAAAATATTAAAATTTGTAAACATATACTAATTAGAGACTCCAAGGAAGCTTCTGTATTAACCAAAAAGATCTGGCCATATATCTCGCAGGCTCAAATTAGAATAGCTTAGATTAAAAAAATAGTCACACTTCAAGTACAGTTCAAATTAACAGAAATTTGGAATACAAAAAGAAAATTACTATAGTAACATCCATAAATAATAAAAACTTTGAATAATAATTAAATAAAAATAAGTTAATTAAACAAAAGAGTCCTTATCAAGTACAATCTAAAATAACTAAAATTCATTAAAAATAAAAATTAGCAATTTGATTTCCACATGAATTCTAAATTAAATCCCCCAAAAAAACGAAATCTATCTATTATATACTAAAAGTTGATCACATGAGTTTTACAGTTGCTAAGAAATAAGTTAGAAATTCTAAAAAAACAAAAACATCCATCCCTTCATTCAATGAATCCTTATTATGGTCAGTAAACGATTACTGGTTGATGTCTTAGATAGAACATTGAATCATATAAGGCATTGCTACCCATTATAGAGTATATATGAACCCAATAAATAAAAAATTCTAGATAGCCCACACTAAAAGCTACATATGAGAAGAAAAAATAGTGTAGATGTACAAAATAAATAAGTAAAAGCCATACATGAGAAGAAGAAGAAAAGGAGAAATGAAAACATATAATACCTATTCCACTTGCATGATTCCCAAAAATATGTGTTTTACAACTTTGATTTTTTTTTACTAGCATCATCATTGATGTGCTGGATTCTAATTAAAGTTAAATTATATCAATTGTTGAGTGTTATCTATCATACAATAAAAGCTTAGGATGGTTGATTACATCAACTACAAAAAAAGATAAATATTGTACAAATTCTCCTAAAATAAAATATATCTAGCCATAAATTTGATGGACCCTAATTATGTTTACAGTTCATAATCGATGGATATTACCTGATAAATGAGAATAATTGCTAGAACTTCTCATAAAAGAAAAGCATCTTGTTCTTAATTTGGTAGACACTTCTTATTATTAACAAATTATAACTAATGATTTTCTGCAAATATAGAAATGTGGATGAAGTTGATTTGCACTGTGGTATGTATGCACGTACAGTTAGGAAACTCTTGTACGAAATTAATACTTGAAATGCTAGAGATAGAATTGAACTCAAGTAATCTACGTATAGACATTAACTTGCCTACAATATCCATTATAATTTTTATCCTTTTAATTATACTAATATGGATATAGCTATTGTCTCTATTATAAGAGATGTCGATAACAAATTATAAAGAATATGTATTTCCTCATAAAGATATAATCTATATTCTTTGTTTTAACATATCTTTACTATTATAAAAATGTGAGTTGGTGGTCGTCGGTCCGTTTTCCCTCCTCTTTTCTCAACCATCCGATTAAAGATTAGCCATCCAGATTTGCATGTAGGCAGTTCTTCCGCTCCTCATAGAAAAGGTCAGGTCGACACATGGGCCACGCTCTTCCTCTTCTCTTCCCCGCATCCTCCGCGTCCTGCAACTACTCTACCTCCCGCAACCGCCGCCTCCTTCTCTCCCCTGAACCCTCATGCCGTGCCTCCTCCTCCTCCTTAGTGCCACCACCAATTCCTTCCCTATGCAGCATCGTCTGGCTGCAGTACCCCAACTTTTCCTAGCAGCATCGCAAGCCCCCGTCGCCGTCTCCCTAACGCATTTGCCTGCCACCTCCTCTCCCTATCTCCCCGCCGCCGCCTCCCCACCTCCATCTCCCGCAACCGCCGCCTCCTCCTCCTCGGTGCCACCACCAATTCTTTCCCCACACATCAGCATTTGGTCGCAGTCCCCCAACTTTCCCCAGGGCGCTGCCACCAATTCCATCTCCCATCGCCCCCTCCAACCAGCAGTACGATGCTCGGTGACAACGGTCGGTGGATCGGAGAAAATGACGCTCGGAGAGAATGGCCGTGGTCGACGTCGGGGCCATGGTCGAAGGGGGGCATGGTCGACGTCAGGGCTGTGGTCAAAGGGGGCTATGATTGAGGGGCCGTGGCTGAAGTCGAAGATCCGTGGTCAAAGTTAATGCTGTGGTTGAAGGGGGCGGTGGTCGAAGGGGGAAGGGGGACATGTTTGTATGTATATTCTAAAATTTTTTACCACCCGTGAGTTTTAAAACATGTAGTATGATAAATTTAAAAAATCCGTAGAAACACACGGGTATTCAACTAGTACTACTATACATCAATATCACAAATGAAACCAATTCTACAAACATAGAAATTAAATCGAATTGATAACGTTCTAAAAATTATAATATTTGAATCTTTTTTTGTGATCTATAACCCTTTATTTTCTGTATATAGTTCCTTTATTATCCGTGGCATATATAGTGCTAAACTAATTAAATATACTATTAGAATGATATCAACGTAGGTACACGGACCACCGTGTTAGTTAAAGAAAGAACAGAACCGCGCATGTATGTGTGAACCGTAAATAGTATAACTGTTGTTGCATAGTTTAGACAACTGCGCGCTGGGACGTCCAGTCTGGACTACCGTGTGTAATGGCCCTTACAATAGATTAATTATAGATTGGTCAATATCTCAGTATGTATACAACGTGCAAGCGTTCAGGACCATGCATCAATTTATGTCGTGCAGGTCGACGATGTGGTTTGTCTACGTACGTGCAAGTACTACACAAGAAATTAGCGATGCAGCAGAAACAGTAGCCCACACATACATGATACATCCAACTACGACCTGGTGCACACCTGAATGCCTGATCGATGTTGCATGCATGCTAGCTACACATACCTGTGATATCATCTTTGGAATTCTTTCCAATGTACTCATCTTTACCCTTGATGCTTGCATAGTACGTACGTACCTAGAACAGTAAATCTCCATGCAGCTAGAGAGGACAGGGTAACTAATTAAAAATCAACATGGCACAGTGTTTCTTCGGTATGCTTTTTTTTTCTTACGCACGCAGGCATCAGCGGTTTCTACGCTGCTCCGGCTAGCTTGTTTGTTTTTCATGTAACAGTAAGTCTGCAGGACTAGGTGTGACCATGCATACATGCATCGCGCGACGGTGTGTACCGGAGTACTTATAAATTGGAGGAGGGCAAAACAGCACTCGAATATTTTTTTAGACTCAGAGAGTCAGAGTACTCAGATTTTTCTCTTGTATATACATATCTTCAAAATAAATATGAGTAATTTGAGCCACAAAAAACACTCGAATCTTTTTTTTTTTTTGCAATGCTATGAACGGGTGCAACACCGTCCGTGGTGGCGTTGCAAATAAGGTTTATTTTTTAAGATAAGTCGAGGACATGATTATATATTATGCACTCCTGTTAGTTATTCGATCCAGCTAGAGTATTAGCACTACTCTCTCTGTTCCTGCTAAAAGGAATCGATCAAGCAACTAGTTGGTGACGTGGCCCACTAAATCATATAATCAACGATTAAACAGGTATGCAAAGATCGACCGGTACAGGCTAATGAAGATTTTCCTTTTCCTACACGATACGAGATCCGAGCTTTTGTCCCGGAGATTTGAGTGAGTGGGCGGGATGTTACGTGACGATTGTATACTCTTCATTACGGGATGACCGGTGGTGGTTATTTGGACTTAAAATCCTAGTTTATAGCTTATTCTGTACTACTGTAACAGTCAAAATACACTGTAGTTGCTGGTATTTTTCAGCGTAATTAAATTAAAAAATAAAAAATTATATTATCACGGATAATGAAAAGAAATAGAAAAATCAAAAGACAAAACCTAAAAATAATCATATCATCAAAAAAAGACAAAAGTAAAAAAGCTCTCATGACTGGCCGCGCCGTTCGTCACATTTGGTGTAACTAATTAGAAACGGCGATCGATCCAGCAGTATATATATCTAAGGGAAAGGAATTAAAATCGAGTAGGTACCATAGCTTGTTGCATATGTATACAGGCAGCTAGCTAGCCAAAAGGGCATCAGATTCTTGAGCATTGGGATCTCTGCATGCAAACCAAGAAGCTCATTAACATACAATTTGGAACATACATTCCTTGGCGCCTTCCCTGGTCCAAACCAACTAGTATATATGCACTCCTACATTATACATATACTAGTACAGTAGCTAGCTAGGTATATAGGTTGGCGATGCTGCATCATGCATGCATGAATGGGTGCGAGCCTACCGGGCCATGCAATCCATGATCGTGTTCATGTGATGCAACGTGAGCCCAACCACATAATCTAATCTTCTCTCGTAACTATATATAAAAGCTACTGTTGGCGCTTTACCGTCGTAAAACTTTTTCAGGAGACGAGCTAGAGAGTGAATATAATAAACTACCGTTCGATCGCTGGCCATGCAAGCAGCATGGACTGTACGTATGTAGTAGGACCCCGAACGAACAGAAAAGGCGGTGGAGCTCGGTGGTGAGGCGAGGAGGGCCTGCCTGCCTGGTGTACAAAGCTAAAGCTGCCATTTTTTGATCCCTCTCTATGCGTGTGATTCGTAGTACAGTCAGTCTGACACAGGAATCTGATACCCCGACCTGGTGTCCTGTCCTGCTGGGCTCCGATTTGAACGTCGATCGACACAGCAAATCTCTCTCTCTCTCTCTCTCTCATGGTGCTGGGTTCTCCCGTAGTACCTGCTGCTTCTGAAGTTCTGATGGCTGAGATATCTTGATTACTGAAAGCCCCACACCGCTGCGAATTTTCTCTCGCGAGAGATGACGACAGTGTTACGGCACATGCGATGTCGCGGTAGCTCCGGCGACAGCAGCGGAAAGCTAGAGGGCCAATCCATTAATCTCGATACAGATCTCTATATGGGCAGGCACGGAGAAAGCGAGCTAGTTGAAAAGGAGATTAGATCGGATTGATGTACATGCCTGCTGCACGCTTACGTAAGTATGTCCATCGATTCTACTCTACCTTGTATGGTGCCCGATTTTTCTAGCAAGGGACGAAGATTGAAATCTGGGTTTACATGGGATTATTTCTGTTGCTAGCGTAGATGTTTGGCACTAAACAATTGCCATTTACGAAGAACTTTCTGTACACTAATAAACAGGACACATTAGCATGCAGGTACATGCGAGTACCTAGCTATAATTCCAGTCCAACCAAAATTGGTTTCTCAACCTAACTAGAATGAAACCCTAACTTGGAAAGTTCGCGAGTATTCAATATTGTTCCAAGATTTAGAAAGCATTACATACCAATCAAATTTTACAGTGCAATGAAGAATTAACCCCATTTGGAAAACTCGAACTAATTAAGACATATTGCGAATTCAAATCAAGATATAAGGGAGAGAAGAATGTGACTAAGGAAAGTAATTTATGGCCAAAATTTATCTCAGATTCTCAGAACAACTATATCCTACTGTAATTGCTCATTTCTTCCTCAATAGATCAAGTAACTTTGCAACTATTGTACAGTTTTGCTTTAGAATATATATGTAGAATTTTCTTCTCTTAAAAGTAGATCTACTCGTTGTCGTCGCGTACACTTTTTATCAATTAGTATCCCCGGTAGCTAAATCAGAACAAAAATAGGAGAACATCCATATTCCTTTCTCCACTATACGTTGCCATCCCTTTTTAGTTATATGTTTTCCGTACCTAAATTTAGGTCTTTTGTATTGTGTCTAGCCAAAAAAAGAGAGAATCTCATTCTATTTCATTTGTCATCGATTCTATTATATTTTGACTGTACTGCTGGTCAATTTAATGCATTTTTTCTATGGAATAACAAGTACAAGGACATGTTTGGAATTTAAAGCAATTTCGTACGAATTTTGTATGGATAATATAAAGCCTCCAAATTAAATTCCTACCAAGTAAAGAATAGTGTGGTAAAATTTGATGATAATTTCGATCGTCCTGTCACGTACTATGCCAGTGGTGAACAGGATTGTGCAAATTTTCCCATCTTAATTAAGACATGGCCTTCTAATTAATTTGGTGATGAATCCAAACATATAAACACATGGGGCCAAGGTGAGGTCGGCAGCCTTTATTCCCTCTCCAAGAGGGGAAGACCGCATTGGACTGCGCGAAAGCAGACGAAAACTTAGATTCCCTCAGACAGCGACAGGTAAACAAACGAGAGAGAGATCTGTGTTGTGTTGAATTAGGTGGTGCTTAGTTTGGCCGATAGTATATGATTTTTTTCTGTATTTAATTTATTTTTGTGTTATAAATGATGATGATTTATTTGATGTAATTAAATTTAAAATATAAAAGCTAGGTTAGCCTGTCAAGGTAGAAATATAGAAAAAAAGAAAGATAAAAAAGCAAAAATTTTAGAAAACTAGAAAAAGATAAAATAGAGAAAATAGTGAATTGAAAGACAGAAGCCAAAGCTGATGCTGGAGAGGCTACGCTTGCATGCACTCAACACAATTGGAGTCACCAAGGGATGGATAAGCAGAGTAGCAGGAGTCAGTGCCAACAACGTACATCACGCGGTTTCATTTTCACCATCACGAACCACTTAGCTTTGGCTAGCTTTTACTTACTGTGTGTGTCTCCGTGTGACACTGGCTACATCAGGAGCACTATTCCTAAATTTCGCTTTTTCTGACTTTCTAGATATTTTTTGAGCTTTTTGTCGGTTCTTTTTTCTCATATTCGTTTGCATTATACGTGCTGGGCTAATCTATTTTTTATTTTTTTATTTTTTAAATTTAATTATGCCAAATAAGCCACTATCAGTTACAATGCAATTTCAGTCAGTTACAATAAAAATTCAACAACAAACCACAAAAATTCAGCCCAATCAAACACCACCTCGCTATTGTGCTTCTCCTACTTAATCAGCTAGCTAGCTCCTACGTAAACAGACAAACAGCTTTTCCTTCCCACATTGCATGTCTCTCGTTTTAAGTACTGTTTGGTGCAGCAGTGCATCGATGTCTCAGTCAACTGGATTCCCTGAATAACATGCATACGCACGTATGCCATCAGGATTACTTTGAGTCAAAAAAATTTCTCTCGGATGTGATTCATTTGAAGGGCCATTTTCCAAAGTAACTAATAATTGCAAATTAGAGTGAGCTTGATGTCTCTTAACGGCAAAGCCTGTCACCATGTCACGGTGAAATAACTAGATCGTCAGAATAGGGAAGGGGACATTCGTTCTTTCACTGAAGGTGACCGTAATTAATCGAACGTGTCTTTGTGATTTGTGAATTAAAAAGAGAGAAGAAATTTGACTCCACGGCGCTAAGCACCACGAACGGCTGCATGCATGCATGCATGCACAAGCTCGCATATGGCGCAAGGACGTGGCACTGTACTAGACTGCATCAATTTCAGAGACCACATGAGTCTGCATGGGGCGGATTTACAGAGTAGCTATATAGACTACGGCCATTGTGAAATCAGCAGGAACAAAAGTTTGTGCCAAATCTTGAAGAGAATATGCCCTAATAAAGTGGCTGTCTCCTCCTCCCTGCACCTCATAGCCACCATGTAATTGCAATGTTGTGCTGTACACATGTTATGTTTTTGTGTCTGTGCACTGTGTGCAGATGTAATGCCTAGGATTCCTGCTCGATCAGATGTACATCTAT
Source organism: Dendrocalamus latiflorus (assembly GCA_017311315.1). NCBI lineage: Eukaryota > Viridiplantae > Streptophyta > Magnoliopsida > Poales > Poaceae > Dendrocalamus > Dendrocalamus latiflorus. The sequence continues at coordinate 2,051,933 of CM029611.1, forward strand.
ACACATGTATGTATGTTTTGTTTAACAATACGGATAGTAGTAGTAGTAGTACTTAGGAGTTAGGAATTAATGTCCTCTCGATTAATGTAGAGCAAGGTCCATAGTGTGAAGTCTGAACTGGCCGTACTAGTACTAGTTGGCATCCGCGATTAGTGCTAGGGTTCAAGATCAACTTATCATAGGCATCCACGATGAAGAATGAGTAGAAATATTGCTATTTTCCTGAAACTTAATATTTCAAAGCCAAATGAAATGGCTCACAATGAAATTCAAAGTGCATAATATAATTAACCAGTGATAGTTTCATTTGCAATTAGCAAGTTCAGTATTTCATGTAGGGCTCATTGATTGGTACAGTGGAATCTCATAGTTACAGTCAAAACGCATAACTGCTATGACAGGCACGCAATTTGGGAAAATGCACTGTATGCTGTCGATGTATTGGGTCCTCTCTACTGTTTCATTCAAAAAAATGTCGATGGTACGTCTTGTTTGACAACATTAATCGGCAATGTGGTAAAAAAACACCGTTGAGACAGATACCATGTAGTATATATCTTGAAAGAACGGACGGACCAACTGTACTGCACAAAGTCACAAATCAAATAGGAGTAGTATAAAATCGAGTTTAACTGGAGCAGCTAGCACAGATGAAAAGCATCAAAGATGGTACCTGCAGTTTCAGCAGGATACACACTTTCATGTGGCAGTCAATGGTTGGCTTCAAACCTCTAGAAATATAAAGTTACTGCTGGTGCAATGACTCCTCGAAACCGATGAAGCTTGCCAAAGGTAAAGATGGCAAAAGGACTAAAAGAAACAAAAGAACAAATTCTTTGAGCACAACTAAGGAGATTGCTAGCCATTCCTGCTTGCACTGGCCCCTTCAATCCTTGAAGTGTGCATGCACATGAATAAATGTGTGTCTGCCTGCACTGTGGGGACATGCCATGATTACAGTGGCCGGGGAAAGGCTTTGAATGGAGATTGGCGCTTGGAAACCTAGAAACCTACACCATTTCTGAGAGGACCATGCATGGAGAACTGGGTCACTACTGATTGCTACTAGCTGCTTATATATACTCAAAAAGAGTATATATGTGTGTGTCATCAGAATTCAGAAGTGTGTGATCGATCTCTCAAAAGAGGAGAAGTAGAACAGGTTTAGAACTAACATGGATCCTCATGTTTCATTCTTTGCCTGAATTAGTTAAAATAGAGGGAAAGCATTTGCAATCATCGTGGATTGCTAGGAAATGCTGCTACTATACTGTAACTAGCAAGCATTCAGCAAGTACTTGCATGCTGTCCCTCAATCTAGGTGGTTAGGTTCTAGTGTTCAGTGCTTGCAGTGGATATGTTGGTTCATGATAGTATGCGAGTCTCTGCAAGACTGAGAGCCGAAATGATTAACAAAGGATAATATGATTACAAGACCTAGCTACCTGTGTTAACAACTAATGGGCATATATGCACTTAACTATGCATGAGAATCCGAGTATAGGGCATACTGATCTCCAGTCTCCACCATGGAGCAAAGTAAGATTTCCTAAGTGGGCACAACTTAAATTTCTAGGCAATGTTTGCAAACTTAGAAGCTCTGCCAATCACGACCATATAATTTATTTCCAAATGATAAGTGTAATTGAATGCAACATGATGGATGTGCTTGTCTAAAAGAACACATACGATGGATGTGTGTTGGATACTTCTTCTCATGGATGCATGCCATGCAACCTAGCTTTAATGATGTAAACTTCACACATAGTTGCAAGCAAGCATGCATGCATGCATTGTTGACTCAAAACCATGCAACGCATTGCTTCCACAGCTATACACAAAACACAAGGAATAATTGAGTAGCCATTAATTGCAAAATAACTTACATAGATGAAGCTAGATTGCTCCGATAAAACCAATCGAACAACTCTCTTCGAGTACTCTCATAGATAGATAGACTGATAACACCTTCCACAATGAACGTACAGATTGCACCGAGCTATTAAACCTAATAACGTGCATTACAACATAGGAATAGGAGATCGAACAATATAGAAACCCAGCACCTTACGCGACACCAAGGAAGAACATAAAACAGTAGCAAGAACAGCAGCAGCGACAACAAGAACAGCATGAGAAACTCAAGAGCAAAAACTAATTGATTTCGCCTACCATTTCCAGCAGACAGATATTCAACCAGCTCGATCGATCGCGGATGATCAGCGCAGCCCTATCTTGCACCACAACTCCTTAGTTTTGATCTTTCTCGGAAGCCATGACTAAAATTAAGCTTCAGGGCTTATAGGGCTACCTTTTGCAGCTAGCATCCACCGTGCACAGCGGCATCACAGTATGTTTCCCGACGACGACGAGTTGAACCCCGACAGATCCGCCCAGCCGCCTCCTGGAGCCACCGCGCCGCTGGTACTGCCTCCGTTGCCACCTGCACCGTTGCCGCCGCCCCAGAATTGAAGGTTCCCAGGGAGACCCAGGAACTCCCTCGGCGAGGCGCTCGTCATCGCCGTGGACGGCCGGCTGTCCTCCATCTTCACCGACGCTAGCTGCGTGATCAGTCCGCCCGAGCCTGGAACCTTGGAGCCGGCCAGCATCTGCCCGGCGAAGCCGGCAGCATCCGCGGCGCCTTCCGCGTCGAACGGGTAAATGCCAGACATTGGCGGCGGCATGGCATCGGTGCGGCTCAAGAAGGGAAATTGTTGTATCTGTGGGAGACGCCACTGCTCTAGCCCGATAGCGGCGGCGGCGCCCCCGCCGCCTCCTAGCTGGTATTCCACGGGATCCAGTGAGCTCAGCCCGGGAAACCCTAGCCTTGATGCACCGGTGCTGTAGTGATCGCCGCCTAGTGGATGCAACGAGGCCAAGAAGGGTAGCTGCGCCTGCGGCGGCATGATGGCAGCCGCAGCCGCCGCCGCGCTGCTGCCACCCGTGAAGGTGGACGAAGTGGACGACGACGTCCCGCTGGTGGCGGAAGCCGAGGCGGCCGACGACGAAGACGACTTGGACGACTTGGTGCGCTTGTTGCGGCGGCAGCCGCCGCCGACGGGGACGTTACGGAGCGCGCCGCCGCGCGTCCAGTAGCGGCGGCACGTCTTGCAGAAGTGGCGCGGCTGCGACAGCGAGTAGTTGTTGAAGTAGCAGAACTTGGTGTTGGCGGACTCGCAGCGCGGGCACTTGAGCCCCGGCTCCGGCTGAGGAATCTTGGCGAGCCGGGCGCGTTCCGTCATCGAGCCCGGCCGCACCGACGAGCCGCCCGTCGGGCCGCCACTGCCTGCGCCACCGCCGCTCACTGCAACTGCAGCTGCCATGTCAGGCCGAGGAGCCATCAGAGCCCCGGGTGGCGGCACCGGCGGCAGCTGGTGTTGCTGGTGGTGATGCGCATCCACTACGCCACCGCCACCGCCGCCTCCGCTACTTGGAAGCTGGCCGTGGTGAGCTTGCTGTTGCTGAAAGCACCATCAGTCCAAATCAAACACACACCAAAGAGAATTAAAGGCGAGAAATTGAGATCACAAACTATAAGGATACAGATAGTATATTCAACAAGAGATTTCTCAAAAGAGCTTAGGAATATTTCCTCTCCATTTTCTTTGGTTTTGCTTTTTCATGAAGAAGCTATGGCCATAGAGAAAAAGCTAGCGAAAGAAGAGAGATTTTTGGCCAAGGGAGCGAGAAGCGAAACCAAATTTTTACCTGCCGCTGGTTCCAATTGGGTGTATCAAGATAGACGGGAACTGAAGAAAAGACCATGGTATAGAATTGATTTCTTTTGATCTTTTCCTACTTGGGGGCCTCTTTTTTTGGTTTGTTTGTTCCTCCTTGCTTCTTTGTGAGATAAGGGTATATAGGTGCTTTAGGGGATCATGCAAGGATGGGGAGGTGGATCGATAAAGGCGGAGAATAACACCCACTACCTAGCAAGCTGTAGGCTGGAATGGAGCTAGCTGCTGAGAAGAGGGAAGGAAGAAGGCAAGGGAAGGAGGAGGAGAAGAGAGAAGAAAGGGAAAGAGATGGAGAGAGAAAGAGAGCGAATGAAAGTGAGAGGGAATAAAAGGAGAAGTGGGGCGTGTTTTTTTTTTTTTTGGTCTTAGTGGTGTGCTTGCATTATATATATTGGATGTGAAACATATGGGAGGAATGGAGAAGAGAGACTTCCTTAGCATGTAAGAATGTGTGAGATATATCATATATGCATGGATGGGTGTGGCTAGCTAGCTAGAGTCAGAGACGAGAGAATTGAAGGGGGGGTTTTATGCACGAGGAAAGCTGGAAACCCTAGCTTGGATCAGGAGGTGGTGATGGCTGCTGTACTATTTGGAAGGCTTGCACCAGCTAATTAAGGTTGGCTTGTTTGCTTGCTGTTCATAGCTGGTGGTTCATATTAGCTACTAGGGGATTTAAGTTTAACAGTGGAGCTAGCTAGCTAGAGGTTATCAAACTGAGCAACACTTGTCTAGGGGGGCATTCCAGTGTATGTATGCAGGTGCAACTTTATGTCCATAATATTGATGAAAGAGATCAATCAGTAAAGTTGGTCTTACTAGTCTTAAGACTCTTAATTAGCTAGTGGTGGTGGTGGTGTAGAATTTCTCCTCCCTCTCCCTGTCTTTCCATTGCCAAAGTTAAAAGAGTATAGCTACAGTTCTCATGTACATGAGTGGGTAACTTTAGGTTCATGACAGGGAAAACAATTTCGGCTGAAATTCAACCCCCCCCCCCCCCCCCCACACACACACACACCAGAAAAGCCCAATCGAGCAAAAAAAAACAGCCTGTTTTAAAAATATTTCAAGATTTTGTAATTTTTAATATAACTGAAATTTGTGTTTCTTGACTTTAAATTGCATTTCTTGACTTCGAATTGCATGTTTGAATATTTCGACCGAGATTTTCCAAAAAAACTGAAATTTATGAAATTTTCAAATTCCGTAAGGCAGTCCTATAATTTTTCTTCACCAAAACTGTTTTCCCTCGTCCATAGAGATAAAGAGGCAATAAAGTATACTCCTACATGTCTTACTAGTCTTAATCAGACTTGTGCTAGTGCAGAGAGGTCGGAATGGAGAGAGAGATTATTTTTTTAATCTGCATGGAATAGTATACGATGTACATGGCTATTTTTGTACTTTGTGACACTCCTAATAAAATGGAGAGGCTAGCTCATCTAGCTAGCGCTCAGAGACTTGTTAGGGCCCGAAAGAAGTCGTCAACAGAAGAATCTCCCTAGCGAAACGTTTCTAATTCACACTGAAGCGAAAAGAACTGAGCATCACTGCTCTGCTGGTATCGCTCACGCAAGTGTTAGCAGTTCTTCTTTTGCGCTTGGGGTTTAGATCCGAGAGAGGAGGGGAGAGGAAGAGTGGTGTGATTGGTACCGTCAAAGCCGGCCGCCGGAGTCGTCGATGTCCCGGCCATCCCGCTCCTTTAGTTGGGGTAGTCTGCGCTAGGCAGCGACGTTCGGTGGAGAAGGAGCGGGGTCTCCCTGGTGGCGGCGTGTTCTCGGTGGCGTGGTCTGGCGGCGGTGGATGTTTCCCGTCGCTGGAGCGCCCCCTCAGATCGGGTTTAGGGTTTGTTGGTGGGGAAGGTGGCGGCACGGTAAACTTCGTCGTGCGTGCCGCCCCGGCCCCCACCTCTCTTTTATATGGCGCTAGCACAGGGGCCCACCAGCCAATTGGGCTGGGCGCCCCCGATCAGGGCGCGGTCAAGGGGTGCCATATGGCCGTTGGGCCATATGGACGAGATCAATCTAACATTCTCCCCCTTGATCTCAATCTATGCTTTATCTTTAATTACTTTTGACTTTACTCATTTCATCACAGATTAGTGCATAGAACATGTCTCATCATCACGGTCAATCGCCGATAGATTCAACAGCTACAATACACCTCTCTGTTCTGAAATAGTTACTTTAATCTTTTGGGCCATCTTTTAGTCCAGGAATCATAGGCTTTCCCTTAAACCCATGCCGGCTACATGTTCTCTGAACACGTTGGGTGGTAAGCCTTTAGTAAGCGGATCCGCTAACATCTTTGCGGTACTTATATGCTCAAGACTTATAATTTGATCCCGAACTTTATCTTTCACAACATAGTACTTTATGTCAATGTGTTTGGCAGCACCACTTGACTTATTGTTGTGGGCATACGTTACTGCGGGTTCATTATCGCAGTACAACTTAAGTGGTCTATTGATGTCGTCAACCACTTTTAAACCGGGTATGAACTTCTTTAGCCAGTTCACCTGCCCCGTAGCCTCATAACATGCTACAAACTCGGCATACATTGTGGACGATGTAGTGACGGTTTGCTTTGAGCTTTTCCACGATATAGCTCCTCCAGCGAGAGTGAATACATATCCGGATGTAGACTTTCTATCATCTCCCGCAAAATCAGAATCTGTATACCCCACTATATGGAGTAAATCTGATCTTCTGTATGTCATCATGAGACCTTTTGTTCCTTGCAAATAACGCAAGACTTTCTTTATCAATTTCCAATGTTCTATTCCAGGATTGCTCTGGAATCTGCCAAGTAACCCGGTAACAAATGCTAAGTCAGGGCGTGTGCACACTTGAGCATACTGTAAGCTTCCGACAGCTGAAGCATATGGAACCGCTTTCATTTGATCGATCTCATACTAGTTCCTGGGGCATTGAAAATCCCATATCTGTCGCCCTTGACTATAGGTGCAGGTGAAGGACTACATTTATGCATCCCAAATTTCTTTAAGATTTTCTCTATGTATGTCTTTTGTGATAGTCCCAATGTTCCTTTGTTTCTATCCCGGTGAATTTCGATCCCTAGAACGAACGAAGCTTCACCAAGATTTTTCATATCAAAGTTTGAGGACAAAAACTTCATTGTCTCCAGTAGCAGACTGACATCACTACTAGCTAGTAGGATATCATCCACATACAGGATTAGGAAGATAAACTTCCCATCTTTAAACTTTGCATAAACACAGTTGTCCTCAACATTCTCTTTAAATCCAAGTTTTCTTATTATACTGTCAAACTTCAAGTACCATTGTCTTGAAGCTTGCTTTAACCCATAAATCGATTTCTTTAGGCGGCATCCCATTCTTTCATTTCCTTCCACGACAAAACCTTTCGGTTGTGCCATGTAAACATTTTCCTCCAAATCCCCATTAAGAAATGCCGTCTTTACATCCATCTGATGTAACTCTAAATCATAATGTGCTACTAATGCCATTATGATTCTGAAAGAATCTTTACATGAAACTGGAGAAAAGGTCTCATTGTAATCAATCCCTTCTCTTTGCGTAAATCCTTTTGCCACAAGTCGCGCTTTGTATCTTTCTACATTCCCTTGGGAGTCATGCTTTGTCTTGTAGACCCATTTACAGCCTACTGTTTTGGCTCCTTTAGGAATAATTTCCAAGTACCAGACTTTATTAGTCTTCATGGACCTCATCTCCTCTTCCATGGCCTCAAGCCATTTTGAGGAATTTTCGCTTCTCATAGCTTTTTCAAATGAGGTGGGATCATCCTCCATTTGAAATTCCTCTGTATGATAAATCTGATAATCATCAGAAATAGTTGATCTTCTTACTCTTTGAGACCTCCTCGGAGCCTCCTCATTTGGTACATCTTCTGTTTGAGGCTGCTGTTGCTCCCCCTCATCTGTGACAATAGGTTCTATATGATCCTGAAGAACAGGTTCTTCATTCTCATTCATTGTTGCCACGGGAGGAACAATAACAGGTGCTGGCACCACAGTGTCTTGCACCGTCGGTGCAGCGACAGCAGGTAGTGTGAAGAATGACTCTTGAATCATTGGAGTGGGTGCATACACCCGCTTCTCTTCAAGGTCAATCTCTCGAGCTATCATGCTCCCCCTCATCATTTCATCCTCTAAGAAGACAGCGTGTCTCGTTTCTACAAACTTTGTATATCTGTCTGGACAGTAGAAACGATAACCTTTTGACTTTTCAGGGTAGCCAATGAAATGGCAAATTACTGTTTTGGGATCAAGTTTCCCAAGGTTTGGGTTAAATACTTTAGCCTCAGCAGGACTCCCCCACACACGTAAGTGGTTTAGTGAGGGAACTTTTTCTGTCCACAACTTGTACGGTGTTTTGGGCACCGACTTACTAGGCACTCTGTTGAGAATATGAATGGCGGTTTTCAACGCCTCCATCCATAAACTCAATGGGAGTGTGGAGTAGCTCATCATACTTCGCACCATATCCATCAGGGTACGGTTGCGTCTTTCAGCTACTCCATTTTGCTGAGGTTCGCCCGGCATAGAATACTGGGTCACTATGCCATTTTCCTGTAAACACCTTGCAAAAGGTCCAGGAACTTGTCCATATGGGGTATGTCGACCGTAGTACTCCCCCCACGATCATATCGGACTATCTTAATCTTTAAATCGTGTTGTTTTCAACTTCAGCCTTAAATATCTTGAATTTATCCAAGGCTTCATTTCTTTCTTTGATTGGATAAATATATCCATAACGGGAGTAATCATCCGTGAATGTTATGAACGAGTCATATCCATCCACACTTTTCACAGGAAAAGGACCACAAATGTCTGTGTGAATAATTTTTAGAACTCCTGTGCTTCTTTTAGCGTCTTTTTTAATTTTCTTTACATATTTTCCTTTAATGCATTCTCTGTATTGTTCTAAGTCTGAGAACTCTAATGGAGGAAGAATATCATTCTTAACTAGTCTTTCTATTCTCCCCCTCGAAATATGGCCTAAACGACAGTGCCATAATTTCGACGACTCATCTAGAGTTCTCTTTCGTTTTCTGTTTACATTCGTAGACGAGGATTCAATCACTTTCTCGCACGCAACATTCTCATTATCGCATACAACATTCACATCATCACATAATGATAACAAATAAAGCTCATTCTGTAAGATGGCAAGACCAACACATTCTTTATTAAACATTATTTCACACTTGCCATTTCCAAAATTACAATCATAACCATCTTTGTCCAATTTTGAAACACTAATCAAATTCCTCTGTAAAGAGGGAACAAAAAGGACATCTCTAAGTAAAAGATTGGAGTCATTAGCTAACTCTAATGAAAGATCGCCAACGGCTTTAACTTCAGCTTGGACTCCATTTGCAACTTTAATGCATCTTTCGTTTCTTTGCGTAGTCCTCGTCGAACGGAATCTCTGTAAAGAATTAGCAACATGAATAGTTGCTCCTGAGTCAATCCACCAAGTGGATTTCGAATATTGCACATATAGAGATTCATTTATAAAGGTAATAATGTTCTCACCTTTCTTTACCATTATCATCTTTAAATAATCAGGACAATTCTTCTTGTAGTGTCCCGTCTTCTTGCAGTGAAGACACTGATCTTTGTCTACAGCAAATTTATTCTGCTGAGGCTGATGGACAGAGGCTTTTCCCTTGTTCTTTGAGAAGGAGGTACTGTTGAAGTTCTTTTTCTTGTTATCCTTCACATAGTTGATAGAACCACCATGTGAGGATTTGATTCTTTCCTCCTCTTGCACACACATGGCTATGCACTTTTCCAAGTCCCATTTCTCGGGCTGCATATTGTAGTTGACAACAAAAGTGTCAAACTCTTTGGGCAAGGAAGCAAAAACCAAGTGAATAAGGAACTCATCCTTGAGAGCCAAATCTATTGGTTTAAGTTTAGATGCCAAGTTGCTCATCCTAAGAATGTGCTCTCTTATGCTATTGCCACTGCCAGAATACCTTTCTGTTAACAGCTGCTTAATCAGCTGTGTAGCATAAGTCTTTGAAGAGCCAGTGAACTGACTCTTTATTTTATCAAGATATTCTGTGACAGTGTCACACTCTGCAATTGAGCCCACAATTGCAGGCTCAATTGTGTTCTTTATCACAGCCATACATTTCTTGTTGGCTGTGGTCCATTTCTTATGATCAAGGTCATAAGACATCTGTAAGGGAGCATGATCCCTCTGTCTTTTCTGCCATGCAGTATCATCCTCATTTTGTTCCCTCACTGGTGCCAAAGGCTCAGTGGGACGTGCTGTAGTGAGGACCCAGTCCACCTCAGCCAAGATAAACGCTAAGTCTATCTTTTTCTTCCACTCTCCATAATTATCACCTTTGATAGTGGGGATCTCTCTGATAGAACTCATCAAGTTGTATCCGTCTGAAAAATTTAGATCAATAAAGTGAGAACATAACAGGAAAATTATATGCCTTATTTCCAACGTTGGTCAAAAATACGACATACAATTTAAATCAATTTTATCTATACATTAAATCTACATCACCGTTGGGCAGAAATAGAAATAATGCATAAAATCATCAATTAAAAATTATAATACTGCTATTATCAACGTTGGTCAGAAAATAACAATATCATAATTATCTGGGATTTATATCTATTTTTCCAAAATTAAATTCTCCCGTTGGTTCGAATTTAATAATGAAAATCAATCAGTATTATCTTTTACAGCGGAAACTGTAATTATTCTAAAATAATTCATTATACAGAAGCATTATACTGTACACTTTTAATCTCTGAAAAAATTAACACGTTGGTGCAAAAATTTACAGAGATTTTGGATCAAATTTCATTCAAATTCATGCTTCTGAAAACAATTAAATTCATTTAGGAATTACTGTTCAAAACGGCCTTTTGGCCCATTCTTTCGGCCGCAGCCCAGTTCGCTCCAACGGAGCCCAAACGGCCACCTCACGCGCACGCACGGAAACTGGCCGAAACGGCCCATTAATGCGATGCCCTGCCGGCCGGAGCGGCGGCGACCCCCGCGGGCTGCGCACAGCGGCGGCGCGAGGCAGGGCGACGGCGCGCGCTTGCGAGGCGGCGGCGGCCCCACCGGAGCGGAGCACGGCGACGGCGGCCCGAGGCAACGGCGCGGCCCCTCGGGTGGGGCGGCGCTACGCGCGCAAGGCGGCGGCCCCCATGGGGAGGCGCAGCAGCGGCGACCGGAGCGCGGCGCGGCGCACGGCGGCGGCGGCCGGGCGGCGCAACCGGTATGGCTCTGATACCATTGTTAGCAGTTCTTCTTTTGCGCTTGGGGTTTAGATCCGAGAGAGAAGGGGAGAGGAAGAGTGGTGTGATTGGTACCGTCAAAGCCGGCCGCCGGAGTCGTCGATGTCCCGGCCATCCCGCTCCTTTAGTTGGGGTAGTCTGCGCTAGGCAGCGACGTTTGGTGGAGAAGGAGCGGGGTCTCCCTGGTGGCGGCGTGTTCTCGGTGGCGTGGTCTGGCGGCGGTGGATGTTTCCCGTCACTGGAGCGCCCCCTCAGATCGGGTTTAGGGTTTGTTGGTGGGGAAGGTGGCGGCACGGTAAACTTCGTCGTGCGTGCCGCCCCGGCCCCCACCTCTCTTTTATATGGCGCTGGCACAGGGGCCCACCAGCCAATTGGGCTGGGCGCCCCCGATCAGGGCGCGGTCAAGGGGTGCCATATGGCCGTTGGGCCATATGGACGAGATCAATCTAACAGCAAGCACTCCAAAATCTATCGAGTAGACTGTAGACCAACAATGTCTGGCTAGATGGATTCATCGACGCTGACCACCATGAACACGGGCCTTGTTAGCACACCAACACTCAAAAGCGTCAATGACATACTGAAAGCCTCATCAGCAACGTTAGCAGCAGCCTTTGCCTCCTTCTTGGCAACCTCATCTGCTGCAGGAGGTGCAGAAGTAGATTGCCTAGGATGAGGTTGTACCGGCGGTGACGAAGAAGGGCGTGCACCAGTGACATGTCCTTAAAGGCGGAGGGCATCACGTGTGATCTCCATGAGAGAAGACCATAACCTATAATTCGTTCTATGGAGTTTTGTTCCTGAGAATGGGATTGTAGCAGATGGAATGGAAGTCATCGGTAGACGGTGTTGGAGGCGCGGTGACCAAGGCAATGAAGTCTAACAGGCGGCGCTGGACGGTGCGGAGGTTAGATCAACGTTATTTTTTTTCTTTCTCTCTCTCTCTCTCTCTCGGTGACGAGGAAGACCGGGACTAGGAGGGGGAAATCTAAGGTTCAGGCAGTCGAGGATGTCACGAGGTGGTCGGGCTCACGCTGGAGTACATGGAGATCGAAGGTGGATGGTGCATGGAGAAGCTACAGGAGGTGTAGTCCTGGAGGCTTCGACACGTAATGAGTTGAAAAGTCGGAAGTGGAAAAACCCGTGTTAGAAAGTGTTTCGGGTAATAGTGGGCTAAAATCCTGGTTGAGATAATCGGCCTAGACCCAGTTGAACGAGTCATTTTATGGTTAATCAGAGTCATGTGTGGCGATAGTATTGGTATGGATTACGGTGCCGTCTCGGAGTAGGATCTGCGGCCGAGGACTCTAAAAGGGACTGCAGGTGCTTGCCGTGACTCAGCGAAGGAAAAAAAAGTATCGAGCGGCTTGTACGTAGAAAAATACGTGCGTGCGGCGACTGACTCGTACGAGAGAAAGAAGCAGAGCAGCGGCCGTTCGTTTGGTTGAAGATTCGTTGATGCACGGTTGATGGATACTTCATAGCTTGCTTGCATGCATGTTTACGTGGATGATTGCCTGATGGACAATCGAGTCTTGTGTGCATGCATGTATACACTGATGGATAATGAGAAATGGTGGCTTGCATGTATACATGATTGATGAAGGCGTGAGCGGCGGCTTGTGTGTATCACGCGGCCTGTGATCTCGGCGTTGCGTTTTTGCTTTCTCGCTGAGGAGTTGTGAGCGGCGCCCAGACTTTCACTGGCAGGGCAGGTTTTCGTGCAACGGCTTGAAGGCGTGACGCTCTGGCCGAGAGATCGGTGGAATGAAAAAAAAATCTCAGAGCATAAGGCACTACAATCACTCATCTCTCTCGAATTACTATCGACGATCCTACAGCTATAAAATCAAATTCCCAACAAGTCCTTTCTAACTTCTGTAGCTGGACTCGTCTGTCTTGTATATTTAATAGTTCAATCTGCAAGTGCAGGGAAACTTCCCTGCTTCGATGATAGGCTAGATCTATGCGAGCTAGATAGCTTTCCTCTCCCTCCATTGTACAAATTAATCAAACATGCCAACAAGTCCTACTACTACTATTATAAAGCTTTACACATTTGAATTGTGCAAGATCCCAACAGATCACAATATTCTTATTCTATTCTGGTCCTTCAAAAACTAAAAAACAACTGACTTTCATGCATGACATAAATAAATGAGCGTAATCTTGCCTGTCAAATATTCTTCTATCTCACTACATTATTTTTTTCCGAATGATGAGCACAAGAATGGCCTTGTTCTTTTGAGCTACGGCTGATATTTTTTATTTACACTTTTCGAGACAGTGACAGACATCGCATATAGTTGTAGACTCAGAAAGCCGTTTGAAAAAGCGATTTCGAAAAGTTATATAGAGAAGTTGTCTTGATTGTTTAACTATGTGCTCACTTGCTCTTATAAGTAGATTATTGTTATTCTCCTTAGTTAGCTAGCTAGCTACTAATTAATTTATAGCCTGTTCATATTGATTTTGGCTTCTAACTTCTACTTAGAGAAGCTCTAATACGAACGCTTCAGTTTCTATAAGTCGCTTCTATTAGCCACTACTTTACACTTTTGCATATTATAACATATTTTGTATTTTATTATGTCATAATTCCGTAAATTGTATCACGGTTCAAATATTGTAGTGTCTTTTATTACACCATCTTTCTTACGTAATGTACTCGGCAAAAAGCCATAAGCCAATACGAACGCTCTAGATTCTATAAATCGTTTCTATTAGCCACTACTATTCATTAGCCACAGTCAAAAGACAATATGAACGGCTCTTAGTTAAACATCATATCCATTTTTTTTGTCAATGACTGATTAGAGAGATTGGACAGAAGGTAACAATTTTGATTAGCAGTAGGATCTAACAAGTGTACCCTGCAATGAGATCGTTCATTCATGGGGATCGATGAGAAATCAAGTGCAGAAAATGTAGTAGTTATATATATGGTGCCTTCAGAGATTCCGACAGTACGTGCAGATTGGAACAGAATAGCCTGGTAGTGCATGCCGCTCCTATATACACTGCTTTATGCAGCTGCAAAACCTTCTGAAGACTGAAGTATATAGCGTGCGTTCCCGCTAGTTTCTGGCATCTGCATCATGCATGCAAATCAGCCAGGGGTCATTGTGTCCAACGAGACGGTTAATTCTACGCACATGTCTCTAGATTGTTATGTGATTGAGCTATGTATCCATCATGCTCAGCACTTCAATTAATATGAATAGTTACTCATATGCATGCCATCCGGTATTAAACTAATGTAATTCTTGGCTAATCACCTTTTTCAGACCCTCTTGGTCCAAATTTTCCTTGCAACTTATCATGCAATCCAAAATAACCTTCTGAAGTTTTTCCATTGCCTCTGCAAATGCACAATACATATATGGTTATATTGTTCCTTGCAACTTATCATGCAATCCAAAATAACCTTCTGAAGTTTTTCCATTGCCTCTGCAAATGCACAATACATATATGGTTATATTGTTCCTTGCAAATTATCATGCAATCCAAAATAACCTTCTGAAGTTTTTCCATTGCCTCTGCAAATGCACAATACATATATGGTTATATTGTTCATGACAGGACCTGCGGCTGAGGACTCTAAAAGGGAGCGTGCCGTGATTGAGTGAAGGAAAAAAACTATCGAGCGGCGCAGGGCCCACTACTACAGAAAATGTCATCACAGACGGTTCAAAAACGTCATCACAGACGGTTTTATGAACCGTCTGAATTTATGGATCAGTGATAATACGAGGTCATCACAGACGGTTTTCTAACCGTTTGTGGTGTAAATATCACAGACGATTTTTAACTAAAAATCGTATGTGATATTCTCTTCTACTCCTAAACCTATTTCTGTTTATTGGCCAGCCTCAGGAAATGCTAGCCATGCCTTCTGAAATAAGCAGATCAACATGTACATGTATACATCCGATTCACATTTCAATTCATTTCACAAACATAAAACATCTATTTTTATTAATATTAGAGCCTACTATTACAATATACCAAAACAACGAGTAGGTTACACAACAAGAACAGAAAAAAGTAAAGATCATCTATGCCTTCTCGCCCCTGATGCAACGCATGAGCTTGATGTCTTTGACGCCCACCATCGTCGGCGTTGATTGAGCGTCTGCACGGTTGGCACGAGCTAGTTGCTTATGCAGTGTCTTACCTCCCGTAGACTTGTGTGTCGTCTGCAAGGAGGAGGACAGCAAGGAGAAGGAGAACAGCAAAGAGGAGGAGAACAGCAAGGAGTAGGATAGCAAGGAGGAGAAGAACAGTAAGGAGGAGGATAGCAAGGAAGAGGAGACCAGCAAGGTGGCTGAGTTTTGGTTATATTTATAGAAGAGGGAGAGGGAGGGAGAGGTGGGAGTTCAAAATTTTTGGCGCGGAAACGGAGAGGCGGAGCTACGATCTGTGGGGTGAGGATTGGTGGATTTCTATTGGCTATGATTGGGTTGAAGAGGATCGACGGGCCCAGCGGTCAGATTATCACAGACGATTCTATATATAGAACCGTCTGTGATGAATGAATATCACATACGATTCTATATGTGAATTAGAGCACAAATTTTATATACCGATGCAATATAAACAACTAGTCTGAAAAGATAAAATAGCAAAGTTTTGTATAGCTTATATATACTCATTTGAAAGGTTTCGATGAGATCTACAACTTTTCCGTTGAAGCAAAATCCAAAATCCAAAAGGAAGACCAAGAAAAAGGACAAAAACAGAAACCAAAAACTTACGACGCAGGTTTAGGTCCAAAGATGGCCGATTTTCGGGGTCTTGGAGGGCGACTAGTGCAAGCGGTCGTTTTTTGGATCGGGCTCGTCGTTAGCTTTCCAACGAGTACAAGAACATCGAAAACGGACACCGTATGCAAAAGTTATGCCTGTTTTACTGAAGGTGTCTCAAAACTGAATCATACTCGGACTTAAGCGGGAAAATATGAAATTTTGAGGGATTGCAAGGCGGGAAACGTATTACAAACGGTTTTATAATAAAAATCATCTGTGATATTCTAGATTATCACAGACGGTTCAGCGGTAAGAACCGTCTGTGATACTCCTTTTTCCCGCCACAAATACCACAGACGGCCTCCACATTAAAACCATTTGTAATAGTGTACATCACAGACGGTTTCACAAAACCGTCTGTGATTTGGCGTCTAGTATTAGGCTTTCTGTAGTAGTGGCCGGCCCTGGGCCAAGGCAGCAGGGTGACCGCCTAGGGCCTACGAAAACTTAGGGCCCCTAGCCCATGTATGTTAGTATGTATACATGCATGATATAGCCTATGTATTGAATATTGGATATAATTGATTAATGATTAATTGGGTTAGCTGCCAAAGTCAAGTAATGGCCCATTTGGTCTATGTTGTGCATCCAGCACTGAGCGCTCCCTAAATATCCAAGCATGAACATTTATAGAGAGAACGCATCAAGTAAGTCATCCACCAGATCCAATCCACCACGCACATTGCCTGCGCCCCTTGGCTTCTCCACTCCTCTTTCGATCTTCTCTTTCCCCAAAACAAGTGCCGCCATTAATAGAGGAGAGCCCGATTTCATTGATTTTCAACCAATTCGCCTTATTTTTTCATTTTGTAATAGTTCTACTTTAAATCTCCTCATATAGCCATTGCATATATGGTACGTTTTTATGAATTTTTGTTCTTTGATTATTTGTTAAATACCACTCTAAGTCTCCAACGCAATATCTACATTATCTAGAACAAAAATCTTTGACTTTCTTATAACATTAGTTTCTTTTTCTATATAGATGTCCATTAGATCTAAGAAAGACAGATTGGAAAAACTATTTGAGGTCATCAATGTCACATGAAAGGTTGAACGGTCTCTCCTAAATTGTTTTGTTCTTAGTAGCATATTATAGTTTTCTAAGACTTATTAATAATATTAACGTGCCAGTGGATTATCGACAATGAGTACTTTGCATTTTGTAATGTACTAAGCCTAATGTTGCCAATAAGTACTTTGTATTTTGTGACGTACTGTCTAATGGTTATTGTATTAAAATTTGCCTTTTACAACTGATATAAAATATATTGTTACATATTTATGTTAGAATAAAGGGTCTTATGCTTATCATGCCCTAGAGCCTCTAAAATGACAGGCGCTTGTACGTAGAAAAATATGTGTGTGTGACGGCTGACTCGTACGAGAGAAAAAAAAGTAGAGCAGCGGCCGTGATGCACGGTTGATGGATACTTCATAGCTTGCTTGCATGCATGTTTACGTGGATGATTGCCTGATGGACAATCGAGTCTTGTATGCATGCATGTATACACTGATGGATAATGAGAAAAGGTGGCTTGCATGTACACATGATTGAAGGCGTGAGCGGCGGCTTGTGTGTATCACGCGGCCTGTGATCTCGGGGTTGCGTGATGCATGGAACGGCGTCCGCGTTTTCGCTGAGGAGTTGCGAGCGGCGGCCAGACTTTCGCTGGCAGGTTTTCGTGCGACGGCCGTGACCAAGTTGAAGGCGTGACGCCCTGGCCGAGTTTCTGGCATCTGCATCGATCATGCATGCAAATCAGCCAGGGGTCATTGTGTCCAACGAGACGGTTAATTCTACGCACATGTACGTCTCTAGATTGTTATGTGATTGAGCTATATATGTATCCATCATGCTCAGCACTTCAATCAATATGAATAGTTACTCATATGCATGCCACCCGGTATTAAACTTGATTCTGGGGCTAAAACTTAAGTGAAAGGTTGCTAGTACGATGCAGTGCCACTGCAGCTATGATATCTCATTCTCAGGTTCCCTAACTGCGTGATCAAATGTCGACATAAAAGTTCAGCTGGCCGCTGATGCATGACTGCTCGAGTTATGTTTCATCATTTAACTTTGTGGCGCATAGCTTTAACAGTTAAGATTCTGCTCCGCTTTTGTTCTCTGAAGAGTTGTGCGTGCATTGCTAGTCGTTTCTGCGTGCCCCCCCGAAGCCTGAGCTCATCATATTTGGTAATACTTTTCCTTTTGGACGAAGAAAACAGCATCACCTTAGCTATCACCTATCAGGCAACTGCGGATGTTCTTCAAGGAGAAATGATATACAGTGCCATTGTAGTGCATAAATGCCATTGTTGGAGCTGGACTGGATGGTGCTTGCATCGATCAGAGACATGTGGGAATGTGGTTTATGATTTTTGCTGCGACTTATGGCTTTTAGTTGTTCACGAGAGAGAAAATCGCGTGTGATTTTGGCCGATATAAATGAAGTCATTGTAAGATATACTACAATCGACTTGTAGAACCCATCTTAAAAAGATACTTCATTTGAAAGCTAATTACTTTTAAAAAGCAGCTTTTAAAAGCTAAAAAGAAGTGGTCCATAACTTAACCTGCGATACTGAGCTTAAATTGATGAAACTAGCTACATATCCAGTTAAGAAACTACTTAGAAACACATGCCAAGATCAGGTAGGTAGCAAAAACTATATATGCATCATGTATAACTCTGGCAACTCATAGATCAGTCGATTTTACCCGTATGTATGCATGGGCCAGCAGAATGACAGGAACAGAAAGGTGTGCCGTCATGTAAAGTCCAGGATACGTACACTGATTTAGCTAGTGCCGACCCCACTCGGTGCTCACCGGGAAAAAGAATTCTATCAACCGTCAGAAACGGATTTCCAACTGCCAGTGAAAAGCACGAGCCACGAATACCGCGGGGGAAACTAAAGTGATAAACGCTCGCTTTGCCGCCTTTAATCTGTCTCTTTTCACCACAGTTGCTGCAGACAAGTGCACTGGTTGGTAGCTAGTGCCACACTGCAGATATGGGCATCTGAGGAACTAGCTACTCCAGTCATGAGGTGGTGGACACTAGCATCTGAGGCAAATCATGGGAGCAAATATTATGCCTAGGGCACAAGATTAATTAAAGAGGTTGATAATGATTAAGGCAGAGTCGTTCTTTGGGTAGGCCAGGGAATGGCGCTTTCTGCTTATGACTCACTGGGGCTGCTGATTAAAGCGAAAGACGCAGCGGAATTGAAAGGCTCGTGTGGTACTGCCCCCCCAGACCCAGAGAGATCACATCATGCGACCTGACCTTCCTTTCTTCCCTCCCGAGCACTCTGCCTGCCGGTTTCGATCAATCCATTCCATCGACGTGCTGTGCTGCTCAACACACCACATCGGTCGAGCAAAACCTGTTTCGGTACCACTCGAGTGGCAAGATTTGCCTTCATATGCTAGCACCTGATGCATCGCAGTCGCAGCGGCAAAGGCACCTAGTGACAAAATATTTGGCACCTCATTTTTTTTCCCTACTTGATGCGTCACGGCAGCACTTCAATTAGCTCGCTGCAAAGTCAGTTCTGAATTCGCATTTCAAAGACACTAGTAAAAAAGAACCACCTAGTAGCAGTCATCTGACAAAGACTGAAGCGTTAACAAAATATCGAACGTAAGACTTAGGAATGCATTCATAGGAAATCCAGGCATCAGGTGAAATTAACAACAAACACAAGCATGCATCACTGCATTGTTCATGACGCATGCACAAGTCTGAGATTAACCAAAAGTACTGCTAAATTCTAACCCAAGTGATATGATTGGCACCTGGGACTGAAACAAAAGGTGTATGGTCCTTTTTTACTATATGATGAAAGTTGCTAATAGTTTTAATTTAATCGACCTCCTCGATCTTAGGCCCAGCACCACTTCCACCAGCAGCCGGAGCATCATCCTCCATCCCACCAGGCATGTCATCGCCGGCACCCTGGTACATCTTGGCAATGATGGGGTTGCAGAGGCCCTCAAGCTCCTTCATCTTGTCCTCAAACTCGTCAACCTCGGCGAGTTGGTTGTTGTCCAGCCACTGGATCGCCTGGTCAACAGCATCCTCAATCTTCTTCTTGTCAGCCGCTGGCAGCTTGGAAGCAATCTTCTCATCCTGGATAGTGTTCCTCATGTTGTAAGCATAGTTCTCCAGGGAATTCTTGGCATCAACCTTCTTCTTGTGCTCCTCATCCTCAGACTTGTACTTCTCAGCATCCTGGACCATCTTCTCAATCTCCTCCTTGCTCAGCCTTCCCTTGTCATTCGTGATGGTGATCTTGTTCTTCTGGCCAGTTGTCTTGTCTTCAGCAGAAACGTTCAGAATACCATTGGCATCGATGTCAAAGCAGACTGTAATCTGAGGGACACCCCTAGGAGCAGGAGGGATTCCGGATAGCTCAAATTTGCCAAGGAGATTGTTGTCCCTGGTTCGTGTCCTCTCACCCTCATACACCTGGATCAACACACCAGGCTGGTTATCAGAGTAGGTGGAGAAGACCTGCTCCTTCTTGGTAGGAATGGTGGTGTTCCTTGGGATGAGCACAGTCATGACTCCACCTGCAGTCTCAAGACCAAGAGACAGTGGAGTCACATCAAGAAGGAGAAGGTCCTGCACCTTCTCATTCCCCTCACCGCTAAGGATAGCAGCCTGGACAGCAGCACCATAAGCAACAGCTTCGTCTGGGTTGATGCTCTTGCAGAGTTCCTTCCCATTGAAGAAGTCCTGCAGAAGCTGCTGAACTCTGGGGATTCTAGTCGAACCACCAACAAGGACAACATCATGGACAGTGCTCTTATCCATCTTTGCATCCCTCAGGCACTTCTCCACAGGCTCCATGCACTTCCTGAAGAGGTCCATGTTAAGCTCCTCAAACCTGGCTCTGGTGATGGTGGAATAGAAATCAATGCCCTCGAACAGGGAATCAATTTCAATAGTGGTTTGGGCAGTGGAAGAGAGAGTCCTCTTTGCCCTCTCACATGAAGTCCTAAGCCTTCTCAAAGCCCTGGGGTTTCCGCTGATATCCTTCTTGTGTTTCCTCTTGAACTCCTGGACAAAGTGGTTCACCAAGCGATTGTCAAAGTCCTCACCACCCAGGTGAGTGTCACCAGCTGTGGCCTTCACCTCAAAAATACCCTCCTCAATAGTAAGGAGGGAAACATCAAACGTGCCACCACCGAGGTCGAAAATAAGCACATTTTTCTCACCAACACTAGTAGCCTTCTTGTCAAGACCATAGGCAATTGCAGCAGCTGTTGGCTCATTGATGATACGCATGACATTGAGACCAGCAATAACACCAGCATCCTTAGTTGCTTGCCTCTGGGAATCATTAAAGTAAGCAGGAACGGTGACAACAGCATTCTTCACGGTTGATCCTAGGTAAGCTTCAGCAATCTCACGCATCTTGATAAGAACCATGGAAGAAATTTCTTCAGCTGAAAATTGTTTCTCCTCACCCTTGTACTGCACTACAATCATAGGCTTGTCCCCCGGGCCAGCAATAACTTTATAGGGCCACATCTTGATATCACTCTGGACAGAGGCATCAGAGAACCGTCTGCCAATAAGACGCTTAGCATCTGCAGAGTTTGATAAACAGAATCACCATTAGAAGCATCATTTGGAAGTTACACTCAGTAATTCCAATTATATCTGTAGGCATTAATCAAGAAATATCATATATTTCTAATTTTCTATCGATAAATATCAACAGAGATAAAATAAGACCAGATTTTGAAAATAATAGCAGAAGCTTATCCATTCCTTAGTTTTGAGTTACTATAGCGAAGATACTGAATCATTATATCATGTAGTGGACAAAAGAGGTTCCAGCTAATATTGGTCACAAATGTTTTACAAATGCAGTATTGCAGCTTGGAACGTTAGGCAGGTATGTATGCTGAAAAGGAGCCACCTAACTCCCATGATTATCAGCTGGTTTATTTAAAACTGGAAAGCACTAGGCCTATTACAAAAGCACAACCAGGAGCAGAGATCGTCAAGTTGATGAATTAAATTTAAAAAGTTTGATTACATGCATAATACAGTGGCATATCTGATTGAGTTTGAAAAGTTTGGTTCCAAACTGTTTGGATAGTATGCATTATTATCAAAGACTAGCTCATAGTGATTCTCCTTCGATTTTATTTTTGGCAAAGGTAACCTACTGTACTTAGCAGGCAGATGGGTAGAACACTAATACAAACACAGATCAAGTAATATGTCAGTAATAACAGAAGCAGATTCTCATATTAAAATTCATAGTGCTAAACAATTTATCAATTTTGGCAAACCCACCAAGAATGTATAAACTGCTAGCTTTGTGGGTGTACACATTAATGCGAATGTGAATACTCCATGTGTAAAACTACTTTACAAGGACACGTATAATCTAACTTTAGGGGGTACAAGTGCAACTTAATTTATAATTTAATGGAATCCACGACCTATATAAATAATCTAACTACTAGATGTCTGTGTGGACCAAAACAAGTGGCGACAAAGAGTATAGTTACATTTGGCAACTTTAACCTGTGAAATGACACTTCTTCACCATACATCACAAGGCTAGAAAAGTAGACGACACATGTTCACAAAGAATACAGAAAAATTATAATACAGAACCAAAAGCAGAGGAACAAAGAGGCATATCTAACTTCTGGTTAAGCAATAACCAATTTATAATTTATAACAGTCTCTCATACATAAGTATACCAGAAATAGTTGCAATTTAATTGGTTATTGGTAGTGAACGTAGCAAATAAAGTACACAACCTACTTTGAACATGCAGACCAAATTCTGAATGAATTGCTAAACACTATAGTCGACTGAGAATGATACATAGCTTTAAGAAAGTCACCAAAAGACATTTGACTTCATCTTGGATTCTTAGGAAGAACGGTTAACTTTATTTTAAATAATTCCAAATAATATTTTTCTACAACCTAGGGGCTAGGGGTGATTAAGAAAGCACTTAGACACAAAAGCCTTGGCTTATTTTCCTAATTAACACTTGGCCTAACAACAACTTGACAATGAAATGTTAAGAAAAGGTGCAAGTTGCCACACCTATAAATTGTCCTGGCATGACACATCAACATATGGACATAGCTTAGTCAACAAGTGCTAGCAAGCACTAGTGCGTCAGAAAATTCCTTACACAATTAAACAAAAGAAGTTTTGTCCAGAACTAACAAAAACAAAAGAACTGCATGATTGTATATCACCAGCTTTTCTAGCAACCAACTATGAATAGATTAAGTCGTCAAGGTGAAAAAAAGCAAAGTGCAATTTCTCTATCAGCAAGTTTCTGCATAGCCAAGTATAAAAAAAGTTTCTGCATGGCCCCACAAATCTACAAATTGGCCCTATTCCTTTGGCCTGCGGCTTATAGCTTTTGGCTTCTACTTATTATTCTAATGAACAGTGATTGCTGAAAGAAGCCGAACCCAAAAACCAGCTGAACAGCCGAAAAGAACTGGGCCAATATCGAAAAAATAAATTAGTCACCTTCTATATAGATCTAACATGGACTGAATATATTCAAACATTACTGTACGATTAAATAAATATCTAATATCAAAATTCCACACATCTTCTATATAAATTATCATCACTGAGGGCATACACCACTGAGTTTTTTGCTATTACAGTACTCCCTAAGTATGGCTTCGATAAAACGGTATCCACGTCGTGAGCTTCTCTAAAACGATACCTATTTCGTGTACTCCTCTCTATAATAGTATTCCCAGGGATTTGAACTCAAATTATTTTGATTTTCGAATTTTATCTCCTCCATATGACTAAACTACCCTTCCTAAATTTGTTTAGACCTAATCCTTTTTCTTTTCTTCCCACACGACACAGTACAGGCGCATCACTTTTTCTCTGGCGGCGGCGGCGCACGAACTACGCACGCAGGCGACGCGCTTGCCCGCGGCGCACGCCCACACGACAGGCAAAGTGAAGGTGTTACTAAGCACGCTGGTTTTTGAGGACTCATTTTGCAGGTTGTTCAATGCATCAATAATTATCTGTCCTTGGTAAGGTGGTTTGTTTGTTTGCTATGCAAGCTGTTAGATCCATCGCTACTTATCTGAATTATTTGTTTTAACACATGAACTTGATCATCTGTTTTAACAATGCAACAGGGCACGGATTTCTATTATTATTGCCATGGACAAATTTAGGAAGGGTAGTTTAGTCATATGGAGGAGATAAAATTCGAAAATCAAAATAATTTGAGTTCAAATCCCTGGGAATACTATTATAGAGAAGAGTACACGAAATAGATATCGTTTTGGAGAAGCCTACGACGTGGATACCGTTTTGTCGAAGCCATACTTAGGGGAGTACTATAATAGCAAAAAACTCTACACCACTACCATATAAGGAACATCAAGCACTCACAAAAAAAGAACTGTTAAGATAGTGGTTTAGAAAATAGATCTAGTAACATAAATTTAAATCACCTAATGTGTGCATTCCTGAGGATCACCGGGATCCGAGAAACAACCATATGTAAACAGTGCACAAGCACATCGTATCACAGATCTGTCACCCACAGACTAAAACATGCAACCTATAACCTCACATTGTGCATAAACCATAAAATTCACATCAAATGTACCAAATCTAACACAAATACGACCACAACCTCATCCTCGCTTTATAAAGCCGTGCCAAAACCACACTATTCAAAACATTTACTAGATCTACGGATCTATACTTACTAGATCTACGGATCTATCAAAGCAAGGCCTCACATTACGCAAAGAGAGGCCACAGATCCACACATCTAATCGCGCAACCGTACAGAACGCAACAGAAACAGAGCAGAGTAGGAGTGTGCTCACCGAAGACGGTGTTGATGGGGTTCATGGCGACCTGGTTCTTAGCTGCATCTCCGATGAGGCGCTCCGAGTCGGTGAAGCCGACGTACGAGGGCGTGGTGCGGTTGCCCTGGTCGTTGGCGATGATCTCGACGCGGTCGTGCTGCCACACGCCGACGCACGAGTACGTCGTCCCGAGGTCGATGCCGATCGCCGGGCCCTCCCCCTTGGTCGGCGCCATGGCTCTCTCGAGATCGCTCTTCCGCTCGAGGCGGCGCGGGGAGTGGAGGAGGCAGCTAGGGTTAGGGCTTTTTCGCTGCTGCGCGAGGAGGAGGTCACGGCTGCTACAGCCTCCTCTCGGCGGCGAGGCGGTATTTATAAGGTCGCTTCGCTCCTCTCCTCCGAAATCGCGGGGGTGCTGGGCCCAACCAGGGCCCAGTTTGTGTCCAGTTTAACTTACAGCAAGTGGGACCCCCCTGTGGTGGAGTTCAATACGGTAGTTACTTTCGCACGTCACCGCGGCTAGTTTGTTTCTATGCAAGTGGGCTCGTTCTGTGATGAACTTGTGGGTCCCGGTTACAGTGCCCCGGAGAAATAGATGTGTCAACTAGAGACTGTAAAAATTCTGCTGTGTAGTGGGACCCGTGTAGTAGTGGTGGGATGGGAAAGAGTTTTTTTATAAATAAAAAAATCCGATGCGAAAGGTTTTTTAGGCTACGCGCAACTCACCCACACCATACGCATATACACATATACATCTTTAACACATACTAAAATTAATCGAAAATCGTGAGCATGGAACATAATGCCACTCCAAAACAAGAACATAACACATAGAACGACCGGAGTACATTCCATGGAATGCCACTTCTTTGATTTTTCCTTCCATCTCGTACGCCATTTTTTGTTATGATTTGAAACATTTGCTATCCATCCAATTCCTCAAGGTAATTTGAGTTTGATCCAGCTAACATGATGCGATAAAATGTAGAAATAGCTTGATTAAACAAGGTTTTGGTGACAATAAAGCTATATCCGTCCCGAGCAGAATATGTTTGGCTATACACATTAATAAAAGTGTACTTTTGCTTGCACCTTTTTGCTATATATCCTTTTCTCACACTGCGTTTTACATTGTTCATAGTTGGTTGAACCACTAGTAATATGACAGGGGAGGACCTATGCTGGTTTATGGTGTTTAACTGAACACCTACGATATTTGTTGAACCATTACTACCTAGCGCAAACTATCTTTATTTGGTTGGTCTCGTGTTCGACTCCTTCCACTCTTATAATTTTTTTGTTCTCTCTTTGTAGTTCGATCGATGAGACCTAGATTCTTCGTTGTTTATTAGGATGACAATAGTGTGAAAAATCCATTGTCTAGATGGAACGACTCTCGAGTGATCGAGACCCAATGCCACTCCAAAACAAAGAGTAGAACACGTAGAATGACCGGAGAACATTCCACAGAACAACTCTCGATGCCACTTCTTTGATTTTTGTTCCCTTCTATCTCGTACGACATTTTTTTATGACTTGAAACATTTGCTATCCATCTGATTTCGCATGGTAATTTGAGTTTGGTTGCAGCTAGTCTACATATAGCTTGCAAACGAGCATGCATTAGCTGGAACAATGACGTTCTTATATATATATATATATATATATATATATATATATATATATATATATATATATATATATATATATATATATATATATATATATATATATATATATATATATATAGGAAAATTACATAAGGCACCATGGTGCCTAGGCACCAACATCTGATACACGTGTATGATTGATAATTTTTTTGAGTTTGGGTATGAAAATGTTTTATACCCTTGATATATTTATGGTAAGTTAGTTTTGAACTCAGTTCAAACTAGTTTGAACTACTTTTGAGTTCAATGCAACTACAGTGAGTATATACCATAAAAATAGTTCAAACTAATTAAACTGAAGTTGAATTTAAATTTTTTCGGAGTTTGACATCTCAAATATACTTTTTTATGGGTATATGAAGATACCCACATCAAACGTTGCGAATCTCGAAGCAAATCAACGGGTATTGATATTGGTGCCTAGGCACCATGGTGCATGAAACACTCGTCCTATATATATATATATATATATATATATATATATATATATATATATATATATATATATATATATATATATATATATATATATATATATATATATATATATATATATATATATATATATATATATAGTTGTCTGTCAGAAGTAAAACATAAATTATAAAACTAAAGCAAGGTAGCTAATAATCTTGATGTGAATAAATAAACTGTCACGATAAGTTTCTTGACTCCTTAACAAACTGCATCCTTTTTTTCGCAAGAGAGCAACTACACAACGCTATTTTTTTGGACTCCAATCCAACGGGATAACCTCTTGGCCACTTGCCCACTCCCCCTCCCCTCCCTCTCAACTTTAGTGCCCTCCCTGCCTCCCTCCTCGGCTCCTCGTCATTCCCCGTCGTTGCTCCCCTTCCCCTCTCCTCTTTTCTCCAGCGTAGGCAGCTCTACACCCCTCCTCTGCCCCCCTGCTTCACCACTAATGGGCTAATGGCTAGTGGTGATCTCGCCGCCTCGCCTCGCCTCGTTGCCGTCTCCTTCTCCCATGCTACCACCACCCTCGTCCAATCTAATATTCACAGCGCCACCCCTCACCTGTTCCTCCCTCCATCACCGCCCACCGCCTAACACCCTCCGCTACTGCACACCATCGGACCACTATCTCCCCAGCCTCACTCTACAATCTAGAGCGTGGTGAACTTGTTGTCACGGTGCCGCCCCCTGTCACCAGGTCTGGAGCCAGAGCCAGCGGGAACAGTGCAGGAGAAGGAAGGGTAGGTGACGGCGCCAGCGAAGGAGGAGGAAAGGGGAGGCAGCACGGAATATGATCGAGCACGCTGCGATGATGTTTGCTTGAACATGTAGAGGAGGAAACAACATACCGTTCTTTAGTTTTCTTTTTCACAAACTAAAAGTAAATATTACAGTATACAGCTGACATGATGCGAGGAAATGTAGAAATAGCTTGATTAAACAAGGTTTTGGTGCAATAAAGCTGTACTGAGGTAGAGAACTTCCTATGCCCGACACGAGCAGAATATCTATGGCTATATGCATCAATAAAAGTGTACTTTTGCTCGTACCTTTTTTCTATATGTCGAATTTTGGACGTATTTGGACCCCTAGACATCCGAAATTCCATTTTTGGACCCCTAACGTAAAAAATTCCGCAAATGAACCCTGCCCGACCGCGCGATCCCCGCGTTGCGCCACGTACCCCGGCCGTGCGGTGTGGTACCGCACGACCGCATTGTTCACGAGTCGTGCGGTACCACACCGCACGACCGAACTGCCGACCGCACGTCCACAATACTGACCGCATGACTCAAAATGCCGAGCGCACGTCTCAGAATTCCAGTGTAAAAATCATGGCTTTGATTCCCTCTCAGTTAGATAGTGTCCTTGGAAATTTGCGAACGACTGGGCAAGCATTGAATGCCTCCACCATTAATCATCCCCTACGGAATCTACACACATACAGAGACCGAGCCTCGAGAGCGAAAATTACTACTCATCCTTGGCAAATCCAAGGAATTAAACAATGTCAGAACAAGATAACCTTTGCTTGATCCAATCCTAAACAAACCACTAGCCACTTGGGTTTAATTAACCTAACAGCAATACTTGACCGTGCGCTCGGCATTTTGAGTCGTGCGGTCAGTATTTTGGACGTGCGGTCGGCAGTTCGGTCGTGCGGTGTGGTACCGCACAACCCGTGAACAGTGCGGTCGTGCGGTACCACACCGCACGACCGGGGTACGTGGCGCGACGCGGGGATCGCGCGGTCGGACGGGGGTCCATTTGCGGAATTTTTTACATTAGGGGTCCAAAAATGGAATTTCGGATGTCTAGAGGTCCAAATACGTCCAAAATTCCTATATGTCCTTCTGTCACACTGCGAATGACATTGTTCACAGTTGGTTGAACCCATCTCTATCACGATTCAGCCGTTCACCGCTAGTAATATGACAGGGAAGGACCTATGCTAGTTTGTGGTGTTTAATTGAACACCCAAAATATTTGTTGAACTATTACTAAGAGCAACTCCAGCAGGGCCCCTACTTGAGCCCTCATCCTACTTTTGAGGGCTGAGGGGCAAAAAACTCACTCCAGCAGGGCCCCTATTTGAGCCCTCAAAAGTAGGGGGCCCTCAAATCTCCCCCTCGAGCCCTCATTCCTGGGGGGTCTGGAGGGAGCCCCTACTTTTGAGGGCTCAAGTAGGGGCCCTGCTGGAGTCAGTTTTTTGCCCCTCGGCTCTCAAAAGTAGGGGCTCTCTCCAGACCCCCAGGAGTGGGTCCTATGTGTCATCCCCTCTAAGAATGAATTTGAGGGTCTTGTTTTGAGAGCTCCTGCTGGAGTGTAGCCCAAAAAACAGAGCCCTCAAAAGTAGGGGGAGCCCTCAAATAAAAAGTAGGGGCCCTATTTTGAGGGCTACTGCTGGAGTTGCTCTAACTACTGCAAACTATCTTTATCTGGTTGGTCTGGTGTTCGACTCCTTCCACCTTTATTTTTTTTGTTCTGCCTTTGTAGTTTTCATTCTAACCCAGAAGAGTTTTCACCCCCTTCCAGTAGATGTGAAAAAACCACTATTTAGATGGAATGACTCTCAAGTCATCGAGTCCCAGTGCCACTCCAAAACAAGAACAGAACACATAGAAAGACCGGAGAACATTCCACGGAATAGCTCTTGATGCCACTTCTTTGATTTTTCATTCTATCTCGTAAGCCATTTCTTTTTTATGATTTGAAACATTTGTTATCCATCCGATTTCCCAAGGTAGTTTGAGTTTGGTTGTAGCTAGTCTACATATAGGCATATAGCTTGCAAACGAGCATGCATTGGCTGGAACAATGATGTTCTTTTATTTCTTATTTTTATATATATGTTGTTTGTCAAAAGTAAATAGACAAATAATAAAACTAAAACGAGGTGGCTAATAATCTTGATGTGAACAAAGAAAATGCCACGACAAGTTTCTTGACTCCCTAACAAACTGCATTTTTTTTAGCAAAAGAGCAATTACACAACGCTGTTCCGTTAGATTCCAATCTAACGGGGTAGCCTCTTAGGCACTCGCCTACTCCCTCTCATCTTCAATGACCTCCCCACCTCCCTCCTTATTGTTCCCTGTCGCTCCCCTTTTTCTCCAGCATGGGCAGCTCTGCACCCCTCCTCTGCCTCCCCTCACCCCCTCCCCCATCACCGGTGGCTGGCGACGATCTCGCCGCCTCACCATGCCACCGTCTCCTTCTCCTCCCCCATGCCACCACCCCGCCCAAACTATTATGCACAACACCGCTGCCTCGCCCGTTCCTCCCTCCGCCGCCCAACACCCTCTGCCACTACCCACCACTGGATCACCGTTCCCCCAACCCCCTCTACATCCAAAGGGGCGTGGTAAACCTGTCGTCGCGGTGGCCCCCTGTCACTAGATCTAGAGCCAAAGTTGGCAGAAGCAGTGGAGGAGGAAGGGGAGGCAAAGCGAAATGAGATCAAACACGATGCGATGATGTTTGATCGAACGGTAATAGGCTATCCTATTGGTAGAGGAGGAAATGATATAACATTCTTTAGTTTTTCTTTCATAATAAAAGTAAACATTATAGTATCCAGCTAACATGCTGCAATGAAATGTAGAAATAGCTTGAGTAAACAAGGTTCCTGTGCCAGTAAAGCTATACCGAGGCAGAGAACTTTCCACCTCCGACCGGAGTAGAATATCTTTGGCTATACGCATCAATAAGAAAGTGCACTTTTGTTTGTACCTGTCCGTTTTCTCACACTGCTGCATGTGACATTGCTCACAGTTGGTTGAACCCATCTCTATCACACTTCATCCGTTCACGACTAGTGATATGACAGGGAAGGACCCATGCTGATTCATGCAGTTTTAAATGCACACCCAAAATATTTGTTGAACCATTGCTACCAACCAGAAGCTGTCTTCACGTCGAAACAAACGGCAGCGAAGCGCCGTGACCTGATCGGGCCGGCCGAAAACGAAGCAAGAAGCGCTGTATAGTGGGCTTGATCCAGTCTCGGCCCGGCCCATGTGGCGAGTCGCATTGCCGCACACGGTTGTATTGTACCCAGTGTTTCCTTGCCTGTTTTTAATAGGAGAAAAATATAACAGGAGCGCATTGCCTGGCTGCTGCTGCTCTTCGCCGCCACCGCCACCGCGTCGGCCTCCTCCCGTGCGAGCGAAATTAGGGTTCGTGCCCGCGCCGTGGAGCGCCATTCCGGCTGATCCGCGTGTCCCCGGCGGCTGGCTAGCGTTCGCGCTCTGTCCTGCTCAGTTCACGGTTCGGATTTCTTGGTTCGATTTTTGCCACCTTTTCCCCTCCAAATTTGAGTGCTTTTGGCTGCGATGAGTCATCGGATGCTATTATTGGCCAGTCTTTTTGTTTGTGTTTTGCTTGTGTTGGATTATATACAAAATATTGGGAGTTAGTTGTTCAGTAAGATCAGGACTTTGGTTGGGATCGAGCAAAGATTAGGAAAAAGAGATTTTTTTTAAAAGTATTTTGAAGGTTTACGTTTAGTTTTTTGATGCCCCTTGCTTGCCGAATTCTGATCCAGGCTGTGTTTTGGGATGGATATCAGAGCAGTAGGAAAATTTCCCCTTCACTCTACAAAACTTAGAACTACCCTTCTCGCGAAGGGGAAAATTTTCCCAATTTATCCTAGAGCTGTAAGTACACACTCAAATTACCTATTTCCCCACAATCTGTGAAGAAATTTTCCCAACTATACTGTAATCGAACTATGAGAGCATCTAGCTGCCTAATTCAACAAAATTGTAGAATCCTCCACCGATCGTTGGAACCACACACAAAAGGACGATAAGTGCAGAAGAAAATTCAATTTCTGACTCATTTCTCTAATTTATGTAGAATCTATCCAGGGAATTCAACAAAATCGCCTCTCATAACATGAAGGGATTAATGCTTTCTAAGACATCTTACCATCCAAACAGGGAGAGGGGGAATTAGGGTTCAATTGACTGGCATCTTGCACCGCACGGAGATCGGGAGATCGATGGGGACGGATCTGAGAGGGGAAGAGAACAAAACCACGAACAGTCGGGTCGGGAGAAGACACGAGAGAGATGGCGGAGAGGAGTTCTCAGCAGAGGAACAGCTCTAGGATGTTTTTTCAACAAGAAATTCCAGTCCGAAAAGTTTGCAGAGAGATTAATTTCTAGGTGCCGAAAACCTTCCTGTTTGTAGTACGAAAGCAAAATTAATCAGTTACAAAATTAACAGGAGTGATATCCACATCTGATAATATATATTTCTTTGTCATCATAATTAGGATTTAGGAACATTCAGTAAGGACTGCCCTATTTGCAGGTTTAAATTCTGGATACATATTCTGTTTGTATAATTTTCTTATTCCTCACGCTGACAGAAATTCGCCCAATTGCTCATCATAATCTTGTGCATATTTTTTCATTAGCTTCATTTCCTGCTGGTTCGAGATGCCTGGTCTGTAATTGTTGATTGAGCTGGCGGTACATGCGAATAGCAGGGCTTGTGATCTGATTCTGCTTAGACATCTTTGGCAATGTCCAGTTCAAGCAAAAACTTTCAGTCTTCAAACAAACCAGGCAGTGAAAAGAAGTACCAGGGTACATTGGTTGCTTCTCCAGCAAAAGCCATTTCACCCAAGTCCATGAAGTACATATTGCCAGCAAAACAATTGATCTTGAGTGGGGAGTCAACAGGTCATGTGGCATCCTTTTTGGTAAAGGTTGTTGCTCTTGAGTTAGTAAGAAGATTTTCTAAAGCAAGATGTCCTTTTTTATGGAATTCTATTCAAGCATTGCAAGTTCTTGGGTATCCTCCATTTAGGTGGATTCAACGATGGGCACCACTAAAATTTGTCGTGCAAGGCATTCAGGTAATTTTATCTCTAAGCTCTTCAAGGCCTTGAATCTCGTAAGTTTCCAACCTAGGTATTTTCTTATGTTTCAGAATCAGTTAGCCCTTTTACAAATTGCCAGCTGCCTAGATATTGTGTTAGTTCCTTGATGTGGATGAAGATAAATGAGAGCATCCTTTTCTTGTCATTGTTGCTCAATTAGTGTTTATCTAGAAGACCTGTCGGTTAAGTTGATCATAATACAATTATACCCCACCGGCCACCATTGACTCCTTGACTCAGAGTTCAGATGTAAGTCATATAGTTTATTTTGTTTAAAACATGCTCAAGTCGGCAAGGGACAATTTTATGGAGAAATGAAAATAGATCCAGCAGCATTATCCTGTCAATAGGCTATTAGGCTGCTATAATTTTCTTTTCATTGCAGTATTTCTTTCCATTGCAGAAGTACAATTGTAATTTCTTTGGGATCTCAATTGGAAAGCTCTCATATGCTGCTTACCTTCATTTGTTTGAAAGGTGCTTACCTTCATGTGCAGACCTAGTTATAATTATAAACCAGGAAGAATTTTCCTACTACTGAAGAAGTCTGATTACTTTGGAATTTATGACTGAAATCTTTGACAAACTCTTTGATAATTTGTGACCAATATGACTAGACTTACCTCTGTACTCAGTTTAGTCCTAATGGTTCTATCCATACAATGGATTTAACGTATTACTTTCTAACGTTCTGTAATAGTTTTCTACTGAGCTTGAGTCCCACACAGAGCTCTAACCATGCTAGATTGCTCGGTCCAGACTTAACCTTGAGTGGAAAGTTCTGACTTATTCCTTTCTTCGCATGAGGAATTCCACTTGGCTTGGAGTTGGCTTAGAGCTTGGAGTTTGTTTTGGTATAGGCTATCCACTTATCCTGCAGACTGAGCTTCTTGAAGCATATGCTGAAGTTAACTCAAATCAGATTAAGAAACTAGAGATGAGCACGTCTTGTAGTTTCTTCCAGTATACTTCAATCAATGAAACAACCTATGCTTACAGTAGAGCATCCCATATCAATTCATGTGATAACTGTGCCCTTGAATGCTCAACTGAATCTATTTAAATCATCATTTTGAACATTGTTGGTGGTTCTTTAGTACTTTGTTGAATTGGTTATTATATCACATCTTCTCTATGCAGTTTCTCAAATGGCTATTTTCTTGAAACGTGTTTCTGTTTGTATTGCTTGTGAGCGCTGATTATTTTTCTCCAATGCAGAAATTGTCCATGCCATTGTTGTTTCTGTCTGTCACAACAACATTAAGTGATCGCTCTTCTAAGCGCGATGATGAACTGGGTAGCAATACAGATGGTCCTGAGATAACTGCTGAAGCTGAATCAGATGAGACGGCATCAACTTCTGGTACAAGGTTGGTTTAAGACTTAGTTGAGGAATGCTTTGCTAGAGGCTTTTCATTAAATCACACTATTCTAGTTCTGATCTTATCCTGCTGCAATACTGAGATAAAGGTATGGAAAGGAAGCTACCTTCTCATTGTATTTGATAATTTTGTTTGTTTCTGGTTGGTTTAGGGATGTTGCTGATGGCACAAATGATATTGGGTCAGAGAACTGGCTTGTCTTACTTTTCAGGGAACTTGAGAAACAAGGCATCACTTTGCCTGAGAGGTGACTTTTTACTAGCTTCTTTGCTATGCATGAGTAACAGATATGATACTGTTAGTCCATAGGCTACGGCAATAGCACAAGGATCTACAACTATGGAGCAATCCCATGCAGGATGCAGGGAAAATCAGCAAGATCTTGCAATTATTTTCCTAATGCACTTCTGAATAGTAATTAATACAACTTACAAGATATTTAAAAAATTTGTGGGAATGTGTAACGTTTGTGCTTGTCTATGTTATCTTTGGTCAGATGCAGCTTTGTAGTTTTTGAATTTCATGTGTTCTAACTTTTAAGGTGACTTTAAGTTATGTAAGCCTAAAGTGTATGAGCTGGCCCTGAGTAGCTAGTTGAGCTAGTTTGTGGTAATATCAGTATTTGAAGGCAGAAATAACCAAAATAGTATTTTTTACATGATGGTCAAACCTATCTCTATTGCCATTTATGTAGTGTTTCAAGCTGTATTGGCCTGTATCAGGATAGTTACATGCTGTGTCATGAGTCCTGACAGGATCTTGCTAACGTGCTGCGTCCTGATCAGCAAGATGCCATATAACTGAGAGTTTAACTGATTGGTGTTTCAGGTTCAATGAGGATGAACTGCGCAGATTTTATATTGCAGCAAATGGTGACTTTTCATGCTTGCTCTCTTCAGTTAAGAAGACAGTTCGTTGGAGGGAAACTTTCCACATACTTACGTTACAAGAACTTGAAAAGTGGTCCCATTTGGTCTTTTGGCATGGATTTGACACTATGCTTCGGCCTTGCTTAGTAATCCGTCTTGGACTTGCATGCTCTAATCTAACCCCTGGTGATAGACCTTGTTTTGGACAAGCAGTAGGTAATTTCTCTACCTGTTTTATCTGCCCATTCATTTATGTCCAAGATGTTTTTCATATGAAATATGGTAGTATTAATAATCAATTAGAACTGGGAGGGCACATATAGTATGGGCAATGGATTTCTTTCTTGCAGTAATCGACTTCTTTCTATAGACCTTTCTCCTAGCATGGTTTTGTCCATTAGCAGCATCTTAGTTACTCTGACAGAAAGCATACAATCTCCCTTCAGCAATTTTTTGGTCCAAATTTTCTTATCATTGAGAAGATGGTGAGATTTTTCTCTCTTATTTACCCACTCCAGAAGCTTTTTCTTTCCTCTGGTTGCCTTGCAAAAAGAGTGGCCACTAATCACTAATATCTTTCTATTCAGTTTCTCAAATTGACCATGGTATTGTACATTTGATCAATGAAGAAGATCCTAGAATTACTGTTTTGCTGGATTGCCATGGGATTTCTCCACTCAGATTTCCAGTGCAAATGATGAGGTCATTTATCACTATAGTTCAAGAAAACTATCCAAATCGTCTTGGGGTGTTATTTGTTCTCCGTCTTCCTCCAGTTGTCAGAGTTATTGCACAGACGTTTATGCAAGTAAGATGGCTATCTTGCCCCACTTATCATCTCAGAAGGCTCTATTTATGTTGTTTTCAGCTTTGCCTATATTGTTTAGGTAATGAATATTGTTTGGTTGTAGTTTTTCTAGAACTGTAAGGGGATTGAATTTTTATGTACAATCCCCTTATTGTTCTAGAAAAATGATGTGTGGTTAGTTGGGGCATGTCAGATTTTGAACTTTGAACAATAAGGCCAGTTAGTGGGGGCATAGTTTGTTCATGAGCACGACTGCTTAAAATTTGGCAAGTCACACCACTTGCCTCCACATTTGGTTTGATATCAAAATTTGTTTGCCACACACTTACGGTTGGATTTGTGGGCTTTGTGGCCTCTTCTGGCTTAATTTTTTTGTTAAAAAGTTGGGCATTCATTTTTGGACACAAACCAAGCAAGGCTGGCTAAAAGCCAGAATGAGCATTATTATTTATTAATGACTATTTTGAGATGATATGATAAGGATTATGCCCTGCTGCATCGCAGCATCTCATAGTACTTTCTTTTTTCTTTTTTAAATCCTCTGCAGGTCCTGAAACCGTCGACAAAGCAGAAGTTGCGTTTCGAGGGAGAATCATACAAGAAAACATTAGCGGAGTTCTTGCAGGTTGTGCCAGCTTTTCTTGGTGGTAAATGCAGCTGCTCGCGGTGCGAGAAGCCTCGTGAGAGTTCAGTAATACAGGCAATGGAGGGGAGCAAGAGCCAGCCACGCCAAATCAGCATTGACGATGGATCACCTATGACAGACATGGACTTTGATGAGACGGAGCTTCCATCCCCTTATAGCTGCGAGAACGCCATAAGGGCTGCGATAATTGGTCTGCTGATGGTGTGGATCTTCATTGCATTCCTCGCTGGGATGAACGACCCGGAGGCCCTCCGAAGCGCTTGGCATATTTAACCTGTATGTCGAGAGTTACAGATCTGCCTGCTCTCTGAAAGCAGCACTTGGGAGTGGTTGTCAGTAGCGTAGCATTAGCATATGTTGTTGCTTGGTGGTGTTTTTCTTAGCAGTTTTTCGGGGCGTCCTCTGCAAGTCGGCACATAGTGCTCCATCTACAAATATTTTAGTGCAGATGAATAAATTTGTCACTTAAAAAAATAGAATAAATTTGTGTGTGTGTGTGTGGCAATATAATGGTTCGCAGTGCAATCGAAGGCTGTCTAGTTGTACTAATCCACAGGTTCGGCTATGGCAGTTTATGAGATGTTGGGTGGGTTATTTTGGAATGTGGCTTATGGTTGAATATTTTAAATTTTGGATTATTCGTGAGAGGTAGTATAGTATATAGAGAAAAATAATCACATATAATTTTAGTTAGTACAGTTGTATTATACTTTGACCGGGAGCCTTCGTACCGCCAAGATCGTTGTTAGTGCGGATGGTAGTCGTGTGCTTCTGGCAATTGTAATGGTTCAAGGTCCACAGGCTCTAGCGATTTAATGGTCTGTTTGATTTGTGCTCTTATCTGGCTCCATGGCGGCCGTGGCGACGGCTTCTCGCCGTCGTTTCAGGATCGACGATGGTGGCGGCGGGCGGCTTGGCTTCACGTCGAAACGAACGGCAGCGAAGCGCCGCGACCGAAAACGAAGCAAGAAGCGCTGTATAGTGGGCTTGATCCAGTCTCGGCTCGGCCCATGTAGTGAGTCGCATCACCGCACACGGTTGTACCCAGTGTTTCCTTGCCTGTTTTTAATAGGAGAAAAATATTACAGAAGCGCATTTCCTATCTCCTGCTGTTCTTCGTCGCCACCACCACCGCGTCGGCCTCCTCCTGTGCGAGCGAAATTAGGGTTCGTGCCCGCGCCGTGGATCGCCATTCCGGCTGATCCGCGTGTCC
Organism: Dendrocalamus latiflorus; assembly: GCA_017311315.1. Classification (NCBI taxonomy): domain Eukaryota; kingdom Viridiplantae; phylum Streptophyta; class Magnoliopsida; order Poales; family Poaceae; genus Dendrocalamus; species Dendrocalamus latiflorus. The sequence continues at coordinate 2,089,578 of CM029611.1, forward strand.
CCGGCGGCTCGCTAGGGTTCGCCCTCTGTCCTGCTCAGTTCACGGTTCGGATTTCTTGGTTCGATTTTTGCCACCCTTTTTTCCTCCAAATTTGAGTGCTTTTGGCTGCGATGAGTCCTCGGATGCTATTGTTGGCCAGTATTTTGTTTGTGTTTTGCTCGTGTTGGATTACATACAAAATATTGGGAGTTATTGTTGCTCAACAAGATCAGGACTTTGGTTGGGATCGAGCAAAGATTAGGAAAAAGAGATTTAAAAAAAAGTATTTTGAAGGTTTACGTTTAGTGTTTTTGATGCCCCTTGCTTGCCGACTTCTGATCCAGGCTGTTTGTTGGGTTGGAGATCAGAGCAGTAGAAAATTTTCCCCTTCGCAAGAAGGGTAGACTCTAAGTTTTGTGGAGTGTTATTTATTCCTGTTGCTAGAGCTTTGCTTGAACCGTGATAAAGTAAGTAGGGAGAAACATTTGTGTTTCCATTACATGGTGTGATTTTGCCATTCTTTTTTCCCTGCAGGCATTTGGAGTTTGATCAGGTTTTGATGAGTCCATCAAGGAGCAGTAGCAGGAGCAAGAGCAAGAGCAGGAGCAGGAGCAGGAGTCGCAGCGGGAGCAGGAGTCATAGCCGGAGCAGGAGCCCTCGGCGAGATAGGCTGCGCAGTGAGCGTGCGCCTCGTCGCAGTCGCAGCCGCAGCCCGCCCCGTCGCAGAGAGCGTTGTGGCCACAGGTGTGCACCGAGTGATGTGTTTTGCTATGAAGCTTGCTCGCAATGATGCTATACTGACATAGTTTTGCATTGGGTGTTTATGTTGTTGGGAATAGTCCTATATCGGTTGTGGAAATGAGAAAATCACAACTTATAAGTGTGTGGGAGACCTCACTCACTGGACTAGTTTTTTGGGGACGTTGGACTAGTTTTTTTTGGGATTTTTGCCGAATACCACTTATAAGTTTGTTGCTATAGGGCTTGCATACAGCAGCCCGTAGAATTAGTTGTGTTTAGCCTATTTGGACCTATTGCCCTAAGAGTAAACCCGGTTGGACCTAAGTATGCGGCCAGAGTCTGATCTAACAATTGGTATTACAAAGACAGAATTTTTTGCCAACGTGAACTCAACTTACATTGCTTTTCTCTTTTATTCGACTCACCTCATTCATTCTCTCACACATTACATCATTATATAACCAAATACATGGAAGCATACCAACCAACAAGGAAATAAATTAGCACTTGCCTAATAAACTACTGGAATCACTCCATGATCCAAACTTACCAAAAACTAGAGAAAGCTACCAAACTAGACTAGGAAACGTATCACCCTTATCTTTACCTTCCATAATCTTGATTATTCCTAACATATGTTACCTTAATGATTCACTGGAATGGCATTATCAGCACTGATTTCACACAGAAAGTTGTATTTTGGCACTGATTTCACACCGAAAGTTGCATTTCGGCACTGATTTCACACAGAAAGTTGTATTTCGGTTCTCCGGCAGTGTATATATTGCCCACGCTTCTACAATATAGTTTGGTTATGGACATATCGAAGCTAGCACCACTGTGGAAAAAAGAATTTATCAATGAACATTTGATTTTTTTTTGTCATGGAAGTGTGAGGATATCTATCTGTGGTACATAGTTGTTGTCCTCGTAGGTCAAGTGGTGTTGGAGACGAATGTCGCCATTCTTTTAAATAGGTTTTGGTTATGAGTAACGTACTGTCCCAATAGCTCTGCCATAAATAAACCATTCAGAGAAGTGCGTATCTCTATGGATATCAGCTCAAAATGTTTCTTAAAAAGGGAAAACCCCGATGGCTAGTTCACAATTAATTTAAGGCATTGTTCCCTTTTTTCTTCGTGTCTTATTTTCCATGATATATATGAAGGTCGGAAGTTAGTTCTGTTCCAGTAGAATAAATTTCGTTCTTGTGCCATTCTTTATTCCTTTTTTCTTCATCAGCAAGTGGATACAGTAAAAACTGATTGTGGCACGAATTATCCAGCCTGAGGTAAGATTCAGGTAATACTAGTTTATTTGTATGAAGAATATTATGGAATATGTTCATGGGGGCATTTAGGATTTCTTCAAACATTAAAAGCAAAACCATTTTAGCATGTGAAAAATGCACTTCTATCTGGGTATCGTTCATTAATGTCACGGTGAACTGATGCTTGGAATATAGAAAACTGGAACTATGAATCAGCTGGAGTCTGGAGAAGTCCTTAATTGCGTTTCGTTGTTTTTATCAGTAGAGTTTGGAAAATAATTTCTAGATATGGTACAATTTGAACCAGTGGGACTAACTAAATTTTGGGTAGCTCCTAAGCAAGAAATCATTATTCACGGAAACCTGGCATTTTGTTTGTTCATGTTCTGGTATCAGTTTGAGAAACAAGTTAAGCTCGGCATCAGGAAGTATGAAATGTAATAACTGTGTTACCTAAAATACCATTACAGTGCCCTAACCGACTGTATTATATTTGTTGTGATCGGCACATGAGCAATAGTAGTTTCACCAAGCTGTGTTCTTTCTAAAGCATGCATGATCAGCTGGGTATCGTTCGTTTACCCTAGCACACTACATTTACCAAGGTGTATGCTAGTACTTAATAAGTTGAGAGTTGAGTCTAAAATGACACCAAAGATCGGAACCCCAATTATTAAGTATGAGTGCGCATACACCATGGGGTTCCACTGGAAAAAGGAAATTAATCCTCTCATTTATCAAGCTATGCTCCTTTTGAGGGAAACATGCTCTTGGAACATTGTTACGCAAATGTGTTGCTTTTGTTCATTACAATATTATCTGTCAGCCTCTCATGGAAAAAACCTTGTTAACATGAATGATTTTCCAGGGATCTTATATGCAAGAACTGCAGACGGCCTGGCCACTTTGCTAGGGATTGCCCATCTGCTGCTACCTGTAATAACTGTAACCTTCCAGGGTAAAATGAACCTGCAACACTCTCTTAATGTAGTTGCACTCATTTCATTTTTATGGGAATCAGGATGCAATTATCTTTTATGGTTGTGCCCTTATTATTAGCTGGCTCATTTTCTTCTAATTTCTTCTAGATGTTATCTTTCATTTGTCAGAAATTTATTAAAAAAATTGGAGCATGACTCTTATTAAATTTTTTTAACAGCCACTTCGCAGCAGAATGCACTTCTAAAACTGTTTGCTGGAACTGCAAGGAGTCTGGACACATTGCTAGTGAATGCAAGAATGAGGCCCTGTGCCACTCCTGCAATAAGACAGGTCATCTGGCACGAGATTGCCCCGGTTCAGGATCTAATGTTAAGCTATGCAACAACTGCTTTAAGCCAGGCCATATTGCCGTTGACTGCACCAATGACCGGGCCTGCAACAACTGCCGTCAGCCTGGGCACATAGCTCGGGAGTGCAAAAATGAACCTGTTTGCAACTTGTGCAATGTCTCTGGGCATGTTGCTCGCAGTTGTCCAAAGACGACTCTGGCTTCAGAGATACAGGGCGGCCCTTTCCGTGACATCATCTGCCGCATGTGCGGCCAGACAGGGCACATCAGCCGCAACTGCGTGGCGACCATCATCTGCGACACTTGTGGTGGGAGGGGTCACATGTCGTACGAGTGCCCGTCAGCCAGGATATTTGATCGTGGGCTCCGCAGATTCTGACAACCATTAGCCAGGATATTTGATCATGGGCTCCTCTGGTTCAGATGGTTGAATTTCGCCTTGTTTCATTGATTCTGGTTTAGATAGCTTGCTTGACAATACTGAAGCGGTTTTTTTTGGTACTCTCTTGCTCCCTGGGAGTTGAGGAATGATTCTGTAGGATGTATTTTGGGGTTGAAGTTTCGGTCATTTTAGTCAGGATATAGCCTTTTGTGGGCACAAACTGCTGTAAGGTCCCAAGCAAATTTGTTCACGTAAACTGCTTTGGTAGGCCAGGTTATATGATCGTATTATCACTGTTGTGAGCTAGTATTTCAACTCTCTTTACTTCTTGATCTGCTGTTTCCCTTGTGCACTACTGAACTGTCCCGTAGAGTTGTCAGATGCACATGGTAAGACCGGTGGTTCAATCTGGGCTATGGATACTATCTGTCCTTGACAGCTTCTCAGTTCTCACGGCAATGCCTTCCATTGCTTCTTAGCCTTTCTTGATGAACAAAAGCTTGGCTGCTTAAGAATGTATGACTGGAATTCGGCATGTAAGATGAAATATCGGAGCACCTTGAGAAAGGGGAAATGATTGCACGGGCACACAGTTGAGATGGAGCCACACTGACATCTCCAAAGCATCAACCAGACATTCAGAAGCGACAGGAGCAACGTCTGAACTCTCGAGTCTGAATCGCTACATGGTGGATACATCTTTCTTGCTCGAGCATCCGAATGACAACGCAGGCACATTGGAAGGGTGCCTTCCAAGAAGGAAAATATCTAGCGTGGAATGTCACAGCGCCGAAGATCAGATGCTGCAATTCTTCCTGTCGTGGTGTGGTTGCAGTTGCGCGTGGCGTACAATATTTCTTATCTAAGAATTATTTATCGCCATGAACTACTAGGTGCTGTGGTGCACTTGATTATCACGTCAGCCTTAACACACTGAAGGTCTCGATCCGAGTCCGGGCGACGACGCCACTTCACAATCTTTTGTCCCACAGTTGCATTGCCCGCTGCTAAACTTGAAATTCTATCCAACAAAAGCATAGTTATTATCTTTCATGCTGAATTACTCAATTCCCCAACGCCTTTCATTCAATCCAATGCCACACTCTCAGTCAATTAGATGAAACCAAACAATATCAATTATTTATACTGTAACTTGAACAGTGCAACATCTCCCCCAAAAGCTTGAACAGTGCAACACATGTCCATGCATAATGGGCACAACAACAAATTACATGATAGAACCAAATCATCAAGGTTTTCTGGAGGGAAGCCATGAAGAGTTGATCTTTTTACACAGCAACAAACCCACAAATTCATCGAGTAGTCTCAACACCACCAAATTTATAATGACACACAAATTCTCAATAGGGAAGTCCATATTGCATGATCGTGAAAGGCGTGGTCATATGCCTAGTGTGCTTTATCTTTGAACACATCAAGACTGACTTCACTAGCATCAGTAGCCTGCAGTTCCACCTGAATGCCGTCCAGCTCCCTTTTGAATCTGTCGTTCGAGCTAGCGTACAGCATCTTGCTCCTCACCTTTGCAGTGTCTGGGGACCTTTCAATTCAGGCACAACACATCTCATAAGTAAGCAGCCTTACTGTAAAGTAATCAAGGAATATGCAAAGAACACGGAGCAATACCACAAGATATAGAATATTCTGCTCTTTGGTACATCCTCTGCAGTAGTGAAGTCGAAGTCATAGATTGCAAATCGGCAGTCTTCTGCAGGAAGACTGCTTGCGAAATCCTCATAGCTTGTTGTGCGCTCACCGACTTTCTCCACAACGATCTCTTTCATCTGGTTATCCATCTTGTAAGTTATGAAACGGTGCATCCTCTTGGACTTCAGCTCGATGAACTTCAGCTTGCACTCATCATTCACTGCAACTCCTGATGCTGCGTTTGCCTGTGCGTGAGTAACATCATGTAAATAAATTTGTGAATCTCATAGTTACAACTTAACACGGATGACAACAACCTTGACTCTCTGTTTGAACAACAACATAAACTCGTGTGAACTCAAAATTCAAGGGATGCAGTTGCTCCTGCTTCTTCTGTATGGCTGCCAATTGTCGCTTACATCCTTAATCAGGCTACTCAGATACCACTAGATCACCCCTTATTCTTCTTAATCAGTTAATCTTGAACATGGATTATTTGTTCTCTCAATCTGACCGGGATTTCTCCAAGACAACGAAGAGATTACTAAGTGGCGACTTATCGTCAGTGGCTAAGTGGTAGTGCTACTGCTAACCCTACAGATCTACAAGAAAATGAACAACAATATGCAACAGCAGGTACTTCCCCCCTCTCACCTTCATACTGCACAATTTCAGAAAGTCTTACTGGCAGATGTATGGTGTGAGCTTCAGCATGTGATCCGGGCACAGACCAACTGAAATTCCATGACTAATCGATATTATATAATCTGGATCTAACAATTTAGAGCTCAGGCGGTAGAAAACCTAAGGATTACCCCCCACAAACATAGCAAATTCCTAAAACCACGGATCCAGAGAGTCAGTATCACTCTTCAGCTGGCAGTTACCAAATTTCCTGCTACCTAAATCCAACATCCGAGTCTACCTTATCTACTTGTTTTGCTCATCTAAAGACCACATACAGAAGAACTCCCAATTCACGAGAAGAACTGATAATTTCTCATGATCCGGCTGCTGGTGATGGAGAAATAATTTCTCATGATCTGGTTGCTGGTGTGTGTGTGTGTGCGTGAGAGAGAGAGAGAGAGAGAGAGAGAGAGAGAGAGCGCTTTAACCGAGCGGAAATTCCACCGAGGAAAGCAAGAAACAATCAAAGCACAACCGGAACGACCTCGATTTCCCCTAAATCCAGTTCGATCCCAACCATCCTAAGCGTAAGATCACGCTACCGCGACAAGAACAAGAACCCACCACGCGCCCCCAAGACCAACGAAAATTAACCAAGCAGAGAAAACGAGAACTTTGCACCGATCTGCGAAACATCCCGTAAAATCGAAGCGCAGGAACACAGATACGGGAGCAGAGGAGGCGGCCGTACCATTCCTGAGCTCGGGAGGTGGAGGGAATCCGCAAAGGGGAAAGTGGAGGAAGGCAACGTTAGCTAGAGTGCCAAGTTCTGGGGCTTCCGATGGAGTCGTCGGGGCGTCCACTTGTATCCGCGAGGGAGCTATGCCCATGCGTGTGCGCTGGTGGTTTGGCCTAAACCAGCCTTGCAACAAAGCGGCTAGGTGCGGACCGAGCCTTTGCTCGGTTTGCCGCATTTTCCGGGGTGCTCCTCCGGTACTGTCTAGTAAACAGTATATCTGAGTACACGTGTATATATATATAAATATATTCGGTGGTTAAAACATGTATTTGTGCTCTATAAAATATTTTGATCTCTATCTTATTTTAAACGTGTTCATTAGAAACACCTACGTGGATGTGTGAGTATGTGATGTCAATGCGTGTGTGAGTACGTCTTTTTTTGTACTCATGATCTCAGGAAAAAAACAAAGCAGGAAGGTGCTTATCTATGGTGGATAGTTTTTTTTAAAACGTGAACATTTGTATGAATGAGCTAGATGTCGATAAACTGATAAACCACTTCGAAAAAGTTGTCTCGATAAATTGTTTCTAAAAACGATAACTATCATGTCTGTTTGATCGAGAGAAGCTATAAACAAAGACGGAGCTGGGCCTCAAGCCGCGGAGGCAATGACCCGAGGTCCAGATTAAATTTTCTCACTATGAAACAGTATAGCCCAAGGAAAGGAGCTGGCCTCCTGCACACTTTATGGACTGGGCCCGAGACTCGCTGGCTACGCCCATGGCTATAAACGAAAGGACAAGAGGCCGCTGCCTTGCGACGAGGTCGGCTCGGCTCGGCTGCAGAGCTGCAGTGTTCAGCAGCCACAGTTTGCATGGACCGCGCGGGGGATGGGAGAAGAACCAGCGCGGTTTCGCCCTGAGCCGGGGAGGATGGGAGAAGAGAATCGCCGCGGGAAATATAAGAGGAATCGAAACGCAGCGTCTGACACTGCTAGCCACCGGCCATATCCTTTTCTCTTATTTCTTTTGGGTTCCTTCGCTATCGTGCCACGTTCTAGTGAGATGACCGCGCTCCGAAAGGGTGCTGTACTTGTGCTGATCTGTGGGCATTTGCCTGGAGAATCCACGTGGACGCACAAGCACATACATCGAATAGAAACCGGACAGAGACCACCAATCAATTATTCATACGCTACACACACTACTGGAAGAAGACACAAAGCCAATTTTGACACTATTTCACACTGTATTTACAAAAATAGCTGTATATGAGACGTATTTATAAAAATATCATTTTTTTACCGTCGGAGGGCCGGACGGCAACGCCCGCAAGACGACGCGTGGCACTGCCGCTGACGGCAGACGCCTGCCGCCCCCTCACTGGGCGGCAGGCAACTTGCCGCCCGAAGGCCAGACGCAGGCCTGCTTGCCGCCCAGGGAGGAGGCGGCAGGTAATTAGGCCGGCTAATTAGCAGGCCTAATTACCTGCCCTATTTTTTTGTTTAGCCTTTGTTTGAATTTTTAAATATATCAAATGAGCTCTAAAAATTACAAAAATTTATGTGCAGCCTCCGACACAATGTACCTCGTAGTGTAATTTTTGGGTAATTTTATTCATTGCGAATGTTGCTAAACAATTTATACAATTTTGATAATTTTATAAGTTTTTTTAGATATAGCAAACGAGCTCCAAAAATTACAAAATTTTTATGTGAAGCTTCCAGATATAGTAATAATTATTGCGTAATTTTTTGAGAATTTTATGTGATCCGAATTTACCACGTTTATTCATGATAATTTTATTGTAATTATCAGCCGTTGCTGCTATCATTTCATATTAATTCAGTCCTCCTTTGAAGTGTATGATCTCTATCCTTCGCACATATGTCGACTCATTGCTACTATCTTTTCTTTTCCACTGCGTGCTTCGCACAAATGTCAGTCTGCCTGTGTCATCCCGCCTCACGCGCTGCCTCGTCCGCACTGATGTCGTTATGTCCATGCTGTCCACCCTCGTCTGCTCCCTCGTCTACACATTTGTCAGTGTTGGCATGCCGTCCCCCCAAGCTGAAAGTGTTGTGTATCAACAAGGAGTCCTTAATTTGTGGGTTGAGTGCACCGGATTCGCTTTGCGCACAGCTATAAATACGAACCTGTCGTAGTTGGCCATCGGTCATCTCAGTCGCTCATCACTCGCGGAAAGACTGGTAATTTTTTTGAATTGGTAGTCAAATTGTCAGTAATTAATGAACTATTCGTATGTAATTACATGAATGTAATTATGTTTATTGTAACACTTACTACGGATCTAGTTGTTGTGGCTTCAGGTAGTCGCAGATATGGAACACTTGGTAATGTTCTACGGCGATGGTTTTGTACGGGCTGGACCCAATGGGTTGTACCTATCAACATACAAATACAAAGTGCTCCAGATCCAGAGATTCGACATCATGAATATTCATGAGCTATGAAGCTGCATCCGAAGAGAGTTCACCACGGAGGCAATGGTAATGAAACTTGTCATTGAGAGGATCACCTGCACCAATGGCGTGTGGGAGCTCGTGAAGGTGAATGACACTACAGCATGGAAGCAGTACATGCAAATTGGCTCCCATCCTGAGGCAGCCATTTACGGGAGGTCGATGGTTTACCTAAATTTCACGCATCGGGAGTCTAGAAACGTTGATAAGCCCGGCCCCTCGACACCCGGGGAACCACAAGTGGAGCTTCAAGATGATACCACTCAATGTGTTGTATCGGAGGGTATAGTCGCCCCTAATTTCATGAGGAATGAGGGGTCAGGCATGTGGTGGTCAGCTCGAATTGACTGCCACGAGTATCTACCGAACCAGCCACTTGGGTTGGAGTCCGATGAGGACACTGACCTAGGCTCTGATGATAGCGAGGACGACGGACAACAGACGGCTGGTCCACCCGGGGGAATTGTGTCGTCGGAGGTGCCCTATGTGTCCTCCAGGCACGATGATATTGTGGTACGTTCCCGCGTACTGCCACATGAAGAAGGGTCCCAGTTGGGGTTTCATGCTAACACCCTCCTAGTTGGGCAGCGCTTCCCTAGCAAGGCAGCTGTGCAACAAGCTATTGTATGGTACGCCTTGTTTATCAACCGTATGTACCGAGTGTATCGGTCCAACCTAACCAATTACGTTGTAAAGTACGTAGTGGAAGGCTGCTCCGCAAAGGTCAGTGCTCAACGAGCCAGACAAGGCACAGATTTATCTTTTAAAATTAATTTTCAAAGAATGCATGATCCTAATTTGATCCAAATGGCACAAGAATTATGCTATCAAGTTACTTGCCATGATCCCTCTTTATGGTACGACATTTAGCCTATAATCCGGTCTTCCACCCTTTCTCCTAATACCGGTAAAAATAAAAGGAGGGTCCTTGTCTAAGTATACCTTTGCCTTGAGCCACTTTTGATCTTCACATTAATCCTTAGCATGCGTCTTGTCATCCACTTAAGGACTTAACCTTTTAAACACTCATCAAACACGTTACTCCCGTATTTACATAAATTCATTAATTACCAAAATTATTTTTAGGGGTCTAGATGCTTTCACCACTGCATGTCTAGCAAAACCCTCACACGAATCCAAGTTTGGCCGTGCCCCGACCAGCCTGGCCGTGGGGCCACTGCGCTACGGCCACACAGCTACCACCAGCCGTCGTTGGCTGACCACAACCATCGCCTCTCAGCCGTGCCACCTCGGCCTACGCACCATTGCGCCACCTCCGGCTTGCGCCACCACGACCACCGAGCTGCCTCCGGCCAGCCGCGCCACCCAGCCCACCGTCGGCCCTATGCCACCTTAGAGAGAGAAAGAGGGAGATAGAGGGGGGATAGATGGGAATCGGAGAGAACCTTCTTTTTGGGAGATTGGAAGTCTGCTCACAATGGGAGTAGGCATACCCTTTTAACTAGCCCTCAAGACCAGATTAAGGAGATAATTAATTGATTTAATCGCTCATTAATATATTGTCGGTTTTTGAATAGTTGCGATACTTTTCTATTTTTCGGGTGCTACATTTGTTCTGGTAAACTTCAACTCTAGTTTAAAGTTGCCAAAAAAACCTATGTATTAAGAAGTTAGAGCCCCTTCTTGATATCTTCTCCACTTTAAAATTCCAGCTTTTGGAAGAAAAAAAAAAGCTATGCCCATGCTTGTTCCATCAAACAGGGCCTAGCTACGTACACCACTCAATTCGATCATGAGATGCATCAGAACCATAAGATTTCACAAACCCTTTTGAAAAATGGAACTATGGACTATGGTCACATCCAAAGATCGATTAGATAGGTTTTAGATGGAGTGATTGGTAGGTATTATGGTTCTAACAAATTATTCTGTCTTTCTTCTATCTAAAAATCACTCCATTTTTTTCTCTGGACCTTTTTTTAATCTTTGTTCAAGTCGCAAAAATGTAAGCGCAAAGTTACCGTGGGGTAAAAAGCCATACCTCGATGTTCATAAACGATCTAAACTTTCTGCCATATTAATCTCGATCAGTTGCGCAAAACATTGATAGTTTGTATGGACTATGTTTGAGAAACGAGACACAGAAAGGATCAGGCCATGCATATTGTTTCTTTGAAGACTACAGATGATTCACACAAAGATAAGTCTCAATTGGAACAAAAGAAATGAACGAATGAATCAATGACAGAGGGCATCTAATAAGTCCTAACTCCTAAGTATCTACATGCAAGAATGAATGAATGAATGAACCTACAAGGGCGTGCAACAATATACAGACACCATAATCACAACGAATAATCTTGCACAAAAGTCAGGGACTCTGATCTGTACTAGAAAGGAATTAATCTAAATAAACAGCTCGAGGAGAACAGGCGGCGCCCGGGGCGCCTCGGCGGCGGCCTCCTCGCGGTGGCGGCGCATGTGGCCGCCGAGCGCCTGCCCCATCTCGAACCCGAGCCCGCAGATGTGGCACTGGTGGCTCGCCGCCGGCGGCTTCTCCAGCTTGTTGGCCGACCCCTTCAACGTCGCCGTCTCGGCCGCGAGCCCAAGCGCGAGCCCGTGGCGGCCGCGCAGGTGGCTGGTCCGGTGCCCGCCCAGCGCCTGGAACGACGCGAACGCGCGGCTGCACGTCTTGCACACGAACTCCCCGGCCGCGCCGCGTCTTAGCCTCTTGCGGTCGGCACCGGCGCCGAGGGAGAGCGAGAGGGAGAGGCAAACCTCGTCGTCCCTCGGGTGCTTCATGGTCGACGGGCCAAAGAGCGGATCAATCAACCGAGGACGACGTGCTCAAGACCGACCGGCCGCAAGAACGACGAACGCGAAGGACGCGGGATGGATTCAGAAGTGGCCGCGTTGGTAGCTGGGCTGGGTGCGTGCATGGTTGGCCTCTATATACAGGCAGGCGGGGTTCGCTGTCACGTGCACTCCACGTCGGGGTGGACGTAGGCGAAGAGCGCGTACGTCGTTTGAAGAGGCAGAGCCTTCCGTTTGCTTGGTGTCAGCTTGCCCACCCGGGAAGGAGTTGGGACGACGGTTCGTTGCGCGCGGCGGCGGGCAGCGCTGGCTTCACACCGCGCGGGCGCGGAAGGGAAGGGCCCGTGAAATGGGATGGAGCAAATGGCGGTGTTAAAGAAAGGCGCTTGGTGGTGGGGCGGCCGGTGACGTGGCCCATTGCGCCTGCACAGTCACGGTTGGGTCGGAGCGAACAACACGCATGTTTGACGGGTCAGATGAGTCCTACCCACGAAGCATGGGCGAACGTGCGGGGCCTTCGCAGAATCAAAGTATTCCTACACGGGCAGCGTCGCGGGGTTATTATTATTATTATTATTATTATTATTATTATTATTATTATTATTATTATTATTATTATTATTATTTCCTAAGTGTCAGCACTTAAAAGCCTTTCTTGGAGTTGCTCTAAGGCACTTTCTCGTGACACTTGTCTCTGTTGATGGGGAGTGTGTGTGTTGCCGTCACAAGTCAGTACAACTATAGTTTTGAATTAGTTTTTGCCAAATGTCGGCACTTAAAGCCTCTTTTAACTATAGTTTTGAATTAGTTTTTGCCAAATGTCGGCATTTAAAGCCTCTTTTGAAGTAGCTCGTAAGGCTCCACTCATTTCATTTTGACCTTCTAACTTCTGGCTTATTTTTCACTATTCATAAATTTCATCTTGTTTTGGCTTTTTGGCGTTTTTGAGCCTTTTTGCTGTTTCTTTTTTTCATGTATTCGTTTGTATTATCTGTGATGGGCTAACCTGTTTTTTATTTTTAAATTTAGTTACGCTAAATAAGTCATTATCAACTATAGTGTAGTTTCAACCAACTACAGTACAATTTTGATCATAAACCAGTTTATTTGAGTCCAACCGAGCAACACCTTAGACACCTCTCGTGGCATTTGTCTCTCTTGATGGCAAGAGCGTGTGTTCCCTCATGACAATTGTCTGGTATTATTTTTTTATCTAAGCCAGCACTTGAAGTTTCTCTTTCCAAGTAGTTCTTCAACAATCTTGTTACAATTTGTCTCTCTTGATGGGGAGCGAGCCCGTTTCTCTCATGATAATTGCTTGCTTGCTCCTCTCCTAAATGAAAAGAGAGCACGGCGTTTAAACCTGAATCCAATAAACTTTCTGGACACAAACATAAATGTTCACTGCATTCATGGAGATAAGGCCAGTCTCAGTGGGGGTTTCATGGAGTTTCATGGGCATTAAATACGCTGACATGGCACTGTATTGATGAAGAGAGATATAATAAAAGTTTCATGCGAGTAGAGAGAGTTTCATGGGGATGAAACTCTTCTGCACTGTTTCCAAAATATGGGTGTGTTAAAAACTGGGACATGAAACCTCCACTGAGACTGGCCTAACTACTACTTCTCTACCTGGGACAGGGCTTGCCTGCTCCCTCTCCGCCGTCCCATTCGTGCTCCCGAACACACACAGAAGGAGCGGCTATATGTATATTGGTTTCTAAAAATAATTTTTATAGTAAATAGTTTTTATAATAATTAACTTTTAAATGAAATATCTTTTTAAAATGGTATCTACTAGTCGATTGTAGTATATATTATAATGACTTCATCTATGTCGGTCAAAATTGTACGTGAGTTTTTGTCTCTTCGTATAACCCTTTACAAACTGTTACTATTTATAAACTAAAGTAAAAAAAACATCAGCAAAATTCAATGCGAACGAGCATGAGATTTCTTGGCGGTTGGCCACACTACCACAGTCTTTCCTCCCCTGTTATTTCCTCTCTCTCTCTCTCCGTGTTGAAGTCAAGCAAGCAACTTGGTCCGATCTGTGCAAGTATCGGCGTCGTAAACTGCTCGGAACCTCGTGTCACCTCACACTTCGTCTCTTTCGCCTCCAGTATTCGCCGCGGCGGCACTGGTTGTCTGAGTAGACGGGCAGCGAGCGGTTGTGGCGCCACGGCTGCTCGCTTTGACTAAAGGTGCAAACATATGAGGCAAAAGATACATGCAATCGACGATCGATTTTGGCCCATCTCTTTTTTTTTTGGCTGAAATTCACTTGATGATAGGTTTTAGAAATAAGAGTTTCCGAGTTGTTCTTCTCGGGTCGAAATCGACCCATTGGTAAGTATTCCAATCTACGTTAGTGTTGAGGAATGCAATCTGATCAGAAATAATCCCAGCATGGATGGGAGGACAACGGAGGAGGAGGCAAGCCGCATCCTTAATTACAAGCATCGGATCAGAAATAGAACTAACAAATTGGGTCGAAAGAGGGATAAGTTATAAGCAACAAACTGCCTCAAATTCTCAGATGCAAGCGTGTTGCACAATTACAAATCGAGACTCGGAATAGGAATCAAAACTGAATATACCAATAGATCGATTGCATTTACAAGAGAGGAAGAAATCAATGAACAAAAAAGAATGCTATGCATGTCCATATGAGATCAATGAATCACCGGCCGGACGGTTAAAAAACTGACCGATCCAAAGCTAAACTCCAATAAGCACCGAAACTGTAATCAACAAAATGAAATCCTATTGTACTTACAAGATCGAACAATCTTTTCTCTTTCTAAAAACATGTACAACTCCCTCTCGATTAATAATGATCGTTAGTCCAAATTAAGAAGCAAACGGATCTAACTAGCTAGGCGAACAACTCGAGCAAGACCGGTGGCTCTGCGGCGGCGTGCCAGGCGGCCACCTCCTCCGGCAGGGCGACGCTGCGCCAGACCCAGTCGTCGGCGTCGGCGCTGCTCATCTCCTCGCGGTGCCTCCTCATGTGTCCTCCGAGCGCCTGGCCCATCTCGAAGCCAAGCCCGCAGATGTGGCACTCGTGCTGCCTCGCCTTGTCGACCTTGTGCTGCTTCATGGCCTTGGCGCCGACGCCGAGCTCGAGCCCGTGCCGCCCGCGGAGGTGGCTGGTCCGGTGCCCGCCGAGCGCCTGGAATGATGTGAAGGCGCGGCTGCAGGTCTTGCAGACGAACTCCCCCTCCCCCGACGTCGCCACCACCGGCCTCCGCCGCGCCTTCTTGGCCGCCGGCCCCGACTCCGAGGAGTCCGTGCTGAGCGACAGCGCCAGCGCCAGCGACACCTCCTCCTCCCTCGAATGCTTCATCTCCGCTCCGCTCTCCGTCGCTTTTCTCTAGAATGTATCAGCTGAGATCGATCGATCGAATAGGCTTGTGATCTTTTTGGTGGGGAGTAGATGGATGGGTCGCGCGCACTTATATAGGTTGCTGTGCCTTGTGTGGGTGTGCGCGGGCGCTTACGTGGCGCAAAGTGTGACCCGACCGACATGGGAGTGGGTGGACCAATTGGGAGATGGCACCGCGACGTGCGGCGCCGCGTCGCGACGTGGATGGATGGGATCGGGCCCGCTCCCAGCCGACTCGAGCCGGACGTGTGGTGCGCAGCGCGGTGACCTCACCTGGCACGGCAGCACGTGGCGGCTCGCGGTTGCTTAGCCGCGGGGGCAACGCTGGCGCCAGCGCCAGACTCGGCTGCTAATTGATTAATCGGAATAAACAATTCGAGTCATTTGGACTCGAAGGGTCTGGAACCTTCACGTGCTCTCTGCACTGTGTGGTTTAGGGCACGTCCTTTTTTGTTTTTGTTTGCTTCTTCAGAAAGCAGAAACCCCAAGCCAAATATTAAAACCGTGTAGAAAAAACACAACCAAATACCGTCAGCTCGATATCGGACGGTCAATGGTCTCGTTCTTTATTCATCCAGAACTTTTCAATATGTGTACGTACTTTACCGGGTATACTACCATTCGGGGACCTGGCGTTAGGGCTGGAAACGAGCCGAGCCGAGCCGGCTCGAGCCGGGCTCGGCCGAGCTCGCCCAGAGCTGTGGCTCGGCTCGTTTAGGAAACGAGCTAGAAGCCTGGCTTGGCTCGGCTCGTTTCCTGGCTCGAGCCGGCTTGAATGGCTCGCGAGCCATAACAAGGCTTTCAGCGCATCTTCTTCTAATGCTACATGGATACTCATACACAACAGCGCATTACAGGAATCAGCTCAGTTATTGATTTGGATTCCTATCAATAACTCATCAGTGAAAACATTATCAGCGCATTACAAGATTCCACATTGATCACAAATGTTCAAGCACAAATACATCACATTAACATGACATCTACACGGTCACATCTAGAAGAATATGGAATAGGGAATCACCAGTTGAGCACCATCGTCTTCCTCCTAGCCGATGTCCTTCTCACCGTGGTAGAGACGGCGGGGGATGTCGCTGACGAATCTCGTCGCCTCGGGGCCACCACCTCCAAATCCACCGCGCGGATGGTGCCGTCCTGGCTCACCACTACCAGATCCCGCCACCCCAGCCCTTGGTTGCCAGATCTCACTGCCCCGGGGTTGTTGCGTGTGGCCGGAGGCGGAGGGGAACGATGTGAGGAGGAAGGGGAAGGCCGCCGGAGTAGAGACGGCGGCGGAGCATGCGAGGAGGAAGGGGAGAGCCGCCGGAGTAGAGACGGCGGGGGAGGATGCAAGGAGGAAGAGGAGGGCTACCGGAGTAGAGACGGCGGCGGAGCATGCGAGGAGGAAGGGGAGAGCCGCCGGAGTAGAGACGGCGGGGGAGGATGCGAGGAGGAAGGGGAGGGCCGCCGGAGTAGAGACGGCGGCGGAGCATGCGAGGAGGAAGGGGAGAGCCGCCGGAGTAGAGACGGCGGCGGAGCATGCGAGGAGGAAGGGGAGAGCCGCCGGAGTAGAGACGGCGGTGGAGCATGCGAGGAGGAAGGGGATTAGGGGAGGGCGATGCCGATGTGCGGAGCGGAGGAAGCAAAGGGGGGAGGAATCGGAGGATGTGCCGTGTGCGAGTGCGGATGACCGATGTGGAAGGGGGGCGACGGTGATAAAGTGGGAGCGGGCTGCGGGCGTGCGCACCTGGGCCAGGTGGGCTGGCCGCCTGGGGCCTGGACCGATTGCGAACAGCGAGCTGAAAAAGCTCGCGAGCGGCTCGAGCTCGGCTCGTTTTTTTTTCGAGCTGCGAAGGAGGCTCGGCTCGGCTCGTAAATTTACGAGCTCGAGCCGAGCCGGCTCGGCTCGTAACGAGCTCGAGCTGGCTTGCAAGCCTCGAGCTATTTTTCCACCCCTACCTGGCGTGCCGGACTGATGATGGCGACTTCAATCCAGGACTTGTGCCGTTGTACGGCCGTCTTCGTGCGCGTGCGCGCTCGCGCGATCAAACGTGTATTTGGTATGTCGACGGCCGGTCTCGATTCCTCTGAAGCTTTTAGAGATTCGTACGACGTAAGAGTTCGGCCGTGAATGGCACGGCCGGGCACCCTGCCACACCGTGAGAGAGACAGACAGCGGCCAGCGTCGACCCAACGGGCCGCGCGGTTCACACCGGCAGGCGCGACAGTACGTGGTTGGCAAGGCGTCCGAGACGCGGAAACGGGGGCAGAATCACACGGCGGGCTCCGTGCTGTGTCTGTTCCACAGGCCGCGTTTTCTTCGCGGTCCGAGCTGTCCCGAAGCCGCTCGGCCCGAATCGCACGGCTCCGTTTGCCTCGGGAGCAAACCTTTGGATTTATAAATTTTGTATTTTTCTGTACTTTTGGATTTTTTGAGTTTTTTGCTGGTTCTTTTTTCTGTATTTATTTGCGTTGTCTGTGATGAGCTAACATATTTTTTCTATTTTATTTTTTTAATTTAATTACGTCAAATAAGCCATCGTCAGCTACTATGTAATTTCAGTTAACTACAATATAATTTTAGCTATAAACCACTATTTTTCAGCTTAACCGAGCGAGACCTAAGCTGAGCTCACTAAGACTAGGGAACTCTACTGGTTCTGCCGCTGCATCCGCTTGCTCTGTTGCCTGTTTGGCGACTGCTAGTACTGACTGGTCAGCAGAGATTGGGTTCCATTTTACCTGATTGTACGGCTTCGTACTCTGGGGATTGTGCCGATTAAACAAGATTCTACGGTATGTGCTTACGTAGTCGTGGCTGCATATTGACTATCGATCGATCGAGACCAAATGGCGATTTGTGTTTACTTGTTCTGGAAGCCGCAGCCCCGCCCGGCCCGCTCAACACTTCAACGAACTCGTTAACTGCTCCAACTAGTAGCAGCAGGTGCGCGCGGAATAAATATTAAGATAAGCGCTGATGTCATGATCGTGCCTGTTTAATTTACTTGTGTCCAAGTGAGCAGTGAGAACGTGTGTTGGTTACTTCTTGGATGCTCGACAAGTTCGTGCCTTTGCTCGCAAGAGCTACTAATAATGGTCTCGTTTTTTCGCATTGTTAGAAGATTTTTTTTATTTTAACTTTTTTTAGCTATCGTTATTTATTAGACTAATAAATTATAGTTATAAGTTATAGATTTGCCCTGATCAACTCGGCTTCGGCTTTTGGCTTCTGTCTTATTTTTCACTATTCATAAGTTTCGTCTTTTTCTGAACTTTTGGCTTTTCGTTGAGCTTTTTTGCCGGTTCTTTTTTCCCGTATTTGTTTGTATTATACGTAATGGGCTAACATATTTTTTATTTTTAAATTTTTTAAAAATTAATTAGGCTAAATAAGCCTCTGCCAGCTACAGTGCTTTTTTCAGCCAGCTACAATGTTTTCAGACATAAGCCACGAGCTTTTCAGCCGAACCGATCACCACCTTTAGATCAAAAGAACATGAACAATATCTACCCATATGTCCTCACGAACCGATCACCACCTTTAGATCAAAAGAACATGAACAATATCTGCCCACATGTCCTCAGCAACAACATGGTCAAAGACGAAGAATCCTGGGCCATACACAGCTGCTCGCACGGAGATCTTCACTGGGAAAGTATATGCAAACTACGCACACTTTAGTGCGTAGTTAACGTACGGCTGCTCTCTTCCCCTTATGGTAGGATGCAAACTGTGCACCTCCATAGGTAAAGTACGCGGTACGTACGTCGACCCTTCTTTCTGAAGTTGCTTAAGGCTTTCTTCTTGGAACGGTTGAACCAATCACCTACTACTCTACTAGTATGCGTCTCTGTTCTTCATGTGAGTTTACTGAACCCCACTACCTCGTACACGATCATGACCCTTTGTTGACGACAGGTTCCTGCCACTAAAGAAGTAAAAAAAAGAAACGCGTTGTTGTTATCAAAGGATGCCTACATTACATGCCGACAGCTGCTGAGGACATGGAAGTTGTACACGCTTGTGGCTAACACGTTGCGCTATCACGTTTTTCTCTCTCTCTCTCGCACATTATTTCTGCTTTGCAAAAACCAACAAAAAAAACCTAATTACAACCTTCGTCTGACCGACGGTAAGCACGCCGCGAAAAAGAAACACCGTCCATTTGCTGTATGCCATTCGGAATATCTCGTTTCGGTTTAAGCTTCTGAGTTCTGACTTATTTTTTTATTATTCATAGAATTTATCCTTTTCTGATTTTTAGGATTTTTTGAGCTTTTTGTCATTTCTTTTTTTCGTATTCGTTTGCATTGTCCGTGATATGCTAACATATGTTTTTCTATTTTTAATTTTTAAAATTTAGTTAGGCCAAATAAATCAGTATCAGCTATAGTATAATTTTAACTAACTATAATAAAATTTTAGTCGTAAATTATTTTTTCAGTTCAACCGAACAGCACCAAATATTTCGTTCTCCTGATGGACACCTGCTAGTACACATACAGTGGTTTTCGGCCTACCTCGGTGTGGCTCGCGAAAAGAACGTCGGTGGCTACGTGCCCTCCTGGAAAGGGAGAGCTCAGCCGACATGCTCACGTTGCTTCCGGTAGTGGTGTGATCAACTGAAGTGGGTACTCGTTCTCGTTTACTTGAGCACACCGTAATCCATCATGAAAAACCCAAAATTCCAGCCCGTGCGTTGCTTGCAACTGCTTATTCGGCAGCGTTTTGACCCATAGGCAGACAGACTACCTGTTTGTCCACACCTGCCATAAACCTTGTTTAGCTTATGTTAAATATCTCTTGGGCAGGATATTTTAAGGCAAATGATCAAATTTGAGATAGCTTGGTTGATCATCAAACAAGAATTTCTTAGCCATGAAGATTTATAGATGTCACCTATTCACTTTCCACTGCCTAAAAAGTGAAAAAATGGAGTAGGAATTATATTTGCCGAAGGGGGAAACAAAGCTGATTGGCGGCTAGCGGATAAACCACTCATGTAAATCTGGTGTCGAATATGGACAAACTGATTTCATTGCACCGAGAGGCCATGACATAAAATCTGGGGCGACTCAAATGTAATTAATAGGATGAACGTCCCGCAATGTTTCAGAAGATCAGTCATGTTATAATGCCAAAGCTTGAGGTCAATTCCATTGAATACAAATGTTCCCAGCAACGGCACAAACTGCTTGGTGACCAGCTGGAAAAGGGGGGGAAATAAATGGTTAGTAAGATATACAAGCACAAAAATCTACTCCCACTCTTCAAAAAAATTGCTCCTACTACGTACATACTATTAATGGTTTAACCCTCCACACATTTCAGTCAAGAATGCATAACAGACCTTAATTACTTCTTGGGAAGCCACTCCACCAATGAAGGCAGCCACGGGATTAATCTCTGCACCCCCGAACCGGCACACTTCAGCAATCAGGCCATCGGACAAGGATGCTCCGTTCAAATCCACGTCATAATGCAACTGCATAGGTTTAGGGACATACAGAAACACCCCATGCTGGTACAGTACTTGGTTTTACTGGGTACCTAATATCAATCATGATCTTCTTCCTGACGAATCGGCTAAACGGAGGAGCACAATGCAAGGCAAGTGTCCCGGAGGCTGGCGCTCACCGCCTCGCAGAGCGCACACACCTCCTCCTCCTCCTCCTCCGCTGCCGGTGTTGGACCTTCGGCGACCTGCAGGTACGGCGTAAGATCCACCACGGGGAGGTTCATGGGCAAGACGAGCTGTGCCGTGGACGAGGCGGAAGAAAAAGGGGATCGTCGGATCGGCGCGGGACGGCAGTCGCTGAGGATGGGGAATGTCAAATCGAGATCGGGATCACGTGAGCTGTATTTAGTTGGGGACGGTCGATTGGAGAGTGCGGATAGCAGACTGGAGGGCTGCACACAGCTCGCGAGCCTCGAGCTCGGTTTAAAATTTTTACAGCTAAAAAAGAGGTTCGACTCGGCTCAAAAATTCATGAGCCTAAGCCAAGCCAGCTCATGGGCCTCGAGCTAAGGATACCAGATTTACAAAATAATTCCTCTGTAGCTAGAGCTAAAAAAAATAGCACGGGTCCAAACCAGTAAAGATTTCGAAGCGGAACAAGGCGAAGGGTATTATTCACTTTTCACACTGTAGCAATAGCGTACGGACCACTGGGAATCCACCGCAAAGCCCGCCCAGTCAAGCCCAGCCCAATCATGCCCATTCCTTCGGCCCAACACAACACGATTAAACTATATGGGCCCGCCCAGTTTGGCCCACTGTGGCAAAGCAAATTGCTGCCTTCTTTTGCCGGGATGGCAGCTGACCAGATGTTGGACAGCCTCGACAGCATGAGTTACATGATAATGTAGAAAGTACTACGTCATTAGACAAAGTTGAAAAACTAGGGTTCGTCGTTTAAGAATTAGTAACGTGAGCTTACTTGTTTCGACTAAAGTGACAGGAGAGGATTGTTCATGAGGAAGGCCCGTTAGTTGTTGGGGAGGCAGGCAGGGAAGATGCAGTGTCCCAGACAGCACAACGCATCAGTGTTGTCATTGATGCTTTGCAGAGTAATATAATGGGAAGTCTGGCCTGATTGGTGCCAGGTAGGAGAAGTGATCCGACACGCTGCAATTTATAAATTGTCATGGATTACGTTAGATCGGATTAATCATTAATGTGCTATTCTCCCACTTAGTGTTTTCTATGTTGGGGCTGCGAGCTAGTACTCGCAAATGCCTCGTTGATCTTGGATTCCGGGCTTGTTAATTATGTCCGTCCAAAGTCAGATGAGATTTTCAATTTGGAAAGTTAGCCAGTCAAAGGATAGATACAACCACCTCAGCTCGACCGAGCAAGAATAGGTTCCGCTGACAACTTTTCTCGTTACAAAATAATTGCTATACGATGACAAAGCACAAAGCCAATCCAGTTATCCAAGGAACGGATACTAACGAGATAAGATAAACAACATTATATTACTAGCAGCAAAATAAAACAATAGTAAGGATAATATATTGAGCATTTCGATTGCTTGTAGTGGTGTTTACTACAGTTTAGCTACCCCAAGAGAAGGACTTCCTTACAAGTTACAAAGCACGCCTTACAAATTCACAAAGTAATAGAATACTGAATACCATTTTTTTCTTATTTTCTTACCAATCGAATACGAATTGTATAATCCGAATACGGATGTCGAATAAAATAGATAATAGGGAAATTTTACCATCCTTGAGGGGGAAGAGGTACCAAATTAGAGCCGTTGATCACACTGATCGGACGGCTGAGATTTGGCAGTACCTAGTGGTACCGGACGCGAGGTACCAAGAGGTACCAAATTTTGAGCCGTTGATCACACTGATTGAACGGCTGGATCTAATTTGGTATCTCTTGGTACCTTGTACCTCTTGGTACCTCCTCAAGGATAGGAAAATTGCTCTAGATAATAAAGATATGATTGACACTCTTTCAGTCTTAATGTATCAAAAACGAATTAAATAGCTCGGATATGGATATATAATAAAAACAGATAATTTGAATCTTATTGACACCCCTACTTACTACTCCAATAATATGAAGTGGCTAGCAGATGTATTCAACTAGCGCTGCATCAGATCTCCCGATCGAGGCTCAGGTTTACTCTTTAGCATGACAGATTACGTAATTCGGAAGTCAGGCGCTCACTTTTGTTCCGTATTATCGCTGTCAATGCACGCGTGGGTATGGAGTAAGATTACAGTATTATCGCCCACTCCGGCGAAGCTCCCTCGGATCCATCGGCACCTCATCCTCGTCCTCTATCAACAACGCGCCGCCTTCTCCATTAGCGACACCACTCCTATCCACCCGCACTGCCGCCCCTAAATTCGAGGCGGCGCTCCGCCGGCGCTAGCCATCTGCCTTGTTGAATGCAAGATGGCTTCTTTGGAAGAATTGATGTTTTTGCAGATTGTTGAATGAAATATTTTTTCCCTTTGAAGAATGGTTGCGTGCTGCAATTGTTTTGAGCACTTGGTGTGTCAGATTGTGACCAAATTGTTGAGCCCAAAATTGTGGCATGCAATTGTTGAATGCAGTGAGATGGAATGATGACATGTTGTTGAGCAGCAGCTAGCGGCACTAGTGTGCCTTACTTTTGGTAGCTACGAGCAGCAGCCAGCACTAAGCAGATGAGCAGTGGGAGTTAGCAGCAGCTATCAGGAGCATGAAAGCAACAACCTGATACTGTGCATAGTTCAATTTGAGCCATAAAGCATTAGTTCACACACAGACTTCCTCGTTACAAACGTAGCTTCAGTTGAGCCATAAATCATTAATCTAATAATTTTCGTTAGTAGATACAACAAAAAACCTGATGCTGTTTATGGCATCACCTGATGGAAAAATGGAAGCATCATGCAAAATGGTGCCAGGCAGCAAGCATTCAACCAAGTTACAACTAGCATGAAGGTATCACATGACAATTCCTCATATTTTCTGGATCACAATTTCACTCTAGAATTTGTCCATATGTTCAATTCATGCATCAAAGAAACAACCACATAACTTGCAATGGTAATACTTTCATAGACATGGGGGCTACGGTTTTGGGAGGAGGGGTTTAATGAAAAGACCCAGTTACTCCGAAGTCTACTCTATCTACGTATATTAATACTAAGAAGCTACAAGTCAACTACCAGCACGAAGTCCCTCTTGGAAGCTCAAACAAGAAACACCATTCTCGGTCGTAGTCTCATCCTCAAGTATACTCCTATAAATAGCTTAAAAACCTATCACAACTCACGCAAACATACACCAGGCAGGGACAGAGCACCACTTTCTTTAGCTTGCACATTTTCGATCGCCGTCAAGGCGCGACACGATGAAGAGGCTGACGTTTGGACAAGGGGCGCCGGAGTTGGACAGCGCCAGGATAGCTGAGGAGTTCATGCTGCTGCTCGCGCGGAGCGGCGGCGTCGCCGAGGGCGGCTACAGCTACGGCGAGCCGCGCGTCTTCGAGTGCAAGACGTGCAAACGCCGATTCCCGTCGTTCCAGGCGCTCGGCGGGCACCGCGCGAGCCACAAGCGGGCGCGGGGTGGTGCCGGCACGCTCGCGCACGCGCAGCCCGTGAAGACCCCCCGCGCGCACCCTTGCGCGGTGTGCGGCGCCGAGTTCGCCGTCGGACAGGCGCTGGGCGGCCACATGAGGCGCCACCGCGCCGCGGGAGCCGAGGCCGAGGAGGGCCGCGGGCCGGCTGAGCGGAAGCCCGTGGAGGCAACGGGCTTGTTGGGCTTGGACCTAAACACTGCTCCCTCCGAGGACAGCACAGGCCTCGGCCCTCTCGGCCTGAACCAAGGATTGGTGGACAACAGCCTCCTATTATCTAAGCCAAGGCAACTAGGATTCTTGTTTTTTTGCATCTGATTTGGGTTTGTGATTAGGAAGTTAATTCAGAATTTCATATACAGAAAGATTTGCATACAGACTTTGTATACAAACAGCCCAGCACAAGCCATCCACTTTGTATTCAGAATTTCATATACAAGAAGATTTGTATGCATGAACTTGAATTTTCCTTTCGGCTTATGTTTCCATGCAAACAGCCCAGCCCAACTCAGATAATAGTTGAATGCAACCAGCCCAGCCCAATTCATCCACGTTCCTCCCGAGCCCAATGCGTCTTGTCTTCTCCCACCCCCTTCGTCCTCGCAGCCATCGGCAGGCCGCATCGCCTTCTCTGTAACGCGTACGCATCTCCACTCGCTGGTGTGTGTCGCCTCCCCTCCCCTTCCCACCCGCAACTCCCAACCGTCGCCTCCTCACTCTACTTCGTTGCGAGGCTCTCCTGCAGTTTGTGCGGGCGGAGGACAAATCACATGCATCGCCCCTGCACGTTGTGTTCAGAACCAGCATAGCGTCGTCGGCCAAGTAGCAGACGGAAGACGCACCAGCGGCTGCCAGCGGCCGCGTCCGCGCCTCGCCATCGTCGGCAACCCGTGGTCACGAGCAGCCTTCGCCGCGGTTGCCGGCCATCACTACGCCACTGCAAGCGTCTCAATTAAGCCCGAAAGGTTGTGTGCACAGCTTGCAATCAGTGTCTCAAAATCAATTTCTACTCCGTATTCTCCTCGGATGGAAGGAGGGTTATATAGGTGGCTCGATTTTTATGGCGAAGGTAAGATATTCTTCTCCTCGGATGGAAGGAGGATTCTATAGGTGGCTCGATCTTTATAGCGTAGGTAAGATATTTGAGGATAAATGCTAAAGAATAGTGGGGATAGTTAGGTTTATACCTATCAAGGTTAGTTGCGACTCGTGCGATGAGAAATACGATCCGAAGCTACAAGAACACGGACCCATTGTCTGAACAATCATAGAACCATAAGCCGGGACTAATCCACACAAAATGATTAGAACCGTAGAGCACGAACTAGGAGAATCCTAGGGGGATCTTTCTGGCGAATCCAAGAGAACTTACAAAAGCAAAGGGAGTAAAACTCAAGCAGGATGATTGCACTTTCATATATTGGTTTTTTAAAATCATCAAAAGTTGTTAAATTGATGCAGTATATGGGTATTTATACTAGGAACACCCCTCCTAGTTTAGGTGTGAAGCAAATAGAAGTTAAACAATTTTTTGGAACAGCTGAAAGATTTTCTTGGGTGGAACTTGAGCCCGACTCTTCAGTTCTCGCACAACATTGATCAAGTTCATTCGCGGTCGTAACTCGTTTTGTGTACGAGTTCCGTCGTGACCGTACGAGTACTGTTCTATGAGTACTGTAGCATAGTACTGTCCATTTGAGCTGTTCATTCGAGTACTCAAAACGAGTTATGACCATGAAGACTCGACACATGCAAATGCCAGGACTCGTTGGAGAGCAATGAAATCACGAGAATAGATTGGTCCATCTTAACACTTCTCGTCTTCCTTGCCAATGCATCTAAGTTCAATAAAAAAAGAATAGATTGAAAGCACAGCCAAGTTACTGGTATTTGGAATAAGAGTTAAGTTAGTGTTTACTTGATCATATATTTCTTTAGTACGCACAAAATTGACGATGTCCTCGTCATCCTCGGATTCTCCCCTCGTCTACGTGTGATGGGGGAAATGTTGATTTTTCTTCAAACCTTTAGTAGGTCAATATGCCAGCAAAACTGCTAGGAAATTCAGACATGTATTTCTAAAACTACAAGAGTATGTCAATGCATGTTTGTTTCGAATAAAAATAGTTTCGAACCTTTCCAGCGTAAGTAACATTACATAAAAATGCACCTCTCTTTCCGTCAGCTAATGTGTATCTATCCAGCATCTTCTCTTCAAGCTTTTATATATATTCATCTTTTTTTGCAAGGGATATTCGTCTTATTTTCACACTGAAATAATGACTAATTTATAGCTTATTTTTAATCCAATATTACATGTTTTCGTTTTTCTACATCGTCTTGCTTCCCGCAGCTACGAGCAGGGTTCCTCCCTCGTACATTTCAGGAATTACAAAGTGATCTCTCCAGTGATTATTCTGCAGTGCTTTCATGCATAGTTATTAAAATCGGATTGGACCAGCGGTTAATCTGAAAAAAACCAGAATCAGAGACTACACCGATTCAATTTACTTAAAAGACCATTCATACAATTGGACCGAGGAAACTGGATGAACCGACCGGTTTTTTACTAAACTGCTGAACCGGCCAGCTTTCAGCGAACCGAGTGCTTTGGGCTATCTCGAGCCGGCCCTCCACGCACATAATAGGGCTCCCTTCCCTTGTCTCCGTGCCTCCCCTCTTCAGATTCTGCTCATTTCGGCTTGAGTTTCTGGTTTCTGGCTTATTTTTCATTATTCAATAATTTCATCTTTTTCTGGTTTTTGGCTTTTTAAAGCTTTTTTATCGGTTCTTTTTTCCCGTATTCTTTTGTATTGTCCATGACGGGCTAACATATTTTTTCTATTTTTATTTTTTTTAAATTTAATTACGCCAAATAAGCAATCGTCGGTTACAATGTTTTTTCAGTCAGCTACAGTGCTTTTCAACCATAAGCCATTCAAAATAAGCCCTTTTGAAGAGGACCTGATCTCACTCCTCCATCCTTCCCTCGTCACGGCGGCGACGGTCCAGTCCAAAACCATAAGCTATCTTTGTCCTCTGCACAGATCTAGAAAGCACATGCGTCTTCTTGTCGTTGTCGGAGCAGCTGCAGCTTCCGTGGCACGAGATGGACCCATGGAGGACGGTGGCGGCGGTGGCTCTCATGTAGCAAGCGTTTGGCACTTCAACGGCGACGACCATGGCATTTGTAACACCCCCGTTTTTGGGAACAGGAATGTCATTACCTTCCGTAACAGCCCAGGAGTTCAGTTACGGACAGAAGAAATATCATGTCTGCTTACGAACAAATAAAAGAAGTTAATTTAATTGAAATAAGACCTACTGGCCAATTTTAGCAACAAAAGGGGCGTCCAGGCCCAAAACTTAACTTACATACAGAAGAGCCGAAGAAAACACCACAGGAACGCTTGAGTGCAGTCGTAACCCTAACACGAACACTTGCAACATCCTCTTTTCTTTTGGTATCTGTGGGGGGGGGGGGGATTTTGCAAGCCTGAGTACTCCAACCCTGTACTCAGCAAATCACATGTGGAAATACTATTTATCTACTTGCCAGGGTATTCTCAAGGGAAGGGAATATAGTTGTTTTATTATGAGGTGGATGCAATTTTATTTGCAAACAAAAGAGATTAAAACATTTTTTTAAGATCAGGGGGTTTTCTGTTATCAGATAAAGTTTCAACATTTCTCAAATTAACAACATCAGAAATACTACTTATGCCTCGCTGTTGGAATCACCCAATAAACACAGCTTCATTTACCGGAAGCACGACGTATTCGAATACAATTATTCATGACTCTGCAGAGTTGCCCTGCTTTACCCACAAGATCCCTTAACTCCGGCCAAGGAGTTAAGAAAACAAGGTTGTTCACTGCTCAATTCTTTATATAGCCTCCACCCAGTAGGTCCTAGGCCTCCATAAGCTCGGATGACCCCACGGGTCTCCTCCGACTCATAGCAGTCCTACTGTTGTATGGTTAACCACCTCCCATACGAACTCACCCTCGACTCCCTCCACCAGTTGCAGAGGTTCAATTGAACTTGAGCAGTTACTAAACCAGGTTTGACAAAATCAACGCTTGTGGTTGGGCGGATACTATGTTCTTTACTCAGCATAAGGATCTAGTCCTTATATTTTTCACTGAGGCATCATCCAATCACAAACCCATATTCAGTACCTTCCTGTACTGCCACCATTCCTCTCCCAAGCCTCCACCCTAGGATAAAACGGTGGACGAAGTCCGCCACACGGACGTCCACACCCTTTTTATCCTACTATACACTGGTATCACCAGCCTAGGGCACAGTGTCCCATGCCACCCTACCCTAGTCTGGGTTTTCCAAATCTACCGGCCCACGACCAAAGTCACTTAATAGTACAAAATGTTGAATGAGATGATTTATGAATATTTATACCGTACATTAATAGTCACTAAGGCTGTCAAGGTGAATGTGGCCATCAAAGTAAACATGACTTTTATCGGTGGTAGGATGTATCTAATTAACATGTCATTCTAAACATTTATTTTAAGCAACTATCATTTCACAACTATCAATAATGAAAATACATTAAGTAAATAATGTAAATTTCATGGGATTCAATATGATCAAAAACATGTGACTTGCCTTGTGGCCTACGATTTCAGCGACTTCAGATTCTTTGATTTATTGAACTTGAGCTTGACCTTCTCCTTCCTGCTCCGGGTGGTCTTCGATGTCGAGAACTAACGCAAAATAAAATAAATTAGTTCCGCGCCCCAAAGGACTGAGCTAGGAACAAAGAAATAAAATCCGATAAAATTCAAATAAAGTGAGATTTGGGCTTACAGGAAGGTCATATGTGGAAATGGGCCTTGGATTTGGGTTGGCGGGCTCGAGACGAATCTGGGGAGTATAAACTTGTATTTTGGGCTTTGGGTCGGGTTACTGTTCATCGGGTCCGGTTACACTGTTTATCGGGTTCGGGTCGGACTCGGCGAACTGACTCAGCTCAACCGAATCAAAGCGGCTCGGCCGGATGGATCAGGCGCGCGCGCGAGCGACGCGGTGCGGTGCGAACGGCGCGGGGCGAGCGGGTGCGAGCGGCGCGGTCAGACTCGGGCGCGGCGAAGCGGCTCGGCTTAGCCAGCTCGGGCGGGGCCGGTCATCTTCAACCTCCCGCCCGTGCGTGTGCAGCCAAACAGGGTAGAAAGGTGGCGGTTGGCGACGGCGGTGGGGTGGTTTGCGACGGCGGTGGAGGGTATGAGCGGGTGCGGGATGATGTGGGGGTTCCATTTTTGGTGGGGGCCGGGCCGACGGAGGCGGCATTCGCCGGCGGCGAGCCCTCCTTCCTTGCGGCTACTTTTGGGATTGTAGGCTCATGGGGGCTTTTTAGGGTAATTTGGCCGGTGCTAGAGCACTGAGCACCACTAGAACTTGGGTAAGCTCCTGAGAGCGACGGTTTGGGCTGGGGATGGCCGTGCAAGGCTAGCCACGGTGAGGTGGTGGTGGTCATTGGGGGCTATCGGTGCCGGAGAAGATGGGTGAGTGGGAAGCTAGGGCGGCGGTTAGGGCATGTTTCTAGGATATCGGTGAAGCTATAGGCGAGATGAATTGGAGAATGGAGGGCCGGAGTTGGGACATTGCGCTAGGGCTCGAGTTTGGGGATTTCTTGAAATTACCGGGAATGGAGGTGAATGGGGGCGGCTTTGGGGCGTCGGGCGGGTGGTGGAGGGTGATGTCCGCGGCTTGGGACGCTCGGCCACTTAAATAGCGGCTTGAAGGCGGTTCGGCCCGAAGCTTATCCCTGGCGGCGGTGGTGCGTGTCGACCGGCGGCAACGCCACGGTCATTGGCCGGTGCAGGGGCGTCAGGGCAGCAGAGGGGAGGTGTAAAGGGGGTTTGTCCGCGCGGGGAGGTGGCGAGATCAAGCGGCGCGGGGGTGGGGTGGCGCAATCAGAGGAGTTGGGCGGCGGCAAAGTGGGGAGCACGGCGGCGGCAAAAGCTGGGCACGGCCGCTGCGGTGGGCTGGCGTGGCGTGCCACGGGGGCGGGGGTGGCTGTCCACCAGGCGGAGCCGGCGGGAAGGGCGCGGGGTTGGTCGGTCACGAAGACATCGTGAGCGGCGGCGACAAAAGCAGGGGGCGGTGGATTTCTCAGACAAGCACAGTGCCGACAGTGCTCTCTCCCCATTTCGGTTGATGGCAAGGATTGGGTGCAGCTGGGCTTTGAGATTGGTGGAGATTAGGGTGAGGATTTGGGAGAACAAGGCAAAAACGAAAATTCAATCAAATTTCAGATTTTTGATTTTCTTTAGAACTTGGTTTTGTTTCAACCTACCCCCCTTAAAAAGAATCTCGACCCCGAGATTCACCCAGGTTAAAGAATGGGATAAAAAACAAAAGTTGCTACAGTTCTGATTCTTTCCCTCAGGTCTTACTCGTCATTCAATGTAACTTTCATGTAGTATTTGTTAACTGGTACTTATACTTTGTCCATTATGGCTATCCAAGTTTCTATGACTTCATGAAGATCTTTTCAAAGTATAATTGTGACTTGTGCTTGTTTAGTCTGAGATGATCCCATGCGGAAATTCATGTAATGCCATGATCATATTAGGCAAAGTTCTGCTAACTTCATCTCTTTTGTTGGTTTATCTACCTGGTAGGGAATATGCTACTTTTAATCAATTGATCTGTAATCACTCAGTCTCATATCCTTCTCATGTCCTCGGGAGTTCGTAAAATAAATCCATACCAATTTCTTCGGATTCCCCATTTCTACTTTAGGACTGGTTGTGACTGTAACAATCCTGAGATTTTGATGACCTATCTTTTACTTTCTGGTATACCGGTACACGTCTCGGCATGCTATGTACTTTAAGGTTCCTCTCTTTGTATTATTTTACTAGATTCCTTTCTCATGATCTTGGTTCATTCTTTATTCCAGTAGGGTGTATGAGAAACTTGTGAAAAGAGACTTTCTTTTATAATTAATCCTTGCAACCTCTTTGGTATTCAGAAGTGACTGTGAGATCCCTAAACTTCTCGCTTACTCTTTGGCGAGTCGTATTGAATCTTCTTGTTAAGATAATGCTTAGTAACCATACTACGATATGCCTTTATCTTTAATACATCTGACACTGTCTCTCTTCCTTGGTAACCTTAAATATTCGCATTGTAGTTCTTAGCTGCTTGCAACCTTGCAGATTTAATCCCAATTGATTAAGTCATGAGTAGTCTGTTTTCTTTCAGGTACTGACATCTCGACGTAGAAATCACCATCCTTTCATCCGGTATATATCTTAGTCGTCATTCCAAGGTGTAATCGTATTATTGAAAATCCTTGTTGAGGAGTATTAGAACTGGTACTGTAACCAATCTAGTCTTCTATATAGCTTAAGACTATAATCTTTTAACTTCTGAGAACTCCTCTTATTTCGCTTAAGCTTATACATACTCTCCTTTCTCCTTTTCTCATACTGTATCTGTATATCATCCTTGTATAAATCAAATTATGACGTCTTGTATCGTCATACAAACTATTTGGCTTACTTCCCGAGATCTCTGTAGATAGCCCGTACAGTAGTATTCTTTTCAATTTCCTTTTGTCTCATGGGTATGTCTGATAACTCATAGAACTACTTGCTTATACAAAAGTATGAGATAACCCCCATTTCATACTCCATTCTTAACCAACGGTGTTGCCTAACTTTCTGACTGTCTTCTTTATCGCTTTCTCTTAGTCATTTCTTTAGGGTATATTTGTCTTCTTTTCTATTCGAGCCTTCTTGAGGTGACGTTCTTCTTTCTCTACTGATGATTGATATGAGGTCGATGTCTGTCTTTTGACTCTTATCTGGGCTTCTTCTTTAGGTAGGGACTTCAGTGAGCATTGGTAACTAACATGTCCCTCTTGGTTGCAGTGAAAACAAATTGTATGTGCCAAAGTCAAGGGATCGCTTCACTTGATAATTCTCACATGTCCTGATATTTCTTCCTCTATCCGGAGAGCTTGATCGACTAGATTCCGTAAATCTGGAACTCTCATGGTCATAATATAGTGCTTTATCTTTGGTTGCAGACCTTATATAAAGTATGCCATTCTTTTTTTTATTTCATCATTGATATCTTTTTGAGCATATTGTGATAGATGATGAAATTGTTGCAGATACTCCATAACGAACTTAATCTTATTGTCGGAGATTAAGAAAATCCTGATATTTTTCCGTGGCAACTTTGGAAGAGATATATGTTTTGCAGAATTTAGTCACAAACTCTTTCCATGTAATATCATTTTTGTTCAGATACGTCCATTGCATAGTATTTCACCAGTTGATGGCTGGCTCCGATAGTTGATAAGCGGCAAAAAGAACTTTTTCCTTATCCGTACATTGGATGGTTTCCAGTCTCCTTTCGATATCTTGTAACCACTTGTCGGTGCTTAGAGACTTTATTGCTGATGAAAATTCAGGTGGTCAAGTCTTAAGGAAAGTTGTAAACTTGAATGCAGTTGCACTTGACATTGATATTAATTCTTCTGGTGATGCTTTTGTAATGAGTTGTTCCAATATCCTTACTTGTTGTTCTAGTATTCTGACTTGTCCTTGTCTGCCTTCAATCCGGGTTTTCTCAGTGATAGACACAGCTTCTGTCACGATGGATAAGGCTTCCGTCAAATTGAATTGTCTGCTCTGATCTTTGTTTTCCATTTATTGCACCATCAATTCTTCAGTTTATTCAGTGACACGATTTGACTGTAGCCGAAACTTAAGAATCAGTTCTGTAACATTTTGGGCTTAGCAAAGGGAAAGTGAGACTGAATTGGGGTAAGAGCAAGAAAGAGGCAGGAAAGAAAACGAAGTGAGATTAAATGATCTTTCTGATTGCTTTTGCAAGACACTTCCTCAAAATTTCACGTGTACTTGTAAGGATAATCCCACATCTTCCAATATTCATTATTCACGGGCTTATTCGTTTTTCTATACTACTTCTGTACATGGCTTAGAATCCAATGGCTCTTTTTCATTTAATTCCTACTTCACACTAGGGCTATATTATCTCCTTTAATTGCCTAGTTATAACATCATTTTTTAACTCCAAATATTATCATTCATTTGATCCACCAAACACATAATTCCTACTGCATCATTCTAGCCTTATTAATTATATCATGGTTATCCAATTTCTACAAAAATTCCAACTCCAACCATGACTTTAAATCCAACATCCAATCTATTATAATCCAAGATTCTCATTTTAAATCCACCGATATCATTTGTATCCCTATTTCCTAAAAATCCAATTATCTCCATTATCAACCCATAATCTCAATCGACTCATTCAATAATCAACTAAGCTTCTTACTATCTACTTCTCAATTAATTCATCATTTTAAAATCCACCAAGGATGAGATCACTGATCGGAATTATAATCCAATAATCACTATCGTTATCATCCACCAAGAATATCAATTAATCAAAGCCTAAAATCCAATAATCATAATCATATCTTCCTATTACCAAGACTCAGTTTATTTATTCTTCTAATTAATTCAATCCAATAAGCTCCATCACTTTATTCATTCAATATTAACATAATCCACCAATATCTTCAATCATCATCGCCTCATATTTTAATCCCTTAGAAGTTATCTACTCCTTTCTCTAAACTTCCATGGTTAGACTTCAGTCTATTTGCTGCAATCAGAAATTTTACATTTAATTCCTTCTGGGATTTGCTTGATAGGTAAGGAGAGAATAGAACAGAATAGGTAAGAATCAGGACGAAATGGAATAAGAAGTAGAGCTTTTAACATACTCTTTATTTAAAACGAGAAAATTAGTTTTGCACGAATTGTTTATATAGCAGCCTACAGGCTAATAGTGCAATTCGGCTATTGGTACAAGCAGAAATCTTCGTCTAATTGAATGGTTTCACCCATTGCATCAAGGATATCAAACGAGTATTATTTACTAACTACTCGAGCGGTGACCTTATAACTTTTCAGAAGGAAAAGCTTTGGTCAGGGTATTCGCACTATTCCTCTTAACACCATCCTTAATACTACTTCGACTAGAGTTAGCATTCGCTTCATTTGGTCAATACCTACAGCAAGAAGTTAATCTAAACGTCTACTCGTACTTCTGAGATTTTGACGAATCCAAAACAAAAACTTTTAATGCATGTCTAAGAAAGATAAGGCAGACATCGGAAGAATGAGACAGCAATATTACTTATGATTTTTGTAATTCCTTTATATCAGAAAATAAGATTTTATAGAATCGTATCCCTATCGGAACCAAACCTATACTTAGGGTTACAACCTACAGTCAAGCAGGCTCTGATACCATTCTGTAACACCCCCGTTTTTGGGAACGGGAATGTCATTACCTTCCGTAACAGCCCAGGAGTTCAGTTACGGACAGAAGAAATATCATGCCTGCTTACGAACAAATAAAAGAAGTTAATTTAATTGAAATAAGACCTATTGGCCAATTTTAGCAACAAAAGGGGCGTCCAGGCCCAAAACTTAACTTACATACAGAAGAGCCGAAGAAAACACCACAGGAACGCTTGAGTGCAGTCGTAACCCTAACACGAACACTTGCAGCATCCTCTTTTCTTTTGGTATCTGTGGGGGGGGGGGATTTTGCAAGCCTGAGTATTCCAACCCCGTACTCAGCAAATCACATGTGGAAATACTATTTATCTACTTGCCAGGGTATTCTCAAGGGAAGGGAATATAGTTGTTTTATTATGAGGTGGATGCAATTTTATTTGCAAACAAAAGAGATTAAAACATTTTTTTAAGATCAGGGGGTTTTCTGTTATCAGATAAAGTTTCAACATTTCTCAAATTAACAACATCAGAAATACTACTTATGCCTCGCTTTGGAATCACCCAATAAACACAGCTTCATTTACCGGAAGCACGACGTATTCGAATACAATTATTCATGACTCTGCAGAGTTGCCCTGCTTTACCCACAAGATCCCTTAACTCCGGCCAAAGAGTTAAGAAAACAAGGTTGTTCACTGCTCAATTCTTTATATAGCCTCCACCCAGTAGGTCCTAGGCCTCCATAAGCTCGGATGACCCCACGGGTCTCCTCCGACTCATAGCAGTCCTACTGTTGTATGGTTAACCACCTCCCATACGAACTCACCCTCGACTCCCTCCACCAGTTGCAGAGGTTCAATTGAACTTGAGCAGTTACTAAACCAGGTTTGACAAAATCAACGCTTGTGGTTGGGCGGATACTATGTTCTTTACTCAGCATAAGGATCTAGTCCTTATATTTTTCACTGAGGCATCATCCAATCACAAACTCATATTCAGTACCTTCCTGTACTGCCACCATTCCTCTCCCAAGCCTCCACCCTAGGATAAAACGGTGGACGAAGTCCGCCACACGGACGTCCACACCCTTTTTATCCTACTATACACTGGTATCACCAGCCTAGGGCACAGTGTCCCATGCCACCCTACCCTAGTCTGGGTTTTCCAAATCTACCGGCCCACGGCCAAAGTCACTTAATAGTACAAAATGTTGAATGAGATGATTTATGAATATTTATACCGTACATTAATAGTCACTAAGGCTGTCAAGGTGAATGTGGCCATCAAAGTAAACATGACTTTTATCGGTGGTAGGATGTATCTAATTAACATGTCATTCTAAACATTTATTTTAAGCAACTATCATTTCACAACTATCAATAATGAAAATACATTAAGTAAATAATGTAAATTTCATGGGATTCAATATGATCAAAAACATGTGACTTGCCTTGTGGCCTACGATTTCAGCGACTTCAGATTCTTTGATTTATTGAACTTGAGCTTGACCTTCTCCTTCCTGCTCCGGGTGGTCTTCGATGTCGAGAACTAACGCAAAATAAAATAAATTAGTTCCGCGCCCCAAAGGACTGAGCTAGGAACAAAGAAATAAAATCCGATAAAATTCAAATAAAGTGAGATTTGGGCTTACAGGAAGGTCATATGTGGAAATGGGCCTTGGATTTGGGTTGGCGGGCTCGAGACGAATCTGGGGAGTATAAACTTGTATTTTGGGCTTTGGGTCGGGTTACTGTTCATCGGGTCCGGTTACACTGTTTATCGGGTTCGGGTCGGACTCGGCGAACTGACTCAGCTCAACCGAATCAAAGCGGCTCGGCCGGATGGATCAGGCGCGCGCGAGCGACGCGGTGCGGTGCGAACGGCGCGGGGCGAGCGGGTGCGAGTGGCGCGGTCAGACTCGGGCGCGGCGAAGCGGCTCGGCTCAGCCAGCTCGGGCGGGGCCGGTCGTCTTCAACCTCCCGCCCGTGCGTGTGCAGCCAAACAGGGTAGAAAGGTGGCGGTTGGCGGCGGCGGTGGGGTGGTTTGCGACGGCGGTGGAGGGTATGAGCGGGTGCGGGATGATGTGGGAGTTCCATTTTTGGTGGGGGCCGGGCCGACGGAGGCGGCATTCGCCGGCGGCGAGCCCTCCTTCCTTGCGGCTACTTTTGGGATTGTAGGCTCATGGGGGCTTTTTAGGGTAATTTGGCCGGTGCTAGAGCACCACTAGAACTTGGGTAAGCTCCTGAGAGCGACGGTTTGGGCTGGGGATGGCCGTGCAAGGCTAGCCACGGTGAGGTGGTGGTGGTCATTAGGGGCTATCGGTGCTGGAGAAGATGGGTGAGTGGGAAGCTAGGGCGGCGGTTAGGGCATGTTTCTAGGATATCGGTGAAGCTATAGGCGAGATGAATTGGAGAATGGAGGGCCGGAGTTGGGACATTGCGCTAGGGCTCGAGTTTGGGGATTTCTTGAAATTACCGGGAATGGAGGTGAATGGGGGCGGCTTTGGGGCGTCGGGCGGGTGGTGGAGGGTGATGTCCGCGGCTTGGGACGCTCGGCCACTTAAATAGCGGCTTGAAGGCGGTTCGGCCCGAAGCTTATCCCTGGCGGCGGTGGTGCGTGTCGACCGGCGGCAACGCCACGGTCATTGGCCGGTGCAGGGGCGTCAGGGCAGCAGAGGGGAGGTGTAAAGGGGGTTTGTCCGCGCGGGGAGGTGGCGAGATCAAGCGGCGCGGGGGTGGGGTGGCGCAATCAGAGGAGTTGGGCGGCGGCAAAGTGGGGAGCACGGCGGCGGCAAAAGCTGGGCACGGCCGCTGCGGTGGGCTGGCGTGGCGTGCCACGGGGGCGGGGGTGGCTGTCCACCAGGCGGAGCCGGCGGGAAGGGCGCGGGGTTGGTCGGTCATGAAGACATCGTGAGCGGCGGCGACAAAAGCAGGGGGCGGTGGATTTCTCAGATAAGCACAGTGCCGACAGTGCTCTCTCCCCATTTCGGTTGATGGCAAGGATTGGGTGCAGCTGGGCTTTGAGATTGGTGGAGATTAGGGTGAGGATTTGGGAGAACAAGGCAAAAACGAAAATTCAATCAAATTTCAGATTTTTGATTTTCTTTAGAACTTGATTTTGTTTCAGCATTGGAAACGGCCAGCGTTTGGACTCGTATGCGGAAGTTTGATTAGGTGAGAAAGCCATGTTTGGATTCGCATGCGCAATCCGCATTAACTGCACGCCTCATTTGAAATTTCATCTTCCTCTTCCCCATGAGGGAGCGAGGGACCTAGCTCAAGAAGCAGAGTAGCCAGGCAGGAGATCGAGATGCACGTGTGCTTCCATGGCGGCGACGACACCAGGATCACCAAGTCCATCGGCATCATCAGGGGCTTCACCAAGAACATGAGTACCTCTTTGTGCACATACGCAGCCATGGATTCCGTCTACAGTTCTGCAATTTCGCCGGGCAGATGAAGGCCATGTCCCTTGTTAGGGTTGTAACCTTGTTTTTTTTCCGGTCGTGGTCGTAGTTCTGTATAAGTGGTCGGAGTCGTTTACGAGTTCGGTCGTAGTCGTATACGAGTCCAGGTCGTGGTCGTACACTTCTCTCCTCATATATTGAAAAGGAGTTAGTCAAGGTGGAATTGAATGAGGAGAACGTAATTCCAAAACTACGCACAAATGAAGGAAGCTATGATCAACGGATCAATGGTACTTGGATAATGGAACGAGCAACCACATGACGGGAAATCGCTCTATGTTCCACAAGCTCGACGAGAAGGTTTGAGGCAAGGTCAAGTTTGACGATGGCTCCACGGTGAAGATAAAAAGCAAAGGGACGATGATGTTGTAATGCAGGAACGGGGATAATAAGTTGTTGACAGGAATCTATTATATACCAAGTCTATACAACAACATACTAAGTTTCGAGCAGATGCATGCAGAGAGGGTCGAAGTGTTGGCTCGGGTGGTCGGAATAGGCCACATGCAGCAAGCATGGTCGTAGCGAGCAGGGGCTCGGGAGGAGCTCTCATGCGTGCTACAGAAGGAAGTCGTAGATGGATCCCGAGGTGGCGGGAGGAAGCACGACGTTAAGGACAGTGGTTGAAAGTAAGGGCACACGGGAGTGAGAGTAAGTGCTAGTGGAGGAAGCGTGAGCAAGGGTAGCAGGAGGAAGACGACCAAACATACGGCTGTTGGAGCAGGTGCTCCAGCCCAGACAGGCATGCAAAGAAGAAGCAACAGCAAGAGAGAAGGTCAATGTGAGGTGTGATAGGAGAGATCACAGTATGGTCGTAACAATTGTCTGTGTGGTCGAAGGACCAATAGAGCGGTCGTAGCGACACAGGAGGTGGTCGTAGCCACTACAACGTGGTCATACGGCTACAAGAGGTGGTCGTAGTGAACAGAACATGATCGTAAGATCTTGGACATAGTCATAAAGGCTATAACAACCCTAAAGGTAAAGGTGGTCCTGGAAGGCTCTGTTCGACGCCTAGGCGGTGCAGAGCTAATGGGTCGTGGGCGAGCAACTACGACCGCGTCGTCGAGCTCTACAGTGTCGTCCAGTCCGGCGAGGAGGTGGCGGCGGCCGTGCCGGTCACCCCATGCCATTCCGAGGAGGACGAGCTGCCAGTATGTATACGTATGTACTACTTATGGCCAGATTATAATCATCTATTTCTCTTTAGAAAATAATGTCAAACTATTAAAATATTACTACTTAGTGAACCGGTGGTTCAACCGGTGACCTGGCGGTTGAACCGTTGAGCCGGTGAACCGGCAGCCTCGCCGGTTCGATCTCCAGTCCGATTTTAATAACTGTGGTTTCACGAGTGATAACAAAGACAAAAGAGGATCGCATAATTCATACAGCTGACGGAGACGTATGTGCCCAACAACTGGTTATCTCCATCTGCTGGAATCCCCTTAGTAACAGTTTTATTATGTTATGGGTCGCCAAGACCATTTCTTCGAGTTACGTAACCAATAGTCCAGTGTTGCAAGGTTCCGGTTGAATACTGAACAAAAGCAATAAACTAAAAAGGCGCATAATTTAATGTTATCCTTCTCAGTGGCAGACTCCTGGACAACATCAACCCACCCAGCCAGTTGTATATGCGCTCATCGGTCATTATCAAGAACAGCGTTAGTTTCCACCAATATTGCGAGTAATTGTTCTGGCTTGACACCCATTTGTCCAAATCCCAACAATTGCAATAACTAAAATAACGCACCAAGAGAGTTGCTGACCAAAAAAAAAAAATGAAATGATAAAAATTACAAGCACCTTATCACCACTCTCTTATCCTTGTAGCGAGAACCGTTCAAGAGCCGCAACAAGTCGATTTTTGCGTTGTTGTGTTGGCTTCCCCCTCCGGTTTGATCTTGATAGTTCGATCCTAAAACCAAGAGATGACGCTAAGACACTATGCAAAAGAAAGTGCAAAGATGTCGAACACATGAGAAGTGTTGTATGTACCTCAGGCTTGGAATCAGTCTCCGAGAGTCTCTGTTTGATATCCCGCGCTATAGAAATGAAAACCTGCTCAACATTCAGGTTTGTCTTGGCACTCTGCAGGAACAATATTATATCAAAATAATGCAAGGACAACGGA
The DNA here is from genome assembly GCA_017311315.1 of Dendrocalamus latiflorus. NCBI lineage: Eukaryota > Viridiplantae > Streptophyta > Magnoliopsida > Poales > Poaceae > Dendrocalamus > Dendrocalamus latiflorus. Next base: position 2,129,942 of record CM029611.1, read on the forward strand.
TGCAAAGGTACCACATTAAGCAACAATAAATTTCACTGTTATGTTGCAATGAAGGAATGCCACAACAGAAGTAGTGACTTCTCACTAACCGTTTCAAAGAACTTGATCCCATATTCGTCAGCAAGCGCTTGCCCCTTTGAAGTGGGCACAGCCTGCATGTAAGAAATTGAGCAGATAAGGGAGCTAAGAGTTATTCCAAACATACAGTTTGAGAAATCGATTGTGAATTATAATTAGTATATAATGTTGAACAAGTTTTCTGTTTTGTTTGCGCTTTGACATGATATATAGATCTTCAGATGACCATGCTAGAATCTAATGCACTCAAGATCTGTTTTCTGTATCACATATGAAAGTAACCAATCCAGAACAAACATGTATAGAAACAAGTCAGAAGAGCAGAGTGGTACCCTTTTGCTTTCATCCATGTCAGCTTTGTTCCCCACCAAAATTTTGTTCACATTATCCGAGGCATGCTGTTCAATGTTTCTGATCCAATTTCTTATGTCTGCGAGTCAGTAACGATGGAAAGGATCAGAAGTGGAAGCTGAAGTACCATCTCAAAAGAACATCTGAATCATAGGGGTCAGTACTATTAAATGACGACTCATCGGTGACATCATAAACAAGTAAAATGCCCATTGCTCCCCTGTAGTAAGCTGCAACGAAGAACAGCACATTTCACAAACTTCATCCACACAATTACTAGAAGCAAACCAGCTTTGCTCATAGTAAACAAGCATACCAGTTGTAATAGTTCGAAAACGTTCTTGGCCAGCGGTATCCCAGATTTGCAATTTAATCCGCTTGCCATCCAACTCAACAGTCCTTATCTTGAAGTCAATACTATTTGAATAATCCAATGGAGAAGATTTATAAGCTCACACAAGCATTTGCATTCAAAAATAATTACTCAACCAGATAGATAATTGTAATTTTTTACAGTACATACCCAATAGTGGTAATGAAGCTAGTGGTGAAGGAGCCATCTGAGAACCGTAAGAGGAGACAACTTTTCCCAACACCTATATAAGTACATAAACTTTGTAAACAGAACGCTTATGCTAGTAAAAATGAAACAACATACAAAAACAAGAATCAACAAATGTATCAACTATAAATACCTATAGAAGCTGAAAAACTAATTGAAGAAACAACATCAATATGAGGTCAAGGCTTCCCTAGGTACATACAGTAGGAGAAATGTTATGTAAAGCTACATAGCAGTTATCCGTTCCATCTCAATGTTGAAATAAGTACATACAGCACCACAAACATAAATACTTGTCAGGCCACACGCTTATACAATTTACACCAACCCTGGGATATTTACCCTTACAAGGTTGAGAATGAACAAAGTAGCCATATGTTGGAAACACAAAACAAGACATGATAACACAAGCCCTTAAATTATCTTGTGTGGTACAACTTTTATTTGCACCTTGAAAATTTTGTGAAGTTCATATCATGATGAGAGTAGGAGATATCTCTTAGTGTATGCTTTTCGCTGATAATGTAGTGCTAGTTGATGTGAGTAAGATAGGTGTCGATAGGAATCTAGAATTGTAGAAGAAGACATTAGAATCAAAGGGTTTTATACTTAGTAGGACCAAAACTAAGTATATGAGGTGTGATTTCAGTAGTACCAAGGCAGATGATAGAGATGTTAGGTTAGACGGACAAGTAGTGCCTAGAAAGAACACGTTTCAATATTTGGGATCGATGTTACAGTGGGACAGCGAGATTGATGAAGACGTGAGCCACAAGATAAGAGCGGGGAGGGTGAAATGGCGCCAAGCATCGGGTGTCCTGTGTAACAAAAAAGTCCCTAAAAAATTAAAGGGTAAGTTTTACAAGACAACGATCAGACCTGCGATGTTATATGGAGTAGAATGTTAGACGATTAAAAGACAACATATACAGAGGATGAGTTTAGTGGAAACTACAATGCTGCGGTGGATCTGTAGTCACACAAGGTGTGATCGAATCCGCAATGATGATATACGTGATAGGGTGAGGATCAATTGAAGAGAAGCTTGTCCAACATCGCTTAAGATAGTTTGGACATCTCCAACGGAGGCCTCCTGAGGCACTGGTATGTAGTGGAATTTTTAACACATACTGAAAACATAAGAAGAGGCAGAGGTCAACCAAGACTGACGTAGGAGGAAGCAATTAAAAGAGACATGGGGGATTGAAATGTATCTAAAAAATTAGTTTTGGATAGGAGCGCATAGAAGTTAGCGATTCACGTACCGGAACCATAAGAAGGTTTAGGAGCGGTATTTGAGGCTCTCGGCTTAGATGACGAGATGTATGGTTTAGGGTCTTAGCATTGTAGGTTTTTTCAAGGTTCTTGTCTCTTTGACTTTGAGAAGGTTTTATTCCTAATCTACCCTAACTTATTTAGGGCAAAAGATTTTATTGTTGTTGTTGACTTGTTGTCATATCATGAAAGTGCTTGGAGCCTAAGCATATCTTAGCGCATGTGGAGCCCAACAGCTCCCTAATCTCAAACAAACCACCAACTTTGATCTTGGATTGCCTCAATGTCAATGGCTACTCCTACCCAATGTCCTATTTTTGATGTGTAATCAACTAATCAAAACTAAATCAAACCAGCCAAATTATCAATTTGACACATGACGTCGGTGACTAATTACAATGTTAATTACAAAATAATTTCACAACCCACCGAATTGAGCAAGCACAGAGAGATGCAAAGAGTTAGTCTCCAATTGCACATTCGAGCTCAACTGCGCAAGTGCTGAAACAACAATTGTAGTCTTGCCAGTGCTAAAGGGATGAACAACCCAAAAACGCCCAAAAGTTAATTAGGACGGCCACTTACAACAGCAGTTGATTGTTAACAAGACCAATTTCCTGACTTCGTGTGGCGATCAATCTAACGCCACCCCCACTTTAATTCCTGCGTCAATATGTAACTTCTATGCCTTCCCGTTTGGGGGGAAAAGGTTATGCAACTGTAGCACCATTACTCGTACATTGCAAGCAGGAACAGAACCGCTCTCACAAAGCACACACCAATCCAATAATACGCCATCTCCCCATTTGACATTTCACACAGACATCTCCACAGACATCTAGGCCACCAGATCCCAACCAACAAAACAAATCAAGCGAAACACCAAACTTGACCCCGAAGCCACCAGATCTCGCGGGGATCGAGACACGACAGGAATGGGGGTGAGAGGCGCCGGCAGGCAACTCACCGCTGTCGCCAATGAGGAGGAGCTTGATGAGGTAGTCGTAGTCGGCCCGAGCCCTAGCCGGCGGCGCCGCCATCGCGCCCTATCTCCCAAGCCCTAACACCAGAAACAGCAACCAGATCAGATCAGATCAAAAAACGAAGGCGGCAAACCAAGCCGAAACGAACCGGGCAACGGAATGGCGAACCGGACCGCGCAGAGAGAGGATGGCGTCGCGCGCTGCGATGCGGCGGCGATCGATCGATCGATCTCTGCTTCGTCTCCCCTCACGAGCAGCGGGCGAAGGCGGTGAGTGGGCGAGGCCGGGGAGGAGAGGGAGCACGCTCCGCACCAAGGTTGGCTTGGCTTGGCTGGTACAGGTGTCCTCCGCGCGTCGTGAGCCCGGCCCATTCCAGCCCAGCGATCTTATAATGGACCGAGCTTAATGGTTTTCCTACCATTGGGCTGGATCCTGGGTAATCTGGCCCGTTATCCCCTTTTTTTGGGATCAGTTTTTAAGCGTGATGGTTGTTCCAAAGTCACCAGCCATTTCGTCCACAGGTTAAATGGTCGTTATTTCTCGTGGGTTTCATTATCTTTTATATTTGTTCCCAGTAGTTTCATGATAGAATTGCCCTTTTGTTGTTGCTTAAGATTTGGATAATGAATTCAGATTGTGTTGTTCAACCTATCAACTTGACATGTGGTTGCGAGCGAAAACTAAAGGCATATTCTTTTTGCCTGCGGCTTATGACTTTTGGTTGAAATTTTTAAATTTTGGCTATTTACGGTACAGATTACGGAGAAATAGATACTCACTTGCGATTTTGGTTGGTACAGATGTTGGGCTTTTAACGTGTAGATCGTTTAACTTGTAGACCCTGTCTTAAGAAAATACTCCGTTTAAAAGTTAGTTACTATAGTAAAAAATCAAAATCCGCCAGCTTTTAACTTAACAGGCCCTAAGAAACGTAGAACTGAAAAAAGAGTGTTGTCTTGTTTAATAGCAGTTAAGCAGTATGACTTGTGGAGTTATTACATAAACGCGCTAAGTTGTGCTGCAGATAATACGGATTATGGAGTCCACTTGTTCAGGCAAAAACCGTTCAAACTCGCGGCGCGCGAGTAGGTGCCAAGTCGTCCTCGATTAGTCGGCTTGCTTAATTATTTAACAGCCCCACATAATCATTCGAACAGGCACCAAAATTTCTAGTCTCCATCTGCACGATTTGAATTTCAAATTTTGGAGGGAGCACGGTTTCTAGCTTCTGACTTATTTTTCACTATTCAATAATTTCATCTTTATCCGATTTTTTAGCTTTTTTAAGCTTTTTGTCGTTTTTTCTCTCTATTTGTTTGTACTGTCTGTGGTGGACTAACCTATTTTTTTCTATTTTTAAAATTTTTTAAATTTAATTACACCAAATAAATCACCATCAGCTATAGTGTAATTTTAACCAGCTACAGTATTTTCCAGTCATAACCACTTAAAACAATCATTTTGAGCACCCCTAATTCCGTGTCTATACAGCACCAGACCAAGAAATTCGCAAATTCAATTTGAGATTTCACTACTTCTCGACAGTTCTCGTCCTCTACGGATTGGATTCGGAACGTGTCGGGACATCAGGAGCCACAGAGTTTTCAGAGCGGAGGATTAATTTGACTCGATGCGATAAGTCCAGAGCTCAGTCCGCTATAATTATTCGGATCAAACCAAGCCAGCATCATTCTTTATTGCGATGAATAAACCAGCGTCATTTGTTTAATCGAAAGAGAAGCTCGTCTCAGCCGTGGACACTAGATTAATGGCGTGCCCAACAGGCGTTGCTGGCCAGCTGATCATATGAATGGGACCTGCCGAACTAACCATTCTCTCGCCATTATCACACAAGATTAACCGTGCCATGCCCTCAATCGTTCACTTGATGACTGATTTAACTGCAAATACGTAGGAACCGTTTTTTTCTCGAATGCACAAAAGCTTTGCATGGTAAATGCATTAAGAAGAAATTAGTTTTTTTTTTGCGAGATAGGAAGAGAGCAATTTGAGATTACCATATGCAGGAATGGTTATTCTTACGTTGCTAGTTGCTAGGAAGCAAATTAGGTGCGTCAACCATATTCAGATTATTCGTTTCATCCGATATCTATATTCAAACTATTCGATTTGTATTTAATACATTAAGACTTAAATAATGTCAATCATATTTTTATTATCTGTTTTATTCGACATTTGTATTCAGACTATTCGATTTGTATTTAATCCATTAACACTCTGGCGTTCATATTCCAACAGCAACGCCTTGTCGTCCTTAATTCTGAACCGCTTGTATCCCTTGGACGACATCGATCGCAACTCCCTAAGGGCATGTCCAATGGTAATTTATGAGCTAGCTCTAAACATATTATTTCATATTTTAATAGAAGAGAGAGAAAAGCTAGCTCTTGATCAAGAGTTAGTCTCATACACATATTCCAAGATTATATGAGGATGTCATGTGGGACTATTCATGTTATGAGCTATATACTAAAAGTTAATATCATTGGAGAAGTTATCTTAGAGCTAGTAACTAGCTCATACCATTGTACATGCCCTAATCATTCTCTCGCCATTATCACAAGATTAACCGTGCCATGCACTCAATCGTGCGCTGATCACTTGATGACTGATTTAACTGCACATATGTAGGAACCATTTTTTTCTCGAACGCACAAAAGCTTTGCATGGTAATCCATTAGGAAGAAAGTAGTTTTTTTTTGGCGAGATAGGAAGAAAGTAGTTTGAGATTACTACATGTAGGAATGGTAATTCTTACGTTGCTACAGCTGCAAGATGAAAGGAAATCCTCTGCTGTCCAAATTCTAACAGCAAACGCCTTGTCGTCCTTAAATCTGAACCGCTTGTATCCCTTTGACGAGCCTCAATGTCAAGTAGGGATGAAACAAGTCAGATACGACCAGATATTGCTTGTCCCGTATCATAATATATATTATTTGATTTAGAGTTGGATACAGATATGAATTCGAAATATTCGGGATACAGACATGGAGCATATATATGACAGATTCAGATCCAAAATAGATAGAATAGTCAGATGGTATATAGTTGCGCACACATAGGAAGGAATATATATTGAACCTTACCATCATAGCTTCAACTTTTCAACACGAGTATATGTATAAGTCTCACACATATACACAATCACATCAACATAATTGCATAATACGCTTCAACATAAGTTCATACGTAAATTTGACATAAGTTCAACATGAGATGTAACAGCCTCATTTTCAAAATCCAGCTTAAAATAATTATTTTATCTGCTATTGAATTTTTTGAGCCATTTTCTGAAATTTCCTGAATTTATAAAAGCTTTTTCCTATTTCCCGCAGATAAAAGCATTCTTACAGAATTAATAAAACCTTTTCAAAGTATGAAAATATTTTAGTTGGGTTTCGAATATTCCAAAATACCTCTGTGATTTAACTTCCTGGATTCGGTCCCAGTTCCAGATTTGATAGGAATTTTCTGTCCGGATTTCACCTCTAAAGTTAAGTCCACACAAACACAAGGCCAGTACCCTTCCATCACTCTGGCAATATCAATAGAATACCTTATATCTTCTGAGTTGTCTCACTTAAACTCAATTAATCTTCTGCCAGCATTGTGACTCTTGGTGCTCCGGCTGGATCGCCAACATAGCTTCGGCTATGGTCTATGGACCATCGTGAGCTAGCTCGGGTGCCGCAGCACCGATTTGAAGTTGCCATGACTACAACATCTTCGCATCATCAACTGCGTTTTATGAGATCAACGCGCTTGTTAATCCTTCGATTGGGATCCACACGACCAAATTGTTCCACCGTCACTTATTGGCCTTTCGCTATCAATAAGTCACTTGTTTACTAAGGGCCTATTTAATGCCGCTTTTAAAAACGGTTTTTGATTTTTGCTATAACATCTAACTTTTAAACGGAGTCTACAAGTTAATTATAGTACATATTAAAAGCCTAATATCTGTACTAGCCAAAATCGCAAGTGAGTATATGTTTCTCCGTAATCTCTGTTGCGAACAGTCAAAATTCAAAAGTTTTAACCAAAAGCTATAAACTGCAGCCATAAAACATGCCCTAAGTTCATTCACGGAATGAACAACGCTTAAAAAATGACTTGAAACACAATGTCTGAGTTGAAGTTTGCCTTTCCCTTAAAGAAACAGATAAGTATGGAATAGCATTTCTACGTTACAGATAGAACTTGTTATGGGTCTTACCTGTGCGCTGTCTGGCCGTCATGAGTTCTTGTATAGCTCGGAGTGGGAACGGCATGGCGCTGCCGTTACAGTAGAAACGGCAGAGGTTTTGCATCCGCTGCAAGGTAGGAGATGCTAGCACGTGATTTTACCGTGATGACCGAGGCTTTGTTCCGAGATCACGCTGATCGGCTCAATTATTTGCTCCATATCACTCTACCGTCGGAAAATATCACCTTTTTTTTTTTACGGGAACAGCCGGAGAGAGCGAGACATTAATCTTGTTCTTTCACCGAAGTCGAAACAGACGGTACGATTTGTTAAAACGGATTTTATAAATAGCTTTCAAAATTCAAAACCATATGTACTGTCTTAAAAAACATAAAATATTAACTGTAGCTATTTTAAGCTCTCAGCCACAAACGGGGCCATTACCATCTCCCGCGACGACCCGGCAAGATTATCTTATTTCAATGCTGATCGCTTGCACGCGATTTTCCTATCCAACAAGGCCATTGCTTTCGATCAAACTATCCGCGTCCGTCCGTCATTACCTCCCGAGCCAAGCACCCACGTCTGTACATACACATTAATCCGTGTACAAGATTACAAATTCACTGCACCGTCTTATATTAATCAAGGAAGAAGTTTATATAAAACTTTGCTCCAACTTCTATCCAATACTCCAAACTATAAAGACAGATATTTGACCTATTAAATTTTGCATTTTGATTTAAATAACATACTGACTGATTTCGTAGGGTAGTATTACCAATGCGACGTGATGAGTAGACGAGTTTGCCATGTAAAATAATATACTGGTCAAATTTAGATGAATAACAGATGAGATCCATACGGACTTCTCCTTAATCGAAATAGAGAGGGGAGGACCTAAAGGGTGGTGGCCATGGAAGTGCATGAAAGCTTGGCAGGGGAGAAGCACATGTGAGCTCACCTATCATTAATCTAAACCTAATCAACATATTATCTTACGTGCAAAACTATTCACTCAGTATCCTACATGCAAAACTGTTCACTCAACATGTCACACAAGCAATATCACTATGTAAAACCGGATCAGTGTATTATTCGAATTGGATTGCAAGTTTGGGGAGTTAAATGTCAGTTTTCATAATCCGAGATGTTGAATACTTTCAGGCAAAGTTTAGAAAATTATATAAACTTTTTTCATAATAAAAAACACCTCACATGATCACCAATCCAGTGCTTAAGCCGCCTAACCACACGTCGCCACACTAAACACCGCCACGTCGGCGATTTAATCCAGTCAAACATGGGTCAAACAGACACCAAAAAAAAAAAGAGATCAAGTTGGAACAGCCAAAAATTTACGTGAACCGAGCAAGAGACAAAGAATTGTACCCTCCCAAAGGGCCTCCGCGAAAAAAACAATAAAGGAAAGGGAAACGCAAGTGCAATTCCACGGAGGCGAGGCCACATAAGGCAGGCGCGGACTCCGGCGCAACCGCTGCCGCGCAGCGCAAGCGCCGCCACCGGACGCGCCCCGCCTCCTCGCGCGCGCGTCCCGGCTTCCCCTCCCTCGCGTGTCCGAGCCGACGCGGCGCGACGCCCCCTCCCCCACTCGTCGCCACCAATCCAGCCCTCCGCTCCTCGCGGCGCGCCCTCAAATACGCCCGCACCCACTCGCTCGGCGGATCAGCGTGCCCCCACGTCCCACGATCCGGTCGGAGTCGAGGCGGCTGACGGGTTCTTTGCGAGCGCGGGCCTCGATGGGGTGGCCGAGCGCGAGCAGCGGCCGAAGGAGGTGGTCGCAGCGGTCTTGCCGGACGGGAGGGGGCGGGGTCGTGAGGCGGACGGTGGCGGCGCCGGCGCCGGGCGAGGGCGGCGCCAGCGCGGCTTCGCGGCGATCTGAAGGTTAGCATCTGCTGTTCCCGGGTTGAATTGCTGTGGCTTTTGGTTAGCGATTGCTTCCAGGAATGGAAGCTTGTTATGAGGCCTGATGGGTGGGGGTTGCTTGGTTACTTGTAGAACAGGATCAGGGAGAAATTATGTAGATAGTTTTTTTTTAAAAAGCCAAGCATATATCCATTTATTGTTTGTCCGAGGAACACGGTCAGGGAGGAAAAGATCATGGAAAATTTCAATGATTTTTTAACCAAAAAGAGTACAATAAAATATGTTGCATATAAGTATATAACTTGAGAAAAGTAGAGAGGATTACTCCTGTTATGGGGGGTGAAACTAGCGTCGCAATTTCCCCTTTATGTTCTGACGCCAATTCAGAAGCTCAAACAAATCTTAAAAACTGAAAGCAGGAAGAAGAGTACCCATGATTGCAACTAAATTTGGTCATGCCTTATGGTTCGTTTTCTTCTGTAATTCTTTTTCATGACATGGAGATGCAACCATTTTAGTTTTGATGGGTTGCCCTGTAAATTTGTGACTTCGCTAGTGTTGTAAGTTGTAACATCTTTATATGGTTCTTGTTATGGAACTAAAAAAGATTATTTGCTTTGGAGTTGACCTGTTCTTGTTCTGCTTCACGTCTTCTACTCAGGGTTTGCTCATGTGGACAAGCAACAGCGTGTCCATGGAGTATTATCAGATTTCAGAAGCAGCAGTGGATCCACAACAGAAGAAGATTATGTAAGTTGTTTAATTGCTCACTATTGCTCTATAAACAATATCAATAGTTTCAAGCAAATTCAAAAAGTTTATGCAACTTGGAAACTTTATTATGCTTGATCTGTTGTAGTTTTCCTTTCTGAAAAATGTTTCTTGTCACAGCTTTGTTCGAACTTTTGGGAATTTAAGCGTAAGAGGTCCAGTGGCAATTCTACAAGATGTCGTCCCAGTGAACACATGAGAAGTTACCATTTGCTGCCTTCTGTGACAGCAGAATCAATGGATTCTGATGCAGCAACCGGAATGCTGATAACTTCTCAAAAAATTTCCTTTTCGTGGCCAAGAGAGAATAAATTTCCTAGGAATGAAACACTGCTTCATGTGAGCACTGCTGTCTCAGATTATGGGTTGCCTTATCGGTCTAAATTTCATCTCGGTGAAGACAGTTATAATGTAAAGCATCCTCCACCACTAAAGACTTCTAGTGGCATGAGTAATTTCAGGTATCGATTGACTAGAAGTGCTGAAAGATCTGATTCTATAAAGATGGGACCAACGAGTGCAAAATATTCCCTTTCAGAGAAAAGGTCTCTGTTACGTCAACCGCGGCATGGTTGCAGTTATGAGAATCAAAACCGCATTGATGCTTTAAATCGGAGACATAAGATTGCACAATCTGGAGGAGCAAACGGCATGTTTAGAAAAGAGGAGGTTCATAAGCAGTCTGATTCTTCAACAAAAAGACATTGGCAGGCTTTGTTGGATAATGCATTAGTTCGACGGAATCAATTGTACTGTTCACAACCACCCAATGAAGAATCATCTGAACAATTATGGAGCTCTACAAACAGTGAATCTGAGAAGGTTGTATGCTTTTCTTCCAGTGGCAGCAGTGATGATTTGCAAGTATCACTTTCAAGTGACACTAGTGACACAAGTGACAACTCCAAGTTATCTTGTCTGGGTATAGTAGCCAATGATCAATGGAAGATGACTTTCAAGAAGGTATATGCTAGAAGCTGTTCTTACTAATATTGATCAAATGCTTCACAAGAAAACCCACTTAGTATCTGTATTTGCTTATGATACTGCATTGCACAGAAGATTTGGTTACTTCATAAGAATGTAGAATAAAAAACATTGACTAGATTTCTGTTTAAGTTTTTTTTTCTGTCTTCTTTCATTAGAAATAAGATTAAGGATTATCAGTAAACACTGTACGAAAATAGAAAATTTTCTTTGTTTTTGTTTTCCCTCAATTTTGATAGCTAAATTGAGCTCCTCTTATTTGTTTTACTTCAGGTACACTGTCCTGTTGCTGCACATGTAGATTCTATGTTTGTAAATAACTACAAAGGGATAGAGCAACCAAGTTCTGTATCTGTTCTTGAACCTCCAGATGAAAATTTATCCTATGGTGAAAACATCAAACTAGATACAACATATCCTCATGGTCAGCAATCTTGCCCTTCTTATATTTCAATCGCCTTCTTGTTGTAGTTAATTTTGTGTTATACTTTCTTAATGTAGATCTCCAGCTGAGACTTGATCCTGTCAACTTTCTATGCGTGGAAACAGTTGCTGAGATAGTAGGCATTGATGGAATTAGTGATTACTTGTGCTCTGAGATTGAGGCTAGTCAAAACAATGAAACAATACAGCTGGTTGAAGATATCCTTGAAGAATTTGGAGATGAAGAGGAAAGAGACTTTTCTTACTTGCTGGATATACTAATTGCTTCTGGTATTCATGGCACCGAGAAGGATCAGCTGTACAAGGTGTGCCAGTCTCTTGATTGTCCTGCAGGTTATGATGTGTTTGAGAAGCTTGAAAAGAAATACATGAAAGTTTCTCAATGGTCAAGGTCAGACAGGAAGCTTATTTTTGATATGGTAAACTCCATATTGTCAGAAATTCTTGCCCCATGTTTGGACATGCACCCTTGGGTAAATTATACTGCTAGGAATATGGCACCAATGTGGGGCTCAGAGGGCCTCTTGGAGAAAATTTTGCAGATGTTGGCTCAGAGACGGGAAGAATTTGCACTAAGTAAGCCTAAGCCTGAGAAGAAAGCATTTGATCAGAAGTGGCCGGATTTAGCAGATTGCATCGACAAGGCAGGAAGGGATGTTGAGAAAATGATAAAAGACGATCTTTTGGAAGAGCTACTTCTGGAGTTGTCCAGTTAGGTGAAGAGCTGCTTCTGGAGCTGCTGCCAGGTTTCCACTACTCAAGGAGGTTCTAAATTGTTGTAGGTCTCCCACGACCCAAGTAGGTTTTAAATTGATGTAGGTCCCTTGTTATTGTGTTTGGTCAGGTTATTTTAATTGGTTGCATTGTTCCTTTGGTCCTTAAGGTCAATGTTCTTTTTGTTAAAGCAGTGGTTGACGAGTTTTTTTCTGTTGAGTCGCCGTGCTTGTGGTGGTACAGGGCAACTGGGAAAGTTGTAAAATTCTGTTAGATTAGGTTAGGTATATAGTAAAAATTCTTTTTTAGCATGAAAAAGGAGCGGGTTGTGTAAGAATTGGAGCTGTTTCCTTTTGTTGGATTTTGTCAGTTGAGGCATTTCTAGTCTGTAAATCGGGGTAATTGTAGGCTTTTGAACATTTATATTGCTCTTGGGAGAAAATAAAATGAAGATTGTTGGTAACTATCATAGATTCTGTTTGAGAAAGAACATGTTAGAAAACGCTTAGGAGTAAACTGTACTGCTTGAATTTGACCATTGTAGTAGCACCTTACAATTTTACATAGAACTGTTGAGACTTAGACGATGGATCTCTTTTATGATTGGTTCCATTATAAAATTCTATCCTGTATTCCTGTGTACATATTCGACTTCCCGGATCTTGTTTCCTTGATTACCAATGTTAGCATTCATTGTGCACCAGATGAGATCTGGACATCATCTCGAAAAGAAAACATACGCACAATTACTTGCCACATTGGATGGATCTATAATTCATTGTCAGTTGACTATTACTCGCCATTGTAAGATGCAAGTCGAAGAGTTTTTGTGGTAATCTGAAGTAACACTACTGCTCGACCATGGCAAAACGTCTTGTTGCAGCCCAGCAGCCAGGAGCGATCAAGGGTTCACCACATCGTCGAAGAAACAAGGGAGCATATGCAATCATGCAAAGCAGCCAACAGGTGGAGATCGTCCAGGTGAATTGAGAGCAAAACTGGGTAACGCATGAACTAGCGCAGCTGGCCAGGACGACCACGCATAGTGCTGTTTTGTTATCTCAATCCTAGTTGTATCTTAGAATTCGTCGACGAGAATTGCAAGAACTATCCTGTTTAACTAATAAAAGCTCTCTCTCGCTCAAAAAAAAAAAACTCTCTCTTCGGTTGGTATTGATTCTCCATTCTCAGCGAATATCGGCCGTGAAATATCCTTATGCAGCACATCAGTTTGGTGGTGTTCTGTTCCTTTCCCCTCTCCTGATCCGTCTGCAAACATGATGCTTTAGCACGAATGGTAGCTTGATCCCGCAGCAAAACTGGCGGTTGGCTCGCCACGTTGCCTCAATCCCCTCCCAACTACCCCTGACTACACCCTCATATGCACCCAAAAATAATAGAATTGCCACAGCGTCGTTGCCCTTCTCGTTCCTCTTTTCCCATCTTTTTATCGCGAAATGACCGATCTTCGTGCAAACTGTTGAGGTCTACACCTACCACAGGATGTTTCACTACTTCTGCAAAATATCTCATTGGACAAATAAATAGAATGATCAATTTATTAACATACGATTCATTCACACAAATATTTATACTAAAATTTAAAATCATCAACCATATCCATAAACATCCATAAACCGCAGTAAAAGAACGTGCCTCATACTAGATTCTTGAAGTGTCAGATGGTGGCATGTTTGCAATTACAGCAAGAGTTGGTGGCCTTCTATTTAGCTGCTGGGATATCACCACACCACCCAGCTAACCAACTCGTGATCTCACTCGTTGCAAGATTGCAACTACCCCCCCTGCCCCTGGACATACGCGAACATTTGTTACTTGAAACTGCACACTACGCCATTCTTATATAGCCCGATAGCCTACTACTAACCGATTCAGCCGCCTTCTCTGTGCATCCATGGCCGTGTCCGGGGTGGAGGTTGACGGTGTCGTCTTCCCGCCGGTGGCCCGTCCGCCGGGCTCCGGCCGCTCGCACTTCCTCGCCGGCGCAGGTTCGTTACGCTCCGTGTCAGCTTAGATTCTTCAGGTCATCTAGTTACCGAAGGGCGTCACAACTCGGTCCTCGGTTCGTTACGTTCCGTGTCAGTTTAGTTTCTTCAGGTGATCTCGTTGCCGTTTAGTGTCACGGCTCGGTCCTCTGTTCGACGCGCAGGTGTGCGAGGACTGGAGATTGGAGGCAACTTCATCAAATTCACGGCCATCGGCGTGTATCTGGAGGACGCGGCCGTGCCGGCGCTGGCCAGGAAATGGGCCGGGAAGACCGCCGATGAGCTCGCCTCCAACGCCGCCTTCTTCCGCGACGTCGTCACTGGTAAGATGCTCCACTCTTGCGCAAGGTAGTTTGGTTGCTTTGCCCTAACTCTGTTACTTATACACCGCGACTGGTGATCACAGGCGAGTTCGAGAAGTTCACGAGGGTGACGATGATCCTGCCGCTCACCGGCGAGCAGTACTCGGAGAAGGTGACCGAGAACTGCGTCGCGTACTGGAAGGCCACCGGCGTGTACACGGAGGGCGAGGCCGTCGCCGTGGACAGGTTCAAGGAGGCATTCAAGCCCCAGAACTTCCCTCCGGGCGCGTCCATCCTCTTCACCCACTCGTCCACCGGCGACCTCACCGTGAGTTTCTATACCAATTTGGTGATGTTTTACATGTGATTTGTGACGACGCATAGTGTTGGTGACACTCTGGTTGGATGTTGTCTTCAGGTTGCGTTCTCCAAGGACTCGTCGGTGCCGGAGGCCGGCAGCGCGGTGATAGAGAACAGGCCGCTCTGCGAGGCTGTGCTGGAGTCCATCATCGGCGAGCACGGGGTCTCGCCGGCGGCGAAGATGAGCCTGGCGACGAGGGTCTCGGAGCTCCTAATGAAGGGGCCCACCCCCGGCGAAGTGCCGCCGGCGGAGCCCGCGTCAGTGTCAGTATGAACGAACCGTGAGACGCAAAGGGCATCTGTTGCTGTATCATGTCAAGAAGATCCTACACCGTCTCATATGGCTTGTGTTGTTGGTGTCCGTGGTGAGGCGTCGTGTTCTGATTTCTGCCGTTCCTTCCTCGTGAATGTAACTACGGGTCACTTGAATAAAAAACGGGATTTGCTATTTCACAGCCGTTTGAAATTTTACTAAATCACAATCAATTTTCACATCTTCGGATTAGTGTGAAAATTCGTGCTCAAGCGAGACTGTCTTCCTCTTCTCTCACCTAGCGACTGTGGTGACAGTAGCTGGTGGATTAGGGTTAGAGTTCACTTATTTAGGGTTCGGGTTCACTAGTGCTCCCTCCGACTTAGTGAGAGGCCGGGGTGGCGACGGCAGTGATGGTGTCGTTGGATGCGAGTGAGGAGGGTGGAAAACGGGGTCGGCGGGGGGTGGTGACAATCGGAGTGGTTAGGAGGCAACAAGAGGTGGTGATGAATTCGGCTACGGAGCTGCTAAAGACAAGGAAGGAATGTGATGGTGATGGGATCTTGCTGGAGAGAAAGAAGGGAGGCAATGGCCGCAGCGGGAATGGGAGACGGGGTAGAGGATGAAGGGGCAGAGCGGCGGGAGGAGCTCGCCAATGGGCATCGCCAGTGTTGGTGAGGTGGCATAGGGGCTAGAGCAGCGACGGTTGGATTGAGTGGGTTAGGGTTAGGGTGAGAGGTGGTGTGGGTGGGTTATATAGGTGAGAGAGTGAAAGATGCAAGTCATAAGATCTTAATGTAACAAGTGATATAGCCGAGCCCTAAAAAACTACGGTCGCTCCATCTCGGTTCTTTTCTAGGAGGAAAAGCGAGCTTTATTAGTTACTCAAAAGAAGAATTACAATTGTGAGCATGTATTGCTGAATCAAAGGCGAAAAAGGCACAACAGTAGTAATTTTAAAGTATAATGCTCCAGTCAAGATGTAATGCCTCCATTTCTAGGGTCGTTAGATTTCCCTCGCAGCTGCCCAAGACTATTCGGTTGCTAGTACTGTAGATGAGCATACATCATTGCCATCACAAGCTTATACATAAAAGCCAAACTTTATTACAAAATTTAGGCTTAGCAGTCAGGTTTTACATAGCGAGGCTTGTGACTCAAAGTTATATTATAATACAAAAGAACTCCACAGGCATGCCGAAGTGTAGAATAAACCCTAACACCAGACATCGTCTACATTATAGTATCCCTCATTGTCATCTTCATAGATTTCTTCATTTTCTTAGCAAACACCTTCTATTTATGATTTTAGCAAGCATGAGTACAACCAACCGTACTTAACAAGTCATATGAGGAAAAATGTTAATTAACTACTTGCCAGGATTTTCAAGAATAGGGATATATGGGTTTTATCACTTTATGTGGATGCAATTTTATTTGTAAATATTTTTAAACACAAAAGAATAGTAACTTCTTAAGGAATATAGGGTTTCGACATCTTGATTATCAAACTTCAACATTTCAAAATCATTTCCACATCTACTTAAGCTTCGTTGTTGGAATCATCTATTAAGTACAGTTTCATTTACCGGAAGCACGGCGTATTTGAATAGCATAAGGTTCTAGTCCTTACTTTTCATCGAAACACTTTTAAAACTATGCCGGTAAAATACGAAGTCTCTGAGCAGTATAAAACAGTGAGTTCCTAGTCTACCATGATTATTTAAGTAATATATTTAGTGTTACTAAGTCTTGTCAAGGTGAATGTGGCTATCAAATTAAACATGACTTTTTCTGAGATAGGATATAATTAGCATCATGTCATTCTAAATATTTATACATAAGAAATAATAGTTCGTAAATAATATAATGAAAATATTGGTAAATAAATAATTAGAGGAATATAGATTCAACATGATTAAAGACATGTGACTTGCCTTGCTATTCAAAATATTCTACCAATTCGTATTCTTCATAGTCTTGTGCTTGTCCTTAAAAATCTCCTTCTTGGATGTGTTGTTCTGCGATGTGTAGAGCAAAAGACAGTGTTGGGCTGTCCATGACGAGGTCTCATGGTCGAGCGGCGAGCTTCGGTGGAGATGGAAGCTCAGGGAGCTATGGCAAGGCTTTAGTGGTGTTTCTGGGAGTATGAGGACGCTATGGCGAATGTAATTAGAATATAATCGACTAATTAATGGGAATTGAATATGGCTTACTTTGAGGTCTCCGGGTGATCACCGGCGGCGTAGAGGTCGTCGAAGCAATTGGGAATGGATGGGTTACCTTGCGCACTGGTGGTTCCAAATGGAGGGGTTCAGGGTTTTTAATAGGGCGAGTATGGTAGTTCGGCACAGGGGCTGGGCTAAGGCGGTGGCGACGTGTGGCAGGGGTTAGGAAGGTGTGGGACAGCGGCTAAGTCAGCAACGATTTTTTTGGGTGATGAATAGTGCCTACTCGCTGCATTGTACAGAGATGGAAAAAGGGCAAATGCAGAGAAGGGAGGGAGGGATTTGAACGGTGGAGATTTGAGGAGAAAAAGTGAAGTACCAGATGAAATCAAAACTCGAAAGCAATGTCAAATCTTTTTTGAAATTTTGGTTTTGTTTCACAAGATTTCAATTTAACGGAATCATTTATTTACTTGCATCCAACACGGTGAGTCGCTGAGTTTTTTTTTTTTTTTTGAGAGTGAGTCGCTGTCTGGTAGCTCTGCAGTTAGGTTGATCCGGTGGGAGATCAAAGTGACGGGACCACACGAAAGTGATGTACATCTACCATGCGACCATACGATCCTTCACAGTTACAGATCAAAGCAACGCATCTCGATTACCTCCGGGCTCCGGCCGTGTGGGAAAAGTGGAAAGCTTAGCCCAGTCCACGGAAGCCGGGCAACTCCGCAAAACCAGCGAATTCTCCTGCTAGGCCGAACAATTCCGCTGCCGCGCCTAATATTTGTGCCGATTGGGCCGCCGATCCGCGTTCTAGGGCGCAAAGCCTACGCTGGCTCGGTTGGGCCTTGGCTGGGTGCTGCGCTTGTATTCCGCGTTTCCGTTGGATTAATAGAAGAGTACTTTTGGACTGTGGTTTTAACTTTTAGTTTATAATTTTTAAATTTTTAGCTATTTACGAGAGATAGTACACAGGAAAAAAATAGTTGTATATGATTTTAGCCGATATAGTTGAAATCAGTATAGTGTCTACTATAATATTCATGTAGACCACACATTAAAAAACACACTGTTTAAAAGCTAGTTATTGTAACTACCTAAGTCAAAGCATAAACATAAATGGATTCAAACCCACCCGATGACTCCGCATGGAGGAATACATGGCAGAGCCACTATGTAACATCTGGGCCGTAGAAGCCCAGCCCAGCCCATTTTTATGCCACGTATATGACCGAGAGAGACCGAGGGAGAAGCCAGAACCAGATTTTTCTCCTCCTTCCCGTGCCTTCGAGTTGCTGCCATCTCCCGTGCTCCTTGCTGTCGCCGTCGCCTGCGTAGTGGTCAGCGCCGCCGCTCGCCAGCTCCGGCAGCCGTCGCCGCCTTCCCCTGAGTGCGCGTTGCCACCACCCAGCCGCCGACGCCGCCGTTTCGCCTGTGCTGCCGCCGCACGCGCCGCGTGTCGCTGCCGCCCGCGCGCCACCGTTGCTGCGCCGCCATCGCCCTCAGCTCGCGCGCGCGCTGCCGCTGTTCCTTGGCCGCGCCCCGTCCTCGTCGCCCTCTGCCGCCCGCGCTCGCCGCTGCCCCTGCCCCGCCCGGCTGCGCGCCGTGCAAGGGGGGAGGGGGAAGGCCGAGCCGGTGAGGGAGGAGGAAGGTCGGGGGCGCCAGCCGTGAGGGGTCGTGAGGGGAGTGGACGGGCGTGAGAAGAAGAAGGGGAGGAAGGGAGTGCGGCCGCCCGTGAAGAAGAGAGGGGAGCGTCGGCCGATTGGAAAAGAGGAGAGCTACGGGCGTGAAGAGAAGAAAGAGAGAGAGAGAGCTGTCGGCTGGTGGGGAGAAAAAGAGGAAGGAGCCGGCCGAAGGAAAAAAAAGAAAAGAAAAGAGGAAAGAAGAGAAAAAAAGAGGAGAAGGGGAAATCTGATTCGGCATCGGATTCGCCAGAACCAGCCAGGGAACGACAGTCCGTACCCGGATTCAGTCGTCGGGCTTGGGGTAACAGTTCGAAAACCCTCTCCCATTTATTTATCGAAACAGACATAAGTTAATATGTGGATTATTAGAATTGGTTCGGGTAGCCATTAGAATATTGTTTATTAATATGGCTACCTGGGCGGAGAAATCGAGGTTGCCACTGGTGATCTGGTCGATCCGTGGCAATAGAGGAAAGAGAATAAATATGTAAAATGCTATATACGAGTTTAATTGACCATATCGCTAAACATCGGGACAACAGGGAGATGTCCGATGATAGAGTTTGGTTGTGCTAAGTTGACATGTAAGTGCGATGTTATGTACTCGTATGTATTGCATGAGTGATGATTGAGATGATTAATGCTTGTTCAGGTGGCGGTTCGAGTTTGGTGCCGTCCACGCACCGTCTGCCAGGTTAACAGGCAAGTGCATGGTAGAACAGTAAAATATGGCGAATGTTTGTTATTCGTGTTCCATGCCATGATTTACAGTATTTATGAGAGGATGCATGTGATTATGTGCTAATCATACCTTGACGAGTAATGTTTATGATTAGACATTCACATTTGAGGCATATTGCATCATGCAATTGCATAAGAGCCAGGTCGGTGAGAAAGTCTTACGACTAGTCCGGAGTGCTCTTGAATAAGACCTACAGAGGTAGGCACTCCACGGGAGTGGAGGTTGTGACCTCGTATGAAAGAGGACGAGGCGAGTGGTCCATCGACGGGTGGACACTCCGCTATACCGGTATAAGCTACAGTTACAGAGCATACAGAGCATACAGATGCATTGCATGATATTGCATTGCATTACAGTGACAGAAAGTGATACAGTTACAGTTACAGTTGTGATTTACAGTTTACAGTTACAGTTGTGATTTACAGTTTACAGTTACAGTTGTGATTTACAGTTTACAGTTACAGTTGCGCTTTACAGTTTACAGTTACAGTTGTGCTTTACAGTTTACAGACATAGGGTTGAATTACAGTTTACAGACATAGAATTGATTTACAGTATACAGTTACAGACTTAGCTTACAGTTTACAGTCATAGAGTGGAATTACAGCTTACAGTTCATGAAGTTGATTGAAATGACTAAAGTGATGTTACTGTTTTTATCGTGTGCTTGCTGAGTCTCCGGACTCACCCTTGCTTTGTCGTTGTTTTTAGGTGAAGGATGACGACATGCATGGAATGGGATAGCACTTTTGGCACTGTACAGATGAAATAACAGTTTAGAAGTATATTGAGCTTGTATGGTGAATCTAGGGTTTAGTTTGCTAGCAATGGAACTCTAAGCTTGTTTATGTTATGGTTGTGCAATATAAAGTAGTTGGCTTTGCAATTATCTGAAATTTAGCTGTCATTTGCCTCCTGTGGGTATTAAAACAAAATAGAGGTGCTGCTAAAAGTTGAATAGCAACACTTTTGAATTGGTAAGTGGATGATGGTAGCATCTTGGGCCCTGTGGAGGGCCGGGGTGTTACAGTTGGTATCAGAGCGGGCATTAGGTCCGTGGTAAAGAAATTTGATTTAGGCCTAATAATAATAATAAAATTTGACACACTTTGTTGCACAGTAGGATTGGGATTTGGGGATTTGCATTGCATATGCGTTTTCCCTAATTGTAATGTTGAGTTATGATGTTACAGTTGATGATTGTGTGATTGCTTCTCTGTTGTGAGCAGAGATGCCGAGAGGTAGAGGTCGTGGTCGCGGTGCGCGACGTGGCCGTGGAGGCCGTGGTCGTGGCCGTGCCCAAGCAGAGCCATCGCTAGAGGTTCAGCAGGAGGCACCTGACGTGGAAGTTGGGTCTGCTGAACAGTCTGTAGCTGGGGATCAGGCAAGGTCTTCAGCCTTGTTGCGGGAGTTTGTAGAGGAGGTTCGTGCGTTACGACGACAAGCGCCTGCAGCTGCTGCGGCCGTACCTGCTGCTATCCCGACTGCCGATCCAGTCGCGTCGGAGCCAAGAATGGGCCTTCGCGAATGGATGGCATTGCGGTTGGACACCTTTGATGGGACGGGTACGCCAGTTCAAGCTGCAGACTGGTTGCGCTATATGGGAAGACAGTTTGAAGCTTTAGAGATGACTTCACAGCTTAGAGCTCGCTTTGTGGCCTTTCAGTTGAAAGGTCAGGCGGACATCTGGTGGGAGGGAGTCCTTTTAGCCAGGACCCCTGCCGATGGTCCAGCCACCTAGGAGGTTTTCGTCGAGCAGTTTAAGGCGAAGTACTACCCCGAGTCTTTTGTGGAGAGTATGGAGGTTGCCTTGTCGACCCTTGTGCAAGGAAAGATGACAGTAGCTGAGTACGAGGCGCGGTTCAATGACTTGATTCGCTTCGTACCGTCGGTCGCAAAAAGTGACCTTGAGAAGGCCAAGAGGTTCCGCCGAGGGCTCAGTTCTGAGTATCGGCATGTTATGGGTGCTACTGCGCCACGTGACTTTAGGTCTGTGGTTGAGCAGGCTAGAGGGATGGAGATGGAGATGCACTTTACAAAAGGGTCGCAACCCTCTGGTGGTCAGAGTGCTTCTGGTGGTGACCAGAAGAGGAGTTACAGTGAGAAGGGTGGGTCATCTCAGCGGCCCGCTCCTAAGAAGTCCAAGTGGAGTCGACGTTCTTCATAGCCGTCCAAGTCTAAATCGTTGACATCGTCATCTCCTGCACCACCAGCTTTGCGTCCTGTCCCTGGACAGGGCATGATTTGCTTTAAGTGTGGTGGTGAGCATCGAGCTGCTGAGTGTTCCTGGACAGGGGAGTGTCGACACTGTGGTCGGATGGGCCACATGGAGAAGGTCTGTCGACAGAATCCCTCCAGTATCATCAAGTGGGAGCCAGTGCCTGCATCATCGAATGTCTCATCCCGGGGGTCAGTCCAGGTGTTGGCAGCTGCTCCTACACAGCAGCCTTCCTGGGCGCCACCTGCCGGATATTGCTGGCCTCCTACCTCAGTTACTCCACTTCAGTATGCTGCACAGCGTCCCTTTCCGATGCTGTCACAGCAGAGTGTTGGGGCTCTTGCCGCCCCAGTGCCGCCGGGAGTCTACACATTGCCTGCCACTGAGTCTGCGAGTCGACCGGACGTGGTGACAGGTACTTTGTTAGTGGATTCACACAGTGCTTTTGTTCTTTTTGACTCCGGTGCCACTTATTCCTTTGTTTCCTGTGAATTTGCTAGCAAGGCAAAATTGAGTATGCAACAGATTTCACAGTCGGTTAAAGTCAATTCTGCAGGGGGTATTATTGTTAGCTCTATGGTTTGTCCCGGATGCATGGTCTCCATAGATAGCGAGGATTTTGTGGCTAACCTCATGGTTATACCGATAGAGAATTTTGATGTTATCCTCGGTATGGATTGGTTACATCGCTACCGGGCAGTGATTTCCTGTTTCTGGAGGACAATCACTTTGCAAGCTCCTTCAGGGGAGGAGATAGTTTTTCAGGGGAATGTACCTCCAGGTTCTCTTTTTGTGTTGGCCAGCTTGTTCTCTGGCCGACGAATGTTTAAGTGTGGGTTACTTCTATCACTGGTGGAAAAACCGAGTGCGCCTTTGCGTGTTGAGGATATTCCAGTGGTATGTGAGTACCCCGACATATTTCCTGAAGAACTTCCGGGAATGCCACCCGCAAGAGATGTTGAGTTTAGGATTGAACTTGTTCCTGGCACTCGACCTATCTCTATGTCCCCGTACCGCTTAGCGCGACCACTCCAAGAAGAGTTGAAGAAGCAATTGGATGGGTTGTTGTCCAAGGGGTTGATCCGTCGCAGTGTATCACCTTGGGGAGCCCCCGTCCTATTCACTGAGAAGAAAGATGGGAGTTGGCGCATGTGTATAGATTATCGTGCTCTTAATCGGGTGACCATCAAGAATAAATACCTGTTGCCTCGCATCGAGGACTTGTTTGATCAATTGAAGGGAGCCAAGGTGTTTTCTAAAATTGATCTACAATCTGGGTATAATCAGATTCGAGTGCGGGAGCAAGATATTGAAAAGACAGCTTTCTCCACGAGGTACGGGCACTATGAGTATAAAGTTATGTCCTTTGGACTAACAAATGCGCCTGCTATCTTTATGGAGACAATGAACAGCATGCTACACAAGTATTTGGATAACTTTGTAGTCGTGTTCATTGATGATATCTTGATTTATTCCAAGACGGAGGAAGAGCATGAGCAGCATTTGAGGCTTGTGCTTGAGACTCTGAGGGAAAATCAATTCTTTGCCAAGTTAAAGAAATGTGAGTTCTGGATTTCTGAAGTGGGCTTCGTAGGACATGTGATTAACCAGAAGGGCATTTCAGTAGATCCAGCCAAGATTTCTACAGTAGTAGACTGGAAGAGACCGTCCAATGTTAAGGAGGTGAGAAGTTTTCTCGGCTTAGCTGGTTATTACAGGCGTTTTGTGAAGGATTTCTCCATTATTGCTAAGCCAATGTCTCAACTCACGCGGAAGGGCGTGAAATTCCAGTGGACCGGTGATTGTGAGCGCAGTTTCAATGTTTTGAAAGAGAAACTGGTAACTGCTCCTGTTCTCACTCTTCCTGAGCCAGGGAAGCGTTTCATGGTCTACTCGGATGCATCGCGAGTAGGTTTGGGTTGCGTGCTCATGCAAGACAACAAAGTGATCGCATATGCCTCGCGACAATTAAAGAAACATGAGCAGAATTACCCTACTCACGATTTAGAGCTGGCCGCGGTGGTTTTTGCTCTAAAGATTTGGAGGCATTATTTGTATGGAGAATCCTGTGATATTTTCACTGACCACAAGAGCCTCAAGTACATCTTCACTCAGAAAGAGTTGAATTTGAGGCAAAGAAGGTGGTTGGAACTGATAAAGGACTATGATATCACTCTCCAGTACCATCCGGGCAAAGCAAATGTGGTTGCTGATGCCCTTAGTCGCAAGACGACACCCTCCACTGTAGGTTGTCTCGTTGCTGACTTTGAGCGGATGGGAATTTCCTATTGTTATGCCGGCACAGCACAGATAGAGACACAGTTGTTACTGGAATCGGCAATTCCAGAACGGGTGAAAGAAGCGCAACAGCACGATAGATTGCTTCAAAAAGTGAGGAAGCGCCTTGATGAAGGAAAATCGGGGGACTTCAGCCTTGATGAGTCGAGCGCAATACGGTTTAGAGGCCGTCTTTGCGTGCCACAAAAGGCTCAGGTCAAGGATGATATTTTGAGAGAGGCTCATCGTACCCCGTATACGATACATCCTGGCGAGAACAAGATGTATCGGGATTTGAAAAAGAGTTTTTGGTGGAAGAATGAAAGTGGATGTTGCACAGTATGTGGCGTCTTGTGGGATTTGTCAGCAAGTGAAGGCTGAGCATAAACGTCCTGCTGGACTAATGCAGCCTTTAGATGTCCCACAGTGGCCATGGGATGATGTTACCATGGATTTTGTAATCGGCTTGCCTCGTAGCCAGCGAGGTAAGGATGCGATTTGGGTAGTGGTGGACAGATTCAGTAAGTCTGCGCACTTCATCCCTATTCGTACGACGAATTCGGCGAGTGATTTAGCACCCGTCTATGTGCGTGAGATAGTGAGATTGCATGGTGTGCCCAAGACGATAGTTTCGGACAGAGATGCTAAGTTTGTCTCCAAGTTTTGGGAGAGCTTGCAAAGCGCTTTGGGCACAAAACTTCAGTTTAGTACTGCTTTCCACCCACAGACAGATGGGCAATCCGAACGCACCATTCAAACATTAGAGGACATGCTGAGGTCCTGTGTTCTGTCGTGGAAAGGTAGCTGGGAAGATCACTTGGCACTCGCAGAGTTTGCCTACAACAACAGCTACCACTCCAGTGTTTGGGCTGCGCCATTTGAGGTTCTGTATGGGCGGAAATGTAGATCGCCACTCTGTTGGGATGCCGTAGGTGAAAAGGCAGTCCTAGGTCCAGATTGGGTCCAACAGACAGTGGAACGAGTGGCGGAAATTAGACAGAATCTGCTAGCTGCCCAGAGTAGGCAGAAGAGCTATGCAGATGTTAGAAGGCGAGACTTAGAGTTTGAAGTGGGGGATCATGTGCTCTTGAGAGTGTCTCCCACTAAAGGAATTGTGAGATTTGGTATTAAAGGGAAGCTTAGCCCGCGGTATATTGGGCCGTTTCCGATTCAGGCACGAATTGGAAAGTCGGCATATCGTTTGGGTCTTCCCGAGTCGATGCGAGGAGTTCATAATGTGTTTTATGTTTCTATGTTGAGAAAGTACTTAAGGGATCCAGAACATGAGATTGTTCTAGAACCATTGCCCCTTAAGCAAGACTTCACCTTCAAGTCCCGTCCAGTTCGGATTCTAGAGGAATCGGAGAGAGTGTTGAGGCACAGAACGTTAAAGTAGTCCTATGGTCGCATCAGACTGAGCGAGAAGCGACGTGGGAATTGGAATCTCGCATGCGCGAGAAGTACCCGGAGTTATTCGTTTCGGGTATGAGTTACAGTTGATTTCTGTTTGACTCTGTTGTTTGTTTTCATACATATTATCGAATCGCAGAATTCGGGGTCGAATTCTGTTAAGGGGGGTAGAATGTAACATCTGGGCCGTAGAAGCCCAGCCCAGCCCATTTTTATGCCACGTATATGACCGAGAGAGATCGAGGGAGAAGCCAGAACCAGATTTTTCTCCTCCTTCCCGTGCCTTCGAGTTGCTGCCATCTCCCGTGCTCCTTGCTGTCGCCGTCGCCTGCGTAGTGGTCGGCGCCGCCGCTCGCCAGCTCCGGCAGCCGTCGCCGCCTTCCCCTGAGTGCGCGTTGCCACCACCCAGCCGCCGACGCCGCCGTTTTGCCTGTGCTGCCGCCGCACGCGCCGCGCGTCGCTGCCGCACGCGCGCCACCGTTGCTGCGCCGCCATCGCCCTCAGCTCGCGCGCGCTGCCGCTGTTCCCTGGCCGCGCCCCGTCCTCGTCGCCCTCTGCCGCCCGTGCTCGCCGCTGCCCCTGCCCCGCCCGGCTGCGCGCCGTGCAAGGGGGGAGGGGGAAGGCCGAGCTGGTGAGGGAGGAGGAAGGTCGGGGGCGCCAGCCGTGAGGGGTCGTGAGGGGAGTGGACGGGCGTGAGAAGAAGAAGGGGAGGAAGGGAGTGCGGCCGCCCGTGAAGAAGAGAGGGGAGCGTCGGCCGATTGGAAAAGAGGAGAGCTACGGGCGTGAAGAGAAGAAAGAGAGAGAGAGAGCTGTCGGCTGGTGGGGAGAAAAAGAGGAAGGAGCCGGCCGAAGGAAAAAAAAAGAAAAGAAAAGAGGAAAGAAGAGAAAAAAAGAGGAGAAGGGGAAATCTGATTCGGCATCGGATTCGCCAGAACCAGCCAGGGAACGACAGTCCGTACCCGGATTCAATCGTCGGGCTTGGGGTAACAGTTCGAAAACCCTCTCCCATTTATTTATCGAAACAGGCATAAGTTAATATGTGGATTATTAGAATTGGTTCGGGTAGCCATTAGAATATTGTTTATTAATATGGCTACCTGGGCGGAGAAATCGAGGTTGCCACTGGTGATCTGTTCGATCCGTGGCGATAGAGGAAAGAGAATAAATATGTAAAATGCTATATACGAGTTTAATTGACCATATCGCTAAACATCGGGACAACAGGGAGATGTCCGATGATAGAGTTTGGTTGTGCTAAGTTGACATGTAAGTGCGATGTTATGTACTCGTATGTATTGCATGAGTGATGATTGAGATGATTAATGCTTGTTCAGGTGGCGGTTCGAGTTTGGTGCCGTCCACGCACCGTCTGCCAGGTTAACAGGCAAGTGCATGGTAGAACAGTAAAATATGGCGAATGTTTGTTATTCGTGTTCCATGCCATGATTTACAGTATTTATGAGAGGATGCATGTGATTATGTGCTAATCATACCTTGACGAGTAATGTTTATGATTAGACATTCACATTTGAGGCATATTGCATCATGCAATTGCATAAGAGCCAGGTCGGTGAGAAAGTCTTACGACTAGTCCGGAGTGCTCTTGAATAAGACCTACAGAGGTAGGCACTCCACGGGAGTGGAGGTTGTGACCTCGTATGAAAGAGGACGAGGCGAGTGGTCCATCGACGGGTGGACACTCCGCTATACCGGTATAAGCTACAGTTACAGAGCATACAGAGCATACAGATGCATTGCATGATATTGCATTGCATTACAGTGACAGAAAGTGATACAGTTACAGTTACAGTTGTGATTTACAGTTTACAGTTACAGTTGTGATTTACAGTTTACAGTTACAGTTGTGATTTACAGTTTACAGTTACAGTTGCGCTTTACAGTTTACAGTTACAGTTGTGCTTTACAGTTTACAGACATAGGGTTGAATTACAGTTTACAGACATAGAATTGATTTACAGTATACAGTTACAGACTTAGCTTACAGTTTACAGTCATAGAGTGGAATTACAGCTTACAGTTCATGAAGTTGATTGAAATGACTAAAGTGATGTTACTGTTTTTATCGTGTGCTTGCTGAGTCTCCGGACTCACCCTTGCTTTGTCGTTGTTTTTAGGTGAAGGATGACGACATGCATGGAATGGGATAGCACTTTTGGCACTGTACAGATGAAATAACAGTTTAGAAGTATATTGAGCTTGTATGGTGAATCTAGGGTTTAGTTTGCTAGCAATGGAACTCTAAGCTTGTTTATGTTATGGTTGTGCAATATAAAGTAGTTGGCTTTGCAATTATCTGAAATTTAGCTGTCATTTGCCTCCTGTGGGTATTAAAACAAAATAGAGGTGCTGCTAAAAGTTGAATAGCAACACTTTTGAATTGGTAAGTGGATGGTGGTAGCATCTTGGGCCCTGTGGAGGGCCGGGGTGTTACACACTACTCCCACCGCCTCATACCGGCATTAAAGCCCAATCCACCGCAGCTTAGCCGATGACATCCCCTGAGCCTAGTGAGCCCTAGATTCAATCCTCTTCTTTTCTACATTAAAATCCAATTGCATTCGCCCATAGCCTCTCCATTGCATCCCCAACTCATTGGTGAACTCACTTGGACATGAGCATCTCTCTGGAGCCTTGGCACTGAAGCCACCGCTGGCCATGGCGCCTCTTATATGGATAGCTCTCCTGGGAGATTCTTAACCCAAATGCCACCACTCTCGTGTTTCTTATGAACCCTAGTAAATGATTGAGAAAATTACGAAATTTTTTATGGAGCTTCTGTATATAGTGCGCTATATTGTGTAATTTTCACAAATTTTTTTGCACCACTTTGCTAACTCTGAAAATTATTCAAACAACACATAATTAAATAGATAATTAAGAACTAACTAATGGTCGGGCCTAATGACTTGTCGTCTGGTCACTGGATGGTAGGTCATTAGGCCCAGCCATTAATGCTTAATCATCAGATTTAATTATACGCCACTCAAATAATTTTTATAGGTAGTAAAGTGATGCAAAAAAATTACGTAAAAATTACACAACGTAGCACACTATATACGGAAGCTCCAAAAATTTCGTAATTTTTCACAACCATTTGCTATCTCTAAAAATTCTTAGAGCGGCGTATAATTGCCTAATCGTCTGATTAATTATGCATCGTTCTAGAAATTTTTAAAGGTATCAAATGGTCTCAAAATTGCAAAACAATTTATACAGACTACAATCTACGGTTGGGCAGTAGGTGTAGACGTGTACTGCGTGCGAACTAAGAAGGATAAGAGGCAAGCAACAGGGGACGCCGGGACCGAATGCTTGCTAGCCCTAGGCGTGCTCCCCTTGATGCGGCCATTCGGGTTCTAGGACCAAACGGAGAGCCCCGAACATACATGCTTAACTGTTCTTCTCTGACTACTGACCCTTTCTGCAAAAACACACACAGAGAGAGAGATCATATTTCGTATAAATGGGAGGATCGGTGCGTGTAAATGAACTAGCGTTGATTGTTTGGCAGGGATGGTTCAAATCGTTTCGTGTCAGTGGCATCTTGCTAACGTCTTACTCTAAATAGTTTTAGTTTATGGTTTTTTCAGCTTATTTAAACTAGAAACCACTTTAAACATATCAGCTTCCAATTTCTCCTTATTTTTGTTTTTTTTGCTCTTTTCACTTTTTTGTCACTATTTCTTTGCATTGTCTTTTTTGTCTCTATTTCTTTACATTGTTTTCGATGATATAATATTTTTTTAATTTTTTTTACTTTTTCAAAAAAACTAATGATCGCTACAGTATAATTTTAATCGAAAGCTAGAAACCGAAGCCCCTAGCCTACAGCCGAAGCCGGATAGAGTGCCGCCTAGGTGTGCTTGTCGTTTCTTCAAAGGTTACTAGGACCGGATTATATTTCAGAACACCCGAAACGTGCGACTGTCGAGTGAACCGTTGGCGCCCGATTCCAATGGAGCGAAGCAGCCACAGTAGCACTAACGGTTTAAGCGAGAGGGTGACCACCAACACCAAGCTCCCCTCCCTACTGGGGACAAACAGGTAGTCAGGGGCATTGAGCTCGCACTCATGCGCAAACGACGAGGCTCGTCACGTGCATGCTGGCTCGCTCGCCGTTGCTCAGGGGCCCTACCCCTCCACCGACGCGCAACGGCTCGATCGTTAACCTGGCGAGCAGCGGGCGGTTCGCCGCCTGCCTTGCCTCCCTCATGCGCGCTGATTTGCGTTGCCGGCGTGTCGCCGGCGCCGCGCGGCCGTTTAGCCGTTGCTCGATCGTCTGCGGCTATGCCGTTCTCGCGAAATCATTCGACCTTTCAAGTGTGGAGTATGATCAACGCTGAAAGGAGCCTGAGAAAGTGATCTCGACCACCCGTCTCGGCGTCTCGCGGCGGAATCCGTGATGCCGACCGCCAACTGTTGCAACAAGGGTTAAAGGGAAGGGCGGAAAGAAGTTGGAGAGGATGAATCCGATTCTGTTTCTTTACGTGCAGGCGATCGATTGCGAGAGGCAGCGGCTGGGCAATTCTGCTTTCGTGCATCGACGCCTTTAACCGGCTCCGGTGCAGATGCTCACTTCGTATTTCGAGATATATGCTGGATCTGTAGTTTGTTGACTAAATTAAAGTGATTTAAATATTTTTATTTAATATATAATATAAATGAAATGAGTCATGTAAATGCACTTAACATGCCTGCAACTCTAGATCCAGGATTTCCTATAGCTACAGATGACCAGTTCTAGGAAATCTCCAAACGGGGCCTAATACTACTACGGTACTACATATCCTCAGCTCAGGTTATTTTTGGAGCTTGATCGTACATCTTGCCTTTCTTACCAGGGCCGGACCCAATGGTGTGGGTCAACCGGGGCTAGAGCCCACTGTACCGTTGGCTAGAACATGAATCATACCTGTATTACCCCCAGGGATTCCCCGCGCGGAGAGCCCCGCCACGTCGCCCCTGCGCGCGCTCCGGCCGGCGCGTGGCGGGGGAATCTTCGTACGGTCGGCCGACCTCTTATGCGAAAAAGCCCCTCTATTTTTCTAAAATTACGTAAAGGTCCTTGATCCTCGCGAAAAGGCCCCTGCCAGTTTTTTTGAAAGCGCTTTTTCTGAAAACACCCCTCCACTTTTGTATACTTTGCAGGATAGCGCCCCACGGTTTTCTAAATTACGTTCGGGTCCTCGTTTAGTTACGTACAGGTCCTCGATTTTTTACGGAAAAAACCATTGACTTTTTCGAAAATACACATGCGCCCTCGATTTTTTTTTAAAAAGCTCCTCACGCGGTTTTCTAAATTTGACATTTGGCTTTTCCGAAAATACACATGTGCCCTCGATTTTTTTTAAAAACTTCTCACGAATTATCGTCTCTTTTACTTCGGTACACACGGTGGCTGGCGCGGCGTGACGCCGCGCCTATGAGGCTAGTACCTCCTACATCATTAGTATCCATCGTAAAGAGAGTGGGTCATTTCATCTCAGAAGCAGAAAAAGATCTTATTCACAAGCCCCTCCATTTAAGTCCAAGGCCCGCTACTGTTTCTTAGCTTACAACCACCAGAGAGTGGCACATGATTGTGTACAGCCGTGATCGAAAGGTAGTGTGAAGGACCATGGGAAAAGTTCCAAGTTAGTGTTGTGATGAACCATTGCAATATTTGTGGAGTGGTCAAGTGAGTTTCAAATATCACTCTTTGACTGGTTTGGTTTTGAACAGAATTTTAGGATTTGGGTCATGGATTGAAATAGGATGACTTAGGTCATTGCATTAAGGCGCGTGGCAAGTTAGTGGTGCACCTACACGTGATAAGTATGGTGATTGCTTGTAAAGATTGGTGAAGACTAGGTCAACGGGGGGTATTTTGATAGTTCGACTGAAATACTGGAAACCACCTTAGATTAAAACCGCGGCGTATAGGCGATGTGTTGGAGAGCGGTTTAGATCATGGTGGAGATGGTTTGATTAAGGCGGGATTTAGCGGATGCACACTTATGCGAACTTGTGTGAGTAAAACCCGTGTATATGGGGTTAACAGGTTTCCTCCATTGTAATAGTGTATATGATCTATTAAGGGGTGTAGGTGGCTGGTTGTCCACCTATAAAAGAGGTTGGGATAGAGACATATAGGGTTCACCATCCAACCCCTCTCTCACATATGTGCTCTCTAATTTAGGGTTATAGTTTAAGAGTGGAGCACTTAGCGTGCTTTTTGTCCTCCAAAGTGGAGTGACTGTAAAATTTACATTCTCAAATAAGCAATACATCAATCTTTATGTATTTCCATGGATCCAACTTGATTTGATTGATTTGCTTTTGATTTGGCCTCAAAGTATAATTTTTTAATCCGAGGGTATTAGAGTTAATTTCTTTGGTGGGCTAACTTATTATGACATGTGGGAATATATCTAAACCCATCTTAATCATCATCCACCGACGAGCAAGTTGTAGTCACCATTTTTCGATTTTGACTCGATTTTGGTGGAACCTTCTAACAAACTAAAAAAGGTGTCAACTTTAGCCATGATCTTCATGATTGTTTGTTGGAATAGGTTCATAATACCCTTGAGAAGATCCTTGCAAAGTTTCATATCATTTAGATTTACGGATCAAAAGTTCCATTAATTTTTGTTTTGAAATAAGGCTGAAAAACAAACTCTGCTCTGTTCATCGTCTGAATTTTTGACCATGTTTAGGCTTTCGATCACGTACAAGTTTTCTATCACATTGTCTCTCTTCAACCACGTTGATTTCGACCACATTGGTTTTCGACCGCTCTCTGGTCGTTGACTACTCGAGTCGAATTTTGACCACATTGGTTTTCGATCACATTTGTTTTCGACCACTATCTCGTTGTTGATCACTTAAGTTAAATTTCGACCACGCTAGTTTTCGACTACGTTGATTTTCGACCGCTCTCTTTGGTCGCCGACCACTAGAGTTGACTTTCGACCACGTTGTTTTCCCTACCGACTGGTTGTATTTAGCTCTATTCTCTGTCTTTTCAAATCGTACTCGGCTCTGTCTCTTTGGCTTTCAAGTGGGATTCCTACCTAATCTTTATAATTTTGTAGCTATCAGAGAAAAGGATAAGTAAATACTTAGGAAAAAATTTTAAAGGCACAATTTGTCCTTCCCTTTTATCTATCCGGTCCTACATAGTGTTTGCTCTCTAACCGTGATATGTCATGATGCTTCATTTATTTAATTGAAAACAACAGCTGAAAGAACTCGTACGCCACCTGCATTTATCTCTTTAAATGGCATGCCCATCTATTTTCAATTTGAATTCTGCATCAGTACAACCTCTGAAAAGTCGCAACTGTGGACTCTTCACCATTAAGAAACGCGCGAGGCCGATGCAGGGACATGGACATGGAGTGGGCTACCTTTGTTCTGCCATCAAGATGCTGGTCGACACGTTGATAACTTAATATGATATTCATGGAGGCTGTCTGATACAGGAGGAGCTTTAATTCAAACTTTATTTGTTCTTTTGGACATACTAACATTCCTTGAATTATTCAGAGCTGTAATATTCTAGCAGCCTTAGCTCTTGTACCACTTCCTTTGTAGGGAGAAATAAAATGGAATCCTTCTACACTTTTAGAACTGTTCATGAAAGAGCAAGGAGGATATATCTAGAAGACCAGAGGGTTCTGTGCAGCCTAACTAAAGTTTAAACAAAGACGTAACTGCAAAATAGGTAACAAAGTTTGATGCAAATCTGAACCAATTTGACAGTTCAGTGTTCTCATTTGATGGGAATTATACCTGCAAGAAGTCTATTAAGCCCATTATTGAATCAATAATTCACTATTGCTTGTTACGTCAATTTCGACTACTACATTAATTTCTTGATAGGGCTTTCTGTGGTGGAAATACAGAGGGCTAGTGCAGAGAGAAGTGCAAGTCACCTCAGGACTTTCACGGTAACCTGGCAGCTAAAATAAAGTTGAAAATGTATCGTTTCACTAAAGTTTAACTTACGTCTCAGCTCTCTTTCTGAGTAAAAATTTGTGATTATAGTAACTTTGTGCCTAACTTTGTATCATCGATCTACAAAAGAACAAGAAAAAAAATGTTCGTTTTCCCATTATATGTTCGTTGTAGATCACCCCCCAAACTCCTTGTTTGTTATATAACCTCTATAACTTTCTTTAAGAAAAAAACATAGAATCATTTTTTTTAGCAGAGATATACTACCATGTAAAGTAATGAGGTGTTCTCCTATAGGTATTCTCTTACTCCATTGTCCCTGGTAGCTCAACCAGCGACTAGTACACACCACACCATGGCTCCTTTGCTCTTCAAGGACATGAAAAGCCTCTCGTGCTCATCTCCGGCGTCCACCGCGATATGCCCGAGCCTAGAGCGGCAGCCGATGGTCCGGTCACACAAGGCCATCGCTAGCCCTCTCTGCCAGGCTCCCACCGAGACCAGAACTCACCGGCAAGACTGCAAGAAAGGGCAGCACAGGGCTGTTGCGAATGGTGAGCTCGTTAGCCCGGCCGGCTCGTCCAGGTACCTGCTGAGCAGCCATGCCGCCGCCGCCGAGGAGATCCAGGAGGTGGAGGCTGCACCGGCCGTTGATGCCAGGAGGGAGGAGCCAGCTGCTGATGTGAAGAACACACAGACGCAGGAGCAGGTGAGGAAACTGTGCACTTACATGTGAATCAGTACTGTAATATTGTGTTTTACTTGTATTTTGAAGCTTTGCTTGCACACTTCTTGATAAAAGAAAGAAAGGAAGTTGCAAAAAAAAGAAAGAATGGAGATGCTGTAATCCTTGTGAGCCTTGGATGGTTTTATACACTGATTTTCCATTTGATATCTGGAACTTCCAGCTAAAGATACGCAAATACCATGATGACGAGCAAATGTTTTCTTTTTTTTGGGGGGGGGGGGGGGGGGGGAGGATTGATTTACGGGTTTATGCTACCTTTCGGATTGCAAAGAGAATATTTATATAAAATAGCTGGATGGTTGCAACCTTTTTTGCCTAGTATCAGAGATTCAGAGCATGACAACTTAAGTTTCGCAGCCGGCCGTGCTTTTAATATTGCATATTTGTCTTGTTAAAAAAAAATCGAAAAGCCAACATATGTTTGCTTTGAACTAAGCTCCGGTGTTGGGTATCGTTTCAGGTAGTTGTACTGAAGGTATCCCTGCATTGCAAAGCATGCGAAGGCAAAGTGAAGAAGCACCTCTCCAAGATGGCAGGTGAGACTTGCGCAAACCATAGGCGGCTGTATTCGAGATCTGAAACTTTTGTTCAGAGTTCAGGAAAAGATAACCTCTGCGATATTGATAACCAAATTATGAACAGGTGTGACATCGTTCAGCATAGATTCCGCGGCGAAGAAGGTGACGGTGGTCGGCGACGTGACGCCGCTCGGCGTCCTCAACAGCGTGTCCAAGGTGAAGAACGCCCAGTTCTGGGCGTCGCAGCCGGCCATCGCCGCCTGAAGGCTGAAACCAACCAAAGATTTAGCTTAGGATTCGTTCCTCATGACTGGTTGGTAGCGCGAGCTGGAGCTGCGTGCACGTACGCATGTGGGTCACTGACGGCCAGTCCAGCACGCTGGACCAGCTTGCAGCTACTGTGATGGCGTGGTGGGTGGTGTGTCCTAGACCAGCATGCATGCATGTATGTCCTGGCTCCTCAAGGGGGCAGGGGCAGAGGCAGATGCAGATGCAGCTTTGGTTATTTCTTCCGTTGATCGTGTTGTGTTTTTTTTTTCTTGTTTGCTGTGGTTGGCACCATGCGAGGTACATGCCGTCTCTGTGCTTCTTTTACTAGTCGAAGAGAGTGTGTTTGTCTGTTCTGTTTATCTTACTGTAATATAAGCGTTGCATGTACTGCAGTAATGTTCTGTACTTGTGGGTTTTTACTTCTTGGTCTTACGGGCATTGGTAAGTGCATATGTCCGTGTGTGGCATGAAGCTGATATATATGAAGCAGCAGTATGGGGAACTACTTGGTTTGGTTTCGACTTAGCATGGTCACTGGGTGAATTTTTTTGCACTGATAACTTATAGTTTATGGCTAAATATTTGAATTATGTCTATTTACAAGAGGTAGTATGCATAGAAAATAGTCACATATAATTTTGACCGGTACAGCTGAACTTAGTACACTTTTTACTATAATTTTCTAATCGGTTTCGTCTGAAAAACGCATCTTTAAAAACTAATTACTATGGACGGTACAAGCATAAGCCACCCATAAACTAGTTCAAACCCAGTTATTAATAGCATGGAGCGAAACTCTGAACGCAAATGAGCTAACACACACAAACGTTTAAGCAATTTTTATACTGCAGAGATGTGAGGCAACGCAAATATCAATATGTACATGGAAGCAAATGACCGAAGAACATGAACATGTAAGAAAGGGCATATAAAACACCAAAGCTACAGTCGTCTGTGATACTGTGTGACACATATAGGCCCTCCACACAGAGTGGCAGAGCGATCCAGGCAGTACAAACAGTAGTGACAGATCAAACCATTTGATGAACAGCACGCGGACTGTGTCGATGGTGTTGTGCAGCGGCGAGGCGAGCCCTCGCACTCTGGGCGAACACACCATGCTCTGAAGCATCCATGGCCCGGCTGAAACAGACCCGAATTTCTCATGCCCGTGCTTGGGCAGCTTAAATACAACCTGGATTTTTTTTCTCAAAACAAATAAATACAACCTGACTTGAGCGGATTTCCACAAATTCGCTTAAACAAAGATTATACGGTTCTCAATATTAGCTTGATAGGAAAAAAATAAAAGAAAACGATCCATTTCAAAACCAATATTGCGAGAGGAAAAGACATGAACATATCGCCGGATATGCGATTATCAAGATCGAAAGCAGCACGAATAAGATCGATCAATAGGCGATTTAGGTCTCAAACCTCAGATGCGCGGGAGCAGTTCAACATGAGAGAAGGGAGTGATGCCTGGGGCTGCGGTGTGCCAGGTGTTGAGGAACCGTCACTGACGACCAGTCCAATCGATTTCTTTACTTAATATGAAACGAAATCAATAACAGAAGACAGAATAATAGATTGAAAACACACAGAGAGGTAGAGAGAACTGCTGGTCTTTCTTTATTGCTTTTAATTGCATGAATACAAATTCTACTGGCGCGGCTTCCTATTTATAGGCTATTAATGAAGTATTCATCATGGGTCAAGGCTGCTGGTCCAAACCCAGATTTGCTAACACCAGACAGGCCGAAATTTGCACAGGGCGAGGTCAACGGAGCAGCGCTTTTTACGTGGCCCTGCTTTGGCCCGTATTTGGGCCGACCGCTGGACTCGTGAACCGAAAGGGATGAGACCAGGCCTAAAGCCCCCATGGGCTGGATCAAATTGAGACCAATTCTCCGGCCCATGTTTGGCCCATCTCAATTAGAACGTGACCCGAGCGGATAAGCCTGCAGATCTCAAGGCCTGGATAAATCCAAGCCCATTGGTACCCACCGGTTCCACTCCACAACAGAGCCCTTGTCCTCCCCATCGGCTGCCGCCCGCCCGCTCCTCCACTGGGCCGGCCCTGGAGGGGAGCGAGAGGGGCGGCCGCCCCGGGCCCCCAAAATCCAGGGGCCCCCATATACTATGTAAAGTATATACATGCTTTGAAGATTTATCTTGGACCTTTTAGCCACCGTAGTTGGTCCACATACGAATTATTATTTTTGTTATGGTTGATATGGCAATCAATTGATTGAAAAGTAGATTTCAAGAACTCCAAACATTTGGAAGTATATTTGAATTTTTAATGAGTTCAACAACATTAAAGTCATTGGATCGAATTGAATTAAAAGAATGTTGTATAAAATTTGCAGAAACTTTCTCTCTAGATGGTTCGTCTGATGTTGAGTTAAATGATTTAATTTCTGAGTTAAGTGTTATGCATTTGACTTTATCAGATAAACCAATGTCTGCTATGGAGATTTTTGAGATTGTCAGAGAAGCGGATTGTTATCCTAATATTTCTATTGCTTATCGGATTTTATTTACTATGCCTGTGACTGTGGCATCAGCTGAAAGAAGCTTTTCAAAGTTGAAATTGTTGAAGAATTATTTAAGGTCAACAATGTCTCAAGAGAGGTTAAACGGTTTGGCAACTTTATGTATTGAGAAGAAATTATTAGATGAAATTGATATCAATACCATCACCAATGACTTCGCATCTAGAAATGTTAAAAGAAAATTTTAAGGTAATATCTATAAACTCTTTGATATGAATATATATATGTGTGTGTGCGCGCGCGTATATGTATATAGATTTATATTTAGATATTTATGCTAGGGGCTCTATTTCTAGTTTCATCCCGGGCCCCTAAAATCCTAGTACCGGCCCTGCAAGTCCGCTCCCGGAGACGGCTCGCCGCTTGACATTACAACACTGCTCCACACGCCGTCGGCGTCCTCCTCGTCCGCTCTCGGTACCCTCTCGCCCCGATCCGCTTGGCATTAAAACACTGATCCACACGCTCAAGGATTCGAACAGGTAGGAGACAGATGCGCGGATTTGGCTTCTGCTCGAGCTCTAAAATCCCATCTGCTTATTTGTTCTAACGATTGTCGTTTCCCCCCCCCCTGATATTTCCAGAGTCCCCGGGAGAGCACAAGGCGAAGCGGATGGGGCCTTCTTGGTGCGGCAGCGGCGGCGTCGATTTGATCAACGGGCTCAACAACGACGTGCTGCTGCAAGTCCTCCGCCACCTTCCCAGAGCCACCGACGTGGCTCGCGTGGGTGCGTTCTCGCGGCAGTGGCGCGACCTCTCGATGCGCGCCCCAAGGTTCTCGGTGAACTGCCCTTGAGAACTTTGTCCTTGACCTTGCGCATGGCCATCCTCAAGCTCCGCACCACAGCATCATTTGATCGACTGCTGAATCAATTGTTGGGGTATAGATAGACTACACTAGCATAATTTAAAAATTTTACCATGTAAATCAGAAATTCATATAAGTAAGAGATCATGAATTGTTACTACTAGACGTGCGGTAAGTGAAAAGCAGTCCGGTTCAACGTAGCGCGCGTTGGTGTAACAGGGGTAGCTAGTCGATCTCTATGAGCCAACCATCTCCTCCTCGCGATCGTTTCGATCAGCACTGCAGTCGAAGTAGTACCTCTACTGAAGTCCACACGTCTAGGAACACCGTGTGCCTGTGTGCTAGCACCAATACACATGGTAGGCACACAATACACATGGTACGGCCTGTGAGAGATGGTGGCTAGGGTTTCGGTGGAACGTGACGAGCACGGATCTCAGGGAACCCAAATCCTCCTCTACATCTTCAGCGAATCGGAGCAACCAAATCCAATCGAAGAGAAGAGGGGAAGAGCAATGCACGGATGGCCACTGTATTCAACTGACATCTTTTTTTTTGTCTTAGCTGGTACAAATGAGGTCCACACATTCAACTAAAACTCTTATGCTGCAAAGTCATATTATTGTTTCTGTGTACAGGGCTTCACAACATATGCTGAGAGGGGGATTGTTGAGGTGGTGCAAGGTGAGGAGCGGGCAGCCTTAAACATGGGCATTGGATGGAGAGGGTTGAACAGAATGATGGAGAGGTTCAAGGGTAACATGGAGTTTACCAAGCTGAAGCCGAAGATGGCAGGAATTGACCCTGATGATGTGTACTCACAAGTCTTTTCAGCTCACCGATATATTTCGATTTGGACATTTCTAGATTGGTCACAGAGAGTGACATCGGTTCATCTGTCATGAAAAGCACTTTTAATGTTATGCATGGAACTTGCTCTGCTGCTTGTGATGGTTTAACGCAGCATCTACTGACTATAGTATGAAGGGTGATACATTTGCTATTTGTTATGTGGACCAGAGCTTGGTTTTCGAGCACACTTTTGACAAAACATATGACTTAAAATTAACTGCTCCTGTGGCCATTTATTGTCGTTATTGTAATACCCTGAATTTTTCAAAAATTTGAAAAACAATTCAATTCCCAAATCTAGTTGCAAATTCTTAAACTAGAGCCTAATTCTCACTAATCTACACCCAAATGTGCACGAATCTTGAAGCAATCTCCCCCACCCATCCATTTTCGCGCTGTCACTGTACCGGCCGAAAATATCCCCGCCGCCACCTCCACCGCTTGCTCTCTCGCGTCTTCCTCCTTCTGCCAGCTCCCCTGCCACCTTGCTAGCTCGCCGGCACCTTGCTTGAGTGTGGTGACACGTCTCTCCCGCCCTGGACAGCTGCCCATGCCCTCTCTCCGTGCCCTGCCCTGCCGCTGCCTGCCCTCCTCGGTGCCGACCAACTCCCCGACTCCATTTAATTGAACCGACCCCCTCCATCCCAGGCTAATGCCCTCATGAAGCCAACCGAACACCCAAAGCCCCCACTGTGGCCGCCATTGCGGGTAATTGCAAGAAACCCTAAAATCGAGCTATAGATCAATGTCCCACTCCCGGCCAACCATCCTTCAATTAACTCCGGCCATAGCTTCCCCAGCCTCCCAGAAATCTTCCCCAACCAACGCATTAGCTGTCCGGCCCCTCTCCTTCTCCGGCGCCGTGAGCCACTTCACCGCCGCCCACCCCCGCCGTGGCTAGCTCGGCACGAGCTTCCCCAGCCTCGGCCGACCCTTCCCCGAGCTCCCCCACCGCCCAAGGATGCTCTAGCACCCACCCAATTGCCTAGACCACCTCCTATTAGCGCGCAAGCTCAAAAATGGTTGTGGGAGAAAAGTCCTCACCGCCGGCGATTGCCGCCTCCGCCGGCCCAGCCATCGCCCAAAATGGGACCCTCTCCCTACCCCGCACCTGTACCTGGCCTTATTTGCGGTCGCAGACCACCGGAGCGCCGCCGGTCGCCACCGCCTCCTTCCCCTGTTTCGGCTGCACGCGGGCAGGCTGGAGGTTGAAGACGACCGCGCCCGAGCTGGTTGAGCCGCACCGCGTCGCCCGCGTCCGCGCTCGACCGCGCCGCTCCCGCGCCCGCCCTCGCGCGCCTGCGCCCGGCTGCACCGCGCGTCCGCGCCCGAGTCCGACCGCGCCGCCCCGCGTCCGACCGCACCACGCGCCCGTGCCTGACCGAGCTGCTTCCGCTCGGCTGAGTCCAGTCCGCTCGCCGAGTCTGACTCGAGCCCGGTGAATAGTAACCGAGCCCGATGAACAGTAGAAAAATCCAGAAAAATCCCAAAAATCCCAGAAAAATCCACAAGCCCCAAAAATACCAAAATACATCATTTTGACCAAGTTAATATCCCAAATTCAAGTTTGGCATCTATTTCTCCAAAAAATTCTAGAAAAAGCCAAAATCCCAAAAGCACCCACTCACCCCATTTTGACCAGCAATGTCTTGAATCCAAAAATAATCTCCATGTCTCCAAATTTAAAGCGTATAAATTTAAGCTTCTCTTGGCCCATATAATTAAGCTTACTAAATCTCAATTCCCTGTAAATTTAAATTCTTCCATTTTACCAAATTAAATCTCGACAAAGCCCACATCATCTAGTTCAAAGATAGACTATTTATTTCTAAGAGTCTATCCCCTGCTCCCAAGATTTATCCGACACCATCCATACACTCTTATCCTTCGGCGAAATCCATACAATGCCTTTTTGCATTGTCGATTATCCTAAAACCATAGCCTAAGTTCAATCCCGTTAAGCCCAACTCTTCACCACCTAAACCCTGGCCACCCCGCCTATTTTCTTGACGTCCTTTTGGATTGTGTGTTTATGTTTTGTTCCCAGCTTGCATTCTGCAAAGCAGGAACTGATGTGTGTTCGTTTTTCTACGCTAGTACTCGGATCACGCGAGTTGGTCAACAGAAGGACTACAAGAGCAGTTAAAGAAATCGATGCTCACCCCGAAGATCAAGTGAAGATAATCAGAGCCTAAGGACCAAGTGGCAAGTCACATGTTTTTGATCATATTGAATCCCATTAAATTACATTATTTATTTAATGTATTTTCATTATTGATAGTTGCGAACTGATAATTGCTTAAAACAAAGATTTAGAATGGCATGCTATCTAGATAATCCTACCACTGATAAATAGCCCTGTTTACCTTGATGGCCATATTCACCTTGACAACCTTAGTAAGAATTAACATATGATATAAATGTATACAAGATCATTTCATTCAGTATGATACACTACTAAGTGACCCTGGCCGTTGGCCGGTAGAATTGAAAAACCCGGAGAGGGTAGGGTGGTATGGGACACCGTACCCTAGGCCGGTGATGCTGGTATGTACTTCTAAGGTGTTGGCTGTGGGCCGGTAGGATTTGAAAACTAATACTAAGGTAAAGGTGTACTGTGGGAAATCACGCGGTGATCTACGCCACGACTTTACCTTAGAGGAATTGATACTAAGGTAAAGGTGTACTGTGGAAAATCACGCGGTGATCTACGCCACGACTTTACCTTAGAGGAATTGATACAAAGGTAAAGGTGTACTGTGGGAAATCACGCGGTGATCTACGCCACGACTTTACCTTAGAAGAATTGAGACTGGGAAGGGTGTACTGTGGGAAATCACGCGGTGATCTACGCCACGACCTTACCCAAGTGAGAGGCTGGTATGGATGGGTGGTGGTAGTGCCAGTAGGCACAGAGGGAGACGTGGTTAGATGCCTCAGCTGAAAAATGTAAGGACGAGAACCTTGTGCCAAGTAAAAGACATAGTCAACGCTCAGGCCACAGGAGTTGACTTGTCAACACTGGTCTAGTAGCTGCTCCATCCAATTGAAACTCTACAGGCTGTGATGACAGGTAGACGGGGAGTTAGGTATGCTGCGGGTACCTAACAACGGTAGTATTCACTCACAAGCGGCTAGAGAAGAGTATGTGCGCAATTGTAGCCATGACTGAGTGATGCTATCGGGTAGAGTCTATATAAAGAGTGGAGCAGTGAACCGACCTGACTTTCTTAACTCTGTCGCGGGAGTTAAGGGATCGTGTGGGTAAAGTTGAGCAACTCTGCAGAGTGAAATAAATGGTATTCGAATACGCCGTGCTTCCGGTTAATGAAGCTGTGTTAATTGGGTGATTCCAACAACGAGGCATAAGTAGTGTTTCTGAGGTTGTTAAATTGAGTATTGATGAGATTTTATCTGATAACAGAAAACCCCTGATCTTAAGGAGCAAATGTTTTAAGTTTTACTTGATTGCAAATAAAACTGCATCCACCTCATAATAAAACCGCTATACACCCTCCACCCGAGAACCCTGGCAATTAGTTATATAGTATTTCCACATGTGATTTGCTGAGTACGGGGTGGGAGTACTTAGGCTTGCCAAATTTTCCCCCAACAGATACCAGAAGAAAAAGGAAGCAATTCAAGATTTCGCATTAGGGTTACGACCGCACTCAAGCGTTCCTGTGGAGTTTTCTTCGGCTCTTTTGTATGTAAGTTAAGTTTTGGGCTTGAATGCCCTTATTGTCGTTAAAACTGGCCATTAGGTCTTACTTTAATCCAATTAACTCTTTTTTTAAAATGGCTTATAAGCAGGCATGATACACTGTTAAGCCGCAACAGAACTCCTGGGCTGTTGCAGACCGTACGACGTCCCTGTTCCCAAAAATTGGGGCGTTACAAGTGGTATCAGAGCTATGCTTGACTGTAGGATGTAACCCTAAGTATAGGTTTGATTTCGATAGGAACACGATTCTACAAAATCTAAATTTATGATACAAAAGAGTTACAAAAATCATAAGTAATATTGCTGCCTCACTCTTCCCATGTCTGCCTTATCTTTCTTAGACATGCATTAAAATTTTTGTTTGGATTGGTCAAAAGCTCAAAAATACGAGTAGTCGTTTAGACTAACTTCTTGCTGCAGGTCTTTAACCAAATGGAACGAATACTAACTTTAGTAGAAGTGCTAAGGATGGTGTTAAGAAGAATAGCGCGAATACCTTGACCAAAATTTTTCCTTTTGAAATGTTGATGTCACCGTTCGAATAGTTAGTACATAATGCCCGTTTGATTCCCTTGAGATAACGGGTAAAAGACCATTTGAGTAGACGAAGTTTTCTGATTGTAATAATAGCCAAATTGCACTATTAGCCTGTTAGGCTGCTATATAAGCAATTTGTGTAAAACTAACTTCTGATTTTAAGTAAAGTATGTGTGGAAAACTTTTCTGCTCCTACCTCCCTTCGTCTCAGCTTGTATCTATGCTCTTCTGTTCTGATTCTTCTCGTACCTTTTAAGCTCTAAATCTTGGAGGAACTTAAATGCAAATTCCTGATTGCAATGAATAGGTTAAATTCCATCTAAGAGAGTCATAAGTGGGAGAAAATAGATAAATCCGAAAGGGATTGAATTATGACGTGAAAGATAACCAAAGATATTAGAGAAGTTATATTTGATTAACAGAATGAGTCAAGAGTATAAATTTTACGTGGATTAAAACCCTAGCCATGATGCTATGTTCAATTTTCGGTGGATACAAAGGATAGTGAATTAATTAGAAGCAGGTAATAAGAGTTTAGTTGATGATTGAAGGAGCCTAACGAGATTGTGGCACAATGGTGGGAGGGATCAAAACTCTAGAACAGTTTTGAAGTAAACAGTGTTGACAGACTTAAAATAAAAATGCTGGACTACGACAAATGTAAGGTCAGATCTGTAGGTCTATGATGGAAAAGGGGAGTTAGGTTGAAACTAGATAGGCAGGATGTAATTAATAACTTTAAAAGGTATGTATAATAGAAAGATCAATAAATAAAAATGAATGTTTAGAGTTTAGCCAACAAAGGTG
Organism: Dendrocalamus latiflorus; assembly: GCA_017311315.1. NCBI lineage: Eukaryota > Viridiplantae > Streptophyta > Magnoliopsida > Poales > Poaceae > Dendrocalamus > Dendrocalamus latiflorus. The sequence continues at coordinate 2,174,406 of CM029611.1, forward strand.
TTAAGAGCAATCAACGGAAAGAAGTAGTATAGAGGTAGATAGTAGGTGATGGAAGCAGAATCAGTACAATTATTAGAGTGTAACTGTGTAAGTAAGAATAAAATAGGGTTGAATTAATTCCATGAGTGGCGTCGAATGTCAGAAGAAATTGAATTACCCTTGTAAATATATAGGAAGTGAGAAATAGTATTTTAGGAAGTGATCAGGAAAATTGTTTAATTTTCTCCCCAATCAATTCCTTCCCTACTTGTTGCTCTTATCTTGATTTCGTCTTACTTTCCCTTGCTAGCCCAAAAATGTTACAGAACTGATTCCTAAACAATGAGTGCAGAATATCATGAAGTAGATTGAGATTTTAGCCGCACGACAGATGAAGAAGAGAAACCTTAAAGAACAGTCTACAGTAATGGAAGCCCAAGCTGTCATGAAGAAAGATCAAAGTAAAGACCAACACAGGCAAATCGAGAGTGCAGAACAACCGTCTACTGACACAATGTCACCAGAAGAATCAACATCAACGTCAAGTGCGATAGCAACGAAATTTGCAACTTTCCTGAAGACTCAACCACCTACCTTTTCAACAACAACAGAGCCATTAAGTGCAGATAAGTGGCTACAAGATATTGAGCGAAGGATAAACACTATCCAGTGTACAAACCAGGAGAAAGTTCTTTTTGCCACTTATCAACTCTCAGAACCAGCCAGTACATGGTGGGATTCCATTCAGTGGATACACCCGAAGAAGAAAGATATCACATGGGAAGAATTTGTAAAGAGATTCCGTAAGACCTATATTTCCCCTAAGGTTATTACGGAAAAATATCAAGAGTTTCTCAATCTCCGACAAGAAGACAAATCTGTTATTGAGTATCTGCAGCAGTTCCATCATCTGTCACGATATGCACCAGAAGATATCAACACTGAAGCCAACCGAATGACATGTTTTATAAAAGGCCTGCAACCAGAGATACAACGTCACACTGCAACTGTGGGAATTCCAAACCTTCTAACCTTAGTCGATCAAGCCCTTTTGATGGAAGAACAAATGTCAGAATATGCAAAGACTAGGAAGGAAGATAATCCTTTGGTTCAATCTTCTACAGCTTGTTTTCACTGTGAACAACATGGGCATTATCGTTACCAATGCCCACTGAAATTCGTACCTAAAGAAGAAGCTAGGAGACAAGCAAGAAAGTAGATATCAAGTCACACCAACCATGCACAGAAGAAGAGAAGCTCTACCTTAAGAAAGCCAGAACTGAGGAAAGAACAGGTCCACCCTAAAGGAGCGACAGGAAGTCAAATGGCAAGGAACATGGACAAAAGAAAGGAGGTTTTATATTACCCACTGTTAGGAATAACAAATGAAAGTCCAGTCAGTACTTTTGTGTAAGATACAAGGCAGTTGGAAGAAGTGTCTGTAAATTGTTTTAATTAAGACAGGCGGCAGAACTACAGAAGTATGTGAAATAGGGATGTACAAAGTATAAAGAGTAAGAAGGTTGTGTTACGTTTAAGTTAAATACTTAATGGATCCACATCCTAACATCAAACAGAAATAGTAAATGCTCAAACAAATGGAGCACAAGTTCAATAAGATAGAGATCCGTAAATCTATAATGCACAAGGATGATATACAGGTACAGGCAGTTAATGGTATAAGGGACCCAGATGTGACTAGACAAGGCATAAAAATGCATCAATATAGGATGACAGAATAGAACTTTGCCTGACCATGGTTGTGCTACTACATGAAGGTCCAAACAGAGCTATTCCAGACCAAGAAGCATGAATCACCTTCATACCTGGGGAAAAGTCTGTATGAAGTCTTGAGAATCCAGAGAACCAGGAAGGAACGACACATCAATAGAGATACCCGTCATTAATCCCTGCTGGAAGAGTACCCTAAACAGTACCCTAAACAAAATACGATCTATGGAAAGGAATCAGAACTGCAACAAGTTTTGTTTTACACCCCATTTTCTAACCTGGATGAATCTCGGGGTCGAGATTCTTTTTAAGGAGGGTAGTTTGTAATACCCTGAATTTTTCAAAAATTTGAAAAACAATTCAATTCCCAAATCTAGTTGCAAATTCTTAAACTAGAGCCTAATTCTCACTAATCTACACCCAAATGTGCACGAATCTTGAAGCAATCTCCCCCACCCATCCATTTTCGCGCTGTCACTGTACCGGCCGAAAATATCCCCGCCGCCACCTCCACCGCTTGCTCTCTCGCGTCTTCCTCCTTCTGCCAGCTCCCCTGCCACCTTGCTAGCTCGCCGGCACCTTGCTTGAGTGTGGTGACACGTCTCTCCCGCCCTGGACAGCTGCCCATGCCCTCTCTCCGTGCCCTGCCCTGCCGCTGCCTGCCCTCCTCGGTGCCGACCAACTCCCCGACTCCATTTAATTGAACCGACCCCCTCCATCCCAGGCTAATGCCCTCATGAAGCCAACCGAACACCCAAAGCCCCCACTGTGGCCGCCATTGCGGGTAATTGCAAGAAACCCTAAAATCGAGCTATAGATCAATGTCCCACTCCCGGCCAACCATCCTTCAATTAACTCCGGCCATAGCTTCCCCAGCCTCCCAGAAATCTTCCCCAACCAACGCATTAGCTGTCCGGCCCCTCTCCTTCTCCGGCGCCGTGAGCCACTTCACCGCCGCCCACCCCCGCCGTGGCTAGCTCGGCACGAGCTTCCCCAGCCTCGGCCGACCCTTCCCCGAGCTCCCCCACCGCCCAAGGATGCTCTAGCACCCACCCAATTGCCTAGACCACCTCCTATTAGCGCGCAAGCTCAAAAATGGTTGTGGGAGAAAAGTCCTCACCGCCGGCGATTGCCGCCTCCGCCGGCCCAGCCATCGCCCAAAATGGGACCCTCTCCCTACCCCGCACCTGTACCTGGCCTTATTTGCGGTCGCAGACCACCGGAGCGCCGCCGGTCGCCACCGCCTCCTTCCCCTGTTTCGGCTGCACGCGGGCAGGCTGGAGGTTGAAGACGACCGCGCCCGAGCTGGTTGAGCCGCACCGCGTCGCCCGCGTCCGCGCTCGACCGCGCCGCTCCCGCGCCCGCCCTCGCGCGCCTGCGCCCGGCTGCACCGCGCGTCCGCGCCCGAGTCCGACCGCGCCGCCCCGCGTCCGACCGCACCACGCGCCCGTGCCTGACCGAGCTGCTTCCGCTCGGCTGAGTCCAGTCCGCTCGCCGAGTCTGACTCGAGCCCGGTGAATAGTAACCGAGCCCGATGAACAGTAGAAAAATCCAGAAAAATCCCAAAAATCCCAGAAAAATCCACAAGCCCCAAAAATACCAAAATACATCATTTTGACCAAGTTAATATCCCAAATTCAAGTTTGGCATCTATTTCTCCAAAAAATTCTAGAAAAAGCCAAAATCCCAAAAGCACCCACTCACCCCATTTTGACCAGCAATGTCTTGAATCCAAAAATAATCTCCATGTCTCCAAATTTAAAGCGTATAAATTTAAGCTTCTCTTGGCCCATATAATTAAGCTTACTAAATCTCAATTCCCTGTAAATTTAAATTCTTCCATTTTACCAAATTAAATCTCGACAAAGCCCACATCATCTAGTTCAAAGATAGACTATTTATTTCTAAGAGTCTATCCCCTGCTCCCAAGATTTATCCGACACCATCCATACACTCTTATCCTTCGGCGAAATCCATACAATGCCTTTTTGCATTGTCGATTATCCTAAAACCATAGCCTAAGTTCAATCCCGTTAAGCCCAACTCTTCACCACCTAAACCCTGGCCACCCCGCCTATTTTCTTGACGTCCTTTTGGATTGTGTGTTTATGTTTTGTTCCCAGCTTGCATTCTGCAAAGCAGGAACTGATGTGTGTTCGTTTTTCTACGCTAGTACTCGGATCACGCGAGTTGGTCAACAGAAGGACTACAAGAGCAGTTAAAGAAATCGATGCTCACCCCGAAGATCAAGTGAAGATAATCAGAGCCTAAGGACCAAGTGGCAAGTCACATGTTTTTGATCATATTGAATCCCATTAAATTACATTATTTATTTAATGTATTTTCATTATTGATAGTTGCGAACTGATAATTGCTTAAAACAAAGATTTAGAATGGCATGCTATCTAGATAATCCTACCACTGATAAATAGCCCTGTTTACCTTGATGGCCATATTCACCTTGACAACCTTAGTAAGAATTAACATATGATATAAATGTATACAAGATCATTTCATTCAGTATGATACACTACTAAGTGACCCTGGCCGTTGGCCGGTAGAATTGAAAAACCCGGAGAGGGTAGGGTGGTATGGGACACCGTACCCTAGGCCGGTGATGCTGGTATGTACTTCTAAGGTGTTGGCTGTGGGCCGGTAGGATTTGAAAACTAATACTAAGGTAAAGGTGTACTGTGGGAAATCACGCGGTGATCTACGCCACGACTTTACCTTAGAGGAATTGATACTAAGGTAAAGGTGTACTGTGGAAAATCACGCGGTGATCTACGCCACGACTTTACCTTAGAGGAATTGATACAAAGGTAAAGGTGTACTGTGGGAAATCACGCGGTGATCTACGCCACGACTTTACCTTAGAAGAATTGAGACTGGGAAGGGTGTACTGTGGGAAATCACGCGGTGATCTACGCCACGACCTTACCCAAGTGAGAGGCTGGTATGGATGGGTGGTGGTAGTGCCAGTAGGCACAGAGGGAGACGTGGTTGGATGCCTCAGCTGAAAAATGTAAGGACGAGAACCTTGTGCCAAGTAAAAGACATAGTCAACGCTCAGGCCACAGGAGTTGACTTGTCAACACTGGTCTAGTAGCTGCTCCATCCAATTGAAACTCTACAGGCTGTGATGACAGGTAGACGGGGAGTTAGGTATGCTGCGGGTACCTAACAACGGTAGTATTCACTCACAAGCGGCTAGAGAAGAGTATGTGCGCAATTGTAGCCATGACTGAGTGATGCTATCGGGTAGAGTCTATATAAAGAGTGGAGCAGTGAACCGACCTGACTTTCTTAACTCTGTCGCGGGAGTTAAGGGATCGTGTGGGTAAAGTTGAGCAACTCTGCAGAGTGAAATAAATGGTATTCGAATACGCCGTGCTTCCGGTTAATGAAGCTGTGTTAATTGGGTGATTCCAACAACGAGGCATAAGTAGTGTTTCTGAGGTTGTTAAATTGAGTATTGATGAGATTTTATCTGATAACAGAAAACCCCTGATCTTAAGGAGCAAATGTTTTAAGTTTTACTTGATTGCAAATAAAACTGCATCCACCTCATAATAAAACCGCTATACACCCTCCACCCGAGAACCCTGGCAATTAGTTATATAGTATTTCCACATGTGATTTGCTGAGTACGGGGTGGGAGTACTTAGGCTTGCCAAATTTTCCCCCAACAGATACCAGAAGAAAAAGGAAGCAATTCAAGATTTCGCATTAGGGTTACGACCGCACTCAAGCGTTCCTGTGGAGTTTTCTTCGGCTCTTTTGTATGTAAGTTAAGTTTTGGGCTTGAATGCCCTTATTGTCGTTAAAACTGGCCATTAGGTCTTACTTTAATCCAATTAACTCTTTTTTTAAAATGGCTTATAAGCAGGCATGATACACTGTTAAGCCGCAACAGAACTCCTGGGCTGTTGCAGACCGTACGACGTCCCTGTTCCCAAAAATTGGGGCGTTACAGTTATGCAGGTTACTGCTCTTGATGAACGGTACAAGCTATCAGAAAGCCGTGACTACGAGGTCAAAGTCGCGTTTCTCCAGCTAGCAATCCTCACCGGCTGCAGGCTATGTAGCACGGACACGTATCAAAACTGTCGTATCCGTGTCCGACACGGATACGACACGGACACGGCTCGGACACGTGTCGGCGACGTATCGAGGAATTTTGGAATTAATTTTAATTGCTAAAATTCTCGACACGTGTCGGACACGATAAATACACGAATCAGACACAACCCAGGACACAATTGGCCTAGAGCCGGCCCAGGAGAGAGCCGGTCCATCCCGTGCGCTCAAGCATCCTAACCCTAACCCTACCCAAGACCCATTCGGCCATTCCCATCCCGTGTGCTCAAGCATTGCGCCGCCTGCTCAAGCACCGCGCCGCCGCCCGGCCGTGTGCCGCCGCCTTCCTCCCCACGCTTCCCCGGCTTCCTCCCTGTGCGCCGCCGCCGCCTCCCCAGCTTCTTCCCCACGCGCCGCCGTCGCTTCCCCGGATTCCTCCCCGCGTGCCGCCGCCGCTTCCCCGTGCGCCGCCGTCGCTTCCCCGGATTCCTCCCCGCGCGCCGCCGCCGCTTCCCCGCGCGCCGTTGGCTTCTTCCCCGCGTGCCTCCGCTGCTTCGCCAGCCTCCTCCCCGCGCGCCGTCGACTTCTTCCCCACGCGCCTCCGCTGCTTCGCCGGCCTCCTCCCCGCGCACCACCGTCGCTTCCCCAGATTCCTCCTCGCGCGTCGCCGCCGCTTCCCCGCGCGCCGTCGGCGTCTTCCCCGCGCGCCTCCGCTGCTTCGCCGGCCTCCTCCCCGCGCGCCGCCGTCGCTTCCCCGGATTCCTCCCCGCGCGCCGCCGCCGCTTCCCCGCGCGCCTCCGCTGCTTCGCCGGCCTCCTCCTCGCGCGCCTCCGCTGCTTCGCCGGCCTCCTCCCCACGCGCCTCCGCTGCTTCGCCGGCCTCCTCCCCGCGCGCCTCCGCTGCTTCGCCCCGCGTGCCGCCAGCCTCCGCCTCGCAGTCGGCACAGCCGCACAGGTATGGTTTAGAACTTTAGATGCAGTCGGCAATAACAACATTTAGATTCTATGATGCGGTATGGTTTTGATGCAGTATGGTTTAGATGCAGTCGGCAATAACATTTATACTTGATTGATTGTTTGCTTGATTGTTTGTTTGCAATAACATTTGCTTGATTGCTTGTTTGCAATAATATTTATGCAATATGCAATAACATTTAGATGCAGTATGCAATAACATTTATACTTGATTGCTTGTTTAACATTTATGCTTGATTGTTTGCTTCATCATTCTAGAAAAATGGAAGCCTCTAATTCTAATGCTAGAGAGGAGGAAAACACAAGCCACAATAGGTCAAAGCTTCCATTGTGGAATCATGTTGATATTCTAGACCGGGGTGGTCAAGGGGGAGGAAATGTGAAATGGAGATGCAAATATTGCAAGTATGTTGGCACTAGTAGCTACTCTAGAGTCAAAGCGCACTTGCTTAATAAGCATGTGGAAACATAGAAAAATAATACATATATATATATATATATATATATATATATATATATATATATATATATAATTTATTTATTATTTAAATATATATAGCCGTGTCGCCGTATCGGTCTTTTTGGGAAAACGGCGAATTCCTGTGTCGGTGTCGTGTCGTGTCGACGTATCCGTATCCGTGCTACATAGGCTGCAGGTGCTACTTCAACGAGGTTGAGGAATGCTTGAAGCAAGTGGGGAGGATGAAGTACCTCCGCCCCATCTACAGCTCGCTCACCCGGTGCTCCGGCGAGGAGAAGATGCTGGCGCAGAGGATCTTCACGAGTTTTATCATCCGATAGTTCGCGGCGTGGGGGAGAGCATCCTTTCAAAGCATGGCTAGCTGAATCTGTATATTACTGAATCCAGAGTAGGGATAGCTTTTGATGGTTATTGACTGTTTGCTCACTCGTTTCTTCTGCATAAAATTATCGCCCCCCCTGGAGCTAACCTGGGAAAAACCTGGAAACTTAGTACTGTATCCTGATAATATAACCTCATGGGTTGCGTGTGCCTAAGTTTTCTGATCCAGCAAGTCTTGTAGTCTACTGCCTGTCTCCATCCAGTGGATTTGAGAACGAAGCGATGATTTAGTACTGGTGACATGGAGGCAACCACAGACGAAGTGATGACGATAAAATCTTCAATTTTTCATCCATTCTACCTTGAAAAGCAACGTATCACGTTGACGAGAAATACCAGGATACGAGGAAAAATTATGCCCGATCAATAAAAAAACACAAAAAAAAAATACAGTTTCCGTTAGCGGGAATCGAACCCGCGTCCCTCGGCCTCAGTGGGATTTTTTTGGCTGAGACAGAGTATCCTGGCCAACTAGACGACAACGGATTCTGAGAGGCAACTGATTCAATGTTTTTTATTTCTTTGAGATAGTCACGAGTTGCTGCACATGAGCCCGACCCGACCAACACCATAAATCGAGGGGGAATTTGCTCCCATGCCACACAGTTTAATGGCGTTTGTTAAAATGCCCCATGATGTCTCACTGACATGCGGGACCCGTATGTCAGTGAGATATCATGGGGCATTTTAACAAACGCCATTAAACTGTGTGGCATGGGAGCAATTTTTCCTAAATCGAGTCGAACAAACGCATCGCCCGGCGGCGCAAGGGCTTCCTAATCCCCCTCCCCTCCGCCGGCGGCGTCCCCTCCGACGCCCTCCAAACCAAGAACTGCCGGCCGCGCGTGCTGCTTGTACTGTTGCACTCCTTCCCTCCTGTCGCCCTCCGCCCCCACCTCCCCTCCTGGTAAGCACGTCTCCTGCTCTTCCTCGTCCTCTTCATCGGCACCCTGCTCTCCGAGGCCTGATCCCATCTAGATCGCCGCGTAATGCAACCAAGCATATCGCAAACACCCTGGTTAATGCGATCCCGTGGCACGGAACAATCTGTGCTTCGAGTACTCACGGTCGCACGATGATACCTACTGGTGAGCGGTAGGGTAGCTGGATCGCATGTTTCTGCTTATGCTTAAAGAAGTGGGACTCTTGTTTCTTACATATATTCCTTGGGGATTATGGCCAGTAAACTTGGAAAATTGTAGTACCTACAAGGTGCTTCTGCACCAATTATTTGGTAGTTACTAGTAGCATTTAGTACGCAACGGTGGGTTATGCTGCTTGATGATTAAATTACCGATGTCTGTTTATGCCCTCTGGATTACATTGGCTTCAGTACTACACGTGTCTTTGTTATCTATCTCAGGAGTGGTTTATCAAGGATGTTCTACTATAGTTAATGGAATTATCAAATGTAGTTCATGCTATAAGTGTGACATCGTAAGGCATTGTGTTGAAATTTGAGAAATCCGTATGTTTAAGCATGTGGAGTGCGTGGTAATATTAGCATTTGAAAAACGCCAGTCAATTTGAGTGTTGGATGCTCTTGCTGTGTTGTGATACTTTTAACCTGGAGAAGAGTTTGTACTCTCATGGTCAGCGGCAGAATGTCATAAATCATAATGTTGTTTTAAGTCCTGAAACCAAGATATCTTAGTTGATATGAAGAAAAATTATGAATAGACCGCTACTGTTTAGTTCACACAGTCGTACTATACGTTCCAAGTTTAGAATTGCCTGAGCTCTGCTGGAAACTTTTGATTGCAAACATAGCTTTTACATACTGTCACTTTGTAATTTGGTTGATTTAATTCCTTACAAAGAAATTGCAATGGATGAACCTTTAGCTGAAGATTCCAACTTTCATGACTTTGGTGAAAGGGAATGTGATATTATTTCATCCTTTACGAGGAATTCCCACTGAGGATTATATGATGTATGCTAATATGCTTCTATTTGAATTTTGAAGTAAATGAAGCCTTGTTCCGCAACGTTAGTAAATACTCAAATAGAGCTCCTTCGTATGGTTCTATGTCCTCTCTGCTAACTCTGAATCACTTCAAGTTTTATTTGGACAAGCGACTCTTCCCAGTTGGTTGTGTCCTTGGTTGGGATAAAACTGTCAATGCAACAATACACTCATGGTTGAATAGCAGTATGAAAGATTTATGCAGCATGACAACCAGTCAACCACTACTTAATTGAGTTCTAACGGTTGATGATCCTTATGAATTATAGTTGTCTGTAAGATCAGGCGATTTTCTTCATCTATCTTCTGTTTGGATATACTGAACCATTTCCTTGATGCTGTCTTCAGGTTCTGTCAGACTGTTAGATTGTTGGGTAAAGAGGCCGGCAAGCTCCAGCAGTTGTCGCTGTCGTCCATCCACGAGGATCACCATTGGTGTCGCCGGCGTCGCTCCACCCGCTCGATATGTAGCTCATCCATGTATGAGAATCTCTGCAGCTTCGCCGCCGAGCTCGGCGTCCACTTCCTGTTCGCTTTCAGCAACATTGACACCCTTGACCTGTCGCGGTTAACCTCCCCATCGACTGAGTCCGCGCGCCTAGCCGTAAATCCGGCCATCCTCTGCCTCAGTGCCTCGTCAAGCGTCTCAGAGCAAAGATGGTCGTCTCAGCGGACCATGGCTGCCGTTCGGTGTTCCTGCTCGAGTCCATGGACGCCGTGGGAACGGACTCAAACAAGGCCGGCAAGATTAAGCAGTTCTTGATCCAGGCGAGCATCGAGCAATGCGTGCTCGGGTCGGGGGCCACCGCGCAGCCGTGGACAAGGCGCTGCCACGGCGGACCGTGTTCGCGTCGGCCGGCTCGCGTACAGTACAGGAGTGGGAAAGAGAACTTGGGGGAGGAGTGTGGAGCCGTCGGATGATGACGAACGGTGGATGTGGCAGGAAAAGTCACGCGCGCCCTGTAGAGCACACGTGTCTCTCAATCTTGAAAGGATGTATGAAGACTATGAGCAATTATTTATCGGCCTTCCATGTGCTACGAGGATGTGGATCTGTCGTGGAGATGGGCTGTACGAATGGACGACGATGCGGTGTTCTACAATTAATATATTATAATAATATCGTGACATTATCTCGATCAAGTTGTTTCCGGCGCATGCATGCGCACCATCGAGTGTTTTTGCTCTCGAGCACGCTCCAACAACGGTATGTAAATATGCCCATCAGTTGTATGAACGGGCACCTGATGTAAGTAGGTATATAAATTAGTGTATTAATGCTAACTAGCCGAATTTTTGGCACAACTTGCACCGCTAGCTACGACAATATGTATACGTTTATTTAAAACAAATGTACATTTGGTATATAATTCTAATGCTTACAATCAAGGGCAGACCTACCGGGGTCAAGGAGGGCTATGCCCCTATCACCGACCGGAGAGAGGTACCCCTCAACCCCTATAGCTTCGGTAGGGGCGCCATTGTCATGCCTTCCTCTTGCAGTCTTCCTCAGTTCTGCTCACCATCAAATGGGCTGCACAAGAAGTTTTGAATTTTGGCTAAGCCAACCATACAACACACTTGAGCAAAGCCCACCAAATACCGAAGCCCACAAATGAACCAATATCTAGGCTGAAAGCAATAATAGTCAACCAATCCCCAATCAAATCGATACCCAACAAATCCCCAAGTGACCAAGTCCCAACCAATTCCCAATCTGCATCTGGTGCGAGCTGCGGCGTTGAGGAGTGCTATTGACCTATCGTGCTGGTGCGAGCGCCACCGGGCGGTGGTTGGCAAGCGGCACAAGTGGGCTGAGTCGCACGGCGCCGACAGTGGTCGGGCAGTGCAGTAGGTTCGTGAGCTGGTGCATCAGTGCTTGCTTGGTGGCCAGTAGTGGGGGCGTCTAGCGCCAGATCTAGAGCCGCCTGAGGAAAGGAAGGGAGCTCCAAAGCCAGAGTCGCTTGCCGTGCCGCCGGGCGTCCCACCGGCACCGAGCTCCTGAGGCCCGAGCCATCGACCGCGGCGAGCCGGTGAGACTGTGAGAGGCATCGTGAGTGAGTCGGCTGGGAGGGGAGGGATCTGTGGTGGGCTAGTGGCGGTCCGGTCAACCAGCCGCCCGGACAGAGAGTGGCTGCCAACTGCGGACTAACGTCGGACGGCTGGAGCCCGGAGGAGCCGCCAAGGTGAGGAGGAAAATATGGAGGAGAAGGAGAGGAATGGAGATCAACCCCACGACCCGAGGACAGTGATATTTGTGGAGTCAGTCGAATTTGCTACTTGGGTTGGCAGTTGGGTAATTTGGATTGGTACTTTGGTCCTTCCTTTTATCCTCTATTTTTAATTCTTTATGTGTAATCTGTATGTATGCATTATTCAGTAGACAGTATAAGTATTCATCTATTGTCATTTATTGATTCATAGAGTTGCAAGAAATGAAGAAACAAACATTCTATAAATATTTACGGGTCTGGAGAGGCACATTACCTATTACCGAGGTACAATTTCCGTTGTATTTTATATTTTTCTATATCGTTGTTTGAATTATGTATGATTTTAGATGGCAAAAGATAGCTTGATTTATTTTTAGTAGATTTATCTTTTGCTACTCATGTCCCATTAGTCCCCCCCCCCTAAAATTTTGTTTGGGTCCGCCGCTGCTTATGATTGGAAATAGAGTTGTATTTATTATAAATACCATTAATTTGCATCGTTATAATATAGATCCGAAAAATAAAAGGTGAGAATCTTTTTTCTCTCTCTAATGAATGTGAAAATTTTTAGCCCTTAGAGCGCTTAAGAGCGAATATGGTGACATTTTTATATTATTTTTAATAGTATAATAATACAATAATATAATAAATAGGTAGATGCATGACGAGGCTTTTTACTCAGCTTGATACCTCAGAGCAAGTCCAATAATAGAGTCAAGTGTTTGGCTATAAGTCAAGTTATAAGAGCCAAGTTATACAATAATTTGTCTTCTATTTGTCTACAAAATGTTTTTTATTATTATGTGGTACCATGTCTCACATTCTCTTTCCTATTCCTCCTCACATACATTTATTATCTTGGCCCACCACTGCATAGGCTCCCGTGCCCAGCTTGTTGCTTGCATGAGAGCCAAGCTCTCATATCTCTCCTCTCTTCTCTCCTCCACATCAGCAAAAATGCTGACTAGATTGGCTATAAAATCATTATTGTACTTGCTCTAATAAGCCCTCTAAAGTTTGAAGCAAATGAAGGCATTTTTGTTGTCGCGGCCTCTGGAAGCGCGTCCCCGTCCTCCGCTTCGAGGTCGAGGCCGACGCCTAGGCCAGGCAGCGCCCCGCGGTACATCTCCTTCGTCGACGGCGTTCTCGCCGCAACCAACGCCCGCGTCGAGGTCCTGCTCATCTCCTTCACGAGCAGCCGCCTTTTGTCCTCAAAACACTTCTCTAGGTGCTCTAATACTACGGGATTTATAAGGATGGCACGAGCAGGAGATGTCGACGCTTCTCAGGAGAGAGTCGCTGTTGAGCTCGGGTTTCTTTCTTGCATCACTGCGTCTGCGGGATGCTATATGCTCCGACACATGGCCGTGAAAGGAATTGCACCTGATGAAGCCGTTCTTTTTCCTACTGTCATGCAACTAGGAGCATTAGGAACCTTCTTCATTGCATGCAATATTGTAGACTTAGTTCTTGACACAATCAACTCGCCCATTGCACGGGGCAGCAGTAGAAGAATCTGAGATGGTTAGACTATGGACAGGGTGCAATCAAACTTTTTCAGTCTTTACCTATTAACGCATATAACAGTATTCATGTAATCAAACTTCAATTCACTGCACATAATCAAAAGTTTCCATTGGATTGAATCGCATGATGCTTATTAATGCTGAGAGTCAGGTTGCGACCGTGGTCACTCGAAGGAATGGTATTATGGCAAGATCATATCCCAACGGAGCACATCAAGGTAATTCCATGTGCTAGGCTCTTCAGCAAGGACCCGTGAAGAATATGAGCAAGTCTTTCTTGGCATTCCATGTGCTAGGCTGCATGGGGATTGGGGAACGGACGCCTCTGCTTCGACAAAAAAGTTGCGGTGACAAGGGAGCCCCCTATCTTCATGTGCAGCCACATCAAGAAATAGCAAAATTCTAAAGATAGCAAACTTACATTGAATAGCCCCTGGTTTTGCTCTCAAGCATGCTTCAACCCCTGTATGTATATACGTCCACGGCATTAGGAGAAGAAGCCACTATCCATCTGGAATTAGCACGCATCTCTTCCAAGTCGTACGGCCACTGTTAGATCCATCTCCTCAGAGTTTGTCCCGCATTGCTCACCAATTTCCCGGTAACCCACTACTATTCTCCCTTGCACATTCTTCCATATGTTATTGCATTCCATATGCTGAAATCATAGTGTCATCCTCATTCTCATGGTCCAGTTACGTCCCAGAGAGAGCAGGCATGGGAGGTGGAAAGGACAAACATGATTCCTCTGATGCCGACAAAGGGTTCCACGGAGCATACCCTGGTGGCTACCCTGCTCCACCAGGATACCCTGGTTACCCTGCTCCACCAGGTGCATACCCCCCAGCACAAGGATATCCTGCTCCGCCTGGTGGGTATCCTCAACCTGGAGGGTATCCATCGTCACACGGTGGATACTCTCCGAGTGGATATCCTTCAGCAGGATATCCACAGCACCCAGGCTACCCACCAACTGGCTATCCCAGTCATGGTCCACCTATGCCAGTTCCTCCCTATGGTATGTCCTCTTGCACTTCTCCTCACCATTGTTACGCTCACTAGTACTTGATGAGGAAGCATGCAAGGAGCTTTAGTCTACCCCCAAACCATTTTATTCAGGTCATGGTGCTATGTACGGAGGAGGCCATGGCGCAGGCGGCTCTGGCTTCGGTGCGATGATCGCTGGTGGCGCCGCTGCAGCAGCTGCAGCGCTTGGAGCTCACAAAGTGTCCCATGGCGGCGCCTACGGAATGTACGGCCACCACGGCAAGTTCAAGCACGGCAAGTTCAAGCATGGCAAGTATGGCAAGCACAAGAAAATGTTTGGTAAGCACAAGAAGATGTTCGGGCGCAAGTGGAAGTGAACAGAATCTAACTGCAGTTATCGCAACGTCTTATACGGACCAGCAAAATCCGTGTTTGCTACTCTCTTCGCTCGAGTTTATAGGACGTATTTTATAAATGATCATATTTATAAATATATGATGTATTTTATATTTCAATGTAAAATTAATGTGATGTGTCTTTTATACTCCTAATAAATATGTAACTTTATTTGCTATTATCTATATGCATATATTGAATATACTTCTTAGAGATGATACTTAAGGGTAATCTAACTATTTTTACTATCTCTTTAATCCATATAACAATATAAAATATGTCTTAAAAATTTAGACGGAAGGAGTAGTTCGAATACGGGAAGAATACGATCTCCGTAATTTTTTTGTCTCTATTGGAGTACAATCGATAGTACTTTGGTCAATCGCTCATAAGGAGCAGATTTGTTCAACAACAGACAGAATACAAGCCTACAATTTTTTCATGTATAGAACAGAAAAGGTATTTTAACATGAGTTTTGCATGCCTGCAATGTTATGTAGTACAATCTCTTCCATGATTGATGTGATGCGCATAGTTGTCATGGCGTAATTGACAATCATGGTGTCTAAGAGTCGCTGGGACGCCAAGGCAATGGCACGGTAAGATAACCTACATGCATATCATGTATTAAATCCCGTCTCCTCTCTCTCCCAACTCCCCTGCTGTCTCCCCCATATATTCTCTCTCCCTACTCTTCTCTCCCGTTCTCCCCGCGAGCCGCCTCCCCTCCCCCGCCCAGCACCTCCCCTCTCCACCGCCGCCTGAGGGGTATTGACGGCAGGAGCAGGCTGAAGATCGACACCAATGGTGGGAGTAGGCTAAACGAACAGCCTCGAAATCTCTCTCCAGCTGTCAGGATGACTTAGCGTCACCTAGGCGACGCCGTGATAACCATGGTGATATAGGCCATTTGTGTTAAAACTTCTTCGTGTTGTGTTCAATACTAACAAATAACAAGAACCGATACTTCTGATACGTGGCAATTAACTTTGCCAAGCAGAGTAAAATGAAGACAACACAGCCCTTATGTAGAATATTTATGTATGAGGTTAATCCTAAGAATGCCCAAAACTTTAACAGTAGACAAAATTTAACAAGTCTAAGCCAGGCCAAGTTTCCCTTTCAACAGAGAGTTTCAGCATCCTCTTAGCTATACTTCCAACTTTTGAAGGCATAGCAAGAAAAAACCCATGAAATCAATCATCATCTTTCTTTGGCTTCCGGTATGATTCTTCAATATGCTTTGCCACAAAGACATACGTATTGAATAGCTTCTTGACATTCGGGACGTTATAGTTTTGAGCTACATAGACACCACAGCCCATTCCCACCATGAACGTGAAGCTGCCCCTGATTAGCCCCATAGTAACAGTCTAACAGAACCTGAAGGCAGCATCAAGGAAATGGTTCAGTATATCCAAACAGAAGATAGATGAAGAAAATCGCCTGATCTTACAGACAACTATAATTCATAAGGATCATCAACTGTTAGAACTCAATTAAGTAGTGGCTGACTGGTTGTCATGCTGCATAAATCTTTCATACTGCTATTCAACCATGAGTGTATTGTTGCATTGACAGTTTAATCCCAACCAAGGACAACCAACTGGGAAGAGTGGCTTGTCCAAATAAAACTTGAAGTGATTCAGAGTTAGCAGAGAGGACATAGAACCATACGAAGGAGCTCTATTTGAGTATTTACTAACGTTGCGGAACAAGGCTTCATTTACTTGTACTTCAAAATTCAAATAGAAGCATATTAGCGTACAACATATAATCCTCAGTGGGAATTATAGCATGAACTACATTAGATAATTCCATTAACTATAGTGGAACATCCTTGATAAACCACTCCTGAGATAGATAACAAAGACACGGTTAGTACTGAAGCCAATGTAATCTACAGGGCATAAACAGACATCGCTAATCCAATCATCAAGCAGTATAACCCACCGTTGCGTACTAAATGCTACTAGTAACTACCAAATAATTGGTGCAGAAGCACCTTGTAGGTACTACAATTTTCCAAGTTTACTGGCCATAATCCCCGAGGAATATATGTAAGAAACAAGAGTCCCACTTCTTTAAGCATAAGCAGAAACACGCGATCCAGCTACCCTACCGCTCACCAGTAGGTAACATCGTGCGACCGTGAGTACTCGAAGCACAGATTGTTCCGTGCCACGGGATCGCATTAACCAGGGTGTTTGCGATATGCTTGCTTGCATTACGCGGCGATCTAGATGGGATCAGGCCTCGGAGAGCAGGGTGCCGACGAAGAGGACGACGAAGAGGAGGAGACGTGCTTACCAGGAGGGGAATTGGGGGGCGGAGGGCGACAGGAGGAAAGGAGTGCAACAGTACAAGCAGCACGCGCGGCCGGCAGTAGTTGGTTTGGAGGGCGTCGGAGGGGACGCCGCCGGCGGAGGGGAGGGGGATTAGGAAGCCCTTGCGCCGCCGGGCGATGCGTAATGCGTTCGTTCGACTCGATTCGGGTGTTGGTCGGGCCAGCTCAGCAGCTCGTGACTATCTCAAAGAAATAAAAAAATATTAAATCAGTTTCCTCTCGGAATCCGTTGTCGTCTAGTTGGCCAGGATACTCGTCTCTCAACAACCATCACTTCTCACTGTTGAGCGCCGAGGGACGCGGGTTCGATGCCCGCCAACGGAGACTTTTTTTTTGTGTTTCTTTTTTTTTTGAACGGGCATATATTTTGTGTGTGTTTCGCCTGGTATTTCTCGTCAACGTGATACGTTGCTTTTCAAGGTAGAATGGATGAAAAATTGAAGATTTTGTCGTCATCACTTCGTCAGTGGTTATTTAGAAATGTCCAAATCGAAATATATCGGTGAGCTGAAAAGACATAGTGCATGTATACGAAGACGAAAACTATTTGAGAATGGGCGTAGTAACAAAAGAGAGTATCGACAAGGATTCGTACCTGTGAGGCTTCAACAACTGTGGGTAAATTTTCCAAGTAAAGCTCCCATTCTTGTCCATTCCAGTCTGCCACCTTCTCTGCACTTGGAAGTTTTCCAGACTTAAACTCTGCAGCTAAGGAGCAAATTTTTTTATAAATAGTGCAAACTACCTCTAAGTACTGTATTGATCTTAATATTATTTTGATACTGGTTTTAATATCAGCCAATACCGATCATATCGGTAGAATTAATAATACCATATATTAAACTATAAGTTATATTTGATAGTATCACTGTGTATTTACAATAATATCATAAGTGGTATTTAGTGTGCATATAATTAAATGAATATATACTTATAAATATATATATACTTGTATTATTATATTAAATCTAAAATAATATGTTGATATAGATCAGTATGAAAACGTATCATTCTAAGAACAAATCGGTTTGACAAATATGAGAAAAAAAAAGATGGCGATAGATAACCCGTCTAAAGACGCCGCCTTTGAAGGTACTCTTTTTTTTTTTTTTGCAGTTATTTTGCGGGCCACTCGTCCCAGCCCGATGTAGGTAGGCCGGGCCACAACTTGTGGGCTCAACCAGTAAAGACCAACCAACCTTTTTTTTAGGAGGAGAAGCCCAACTCAACTTGATGCACGGTATTATTTCTTTCCGGTTTGCGAGACAACGTAGTCTTCTTTTTTCTTAAGAGTGGTGAAAAGTTAATTTCTAGTATTAAATTCAAAGTTATGTATGATTTTGAATTTTGACATATTTAGAGACAGGTTTTATGTTTTGTGTTATCTAGCTTCTTCCATATGCACGCCCATGAATAAACTTTTTTTGTTCTGATTTGCCACGTTTTTCCCTGGACCTGGTTATTATTCAGAAATGATACCGTACTCCATAATGCAAATATGATCTTGTTATCAGAATATTTCTGGACTTACCGTTGGGTAACAGATGATATGATAGCTAATCAGAGCCACGTGGCGACGGTCATTAAGCTTTTACTGGACTAGATAGCTTGACATGAGTCCACGGTAGTACTGTGATCATGTAGAGCCGTAGAGGAACGTAGCGTCCATTGTCCAAGAATGATTACGTTACGGTTTGGGCAACTCCCAGGTCCGGTCGGCCACAACTGGGAGCACACGAGTGGTTCGCCGTGGGGGATCTCACTGGTTTTGCTCGTAGGTACGTAGGAACGAGCCAAATTTGACTAGTAGTATGACAGATCGGCTGGCCTGCTAGGCCTGTGAGGCTGTTTCTAGTTCATTCCCACCCAAACAAACACCGTCCCAAAGCCCAAGCCCAAACCAAACCAAAATGCTCCGCGCCCTTCTATCTGAACTAGGCGTGAAAAGGGGACGTAAATTATCCATATTATTTAGTTACTATATTTAATAAGATATAAATATAGTATAGATTTTCTCATTTGATCACCATTTTCTATCTTATTCGTATTCATATTCATATAAAAAATATAGATATGAATATGGTAAAGACTTTTATCATCCGACATGTTGTTTTATCCGGACTATTCGTATCCATATTTATATTTAACGAAGCAGTATGTATATTTTATTACAATACGATTAATTAGTTAAACAAGTATTTTTTAACTTGAACGTGAATTCATATTTTTTTAGGTAAAGTAAATGATTAGAATGATTAAGCGTGATTGTATAAGGATAATATGTTATTAATGTTTTCATATTACATAGTTATGAGGATATTTGGATATGACCAAATTGAGTAGATATTCGATTCGAATTCATGTCAGACATTTGTCCAGTCCGTATTTGTATCCGATGTTTGTTCAATTCGTATTTAAATTTAAAAAATTATAGATATGAATATGATTTGAACACTATCTAATCCGTATTTGATTCATTTTCATCCGATCAATTCCCCGTAGCTTGTCCTAAACGTAACTAGAACTTACGAGACAAAATTTTCCACGAGAATTTACAAGGTGAGAACCAGTCTTTCAATTAAAACCGACTTGCAGAGATACCACAAGTGTCGTTTGTCCCTAAGGCTCTCTGAAGGCTACCAGCACTTCTTTTGTAAGTTTGAATTTGATCAATTTTGTTGAAGAGTTGTGAAACACCCCAAAAAAATTTAAAATTTTTGAGTCTTTTCCTGAATTTTTGAGTGAATTTCGGCAACTTTCCTTTTTCGGAAAGTTTCCCCGTTTTCCCGCTTTCCATTCTTGGCAGTGCGCTTTCCTTTCTCGGTGGCGCATTTCTTCTTTTCCTGACCCACCTTTTTCCCTGGCGCCTCCCCGCCTTCCTTCGCCTCCCTCTCCCCGCTGACGCCCCGCTCCCTCCCCGCCACCTCCCTCGTGCACGCTGCGCCCGTGGACGCACCGCCTCGCGCCTGTGGTTTCGTGCCGCTCGCGTCACGCCGACGCCGCCCGGTCCGAAGCCGCAAACCCTCCCCGCGCACGCGCTTGCGCTGCGCGTTGCGCCCACGCCGCGCATGTCTCCGCGCCGCCCCGGGTTTGCCTCGCGCCCTCGCCGTCCCGACCACCTCGGTCCGATTTGGTGGACGCCCTCGCGCTGCGTCGCCTTTCCTCCTCTTGGTCCCACCTGTCAGCCGCCGCCTGTCCCCTCCGCCGCGCGCGGACGCGCCTCTGCCCTTGCCCGTCGCTCGCATTAACACCTGTCAGCGCCCATTGCGCAGAGGAGACGCTCCAACAACTCCCCCCGTCACTCCTGTTGACCCCGGAGCCCCGCCCGTGCCTCCTCCCCGAAGGCTCCGCCTCCTTCCGCTCGGGGTATAAAACCCCCTTGCCCCTCCCGCACGCTCCTTTGTTTCCCGAACTCCCCTACTGCTCCCAATCACTCCCCACCACTCCCAGGGTTCCCCTTGCGCGGCCGATTGAAGATCCTCCGCTCGGAGCGCCCCCATTCCCCTCCCCTGCGCCGGCGAACCCCGAAAAGCAATCCCCTCCTCCTCTCCTCTATTTGTCGATTCACTTAACCCTGAGCATCTCCCATGCATGCTAATACCACTAGTGAATTTGTCTGGGCAGAAGGATCACTGAGGAGCTCCGCCACCGTCGACCACCGCCATGCAAAGGAGCTTCCCGTGGCCAGCTTGCCGTGAGGCTCCCCAGCTCACACCCCCGCCGCCAAAGTGAGCCTCACACTCCCCTGTCAGTGTAGCCGCCACCGATTTGGCCCCTTCGGCTCCGGTGATCCCCTCCACCGTCGGGAAACCGATTCCTCCCCTTCGGCCTCCTGCCCTCCCCGATAATCTTCACACCTCTCAAGCTCAAAAAATAGAACCCCCTTGTCAAGCCGCACCCGCCGGTGCCCCTGGTCTCCGCCGGCGAGCCCCCTGGCGCCCAGGCCGCCGTTGCTCTGTCTCGGAGGCGCTGTAGCCGGAGGAGGAAGACGACTCCTCCCCGCGACGTGGCCCCTCCTCCTCCGTCCATCTCACCTGTGCCATATAACTTCAACCATCTGATTTCCGTCGTACCGTTTCGCCGCCTCCCTTGCTTCGCTGCCGTTCGATCTCCTCCCGCCTCATCCGGTCCTTCGATCCACCCCGCCGTCCGCATGGGCCGCGTGTCCACCATCCGATCGGGCGGGCGCGCCGCGCAGTTGGGCCGCGCCCCCTCGGCCTGCTGCGTTCCCGCGCGCGCGCGTGCGATTGGGCCACGCCGGCCGACCGACCGCGTGGGCCGTTCCTCGGGCCGAGCCGCACTGTAGCGTCGGGCCAGCCCATCACTGTACCAACCATTTTCCAGTGATTTTCCCAATTTCTAAAATCCAGAAAAATCCAAATAAATCCTAGAAAATCACAGAAAATCCCAAAAATTCCCAAATTTCACCACTTTGCTCCAAATAATGTCTTGAACCCATTTTTGCCTCCACTTCCCCAATTTCATCCCAGATAATTTCCTAAAATTCCCCGTTTGAAGATTTATGCATTTTACTCCTTTTTAATAGATTATTTTTCCTCGCTTGATTAGGCTCAAGCCGGACTTATTTTGTTTTTGTGTTTGCGCTAGTTTCGGAGATCCCGGGAGTTCAAGTGCAGGCTCAGGATCCAGGTGTTTCTTCGTTCGAGCTCGACGAGATCATCCAAGATTAACGGCAAGTCACAAGTCCTTGATCATGTTGAAATCCCATTTAATTATGTTATTATGCTATTTGCATTAAGTTAGTTATGAAATGTTAGTTCAAAAGTAAAATAAAATGTTTAGAATGACATGCTATGTAGTTAAACCTACCACCGACAAATGACATGTTAAACTTGTAGCCATGCCTTTGTAACCCTAGAAATAATTATTTGTTAATCTAGATAATTGTAGGTTATTATTATCATGCAAAGTCTTTACACTAATAAGGTTGTGGCTGTGGGCCAATAGAATTTGGAAAACCCGACTCTAGGGCAGGGTGGTATGGGACACCGTGCCCTAGGGCGGAGTATGTCGATGCGCAGGATAGGGTAAGGGGGCTGTGGTGCGCCGCAAGACGGTTTTCGCCCGCCTTTTACCCTAGGTTGCAGGTCGCGGACCTGGCAGGGGGTTGCGGTCCCCTGGGGGAAAAATATAAGGACCAAACCCTTGCGCTGAGCAATGACATGGTGACCGCTCAACCACAGGAGTTGACTTGTCAACACTGGTTTAGTAGCTGCTCAACTTGATTGACACTCTACAGGTGTTGAGAAGTAGGTGATTTGAGTATCAACGGTTAGGCAGGCCGTGCTGCGGGTGCCTAACAACGGTAGAGTTCACTCGAAGCGGACGTTTGTTTTCTCTTTTTGTGGGTGTGTGTGTGAGCCAGACCCGAGTGGATTCTACCGGGTAGAGCCTATATAAAGAGTTGAGCAGTGAAACGACCTGGCTTTCTTAACTCTGTCGCGGGAGTTAAGGGATCGTGTGGGTAAAGCTGAGCAAACTTTGCAGAGTCAAATAAATGGTATTCGAATACGCCGTGCTCCCGATTATTGGAGCTGTGTCACTTGGGTGATTCCAGCAGCGAAGCTTAAGTAGTTTTGTACATGCTTTAACTTGTTCAGTTGGTTAATTAACCTTTCCTGAAAAACCCCTGAGATCTTGAGGAGTAGTTTTGGGTCCGTCTTATCAAAATGTTTGCAAATAAAACTGCATCCACTCAAAGTAATAAACCAAGTATACTCCATTCCTTTGTTGATCCGTGCATGTGGTAAGTTAGGATTTCCCTTGTGATTTGCTGAGTACGGGGTTGGAGTACTCAGGCTTGCAAAATCTACAGATACCAGAAGGAAGAGAAGGCAATTCAGGATTTCGTGTTAGGGTTGCGACCGCACTCAGGCTTTCCTGTGGTGCCCTTGCGGTTCTTCTGCAATGTAAGTATTTTTGGGCTTGCTTGCCCGTCTTTTGTAAAAATTGACCGTTAGGTCTTATTTCAATCAAGCTAACTCTTCTTAAATGTTCGTAAGCAGGTATGATACTTATTCGGTCCGTAACTAAACTCCTGGGTGGTTGCGGATTAGTGACGCTCCTGTTCCTCCCAGAAACGGGTGCGTTACAAGTTGTGGCCACATCTCCTGTTCCAACAAGAGAGAAGATAAACTAGCTATCTGTTTGTTCGTTCGGATGGATCCCGCGCCACTTCGCTTTATAAAAAGCTCTACATACGTAGAGCTCAGCTCACACTGATCCTAACGCCTCACCGAACGCCTGTCGCCGTGTATAAGGATATGTACCATACAAGATGTTATATATAAATACTTAAAGAGAGATAATATAACTATATCATCAAGTACATATATAAAAATTATTTTCTCTAATGTAAACATCTCTTCCATAAGTTCTTAGATGTTATATTATATATTAATTAGATATAGTTATACATATAAACACCTACTAAACACCGATACTTATTTAAGCATCGATGTTTCGAAATAAAAGCCTTACCTATCATATGTGGCAAGAAAAATCAGTTTTTAATTACTAAGCATCCCTCTAAGGTGCCATTTATTTGGGGTAAAAAAGTGGTTTATGGCTGAAATTTTAATGTAGCTGGCTGAAATTGCACTATAACTGATAGTAGCTTATTTAGCGTAATTAAATTTAAAAAATTAAAATAGAAAAAATAAGTTAATTCATCACAGATAATGCAAACGAATAGGGAAAAAAGAACCGGCAAAAAAGCTCAAAAAATCAGAAAAAGATGAAGTTTAAAATAGTAAAAAATAAATTAGAAACTCAATTCAAAATGAGTAAACCTAAGCGTTTGCATTGTATGTGCTCTAATACGTCGCCATATTAATTGGGCCCACGGATCCTCTCATCTAGCTTGCCATCAAGCAAAAAATGATGGTATCCTCCTCTCCTTTCATGTTGTTCTACGGCTATGACCATCCTAGCGACAGAATTAGGGGTATTTATTTGAGCTTTTAAGCTCAAGTTTCTAGTTTTTAAGTATTGTAGCAGCTTTTTTGCACTTATCTACTGATACTTTTTTCAGTAAAATTAATTTAAACAAAATAAAAATATCATATCATTATGGACAATACAAAGAAATAAGAGAAAAAGAAAATATAAAAGGAAAAAACAAAAAAAAAGATGAAATTAAGAAACTAAATGCTAAAAGTTTAAGCCTCAAGGAGCACAACCACTGTGCTAGGCGTCGTTTAGAGCATGGAAATTCTTTCCGAATCATGCAAGGATTGAAACGCTTCCTATTAAAATCCTGTAAAATTTATGTAAAATTCCTTCATTTTAAACGGCACTCGTCACCTTTACTGTGTGCTAGCTCTGTAGAACTAGAAACAATGGCGTATGTTGTAATACCAGTAGGCAACAGAGGACGAAGAAACAGTAGCAGAGAGACGATCGACATGTGTACGCACGACTGCTACGTACCCTAGCTCAAGATGCACTACGCAACGCCTCCTAGCTAGGGTTGCGTAGGGATGTGTCCTGGGGCATGAATCATGTGCTCTCTCTTTCGCACTTGATGCACAGTACACAGGACGGCTCGAGAAGACGACTAGCTAGTAGTAGCATACCGCCGAACTCGATGGCTACTGGCTACGGCGCTAGGCGGTACTCGTTCTCCAAGAGACACACATCAAGTACGTCTGATGTTTGCATGTCCTTTCGGATTGAATAAGGTGGCTCCACGGCAATAATCTCGAAATGGACTTAGAGTAGACAGGGCAGCACGTACCGCTACATCATCAGCTAGCATTATGTCAATCATGGGCAAAAAATATCATAGGGTACTGCAAACTTTTTGAGTCATTGGAAGTAGCCATAGACAAAAGAACTGAAAAAAGATGGTGAAAGTAAAGGAGCTCGATCTGGTGCAAGTGTGGTTTTATGCAACCACAGCACCAGGGCCAACCAATGCAAGACAAAAAAGATAACCTTCCAAAAGCCAAAAGGCTACTACTGCTCCTGGGACCTCAGGAACTTTTCTGTTCAGGCCTCTGCAGGGCTGCGGAAAAAAGTCTGAAAACGCTCAACTCGTTGGCTTCAGTTCACAAAAGAGACGATCACAGCCAGGTGAGCCGTTGGTGTCACGCAAACAAAAGTTTGCAACGAGTTCAAAAAAAAAAAGTTTGCAACTCCAACATATGGGATCGTGAGCATTGTTAAATGGGAAAACACAAGAAGGATTTGCAAGATGCCACGGGAGAGGAGAGGATTGAGAGAGATTGAGAGGACAGGCACTGTTGGCGGGGCAAAGTAAGCAACAAGGCAGCATCTAGCACGGCCCTAGACCACCACCGTACTAGTAACGCGATATTTGGCAAGCATTTCGCTGGCATCCAGCCTGATCCGCCGTTCGCATGCAAGCAGTGGTTACTCGTTGGGAGAAAGAAACAAACAGAGCCAGTTCAACAGAGGAGGAAGAATTTAGGTTTTTTCTATTCTATAGTAAATAGTTTTTTATAATATTTAGCTTTTAAACATATTATCTTTTTAAAGTGAAGTTTATTAGTCGATATACAATATATTAACTTTATTTATATTAGCTAAAATCACACACACAAGTGTTTCCCTCACTACAAGCTTCTCTATAATATATTACTATTTATAAGCCAAAGTCAAAGACCAATATGAACGGGCACTAAGGGCATCCACAGTGCTCCACTCTGGACGGTGGCCTCAAGCGTCCATGTCTTATGTGTGCCATCATGGAGGGAAGAGGATAAAGGCGGTAGCTTGCAGACTTGTCATGTAGCTTGCAGAAGAAGCGATGGCTTGAGGAGAGAGGTAGTGATCCGGGGATGAGAGGGGGATAGAGTAAACCTCCACTGTGGTACTTTATTAATTATCCGGGGGTGAGTAATGATGACATCCTGATTGGTCCGATTACACGAGCACGAGCTAAAAAGATTAATCAACAGGTGAACTCGCTCCTAATTAATTTAGCTTTGATTTACATGAGAACTGACTACTACCTAATGCTAGTATATTAATTGGTCTTAGGTTTGTGCATGAGGAGACATTGCGGTGTCGAAGGCAGAAGAAATCAACACGTGCATGCAAGGAACTCAAGGCGGGCCGTAAGGAGTTGGTGGTTTCTTCGGTTGGTGAGCACAGCAACAAAAGGCCAACTCACATGGCCTAAAAATCCACAATCGTGCATCAAGTCTGGCCGAAGCTATGAAATTAAGCACCTTGATTAGGCTATGTGTTTGGATCACATGTTTTTGTTTTAGCATTGCTGGTTTCGGTTTTGAGTCCGTATAGAATTGTGTTTTGGGTATCTTGGCCGAACAGGATGCAAGTCGGCATTAGGCCTATGAGCTATTGATATATGGGTGCGTGAGTTAAATACCATGTTCTCCTTTTGTAACGACAGACCACCATAAACGAATCTATTATTTTCAGAGAGCTATACGCTTATTCTTCCTAAGATTTGGCATATACTGCAATCTAGAGGGGAATTGGGCATTCTCCACCCCGTTATTCTTGTAATTCCTTGTGATTTACAGGAGCAACGACACATCTACTTATGTGGTCAGATAGACGGAATTACGAGCGTGTGGTCGGACGAATTCTTTTGTCGCAGGTTGCTCTTCTAACAATGATTGGCGCTATCGGTTCATCAGATTGCACGGATCCAAGTTATCGTCATCGATCCTACGTCGTGAAGATCGGGAACCCCCGTATTGAAATAAGTTGTAGTTTAGGTAGTATCTAATAAGCCATGTAATAAGTTGTAGTTTAGGTAAAATCAAATAATAGGGTTGAATAAGTGATACTTTAGGTAGTATCGAACAAATGGTACTTTATTAATTATCGAATAAATTATGGTTTAGGTAATATCAAATAAGTTTTAATTTATATGGTATCGAATAAACCGATTCCTATATTGTTATTTTGTTTCAGGGGTTGATGTGTACATTTTTTTGCCCTTTCATATGTAAAGTTTAGGCCATCAATATAAATTATAACAACATAAATGTCCCTAAGAAATTGCAAATGGTTAAAGTTATCATTTAAAGCTATATGTACTATGAAGGACAAAATTTTATATGGTAGCTTGAGCTAACGTGGAATCACTCTCCTAAGGTCCCACTTGTTTATGTTTGGGCTTCTGGCTTCCAGTTTATTTTTCATTATTCCTAAATTTCATATTTTTCTGATTTTTTGGACTTTTTTTTGCTTTTTTTACCGGTTCTTTTTTCCATATTTGTTTACATTATACATGCTGGGCTAACTTTTTTTAAAACTTTTTTAAATTTAATTATACAAAATAAGCTATCATTAGCTACAGTATAATTTTAATCAACTATAATAAAACTTCAATTATAAACTGTAAAAATTCAGCGCAACCAAACACCTCTAACACCATCGTATATGGTAACTGTGGACGCCGGAAACCAGTGAGTGTCCAATCCAATAAAGCAGCAGCAGTGCCAGTAAAAAGAAAATGGTCAAATGGGCAGTGACTGAACTGGAGAGGGGGCCCTTGGTCTGCACTTGGGAATAGCACTGCGAGCCCCCACCCATCCAGACAGAGACAGCTGGGAATAAAGGCCAACAGCCATGGCTTCTTCCCCATCTCTCTTATCTCGCAGTCACGGCTCCCGAAACAGGAGAGGCATGGAAAGCTAGCCGAGGGGAAGGAGAGAGAGAGAGAGAGAGAGAGAGAGCACGCAGGAATCACCAAAACGGGAGGATTGCATTGGCACTGGCACTGGCACTGCGTTGCCGCCTCGGGAGTGGGATGGAAAGCCATACAAGGTGCAGCGAGCACCAGAGGCAGGCCGGCGGCAGGGCCACTGGCATTGGGCGAGGAAAGGCAAAGGGGGCAATGACGAGAAAAGGGCAGTGGAAAAGAGCGACAGCGACGTTGGACAGCAGGGGCAGCCCGAGCTAGAGCAGGGCACACTGTGCCGCTCTATTATGAACACTGAAGCGAGGCATGCAAAGTGCCAGCCAGCCCATAGGGGTCGAGGCAGTACTCCTGTTCCTATAGCCACACATGGCATGGTATTATCCTAGCTCCACAAGGCTAGTATACTCTGCTCCGCTCTAGTTGTTCTTTTTAACTAAAGTTTATAACTTTTAGCTATGGTTTATACTTTTTAGTCTATTCGTACGAGAGATTACAGAATAACAGAGACTCACGTGTCATTTTACCGATATAAATAAAATCAGTACAATATATACTACAATTAACTAATAGACTATATCTTGAAAAGATCATTCGTTTAAAAACTAGTTACTGTAGAAAATCTAAAAACCAGAATGAACTCTACTTAATTTTCTTTTTTTGTCCTTTTGCTTTTTATTTCTTTACATGAAGGTATAACAGTAATTTTTTTATTTTTTTCTTATATTTCTTTTTTAATTGAATGATTTTTTAAAAAAATATAACACTGCTCCTGTAATTTCAGTCCAAAGCAGCAGCAGCCGCCGAGCGGGGCCAAGCTTTCACTTCACTGTGCGGACTTAACTCTAACAGTGCTGTGTTACGGCCCATCAATCAGAGTTGCTCCCAAGATGGCGGATGGTCCTGGGTGCCAACGAGCAATCACAGACAGGCTAGCTAGCTAGCCCGTCCGAGCCTCCTCACTCTGGCCCACCTGTCAATCACTGTTTGTCAGAGGGCTACCAATAAACCCAGTCAGACCAGCTTGGTTTATTCTGGAATTGGATCGACTATATGCACACCGTACAGGGCTGCTAGTGCTAGCTACCTGGTGATAATATGCTTATCATTCACTCATGCGTGAATTTGCCATTAAAAGTTAGAAACATGGATAAAGAACCTCATAGACAACCATGATGTAATTCAGATCATAACAAGGCAGAGGGATCAACCATACTTGGCATGTATCTCTCTGATTGATTCAATTAACGACGGTTACCGACGAGTTGCGAACGCCGCGATCGTACACGATCGGCTGCCGCCCCTAGTCGAACTGGAGCAAGTTGTCAGGCGGTCGGGGGGTAGTAGAACTGGTGATCTGGAAACGGCGGCGGGCGGGCCGGCGGCGGGACGGCGGCGGTAGAGAATCCTGATGATGCTGCAGCATGGAGCAATGGCAGGTGAGAGACGCCCTGCATCTGCCACCCCCATGTGGGGAATGACTGGGGACGCAACTCAGGCCTTCGCTCCATTGGCCTTTCCTGCAGAGTTGCAACGGAACAAGCATGAGGGTTAGTTCTTTTTTTCCTTTTATGCGTTATAACTTATATTACAGTAACTAACTTTTAAACAATATATTTTTTAAGACATGGTCAATAGAAAGATTATAGTAAAAATTATATTGAATTAAATTGTATCGGCCAAAATTCCATGTCACCATTTTTCTTTGCATACTGTCTCACGAATAGCCAAAATTTAAAATTTTAAATCATAAGCTATACCCAAAAGAACCCACCCTGATTCTTTTTTCTTCTTTTTGGCCCCAACAAAGGCATAGATGCACTATGGAATATTATAACATTCATATCTAACAGTTAGGGTGAACAACCATTGATTATTCGTTAAGAAAACTCAGTTAGGCTTGTCTTGGTGGACATGTAAGGTTTCTTCAGCAATATAGCATTCATATGTGCGGCAACGTAAAAGAGGACAATCAAATCATGTGCCATTAGAAGGCGGCCAATAATAAGCCAAGCAGGGTTGATCGCTCAGAGCCGTGCAAGCTTTTATGTGAATCTAGAGCATCTTCAGAGCTAAAGCTGCATAATGTGATCAGGGGTACTAAGATTAAGATGCATCCAAAGTTATGTCATGGAACTGGAAAACTGAAGGACTGCATATTTTCAAAAAATGCAAGCTGACAGAACCACCTGATTGAATACTATCTATCAGTTCACAGGGGAAACAGTATCTACAAGTAGTAAGTACACATGCTGAAGTTACAGATGAACACCTGTCCTTGAGATGCCACGAAAAAGGATGCTTCAAAGAAAACAAATTCAGCTCGGTGGAAACGGGAAATATAAAAGGTTGATGTGCTTAGAAAAACAAGCATGGTTAATTTCTCCATACTACCAAACAAAAACAAGACATATAGGGTAAGGCCACTAATAAACTGTCTTGGCAGTCTCTAACTTTTCCAAAATTCAAATGTTTACACATGACATATTCAGTCAACTACCATAGATTCAGTAACAATTTCAATTTACTGCTCGAGTAGCACAGGTAGCGGCGTAGTAATACCTGTAGATTCGGGAAGAAGCCAGGACAAGCAGATGAGTACAAACGTTGATGCGGAGATGGTACTGCTGTGCTTTGGTGATGCACTGGCCACTGGGAAGATGTGCTCATTGGCTACAGCAGTACCAAAAGATGCAAATATCGTAAGTTCAATATACTTCATAGGACTTGGATCACTGATATCTCAACTGACAATGTGCCAATAAAAAAATAATCTACTTCATAGGAACTACTATCAAATGTTAAGGATTACAAGAATGGATAAAAGAAAACTTAGTTGCTTCCGTCCTAAGATTGTGTTTTTCTGGGTACTACGTATAAAAAGAAAGTACATAGTAAATAGGAGTAGAACTGAGCATTTAACTGTTTACCTGAGAGATTATTGTACTTGAAGATTCAGGGGTATCACAAGTTAACTGGAGGCCAGTTAAGATATTGTCCCTTTTGGAGTCGTGCACATTAGGTTGTGAAATCCGCAAATCCAAATCAAGAACATCACCATCAACAATTGCTAAGAAAATAGTGATTACTATAAGTTGTATGTTTTGTGGCTGATACGCAAATTCTATGGGTGAGACTGATTGTAGTACCCTCATTTTCGGCGTCCGGTAAAGCATCTCCATTATAGGAGTTAGGCTCAAAGTTAGTAACAGCTTCCCTCCCATTGAAGCGAATGACTGCCCTGTCATATGCTCTACCAAGTTCAACAAGACATGAAAGTGAGCCAAAATTTAGGATGTCTATGAACCAACATGTCATTTCAAAACAAGCAGTGCAAATTTCTGCTAATGGAGTACCTTGCAGCTTCAACTTCGCTGTCAAACAGTCCAAGATATATGTACCTGCATGTAAATACCACTTGTGAGTTCGCTTCTCAACATAGGGATGCCTAGGCGCTGTCAATTCTGGCTCTTAACTAAAAAAGTGCACGGATTGCGTTATTTTAGCCAACGCATATCTGCGCACTATAACCGTTGCTCCAAATAGATCTGTATAATATTGTTAAGTGCAGAAACAACAATAGAGTGTGCAGAAGTAGAGCTTTCATCAATATCAACAAAGGACACACTACCTACCTAGCTTAACTTCACACGGCCCAATGTAAACAGCCTAGTTTTATCCCCCCACAAGCTACAATTACCTAAAAGGGCCTAACATGAACATCTGTTTTGTTAACCCCGATCCAAGTGACAACTAACAAGTTGAACTTCATTTCGATACAAAAGGGATGCACTTTGACTAAGCTGAAGCCAGTGAAAGCTGAAGATTGTGTAAAAAAATGTCAAGTTTCAGTGACTCCTTACTTCTTGCCGAGCAGTTGGCCCATCCGCGCCTCCCACCGGCCGCACTTGTGCAGCGTCACGCCGCGGTACTTGGAGCTCCCCCTCGCGAAACCCGTGCTCTGGCGGCGGAGTATGTGCACGAACTCCTCCTTGGTCCAGTTCCTCATCTAGTAAAAAGCCCAAACCCACCAATCCATCCATCATAAACCATCAGGTATAAACCCATATGACGGACGCGTTAATTCGATCCAAGCTAGCTAGCTACCTGCTTCAAATCCTCCTCGTAGTCGCTCAATTTGAAGTTGATGTCGGCGTCGAGCCCCCGGAACTTGATCGCGGCACGATCGTAAGCCCTGCACCACGCGAAGAAAACTAGACCATTTCAGTACACTCATCGATCAAACCGCAGCAGATACGAAATCAAACCGAGCCTAGCACTCTGACTGACCTTGCAGCCGCGTGCGCGGTGTCGAAACCACCTTGTGGAAGCAGCATTAGCACAGAGTAAGTAATCGAATTAAAACGCACGGATGTTAATTTAAGATCGAGTTAGAATCTATCGAACTCGATTGCTCACCTAGGTAGACTTGCTTCCCGCAATCCCTGCCGGAATTAGACGGCAAAAGCAAGCGATTAATGGTTTGATACGCAAGGCAAACACGGATTAGCAGCTAATCACGAAGTTGGCGAGATCAGAGGCTAACCAGATGTGCGACTCCCACCGTCCGGTCCTCCTGTAGAAGGTGACGCCCCTGTACTGCGAGCTCCGTGACCTCGGGCCACGCCGGGTCTTCTTCGCGACCACCGCCCTCTGCCCCACGCCGAGATCCTCGGCGCGGCGCGGCTGCCACACCGGGGCCGGCAGCGGCGCCGGCTCCACCCCCGACGCGGCCAGCGGCGGCGGGGGGAAGAGCTGCCGCGTCACGATCCCCGATGCGACCGGCGCCAGCTCGCCAGAGCAGTCCTCGTCATCGGGACTCCCGAGCAGGCCGAACCGGAAGCCACCAGCTCCGGCGTCCCCGGAGTTGAGGACGGACGAGCTCGACGTGCCAGAGTCCGCCGGCGACGCCACATTGAGATCCAGCACCATCTCCGATCCGGGGCCCGCCGAAACCAAACGCTGCCTCCCGCTCTCCAGCTCACCACCACCACCTCCTCAGCCCTCACCTCACCGCTACTCCGCTCCGAGCTCAACCGACGCGTCTCTATGGCATCAGAGCGCAATAGCCGCAGGAAGTAGTTGCGAGGTGGGAGGTGCAGAAGTAGTAGGAGGCGGCGGTCGTGGTGGTGGCCATGGGGGTTGGGATGAGGAGGACGAGGAGAGAGAGACGGTAGGGGGCAGTGGGAGAAAAGGAAGGAGAGATGGGACGTAGAGGAGGCCGAGAGTATCGAAGGTAAACTATTTGTGTGCAGGTGAGCTTCGCTACGGCCACACACGCCGCCGGGAGCGACGCCCCTGCACGGGTGGGGACGCCGAGGCTAACGTGTCGCACGTTGGGTCGCCGGAGGGGGATGAGGCTCGGTTTTCCGAGCGGTTTAGCTGTCGCAATCGGAATAGATACGGATGATATGGCTTATCTTATATCTCATTCTATATGTTTTAAAAGGCATAGTCATATATGGATAATACCGAATATCTATTTCTATATTTCGTATTTGTTTCATAAACCTTCGTATAGTCGATCGAACGAAAATTATCCTTTTCTTTTGTGCCCCTACACAATAGGGTGTAATCAGATTGAATATGGAGAGTCCAATCATGGAGATATCGAAACAAAAGCAATTAATATTCTTCGCACGTTTGGATATGACAATGCACTTATATGTTATCTTGTTTCTAAGTTAAGTCATAATAGACTTTCTCATGTCACTTGACATACGGATATATACGGACAGATATCACTTATTCCATATCATATTTCATATTTTTCCTTAAAGTCGAAGTCGAACGCAAATAGTGCTAGATACTTATTTACCCATTCCGTATTCGCTCCGTGAGCCTTCGACCAGACAGAAATTATCCACTCCATTTGCACCCCTAGTCATAATCATGGATTATGTAGCATGTACTTGACTCTTTCGAGTTGCTTGCTATGTGCAATAAGTCTAACTCTTACATTGACTTAACTTACAATCTGGAAGCACAAATCGGATATTTTTGCTCTTTTTTTTAGCATTTGTGGCTTTTATCTACAGCTTCTCTAAAAATCGAAATAAATATGATAACTTCTTCAAGCGGCTTCTCTAAACTGCTTCTCCAAATGGCTTCTCGAGCCAAAAATCATATGCGTCGTCCGTGTCAGCGTTCCCGTTGTCTGTCGTCGTCTCGAAAAGCACAGATAAAATCTATCAGCCATAGCCAAAAGAACATGGCTGATTAGAGATGGTTTTAGTTGAGGTGGCACATATTTGGCATCTACATGGACAAGTGTATCGACACGTAAGCACCGATCACGTCCTAGTTAGCTATGCAAACATCCTAATGAATAAAACATACCAAAATTGACGAGCAGGCGTGTCATCATAAAAAAACACCTTCTCCATTCTCATCTTCTTCCTCCTCCTCCTCCTCACGTCGCTTTGCCTATCCGCTACCTCTGCATCGCTGTCCAACTCACACCTCGCTCTTTCCTTTTAAGCCTTAGGCAACATGTGCACTTGGACTGCCCCCTCCATAGAAGAGAATGGCTCAAGGAGCTTGAGCTTCTCTGCTCTAGCCATTGAGCACCATTGAGCGTTCATAATCGCTCGAGGGAGCTTCACCCTTGAACTCGACATGCTTTGGCACATGTAGAGGATCACCGGGAATGACATTGTCTTCTTCAACTCTAGAGGCACACCGCCCCACACCATCGCAAACCAACCTCATCGTTCCAACCAATCCAGTGAACCCCGCACGACCGACCAACCACCACTTCGGCGCCCAGCAGCTCGAAGCCGCCGCTGAGCCCGTAGGCCGCCACCCGCCTTCGCCCTAGCCACCGCTGCCCACCGGTGCGCGCATCCATGGACGCCCAAGTCGCCACCGGCCGCCTCCGCACCACCGTGTCCGAAGCCGACGGACCCACGACAAAATATTGAGAGAATTACCATCATATACTAAAACTCGATTAACTTTACAATTATTTATGGTAGGTTCTATGATAATAGAGAACCTACCTGGTTGAGTTGAGGGAATGGGGCAGTCTTCCCGGCTGAAGGAAATAGTTGTCTTCGGCCACCTGGATAGCTTGATAGTGATTGAAGATTTGATGAGATTCACTTCCTACTCCACAGTCTTCAGATGGTGCCTAGACTTATAGAAGGAGGATCCACCGAAGACCATATTGACGATGTGTTGTGATTCCTAATAGTTCATCTCTTCGTTGCCATCCTTGTCTTTCTTGGAGCTCAGTTCCCCGACCTCCTGAATGGAAAGGAAATGACCTTTACCCGAATAACAGTCTTCCAATTTCTTCTGCCATACTCGGCATTTGTGTAGATCACGACCTGCCGCTTGATGAAGTGGACACCACTTCTTATTATTTTTAGACTCGTTGGTTGAAGCCAGGGGTGCAAATGGAGTGGATATTTCTCGACCGACCGTCCGTCCGTTTTAATTCGAATACAATTTGGAGCAAATTTTCGGATATCCGAAGGTTTTGTCGGATACAGATACGGATTCAGATATTTTTTTGTCGGATATGGAAACGGATTCGAAACAAGCATTATCCGACGGATACGGAACTATCCGGATATTTTTCCGGATAGTTACTCGGATAGTTACCCGGATAGTTACCGGATACGGAAACGAAGTCGGATACCTGTCCTCTCTGCCGGCCAGATGGGATCTCCAACTCTTCTTGAAATGTAGCATCAGTTATTTATATAAGACTACTTGTTTCGGTAGTTGTTGCAACGTCGGTACACTCGTATTAGATCTCAGTTTGCTTAATTTGTCTCTATCACTATGTGAAATTTGTTTTCGCACATTATCCGATTAAATATTCGTGACCGAAACTAACCGTATTCGGAACGGCATGTATTCACTTCATATTCATGACTGATAATATCCACATTCGTATTCGTATCTGGCACTATCCGTGTCCAACTCCGACTCTGACAAAAAAATATCGAAAAGGATACGTGATGAGAAATATCCGTCCGTATCCGCTCCGTTTACACCCCTAGTTGAAGCCTTTTGCCCTGTTCTGATAGAAATAGTCCTTCTTGCCCTTAGTGAACTTCTCTGGAATCGCAAAAACCTTCTTAACATTGGGTTTGTGATTCTTCTTACCTTTAGGATGTTTCTTGGGCTTCTTCTCCTTTTTCTCCAGGCTAGGTTGAGTAATTTTTTCTATCTGGTTGATAGCCTTGTTCCATTCAGTCGCCTCACTAGCGGTTGCATACTTGTTGGCCATGTCGAATAACTCAACGATTGTTCGTAGATGGTTCACTGCGATATCCTCTGTAAACCGTTGGTTCCTCAACCTTGTTTTTAAAGATTGAATAACAGAGGAATCCACATCCTCAGGAATAGATTTACAAACCTGGCTGCACCTCTTGATGTACTGTCGAAGAGTCTCATTGGGTTCTTGTCGGATTCGGTGGAGATCGTCTTCCTTACCAGGATAGTCGTATGTCCCCTAAAACTTTGCGATCAATAGGTTGCATAGTTTCTCTCAGGTGTAAATTGATCCGACCAGTTGGTTGAGTAACCAAGATTGAGCAAATACTTCGAGAACTATGGGCAAGTAGCTTGCCATCACATTATCATCACCATTAATAGCTCGGATGGCGGTAGTGTAAATCTAGAGAAATTCTAATGGGTTTTGAGTTCCATCGAACCAGTTCCCTTTATCACATGTCCCTGCCATGATCGCATGAGTGATGACAACAGGGAATAGAGAAGGATGATGATTGCTGAAGGAAGAAAAACTTCAGGGATTCAACGCCTTGATCCCCACGGTTGGCAGTCGACAAATCAAGTCACGGATCTTACAAATATAATATGAGGAAAATGGCTAAAATCTTTGGGAGAGATCAAGGATGCTCATTATTGCTACGAACTGGTTACAAAATGCCTTTAACAAGGCATGAGGCTAACCCTAATTACACTGAATTGAAGGAGATATCATTCATCTAGGATTAAGACTGATTGATTGCTTATGAATTGCTTGATACCCCTCAGCCTTCTCTTATCCAGCCTTAAATACCAATGAAGAGATGCCTATTTGCCCGCCGGGGAAGTCGCCTTGTGGAACAAGTGTATCTGGTCATGGAGGTAGTTATTATTAGAGAAAGAATGTCTGATCGTTGACTGTTGTCGATGGGAGACTAATGTGGGCAACAACTGCATGGCATTTGTTGTCAAAGACTTAGGGCTGAAGCATAGTGCTGTTGGAGTGGATAAGGCACATGTTTCATCCATTACACAGTAGGGATATCCTGAATTAGGTCCAAGGACCAGTTCATAAACTCTCTTAGCAGTCAACATGCACATCATTTCTTCGACCAGGGTACTCAGGGAGCTATCTCTGGAGATTAACGACCACGGGGTTCATTGGCCTTAATTATATATTAAAGTCATATTTATGGGTTTATTCAATCCTCATCAAGAATGAGAAAACGTAAAGGCTTGAAATACGCTTTCATAATTACCCTTCTAAAACCAGTCAAATCACGGCCGATGTCATCCCCAGGGGCGGAGCCAGGATCCAGACAAAGGGGGGGCCGACCCGCCAAGGCGTCGGCGTCATGGGCTCTGGGCGCCGTGTGTCGGCAAAATTAAACATACACATATATAATTAAACATACGCATATATATTGTCATATAAATATTAGCTTAAAACATTATAAATATGGTAAAACTACTGCAGAAAAAATAAATGATTAATTTTTTGAACTCTCATATTCAGCGATATTGGAAAATTTTGTTTTCATTTTAGTATATTCTAGCCCACTACTCCAAGTGTTGTAGAGTTGTGAACAAGAGTTGTAAACTTGCAATTGATAGTTTGTGAACAAGGCTGCTTCTAGAGTCTTGGTGATAGCATGATTTCTATAGTAGAGCAGTATTACCAGTCCTTTGAACTATTATGGGTAAGTTTGTTTGACTATTGTTCCATCCAAATTTAAGTGGGGAAGGAACTGCATCTCCCATTACATGCCGTGAATCAACGAGAAAGCTCCAGTTTTTTACATTTGGAACTTGTATTATTAGTCATTTCCAATCCCATGAATATTTACTAATGACTACAACCTCAATCTGAGTTGAATTGTACAAGAACTGTACCTTCTTACCAAAATTGATGGCATCATTTTATACTTGCTAGTATTTTCTTTTTAAGCTACCGGACATGATAGGACACAAGTTGCAAAGTTCTGGAAAAATGAGAAGACCACATCCCACACGCCACCCAGTTCCCCACGATCTAATCTTATCAAAAAATTTCCCATCAGAACAATCAAGAACATCCTCAGAACTCTGGAGAAGAACAATCAACAGGTACATGAACTGGTGGGCCATTGGGGGGGGCCAGGCCCCTGCCCGCCCCCCCTCTCTCCGCCCCTGGTCATCCCTAACCCGTCCCCATCCACAAAGCACCTCCTTAGGACCTCATCCCCATCTACAAATCACAACGAAGCTCGACGGCAGAGGTCTTGGCGGAGTTGAGGAGGATATCTTGGTGATGGTATCTAGCTAGGGCGAGGAGGACGTGGTGGTGGAGCTCGGTGCTCGAAGCTAGGTGGCGGTAGTAAGGTGAGGAAGAGGAGGCGCTTAGTGGCAGCAAGGCCAAGGTCTAGTCGTCGGTTTGGAGCGTTGTCAAGCGAGGCAGCGGTGGCGGGATCTAGGCTTGGCGTCGGGGCAGCGGCGAGATCAAAGGTCACGACGAAGCTCGGTGCCGCAATCGCACTGGCAAAGCGGTGGAGGTCGATTGTGGTGGGAAGTCTATGGTCGCTCTCACTCTATCGCAGTGGGAAGACAACGGTCGCTCGCTTGCCTGGCCTCTGTTTTCGAGCGCCTAGGCCTAGCATCCCAGCCTAAACTAGACGAGCTCCCAGGGTGGCAATCAAACACACCTGAGGCGCTCCTTAATAAGTCGGCTCCAGGACGCAATCCAAACACGCCCTTAGTCGTAATTCAAACAGCCTTAGGACATCTCCAATAGTGTCATCTTAGCTATATTAATTAAGTAAAATTCTATGTAGAGGAGAGGGGGGTGAGGAGAGTTAAGGTGATGTCTCTTATGCAAGAAACGATTTGAGATCGTAAATCGACGCAAATAGCGAGAAGATGTAAGGCAGAAAGTTATGATAAAAATAAAATAATTAGAAAATAATTTACTGCTAAGATGCTATCTCTAATTTTACTTTTTAATAAGATGAAAATCTTAGAAATAATTTTAAAAAGTAAGCTATTGTAGATACGCTTAGCGGGTTCCTTACCTCGTCGTTGGCTGTCGGCGCGCGCATAGTATGTTGGGAGCAGCAGTATCTCCATTGACCGCGGCCGCGAGTCCTACACGTAGACCACCCAGAAACACGCAGAGCGAGCCGTGCACGGGGCGCACGCGCGCGGGCGCGTTGGTCCGTGAGATCCGATCGAGAAGTCCAGATACTTCGCGCCTCATCACCGTGCCCTAACTCCTCCTATAACGGGAGTTCAAAAAAAAAAAATCCTCCTATAACGGAGTTCAACCACCGTGCTACGTACACGCAGAGATGCAGTACTTGATGACCGGACTACTCGTTAGGTCCGGACTGTTTCCCCCGGGCCCCCACGTGTATGGGCGCAATTATTCGAGACCCATGCGTTATAGCGCAGCCATAAGCGTAAAACGTTATTCGTTTCTAGAAATGCTTAGGCCCTATTCCGGAACAGTGACAGGAAAAGCTCGTA
Organism: Dendrocalamus latiflorus; assembly: GCA_017311315.1. Classification (NCBI taxonomy): domain Eukaryota; kingdom Viridiplantae; phylum Streptophyta; class Magnoliopsida; order Poales; family Poaceae; genus Dendrocalamus; species Dendrocalamus latiflorus. The sequence goes on from CM029611.1 coordinate 2,213,854, forward strand.
CGCGCGAGTAGGAGGAGAAGAGACACTCGCATGTGGATATGTTGTTTTTGATTACGACTTATAATTTTTAGGTTGTTTGTATAAAAGATTATAGGGTAACAGAAACTCACGTGTGATTTTTACCGATATAAATGAAGTCAGTAAAACGTGTACTACAATTAACTAACAGACTCTATCTTAAAAAAACTCTATTTTAAAACCTGCAACTTTTAGAATCTGGAAAGACAGGGCCTGTATCGCGTCACAGGCTAGCTAAGCTAGGCGCGTCACGGCGGGGGAGGGCGACGGCGACGGCGACAGCGGCATCAATGAGCTGCACCGGTACAGTACGTTGACCGCTTGAAGGGATGTGTGAGTGAGGCGAACGCTAGCTGTCCCGGTTCGTTCGATCGGGGGTTAATTACGATCGCGATAGAATGGCGCATCGATTGACTTTTTAGAGGCTAATCGCGACGCGCGTATGTATCGTCATGTTTCATGTGATTGGTTAAGTGATATAGTCGTACGAGTGTTTGCTTGTTAAGCACTGTAATTACCTGACCTTTTTGCTCTGTTTGATTAGATGGGTCTCACAAGCTGAAAAAAAAAATCCGATTTTGTTAGAGGGAAACAAAAATCCGATTAGCGGGCTGTTCTTAGGGCAGGCCTTAATACGTGTTTGGTTGTAAACCCACGGTCAAAACTCGAATGACACTAGACAGGCCGGGCCCGGGAGAGGAATGGCAGCTTTCAGTTCTGGGCCTGAACAATTAATGGGTCCTGGGCCTAAGCAGAAGTCACACTTGAGAGTTGCCTTACAAAATGTGGCCCAATTAAAGGAGGTCCAAAGAACTAGCCCAGTTAATTACTCGAATCCATCAGGACCGTCCGCGAGACAAATCAGCTGCGAGCACGAATTGTAGCGCTCACATCCTCCATAAACCCTTCGCCCACTCCTCTCTGGATCTATTATATTTCTATGTTTTCAATTCATTCACCTTATGATGTGTTGTGGTATCTCTAATTATCTTGTTGGTTGCATGATTTGTACCTGAAGCTGATTAAGTGACGTGCTTTATTCAAATAGCATGTCTAACAGCAAAATCCGCTGTGACTGAAGTTGTACTAGTTTGCAAATTATGGAAAGTTCGAACCTTAGATAGCCTTTACGTTGTACTTATTTAGTGAATGATTCTATGCTGAGGTGTGGACTGTAGTTAAATAGATGGAGCAACTCTGTGGTCTCAAATACTCTTATGTTGGATTGAGCAAACTATCCACCCCTAGTTCCTCACATTTATATGAACTATTTGACCATTAGAAGTAATTAGAGCATAAATTTAGCAGTATGTCAACCTTATGTTACTTGTTGGATTGTGTTCTATTGATTGAAGCAGCAGACACCTCTTCTGTGTCTAATTGTGGCTATCTGTTTTTTTATATACATTAGCTATACAGTGCATTGTGGAGTCATGCGGTAGTGTAGTGGATTCATGTGATATATTGCACCTATATCTTGGATTACTTTTAGTTCTCTTATCTAGGAGGTTGCATATAGGAAGTGGTGGACGAAAGGCCTCTGTCCCAAGTGTGACTGAACTTGCTTGGACTGTACAACCTCTTATAAGACATTGTTTGCGTTTTCACTTAACAATTGGACTTTGAAGTGGCATATCCTCATTTCGACTAATATAGTGGTGTTAGTGTGGCTCTGAAGCTCATTGGGATTTGAAATATATGACAAACGGTCAGTATGTTGACTTTTTTCTCTGTTCCAAGTATGGTTTGGTTTATCACGAGCTTTTACCCTTCCCATTGATGGAATAATATATTTTTGTCTTAGGGCCTTTGTGCTCCAATTTCAATGGCATTGAGGCTAAGCAGCCAAACTCTGCTATCCAAAGTGTGCCCGTGTCCAGCTGGTGAAGAATGGAAAGAAGATTGCTGCCTTCGTGCCAAATGACGGTTGCTTGTGTTGTTTAACCGAGGGTATTTTGGGAATTTCCCAATTAAGAAAGAAAAAAGGGGTACTGGTGGGGGCCCACCTGTCAGTGGGCCGATTGAAGAGATAAGGGAGGAGACGAGCGCCGGTGCGGGCGGTTCCGCTTCACCCGGATCTGGCGATCCTCTCGCGGCGACGGCGGTGGCCGGGTCTTGGGGCATTGGCGACGGAGGTGGCGTTGGCGCGGGCATCTCGGTGCTAGCCACGCTGCAGCCCGCCGCTCCCCTCTGCTCTCCGCTCGGCTATAAAGCCCGGGCCTCTCCTCTCTTCGGTACACGGTGAAAATCCAGTGAGCTCTCTCCCCTCCTCTCTCTTTTCTCCGGTGGTGACCTCGGGTTCTTGGACGGTTGGCCGGCTGTTTGTGCTCCGCCGACAGTCGTGAGTCTTGACCCGTGGTTAGGGTTTTTGATTTGATCTTGAACCGGGAGATTCACCGTGAGATTTGAGTTGTGCTTTGAGTGTTCTTGGCCGGAATACTCGTGTGGCGTGTGGTCTTATGCGGCAAACCTCTACCTCGACTTCCTGTTGATTGCGACTGAGACGGGAAGGACGGCTTTGTATCTCCGGCGACCATCTCCCTGCTCGGTGTGTGGGGGGGGGGGGCATTGGTTTTCTGGGACAGCGCAAACGCGTGCCTAGCCCTTATTCGATTACGTCAAGTGATTTCGAATATCACTGCACAGTGAGTGTCATCTCGGTTCTTGCTATTATATGCTGTAGAAAGAGATGCTTGTGGGATGTTGTATGCTCGATGAAGATAACTGAGGTCTAAAACTGAAATTGAATGTTCGAATTTGAGCTCTAAATCATTGCCATTGCTGTCATTTACCTTACTGTCCTGCAGTTAGATATTTCCAGAACATGTATATGCTGTGATCACTTATTCTGAGTTAGCTGCTCCTTAATTAGTCATTTCGGCTTGTTGCATAACTTGATAAATTGTAATCTCACAGCCGTGAGGTTTGACAAGTTATTTGATTAATTGACTTATTGCCTATGTGATCACTTAACACTGTTTTCCTCTGCTGGCCGAAAATCCATTTTGGTGTCAGTCAATTGTTGAGATTGGCATATTGCTATTTAGAGCTCAAAATTTGAAATCTTACTTGTCATATTCAATTTATGAAGAGTTTAGATCAAAGTAGCGGGATGGCCAAGATTGAAATCTTGAGTAACCCTACATCTGAGAGCAATAATTCAATACAATCTGCTGAACATATGCTAGGTTTAATCATGTATGTCAAGGTTGCTCTAAGATTAGCATGTAAATTTCCATGTTTACCTGTTGCCATGCTAATATTATACATATATGTGACATTTATGTTGAGCATATGTTACTTTTATGATGACTTAAAAGATTCACATGTTAGTGTGTTAGTTAAGTCATTTACATGCCATGTTTTCCATACTTGGATAATTTTAATAATTGCTGGAATTAAATTAAAAAATATGCTTATACCGTAATATTTACAACAGCTTGGACTTCATTGAGGAAAATGTAAGTGCTATCTCTGCCTTACAGAACTGCGCTGTTGGCGATCATGTTGCCGCTGTCTGCTAACGTTGCCCATTCTGAATGTGTAGGACGAGGTGCTCATCGCCGGGTTCGGTCGGAAGGGACATGCCGTGGGAGATATCCCCCGTGTCCGGTTCAACGTCGTGAAGGTCTGGTGTGTCCCTCCTCGCCCTCTTCAAGGAAAAGGAGGAGAAGCCCAGATCTTAAAACCAGCTCCCTTCACCAAGCAGCAGGACGGCAGCTATAAACAGTACTTTTAGCTGGTTTACTTGAGATGTTTTCGGGCCTGTGGTCTCTATCAGAACTCATGTTGAGATGGCCTTATCAGCTGCCTGTCTGTGCTTAAGTATCATTGAGGAAACATCTGAGTTTAGATTCTACTGTACAACTGCTAGTTGGTTTGTTATCTCGTTGCGATATCAATTAGACGAGTATGGTTCTGAATCTTGCCTGTGACTTGTAACAAATATTTTCATAATCTTCACTTTACGGTGGTGCTCATTTAGGCTTTTAAGTTCAGGCCTATGGTTTATTTTGTATTATAATCGACTTTTTCACTATAATTGCTGCTAGCTTTTTTAACGTATCATTATAGACAAAAAAAACCAAGCTAAAAAGTTGTAAAAAGACGAAATTAAGAAACTGAATTAAGAAGCTGAAGTTCAGTTGTGTGGTTTTCACAACTGTATGGTCCTAAACATTGAGCACTGGTAATCTCTTATCTGTGAACTGACAGATCGATAAGAGACGGCATTCATCTAGACCGTTGATGGCGAGATCTAATGGCAGCAAATGCGTGCAGTGGTCCGCGTCCAAGTCGCAAACTCTGTGAACTGCGGGAGCCATCGGTGCGGCTTGTTTGAAAAGCGGAATCTGAGATGGTCCGGCCCAGGACCAGACCAACTTAACCCGGGCCATCCCCATCGGCGCCAGGTCAGCAGCCTACGCGGGGCCACCCCCCATAGGCTGTAGCTCTCCGACCACCCCTCTCTACACCCACTCCTCACATCCCCACCCACGTCCAGGTGGGGCCCACGGGAAGCCTCGGGCCTCTCGTCCACCACGTCAGGCTCCAACGCCCACCCACGTGGTCGCGACCAAACAAATCCTCTTACCTCGGCCGAGGGCCGAGCGTGATGTGATAACCCGAATCCAATTCTCGCGTTCGGCTCGACGACGCCCGCACGGCCGCAGCCGCTGCGCTCTCCCCTCCGCTCTCCTTGCTACCTCCGAGCTCAGCCCACGACCGCCGCCGCCGCCGCCGACTCTGGTGCACCTCGACATCGATCCATACCGTCCCATACGCCCATGGAGATGGCCCCCGCCCGTGTCTCCTCCAACCCGCGCACCGTGGAGGACATCTTCAAGGACTTCTCCGCCCGCCGCGCTGCCCTCGTCCGCGCCCTCACCTCCGGTAAGTAACCACACCCCTCGCCTCGCCTCTCGTCGTACCGTACTGACCCTCCTGTAGATCTAACGCTACGGTCGCGTCTCGTGCTGCTGTGCAGATGTGGACGAGTTCTTCGGCTTCTGCGACCCAGGTGAGTGAGATCGATCCGCGGCGAGTTGTTCCTGGGTGCGTGGAATGGTGGATCCGGGTGGGGATTGACTGGATCGGGAATTATTTTTTTTCTGGGTGCAGATAAGGAGAATTTGTGCCTGTACGGCCACACCAACGGGAGCTGGGAGGTGGCGCTGCCGGCGGAGGAGGTGCCGCCGGAGCTGCCCGAGCCGGCGCTCGGCATCAACTTCGCGCGCGATGGTATGAACCGCCGCGATTGGCTCTCCCTCGTCGCCGTCCACTCCGACTCGTGGCTCATATCCGTCGCCTTCTTCTTCGGCGCACGACTCAACGGCAACGAACGGTGCTAATACTGTTCCGCCACTATGTATACAATCTGAATTCGATTGCTTGGTTGGGGCCTTTGTTGATCGACAAAAAAAAAAACAATCAGTTTTTGTTGGTTGAGATTTTTGAAGTGTCCCTTTTCCTTTTCTTCCTGACAGAGAGTTTAGGGAAGTTCAAATTTGGCCTTTTTGGTGGAGCAGTTTGCTTGATTGGTAGGTGACTGGGGGTTTGCGTGATCGAGCTTATGGTCCATTTATTTTGTTTCACTTGGTGCATGTGTGCGCGTGTGCACATGTTTCTTGTTCTCCTTTTTGTTTCCTTTCTTTGCTTTGAGTGAGTCGGGGGTCATGCTTTGTGAATGTGTTTGCTTTATTGGCCTTCCCGTGCGCTGTTTTATCTTCTTTTGCTTGCCTTTTGTTTGTGTCGATCCTTTACGTTTGATGATGATATAATTCATAGGGTTCATTGTAGATATTGTGAAGAGCTGTTAGGTCCAGGGAAAACATTTTCGCTCGACATTTCAGGTTTAAATAGATTTCATAAGTAACACTTAAAAAGAAACACTTGGCTAGCCTAGTGGTGAGGGATGGTGGTGGGTGAGCATGAGGTTGTGAGTTTAAACCGCAAAATTGGCAGTAATTTTTTAATATAATTTTCCATTTCCCCTCAAAAATTCAGATTTGAAATTAAAAAATTGAATGAAATTTTTTTCCAAAATTTTCGAATTTCGGATTCATGGTTTTTTTTCTGAGAATGTTTTCCCTGGTTAGGTCCATCGGCTCTTTATGAAATGCAACTGTTCCTTTTCACTTCATTTCAGTAATCATGCAAACAAGTGGAGAATATTGTGCTTCTATGCAGTTCCATTCTTGTACATTTTCCACTGCCTTTAAGAATTTTAATGTCTATCGCATTTTCATTTCTGTTGTGAAGAACTATGCCACAACTTGGTTTAATGAGTTGCAAAGGTTAACTATGTGGAACTAAAAATGAAAATGGCACCTAGAAGTCAGAAGGTATTGATTGCAGGTTCATTCATCTCTGAAATTTTCTGGCATGTTAATTGCAGTAATTTATTTCGGTAAATGCCCAAGCCCTGGTTTAAAAAACTGTACATTTACTGGTTGATATAATGTGTAGAATGACCAAAAAAACATATTGTAGACCATAAATTACACCCCCACCCCAATAATCAAATGCTGCAAGCAGGATTATAGGGCTTTTCACTAGCGTCCTGAATGACCAAAATTATTCCTGGATTCTTAGTAGCCTTGAATCGATGATTTTCATAGCATCTGTTACCAGAAGCTTTACAGTAAAGGTGGAGTTTAGCACAAGGTGTACATTCCAAATAGAAATACTTTTATCTACTCTCACATGCACTTGCACTGAAGTTGAATTTTTTGGCCAAGGTGAACAAAAACATAGCAAAAGGAATCCTTGATGCTTGCAGTTGTTGGAGAGCGCTACAATGGTACTTCTTAAGTACTTGCTTGTTCACTCTATTGCTGGAGGTCTCTCTGGAAATAATTTTAGCCAATTGTAAAGGCAAGAAACTTTATGCAGAATTTAGTGAGCTCAAATTAAATTCTGCTTGGGATGTTCTTACCAATTCTGTGTGAATGTAGTAATCAGCTGGGATGTTGAAAATACATAAATAAGGGGATTAAGCAACATGTTGTGCTTAAATTTCCATTTTCTATGTTGTCATTTAGCTTTCCTTAATGTTCCAACTCTCCGTCTATCTCTTCTGACATTTTCATGTGCACTATATTAGTTCATTTCTTTTCTCTTGATACACTGAATGACAACTAGGTGATTTGATGTTTTGTGCAGGGGGTTGGTCTAGCTTAGTACGCGAAATCCTTTTGGTGTAATGACCATTGTTGTATGTCTTTTTCCAGCATGCTGGCAAAGCCATAATTCCAGAATCTTACAAAAAAATCATTGTCATATTTATTTATTGTGTGCACGTTGCGGCTCTTTCTATTACAGTTTTTTCCCTCTCACAAGAACTACAGTGAGAATTTGCTGCCTAAGTAGTTCTCTGTATGCCATGTGCAACTTCAGCTCTAAGCAGTCACTATGGATCACTTTCTATTTTGAGAACTTGTTTCCAATTTATTAATGTGTATGGACTCGTTCTTTTGTCGACACTGAGGCATAAAATTTCCATTACGTCTTCTATTGGGGGAAAACTGCAATATTCTTTATTCATGCCGTTTTATTGCGTTTTAGACCATTACTTCGACTAGGGATATTTTTCGCATTTTATTCATGCCATTTTATTGCGTTTTAGACCATTACTTCGACTAGGGATATTTTTCGCATGAACATCCATGTATTCTCAATTTTGTGTGAAAGCTTTAACTGCTACTGATTGCACAAGAGAAACTGGTTTTATGCACTTGCTGATTATGTTATTGAGTTGTTCTCTTTTTAAGAAAGCATTCTGTCAATTAGTCCTTACAATGTGTGGTTTCAAGGTCGTGTGAAAGCTTTAGCTGCAGCCTGTTCCTGATCTAACAATTTTGTTCTTGTCTCAGGAAGCGCTTATTCAGCATGATCAACGACCTGCCAACTGTATATGAAACTTTGGTTGACAGGAAGCACGGCAGAGATAGGTCTGGCGTTGATAGCAGCGGCAAATCCAGACACCCATCAAAGGTGCATGAATTAATCCCTCCAATAGTTTCTTTTGTTCAAAATTTAGAAGCTGAAAATCCAGGTATTTATCTTGAAACTTAATGCAAATTGAGTTCCAACTTTCATATACAGCGAACAAACGAGGGCCAGGCAAAGAACTCCCGGGCAGTTGCCGAAGAGTATGACGAGGATGATGAAGAACATAACGAAACCTTTTGCGGAACTTGCGGTGGTTGCTACAATGCGAATGAGTTCTGGATTGGCTGCGACATCTGCGAGCGGTGGTTCCACGGCAAATGTGTGAGGATAACCCCGGCTAAAGCGGAGCACATAAAGCACTACAAGTGCCCTGACTGCAGCTCCAAGAAAATCAGACAGTAGGCTATGGCCTGCACCCGTCGCTGACTCATCTGATTAAACGATACTCTGTCCTTCGGTCCAAGGTCGCAGCTTAGCAGATGTGAATTCGTTACACAATGTGCTCTCATGTGGTAGAGGAGGTAAAAGACTGATAGATACTCTCGTAACTTGTTTTTATACATGGCTCCTTGATGATACTCTCTTAACTTGTTTTTATACATGGCTCCTTGATTGTCAATTTGCCATTGATGTGCTTCTTCCTTTAAATATGGACATTGTCGATGTATCATGTACCGATGATTGATTTATGTCTTGGTTGGTGATCTGCTTGTATGGTAGGGGTGGAAACAGATCGAGTATGATGGAATAATGCTCTTACCGTATCCGTATCTGTACTTTGTAAGTGTATACGGATTCAAATATTCTCGAATATGAATATGCATTGAATACTATAATGAATACAAATTTGAATAGAATATCTACTCAATTCGATCAGATCTGAACATTCTCATACCTTATGTAGTCTGAATATATTAATAATATTTTATTCTTATACAATCACTCTTAATCATTCTAATTCATTTACTTCACCTAAAGAAACACGAATTGGTATTCAACTAAAAAAACATGTTCAACTAATTAGTCGTATTGTGTGTGTGTGTGTATATATAGTATAGATAATAGGGGCACTATGGTGTCTTAACACGAAATCTCTCTACCTTTAGATTGCTTTTAGATGCGTACTAGTATGATTGAGACTTTCCATCCATGATTAAGACTTTCTATCTATGGTTGATTTAGCATGCATAATATATTATATACCATTGCACTAGCACGCATCTAAAAGTAATCCAAAGGTAGGGAACCTTGGTGCCCATCCAGTATAGTGCCCCATTTCAGTGTCCTATACACACACACACACACAAAATTACAACAACAAAACTTTTTGTCCTAAACAAGTTGGGGGTAGGCTAGGAATGAAACCTTCTTAAGATCAAATAGATATGAGCCTTGAAATAAAACCTACAATGCTAAAACCCTAAGCTGTATAACCTGCTATCTGAGCCAAGAGCCTAAAACACTGCCTCTAATTTTATTATAGTTCTGGTACGTGGATTACTAACTTCCATACGCTCCTATCCAAAGCTAATTCTTTAGATACATTCCAATCCCTCAAATCTCTTTTAACTGCTTCCTCCCATGTAAGTTTTGGTCGACCTTTGCCTCTTCTTACATTTTCAGTACGTCTTAAAATTCCACTACGTACCGATGCCTCAGAAGGCCGTTGTTGGAGATGTCCAAACCATCTCAAGCGATGTTGGACAAGCTTCTCTTCAATTGGTGCTACCCCCACCCTATCACGTATATCATTATTGCGGATGCGATCCTGCCTTGTATGACCACAGATCCACCGCAACATCCTTATCTCCGCTAAACTCATTTTCTGTATATGTTATTTTTAGTCCCCAACATTCTGCTCCATATAGCATTATGGGTCTAATCGCCATCTTATAGAACTTACTTTGTAACTTTTGAGGGACTCGCTCTTATCCTGTGGCTCATGTCTTCATCAATCTCACCGTCCCATTGTAGCATCGATCCCAAATAACGAAACGTGTCCTTCTTAGGCACTACTTGTCCATCCAATCTAACATCTCCATCATTTACCGTAGCACCACTGAAATCACACCTCATATACCCAGTTTTAGTCCTACTAAGTCTAAAGCCCTTCAATTCTAAGGTCTTCCTCCATAACTCGAACTTCCTATCAACACTTATCCTGCTCTTATCAACCAACACCACATCATCAGCGAAAAGCATACACCAAGGGATATCTCCTTGCATGTCCTATGTGACCTCATCCATCATTAAGGCAAAAATGTATGGACTCAACGCTGACCTTTGGTGTAGTCCTATCTTAATGGGAAAGTCATTAGTAACACTACCACATGTTCTGACATTAGTCACAACATTTTCGTACATGTCCTTAATTAGGGTAATATATTTTGTTGGGACTCTTTTCTTTTGAAGCGCCCACCACATGATATTTCTTGGCACTTTGTCATAGGCTTTATCCAAGTCAATAAATATCATGTGAAGGTCCTTCTTTTGCTCCCTATACCTCTCCATCAACTGTAGTAGCAAGAAAATCGCCTCCGTGGTCGACCTCCCAGGCATAAAACCAAATTGGTTTGTCATCACGATAGTCACTTTTCTTAAAACGACACTCAATCACTTGTTCCCAGAGCTTCATTGTGTGGCTCATGAGCTTAATTCCTCTATAATCAGTACAACTTTGAATGCCTCCTTTATTTTTGAAAAATGGTACTAATGTGCTCCTCTGCCACTCGTTTGTCATTTTGTTCAACCTAAAAATGCTATTGAACAACTTAGTTAGCCAAACAATCGTCACTTCTCCTAGGCATTTTCACACCTCAATATGGATGTTATCAGGCTCCAACGTCTTACCCACTTTCATCCTTTTTTAAGCCTCTCTTACTTCCGACTCCTAGATTCTTTGAACAAACCATTTAGCGGTGTCGTCAAAAACATTATCTAGTTCAATAATACTATAATCATTATCGTGATCGAACAAATTATCGAAGTAATCTCTCCACTTTGGTTTGCTCTGAATGAAGTTTTGCTATGCCTCTGTTTAGGTTTCACTGTGCCTCCTTCATTGTACTGCCTTACCCCTTCTCTTCCCTGCTTCTCCCTGCTGCATCGACCCCTCATCGGCCCTAGGCCTAACAGCAGTGTGTTGTTGATCTCCTATTGGCCGGTTGGGGGTGTGGATGGCCCCTGTGATCATTGCTGCAGCTGGTTCGGTGTGGCTAAGGTTATTGGGTATCTCAGTTGTGGCACTACTCGATATGTCATGGTTGTGGTTGTTCAAAAGGGAATATTCCTCTCAGGCTTCCCCTGCCTATCCTGGTGGTTCTGTGACATCTGACTCTTTCAGCTATCCAATGTGGGCTTTTGAGGCTGGGTTACGTGGGCTTTCGTGGCTGGTTTATGTGGGCTTTTGCGGGATGATGAACCCATTATTAGTGAGAGGTACCAGTCATCCCCCGACGGTCCTTGGCATCTCAGTGAGCTAAAAGAACAGATACTATGCAAAAGGTTGGGTCTGACGGCACTTTACTTACCATTAACTCCTACTTGTGTTGTTGTTTCTTTTTAAGGTCAAAATGTAATGTCTATTGTATTTTACCCTTGACGTATATTTTTTTATCAAGGATGTAACTCTATATGTACTATGAGTAGAATATGAGTATTTATCTCTTATTGTAATTCAGTTATATTTGTGTTATCAAGAGACACTAGATTGTGCATAAATTTGTATAACCGGGACTCATGAGCTTTATTAATTTCTTTTTGTGACTATTGTTGTGATGTTAGAGACCCGTGCATTGCATCGAAGTCATAAAAATGGTGAGACGAAACTTACTGCCTGACCAACTTCACACATCAAATATTGGAGAGCAAGCGACAGAGAGAGAAGGGTGGCCGGAATGCGCGAGGAGATGGAGAAAGTGGAGAGGGTGGGTGGTTGTATCTGAGAGAGGAGGAGAGAGACGAATGGTCCAAATCAAATTGGATAGCTGTAGAGAGAGAAGAGAAGAACACATCGACGACCACCAACTTCTCTTCATATAATAGTAGAGATTTGTTTTTACTTGCTAATAAAGTTGATTACTTAATTAGTGATTGTTAATAACGTAATTGTTGCGAACGGGTCTCTAGCCCAGCAGTTAGAGCGCCTCAGTAGCACCCCCAGGTCCTGGGTTCGAATCCCACGAGGCGAATTTCAGGTCTGGGGGTAAAAAAATCCCCTCGCCTACTACCACACCAAAGCACAGGTCTAAGGCCCGGCCCAGGTCGCTGGTCGTTTCTCACGCGGGCAACGGTGCCCCTGTGTAAGGGTGGAGCAGGGGTTCGGAGGTTTTCTCAATCTGCGTGAGAGGATCTTCTCTTAAGCAAAAAATGCCCTGGGGTCGTCTTACCCCCGCAGGTCGAGTTTTTTAATAACGTAATTGTTACTTAGAATTTAACAAAAACCCGGGTCGTTCCACTTCACTGTCTACGAAACGACTGAAGACTCAAGAATCATATGTCCAAATTTAACTATAGTCTGAGAATAGCATTGATTAGTTGATTACAGAAATAAACTAGGCAAAGTGCGTACCTTTAAGTAGGCGAACAAGCATGGCCATGCTAGCATTGATGGATGGTGGAATTATAGGACCCATAACAGTCCCTGGGTTAACCACAACCACATCCAGTCCATTCTCCTCTGACCTCTGCAAACTTCCATGCGGCCTTCTCTTCCAGTGTTTTTGAAGCAGGGTACCAAATCTATGCAAAAGCAAAGATAATTTGTGAAATTACCCATCAAATTGAACAGGTCTGGAGAAATTGTATCTTAAAATTTATGCAACCTTCTTCCATGTTAGCCTTCACTGCATTTTTGTTCCTACTGGTTCACTAGAATCAAATGCAGAAAACTAGATTATTCTGTCATCTGCACACAACTGTACTAGCTGCTACCACATCTAGAGAAATATATTCGATTTCACCTCATCAAACAACTCTGCGAGAACCAACTACGCTGCAGATAATCTTTTCATGTCTAGTTAGTAACTGTTTTTTTTTTCCAAGCTGCTCATATCATCGTATGCACTTAAAATCATTTGCACACTGTCCTGAATCCCAAGCAAACGAAAGAAACATGGAGATGCTAAAGCAAGATTGCCCAAGAGGTCGGCTCGCCCCATTCTTCTCGCAGTAGTCGATGTCGGTCAGGCAGCGCTCGTCGCGGACCTCGCCGGCCGGCCAGCTGGGGCTGGGCACGATGGCGGAGATGGAGGAGGTGACCACCACCCGCCGCACTCCCCCGGCATCCTTGGCGCTGAACGTGCTGCGGGCCACCACTTACCTCCCTCTTCACTGGCAAGTGGGGGTAGCCACCAGAAACTGGATTTTACCGATGCGGCTGGTACCCGCTTCGAACATGACAAAACAGCCATCTTTTTGGATTTTTCACAGCAGTAATCAGTCTGTCTTACAATCATGAGTAATCGGGGATTGATTTCCGTGTGCTGAAGCAAATCATTACAGTATCTGACGTTGACCTCTTAATACAGATGAAAACAAGGAGATGGCACAGTAAAATTCGCCTCTATTATTACCATGGAAGCTATGCGCATTTTTTATCTGAATAAGAACAGGCAATTTGGGCACTAGAGAGAGCTCAGAGTAAAACAGAAATTACATGATCAGCGTACATCTTTTCTCCGAAAAAACAAGTACATCAGTGATAGCGTGATACATGTCGGACTCGTTACTTCGTACTTAGGTAAAAGAAAAACACCGTAGGTTAGTCCACAAGTTAATACCGTTCCTTGGTCGTGCTCGCAACGCATGCGCTAGCAGCACAAGGGAAAAGGTAGTGGCTACTTCATTTGCCAGTCAAGTCTACAACTCCGTCTTCACATTTTCTGCATTAACGCTGAATCCTTTCAGCGACAACAGTTCTGCGAAAAACTTCGACAGCTTGGAACTGAAAGAGGAATGCTCATCATCTCTTGCCACCGACTTTATCTTGCATATCATATCGAAGTCATGCTTCAGGTGGGGTTCGACAATCTTTGCCTGAATGCACAGACAACATTAATAAAAAAGTTCATCAGATGGTACTAACTACCAAGGAAAATACCATTTGTTTCTTTTGAAACGGCTACCATTTGTTTCTTGAGTGTGATACTTGAACATTACAAGCTGTGCTATATTTACCTTGAACTCCTCGAATGGACAGAAATCTTTGTTACCACATCCCTGCGTTCATAGTCCACCAGGGCAACACAGTGAATAGCAAGAACTTGTAAGTAACGAGAAAAGCAAGGTTTAAACAATTATAATGTAGAGACTATTACAACAGAACTCTTAACATTTAGACTAAGGCAGCTACTGGGTAGAACAAGAAGGATAAAGTATGCTAAAAATAGAAAGTCATAATCTTACTGGCATTGAAACTGGGGCTTCGTTGTGTACAACTTGCACAAAGTACGAGTTATTTCGATGCCCAGAAATTTTGCCTGGGCACTGGTATAAAACCAACATGTTGTTAGCAGCGAAAGGTGCTACAACACTACCCTTCCAATTTCTTCTCTGCGGTGGCATAGGAGGTAGGTCCAATGGTTCCTCCCACTGTATCCTCTCAAAATCTAGGTACAAAAATTTAGGCTATGTCAAATCAGCAATTGGTCATCTGATATATTGTTCATGGAGAAAGATTATGGATCAATGGAGTAGAATAATACATACCTGATCCTTCAAGAAAAAGGCCAAGAAGACATGTGAAAGGCACAACAGTTTCTGCATGTGCAAATCGGAGCCTCGCCTTCTCATATGTACCATCAGGATAATTTTCTACAAATGCAAGAGTAAAAAAAAGTTCAATTAAGAGTTTACACTAACTGTTACTTGCAATCGTCCTCGGTATTCATTACTACGTTAGTCACTGATTGAGAGAATTGTATGTTCTAGCTATACACACACTAAGTTGCTATACGAGACTCGTCATGCAATGAACATCTGGAAATCCCCAAATCATAGTGGCAAGACAAAGGCATAAAGGTTAACAGGGCAGGAAGCAGGTATTCTAACAACCAACTAATTTTGCTAAACTTAAACTTGGGAAATATTGCTACCTTCTTTAGCTATTATTGCTTCTTCCATTGACTGGACAACATCCTTGAGCAATGGCAGTCCCATCCGATAGTTTATTGACTCACCGTAGCCTTTTAGCACAAACCCCTCCAAATCATCTGTCCATTCTAGAAAATAGACCTGAACAAATAAATATGTTAGGAATTAATAAAGCCTATGAAAATAGACCTGAACAAATAATATCTGTTAGAAATAGTCCCACATGGATTGTGGGAAAGGAGCAAGCACAACTTATAAGTGTGAAGGAGCCCTCACCCATTGGATTAGTCTTTTGGGGGGAGAAGGCCCAATACCACTTATAAGGTTGTTGCTCTGTTGCTCCGTGGGCTTAGTTGTGTTCAGCCCATTTAGACCTGTGGCCTAGGATGTAACAATTGGTATCAGAGCTCAGGTGCCTAATATCTCCTTGGACCTCATGGTTGCAGAAGTGTCCAATCCATGTGTGAGGGAGAGATTGTTAGGAATAGTCCCACATGGATTGTGGGAGAAGAGCAAGCACAACTTATAAGTGTGAGGGAGCCCCCACCCATTGGATTAGTCTTTTTGGGGGAGAAGACCCAATACCACTTATAATGTTGTTGCTCCGTTGCTCCGTGGGCTTAGTTGTGTTCAGCCCATTTAGACCTGTGGCCCAGGATGTAACAATATCTGCTAAAACACATTTTTTTTAATGCTGCATATTGAATTTCCAGATGGCATACACCATAGATTCCAACAGTGCTGACTCTAAACAAGCCAGACAACTGCAAATACTTAAGTCTGATTGAGAAATGGACCTGTCTTAACAATCTGATCACTGAATTGTGACAAACCTAGTCAACTTTCATTGTCTACTAACTGGAGACGTAACATTTTCTGAATAGTTTGAGCTGATAGAAGTATTATAAAATTACTAAAAGGGGAACCACGATTCTCCTGAATAAATCTGTGTACATATCCTAAACTTTCCAAAAAGAGTAGTACTGTGTATGCTCTATGCTGTCTTACAGAATGCAAAGAGGATATATTATTTTTTTCAAACTGGCAGTAACATCTGAAAAGTCTAAGGCCTTAAAATTTATGCAACATCAAGCAAAAGAAAAACTCTTACAACAAAAGGTATAACACACTGACACATTATCTTGATAGATGACATGAAGAAGCAATAATTGGGAGTCAGGCGCACAGCATTTTTATATTACATATTACAGAATACAGGCTAGTTTGACATAGAGGCATAATGGTAGAGTTGCTTGAGAAAAGCTGAAATCCGAAATTAACCTACCTCAGCTTCATTAAAAAGTTCACAAGCTTGATTGGTTATATTCAGTAAAGATGCTTCCTGCATAGAGAACCACCAACTATTCAACTCACTAAATGTCCAAAAGTACATCATATTGAACTCTAGAGCCTTCGGGCAAGTCGTTACCTGCTTGCAAAGGAACCAGAGGGAAGAAACATCCTGTGTTGTAAAATTGAGGTGGTAACGGTTAACTAATGCAGATGTGACATGTTCTAAAATTGGTTCCTTTTGCTTCTCAACATCAGGCTCCTTTCTTTTCCTATAGTCCTGAACATGTTTTTCTAGTTATAATTCTTTGGCCAAAATGACAAGTCAATAGCGAGGACAGTTGTACAAGCAAAGGAAAAAATATATCGTATAGCATACCACCAAACTATCAATAGCAGTTTACTACCCTGTACGTTTCACAGCTATCAAAGAATCGCAGACAAATATCACTTGCACGACTCTCACTCAGAACAGAAAAGGCTCGGTTTTTCCCTGGTCCAAGCTTTCCTTTCCCAGAAAGTAGTCCCAAACCAAATGCTACTGCACTAGCTGATGCTCGAGGAACCTGCATTTGAAACATACAGCAATTGTTAACCCTACTACACCACAGTAAAATCCAGCAATATTTAATCAGAAGCATAAAAGCTTCCAACAAAGTCAACTGACTATTGTTGGCGAGAATGCAACATGTTGAGATCATCAATGCAGATGCACCTGTTTTTGTTCTGGGCAATCAGATTCACCAGATTCGCCTTAATGTAGATCAAACATATTAGCATAGTAGATTCATCTCTTCCGAGAACACATGGTAGCAAAAATGAGAAAGGAAAAGGAACAGGACTGAGGCAACAGCAATAACCCTGTAATGTAGGCATTTTGGCTCAAATGACAAAAATGTAGGCATAATTGCTAAAACTATGACATTTGAACTCCAAAAAACTGGGGAACGGCAGTAATGTAAGACTTTCTACAAGGAGAGACGCCACAAGCCATGAATGACGAAAGCACCCCAAAATTTTACTCCGTTCTGTGATACAACAGCTTCAAGTTGCTTAGCATTAGACGAGATTGTACTATATGCATAATAGAAAAGGCAAAGTTTTGACTGCAGGTAGAGTTCTAAGAGTGCTTAGTTTCCACTTTCGACTTGTTTCAAGTTCTAAAGCATATAATGGAAGCATACAAGATAGGGGCCATCGAAGGAAGAAAGCATAATTGAAGCGGATTTAATAGAACTGCATATCTATGCTGTAGTCCATAAAGACTTGGGAGGCAATTAAACTGGAAATCATGAAACATCACAGCAAAGTTGTTGGACGATAAGTTAATTTGTTTACGACACATGAGACTCATAATAAATTGGGCTTATCCTAAGGCTATATATTTCTTTGCATTTCATCTGACGATGAACAGAGCACAACCATGATTCCTTATCCTGCTGATACCAATACATTAAGTAAATGCAAGAAGCTGTGTCGAGCCAACCTGAGTTGCTCTTATTGAATACACGTCAGGGTGATATTCCTCATCAAATAGGTCTTGAAACCTCTCCTTCACTCTGGTAGCAAAATTGTACAACTCTTCCTCACCTTCGCTAATCAGCTCACCACCTTTCACCCTACCCTTCCAACGTGACTCCCACCCCTTTATCCAGGACGGAATTTTCTTGAGAGAATCGCTCTCAGGCCCTTGTTTTGCCTCATTCATAAGAGCCTCCAACCGAACCGCCAGTCTGTCCAACTCTTTGATTCTCTTTTTTGTAGGGGAACGAGTTCCATGTCTTGCCTGGAGAACAAAATTGCCAAATGAACTCAAGTCAGTTTTGTCCTACCAAGGCATGCATTTTTGGGGGAAACAAAGGCACCAGTAACCGAACATACTCCGCAGCATTTTGTGCTATTTGAGCTTAGTTTTAAGTTCTAGTCATTTCTGCACTGCGCGCAAAACTTAGAAAATCCAG
This sequence comes from Dendrocalamus latiflorus, assembly GCA_017311315.1. Lineage (NCBI taxonomy): Eukaryota > Viridiplantae > Streptophyta > Magnoliopsida > Poales > Poaceae > Dendrocalamus > Dendrocalamus latiflorus. The sequence continues at coordinate 2,232,168 of CM029611.1, forward strand.
AAAAGATATTAACACCGCATTTTCATATTACCAACACGATGGCTACTAGTTACAACATTCTCCTTGACGCGGTAGACAATACAAACATGCGGGACTATACTAGAACTGGGTAACAAAAGGGCAGTAAAAATGTAAAATGGAGGGAGAGAAACCCACCACGAGATTGAGGTGGATCACGCGGCACTCATCCGACATAGACGGCACGGAGACCACGCTACTGGACCCTCTGGCCACATCGTACCTGCAAAATCACCAAGGGATTAAACCCTACCGTTTCTACCAGCCCTAGCTCCAGCCGCCGAACAACACGACACAAACACCTAGCATCCGAAGCTAACTCAAATCCCATTCCACCACCACGAACACACCAGCGAACAAGTTGGGATCAGCGATTGGAGAGCCTGGAGCCGGGGGGGCGGGGGGGGGGGGGGGGGGGGGAGAGAGAGAGGGGGAGGGAGAGAAGCGGTACCTGGTGACGGTGGAGAGGTGGCGGCGGACGTCGAACGCCCCGGGATCGGCCGCCGGCGAGAGGGGAGCGGCCGCGAGGAGCGTGGCGACGAGGAGAAGTGGGAGAGGCGTGCGCGGAGCCATGGCGAGTCGATTTGCTTTTTGATTTGATTTGGTGGTTTTCTGTTTCGGTGGGAAGAAGGTTGGTTCGAGTTTTGATGTTTTTGGACGCCGACCGAGCCGAGCCGGTTACGTAGGTGGGGGGCGGATGTGACACGTCTCCCGTGCCATCTGGACGGTCGATCGCGTGGGGGGCGTCGCGCTGGACGGCTTAGATGGCGCGGATGCCGGTGTGCTGGCTTTTAATTTTGATGCTGGTGTGCTGGCTTTTAATTTTGGCGGTGTGTCGCATAGGCCTGGGCAAAATACCCGTTACCCGTACCCGAATTACCCGGATCCGAACCCGAAATACCCGAACCCGAGGTACCCGATCCCAAATTCGGATAGCGATTTTGATTACCCGAAATTAGTTTGGGTAGTTCGGGTAATATCCCCCGGTACCCGAACTACCCAAATTACCCGAATTGTCTGTAAATTACCCGAATTGTCAGGAAATTGTCTGTAAATTACCCGAATTGTCTGTAAATTACCCGAATTGTCAGAAAATTAGCTGTTTTTCTGTAAATTCGGGTATATCGGGTATACCCGAACCCGAACCCGAATTATCGGGTACCCGAAATTGCGGGTAGTGTTTTTTTGGGGCTAATATCGGGTAGCAGTTTTCATTACCCGAATTTTGAATTACCCGAACTACCCGACCCGAAAAATTCGGGTAACCCGAACGCCCAGGCCTAGTGTCGCAGGGCTGCCGCGTGCTACGGACTTTGCATATCGTACTATGGAGGGTTTTTTTTAAACTGTTTCTAAAAAGGGCTCTGATTTTTATAGTACCTAACTTTCAAACGAAATATTTTCTTAAGACAAGATCTCTAAGTTAATTATAGTACACGTTAAAAGCTCAATATCTGTATCAACCAAAATCGTAAGTGAGTATTTCTCTCTGTAATCTCTATCACAAACAGCTAAAATTCAAAAATTTCAGCCAAAAGTCATAAGCCGCAGCCATATTAAACAGGCTCAGAAGCATATTCTTGGTATCAAGTAAGGTTGACATACTGAGAAATGTTGTTGCTAACTGTTATGTTCATTAGTACATGTTCCTTCTCATATGCTAAGGTCCGGTTCTCACAGAAAGTTATGATATGATAATAGACAAAAATAAACATAGATTATCCTGTTTCTTTCTGCTTCCCTAGGTCAACAACTTCAGACCAACTAGAGAGCAAGTTATATTAGGCAGATTCAATGGTCAACCAAAGCAAAACTGATATAGTAGCAGGGGCAAATTTAATTTTGCGATCATAAACAAAACTGATACAGATTAACCCGTTTCTTCTTCTATTTCTCTTAATCAACATTTGCAAGACCAACTAGAGAACAAGTTATGATACTATCCTAGACAAATTGACTCAAGTTAGGAAGCATTTCACATAAATACGAAAAGCTAATTACAATGCATCCAAAAAAAGTTATGATACAGTGATAGACAAATTAATTTGGACATCAAGAGCAAAATTTAATAGGGATAGAGATTACAAATGAATTGATTTCAGTAATAGAAGGTTAGAGATGGATGGGATTTATGTCCATACCTTTTCATTTTTGTTGCTTCTGCTTGTGATTGTTATGATTATCTTCCCACTTGGAAGGAAGAAAAGCATCAAGGGATCCTGAAGAAGCGACTCATCCAAGTATCTAATAGGTGGGCCTTGATGGATCTTAAACGTGCATAGAGCCTGTGAAACAAAACCAAAAATTAAAAAAAAAATTGAATCTTTGTTTGATTTTGATCTCTTTTGGATCTTGGTCTAAACCTTCACACATCTCAATCGTTCATGCTGTGAATTCTCTGCCAAAACATCCCCTTTAGTCATTTGCGCACGGACAATGTTCACGGTCTGAAAATATCACCGCTGCACCTTCCCGATTCTGCCACACCGCTGCCATGCCACTTCAAATTGGTCAGGCTGTAATCTCATGTCTTTCTCGCCCTAACACCCCTTAAATGCCTTTGGCTACACATAGAGTAAGCCAAGCCAAAACTCGCCCGCCACCACTCTGCTCCCTCTGCTCTGTCTCCCCTCTAGGCCGACTTCCCACGCGTCGCAAATTCCCGCACCGTCGAGCTCGTCACTGCCAATTAAAGTCAATGTACTATGCCTCTTAATTGCCGCGACCCTCACCTGGATAAGCACCGTACTCGCCTCTCACCACTGCCGATGACCTCTCTGCTCTCTACCCTCTCTGTGCCTCCCCCTCACAACCAACCTGACCTGCCCTGAAACATTTTGACTGTTGTTATGTTGTGTCCAAGGAAGTGCAAAAATCTGCACTGCTAGCCGCACCGCGCTCTTCTGTACCTTCCCAACCTAGCCACGTGCCGCTTCACCGCTAGAGCCACTCCTGTACCGAATCGTCATAGGATGGCTATAAAAATCTGAGACCACCTCCCAAACATTGCATTGGCGTCCAGTGAGCCACCGTACACCCCAATTAAGCCCTCGACCGCAGCTTTGCCGGCGATCACCAGAAAACCCCAAAGTAAGCTAATTTCCAATTCCTTTTATCTAGTCGATTACTTTTCAATTGCTTTGTCCCTAGCACCCTTATGCTCCTAGGAACACTACCGAACTATTGCCATAGCTTCTCGAGCCACTTCTTCCCAAACACTGAAGTTCGTCGCCAGGTCAAAAACCATCACTGTGGGCAGCCAAACTCAGAGATACCCAACTCGAGCCATCACTTCCCTAATCCTCCTCTAACCCTAGAGATGCTTAAACCCTAATGTTATTGTCCTCTTAGCCCACCATTACCCCCCGTACCATTCAAAAGTCCCGAGAAGGGAAGACCTCACTGCCAGCGATGACCTGACTTCCAGCCACTTCCGAGCCCAAAAAATGGAATCCTTGTGGCACTAGGAACCCACCCATGGTAGCCAACTGTTGTCCTCCGACCACTGCGTGCCCCGGAACCTCCGATCGCTCCTCCGCTTGGAATCTCCGACCGCTTTGTAATCGAAAGAAACTTCGACCATACCACTTCGAGTCCTGAGCAACCGCGCTCAAACACCGTCCGATGCTCCTAAGCTACTCGAACACCATCCGATACTCCCAAGCCGCTCAAACGTTGTCTGATGCTCTTAAGCCGCTCGATCGTCGTTCGATCTCCGTAGCTACTCGGACGTTGTCTGATCTCCATCGACTTCACGCTCGAAGTTGAACGTCAATCATCCGTCCAACCTCGTTAGCCGTATGTGAACCCACCCGAGTACTCGAGACTCCTCTGTTCTCTGAGTATGGCGACGACAACCTGATAATGATTGTAGCAACTGGACCCGCTGTAAAACAGTAAAAACCCACGATGAACAGTAAAATACCCGTTACTGTTCACCCATACCCAAAAAATACAAAGTATATCCATTTCGACTGTTTTAAGTTCGTCTACCCTATTCCCAGCTTTGTTTTCCCATTTTAGACATCGATAAAACCCAAAACTACTAAAACACCATTCTAAACTCTAAACCTAATTCGGTCTGAACTCTTATCATTCACCAAAATCCTAAAAACATATATATATACCCATTTTAATTGTATTGAGCCCATCCACACCCTTCCCAGCTCCATTCCACCATCTTAGACTCCAACAAAACTCCAAGCCATCCAGACGATATCTCGACCCCAAACCTAACACCATCCATACCCATGGTCATTCGCAAAAATCCATATAACACATACATACTTCTTTGACCATCTTGAACCCCATCTAATCTAATCCCAACTCCATTCAGCCAAACCACACATCGCCTAAACCCTGACCCTGAACCTATTTTCTTTATATCTTTTTGGTTATTTTATTGTATTTTGTTCTCAGCTTACATTCTGCAAAACAGGAACTCATGTGCATTCGTTTTCCACGCTAGTATTCGGACCAAACGAGTTGATCAATAGAATAGCTACAGGAGCAATTAAAGAAGTCAATATCCAATCTGAAAACTACAGTAAATGTTTAGAATGACATAATATTAGTTATGTCCTACCACCTGAAAAAGCCCAGTTCAATTTAATGGCCATAATCACCTTGACAAGACCTAGTATTATTATTAATATTACTTAAATAATTATGGTAGATCAGGAAGAGATTTGGCATTTTGCAATTAGAATTTCAAAAGTGGTCCAAGGGTAAGAAGATATCAAGAAAAGCGACAGGATGGTCAGATCCTATGACCTTATACTAGGGTAGAGGCTTGGACTGGAAAGGTGGTAGTGTGGACGGACACTGAAATAGTGCTGATGGGCACTAAAACAAAGGTTTGTGGATGGAAGGTGTCTCAGTGAAAATATAAGGGCTAGAACCTTATGCCAAGTAAAGAACATGGTGATTACTCAACCACAAGCGTTGATTTGTCAAACCTAATTTAGGAGCTGCTCAAATTTGATTGAATATCTACAAAAGGTTGAGAGAGACTGAGGAAGTTTTTGTGGTATGGAAGGGAAATCATACTTAACAACAGTAGATCTGCTTAGAATCGAGCGAGGCCATGGGCCACTCGAGTTTGTTGGGAAACAACATCTACTGGGTAGAGGCTATATAAAGAATTGAGCAGTGAAAAGCCTTGTTTTCTTAACTCTGTCACAGGTGTTAAGAGATCTTACGGGTAAAGCTGGGTAACTCTGCAGAGTCAATTATAAATGGTATTCTAATACACCGTGCTTCCAGTAAATGAAGTTGTGTTTAATGGGTGTTTTCAACTACGAAGCATAAGTAGATTTGGAAATGATTTGGAAATGTTGAGGTCAGGTAATCAAGTTTTAAAGCCCTAATTCCTTGAGAAATTATTGTTATTTTATGTTTAAAAATATTTACAAATAAAATTGCATCCACAAATGCATTAATAAAACCATTATATCTCCACCTCTTGAAAATCTCTGGCAAGTAGTTATGTAGCATTTCTCCATATGATTTGTTAAGTACGATTGGTTGTACTTATTCTTGCTTTATTTTTCACCAACACAGAGGTCAGATGAAGAAAGGTTGTTACAAGATTTCGTATTAAAGTGACGATTGCACTCAAGCGTTTCTATGGGAGTTTTTTATCTTCTGATTATAAGTTAAATTTTAGCCTTAAACGTCTTTAAAACTGTTAAAATTGACCATTAGATTTTATTTTAATCAAATTAACCTTTTTAAAATGTTCATGAGCATGATACTCCTTCTATCTACAATTGAACTCCTGAACTGTTGTAAGATATACAACAATCCTGTTCCCTAAAACGGGGTCGTTACAGCCTGCACAAGAAACGTGTGATTCAGACGAGCGCTCTGAACTCGCAGGAAACACTTGACTCGAAACATGTTTTTTTGGCATGTAGCTAAATATGAGTGTGAGCGTGAAGCCACCTAGGGACGCACTCCTTTTAGCCGCGTCCAAAATGTTTACACATAATGGTAGTCCACTCCTTTTAGCAATCATGAGTCAAGACATGAGGTTACCGCAGCAGCTTGGGCCAAACAGGTCCTAGTTTATTTCTTAATTCTAATTCAGAGCATGAACTGAGGGCCGTGGCCTTCTCCACTGGACAACAGAGAGCTTTGCAGCTCTCAACGGTCTCACAGGTAAACATGATGGAATGCACAAGAGAATGACTGCAGAAATTGCAACTTCGCTGTCATTATCCATCATATCTACAAATGACTGAACCGCTACATTTGCGAAGCATCCCTGTCTAGGAACACTGAAATGCAGTCAAGGGAACTAACTGATGGATCATCAGGGTGGTACATCGAGAATTTGCAGAAAGATTTAACTTCAAACTATTGACTTGAACATTCCACGATTGATTAACCAAAAGACACGAAAAGCAGGATCTCCAATACTTCCATGCAATGAATCCCTCTTAACAACCTTAATTTGGTGCATCCTGCAACTATCCGTTTACATTGACAAAGCCCAAGATAGCACCCAAGGTCAAAGCTACCTTGAGTCAGCAGCCTTCATCTTTGCACATTGGTGTGCTGGCCCTCATACTGCGCATAGTGAACAGGCGGTGCCATGTAATGAGGATTGCCATCAGGGTATGTATGAACCTGTGAAGAAGATACAAAGATCAATAATATAGACCAGTCACTAGGAACATCATTAGATATTTAAAGCTTGGAAGAGAAATCAAATTCAAAGTAGATGCAAAATTTTAGTGAGAGGAGCTATAAGGATCTTCCCTCTCAAGAAATTAATCCTCAACATGATAGGACCAATGTTTCAGGAGCAAGTGGTTCCCATACTTCTCAACCTATAGCATAGACCACCGCATGTAATATGTAAATTCCTAATGCCATTGAAGGTGTAAAAGAGTGGGACCTATAGCTAGAGAGAATACACTGGGTTAACTGGGTTACCATCGCCATCGTTGCTTGTTAACCATGTTATTCTACTCCACTTCTTATATCAAAGAAAAGCGAAACTACAGAAATACTACACAACACAGCAGATCATTTAGAGACCCCGGTGAAATACACAAAGGAGTGGAAACAACATTTTTTTTTATTTTTCAATGTACCTGGAAGATAAACAAATCCCATCTTAAGGGTTAAAAATGAGTCAAACGTATTGTAGACAAAAAACAGCAAAAGGAAAAAAAAGTAGCCCGTAAATCACTTCAACTAAAATAACAGCTGTTCAAGTAATACAAAAAGAGATATCAATCCTTGAATCATAGATAATTAGTGTGGTACAATACTCAATAGACTATACAGCTTCTACGTGCATAACAATCTAGGAAAAAAAGGAATGTAGTTAATTCCAAAAGCAAATAAGAGAACAATGATAAAGCAGGTTAACAAACCTGATTAGTGCTATAAGCATCAGGATAAGAAGTTGCAACATATGCTGCCTCAGAATTGGCATACGTTGGAGCATATGTTGGCTCAGAATTGCCATACGTTGCAGCATACCCTGAAATAGGATTGTAAAAGACTAGATCAAAACAATGTCACAAGGAAATCAAATGTAATTTGAAGTGAGAAGTATCCTGCCCATAACGGCCTGTTTGGCCTAGCTTCCGCCTCAGCTTCTCCTGGCTACAAGCTGAAGCTGGGTCAAACGGCCAGCTTCTCTACCCAGCTTCTTGAGAAGCTGAAAGCCACCTATCGAAAGAAGCTAGAATCTGTGGGGAGTGGCTTCTGTGGCTTGCTTCTCAACCTCCCCTCCACCCCACGCAAAATTCTTACCAAACAGCTTCTATGGGAAGCTAGCTTTTTTGGCTTCTCCACCATAAGCCCCAAAGCTAGCTTTTTTAGTGAAGCTTAAGGGCCTGTTTGGGACTGCTCCGCTCCAACTTTTTCAACTCTGCTCCAAACTTGTCTAGCCAAACAGGTCCAACTCCAAGAACTCTGCTTCAAGAAAAAGGTGGAGTTGAAGGCCTACTCCACATTTTTTCTGGAGCTCCTCAAGGGGTACTCCAGAAACTGAAGTTTTATATCTCCTCATGGAGTTGGGGGAAAATTACCCACCACTGTCATTACACATTCCTCTCCTCCGTACCGATTCGATTTCTTTTCGCTCTCGCCTCTCTCTCGCTCTCGCTCTCGGTCTCGCTGTCCCCTTGCTTCGCGCACAGGAGGCCACCGCTCGCGCTTTCTTCCTGGAGATGCGAAGGAGGCTCAGGCTCGTGGTGGAGCGGGCTTCGGGGCCATTGCTGCTGTGATGGCGGCGGCGGTGTTTGCCGGGGACGGGGGCTCCGCGCGCGCGGCGTGCTCGGTGGAATGCGCCGGCGGGGCCGAGAGGCAGCCGGATCTTGGCGGCATGGCGCGCCCCGCGGGGGCTGGGTGCGGCAAGAGGAGCGTGTACCTCATGGAGTGCGTGCCGCTGTGGGACTGCACCGCGACGCGCGGCCGAGGCGCGGAGATGGAGGACGCGCGTGCCGCCGTGCCGCGCTTCGCCGACGTGCCGGCGTGGATGCTCGCGAGCAGGCATGAGCTGGACGCTCACGGGCTCGACTTCGACGCCGCCGCACGAGCCCCAGACCGACGGGATCGACTCCAGGTTGCGCACCAAGTGTTCAATTCTTTTCCCCAATGGGATAATTTATAGTTCTATACCCCGGTTGCTATTTGCTAAAGTTGATTGTGAGGCACTTACTGCATATTATTACATGTTCGAGCATTTGCAAGGCCAAAAATCCCAGCGTTGCCGCGCTTGCATGTGATTAGCATCTGCTTCTTCACTAATTTCTGCTTAGTGCTTACAGGCATTGACAATAGCACTTTGACTGATCAACTTGTTTGTGGACTAATGGGTTCAGTAGAAATACCATCTTTATAGTTTTGCCAAATGATCATTCAGATGTAACATCTTGTCTTTGTCCAGTTTGCCCATGTTATAGTTTTGCCAAATTGACATGGTGGCATGGGAATGCTGGTGAGGAGCATGCTGTTTACAATATCTTGGGTGCAGTTCCGTGGATAAAGATAAACCTCTCAACCTTTTTCCATGATGGTGGGCAGAGGCATAAGGCCCATCAAAGTTTACCCGTAATATACTAGTTCATGCCCTTCACACCAGGGGATTATTGGATAATGCAAAGAAACTGTTAACTGATATACTGGGTGAACATGAGGTGACAAATCTAGTCAAGAGTGAGCTTGAGATTTGAGGATAATTAGTTACTATACAAATTTTAGTGACAATGTTGTTTACCTTTTTTAGGTGTGCAGAAGGAGAGGATGGTGGCAGAAGACATGTATGTGTTGTCGGCAGATGGGAAGGTGCTCTCTGCACCAGTAGCTATTGCTCCAAGTCTCCTTATGTTTTCCATGAAATTTGGCTGTAATGCTCACTAGTGGTGCAGTAGTACAAAGTAAACACATCATTTTTAATGTAGGTAAGGTCATGCAAGACATTACACAAGATTACCACAAAGAATGGCACATGATTTTTGTATAGTTTCGGTCCATCAGTGATTTCATACAGATATGCATGAGCTAGTTGTACCAGTGAACCTCACAGTGATTTTTTTATACAGATCCCCAAAATTATCCATATCATGGACTCCAATGTTTAGAACTATTTATGATACATAGTAGATACATTGATTGGGAAGTTCCGTGGTGGAGCGTGGGTTGTATGTTTTGGCTTATATGTAGAACGTAGAAGGTAAACGCAACAGCTAATAACTATGTCATATAAATATATCTCCAATATATATGCCTTGAAAATCAATGATATACTGACATATCTAGTATACCCAACACATCGGTGCTATATCAACACCATACTCATCGTATCGGCTAATGAGTTCCAAAACAAAATTCAAAACAAACTAAAATAGCATAGAGTTTTCAAGATGACAATGACATACTGGCCGATGTGTTTGTAATAGGCTAATAGGTAATAGCAAACACTATTTGAAATTTTGTTTGTGTGGTCAGGGTTTACAAACTGACAGTGGTAGCAAAGGATAGAATTATTTGACCAAAATATTTGTTTTTTGGTTTTCTCGAATAAATTAATTGCGACTATAATATTTTACATTATATTTCAATTGGCAACAAAAAAAAATTCAGTTACATATGCTCCGCAGACATCAAAACATACACCAAACATCACTAAGGGGCACATTGGACCTTTCTCAGGGAAACCTCACATCCCTGGAGCTGGAGCTAGCTGCGTGCCAAACAGGACCACCTGCTCCAGGAACTCCACAGTGGAGCTGCTCCATGGTGGAGTTGGTGGAGCAGAGCTGGGAAAACTGGAGCAGAGCAGTCCCAAACAGGCCCTAAGAGTCAGGTTGGACATACCCTAAGCTAGTAAGCTCAAGATGCCTCTGTTTGGCATCGTGCTGGCTTGTCAAAAGCACTTATATTATTCTACTTCTGGATATAACAATTAGTTGAAAGCTTTTTTTAGAGATATAATAGGAAAATCGTACTAGAATTGGTAAACATTCCCATACCTAACTAGATTCTGCGGCGCTGCGCCGCACAGCAACCCGCAAACTGTCCCTATGACTGCTGAAAGCAAATGGTTTGAGTCTAATAGCCTGCAATCCCATGGTGCCTGATATGCTAAGCCTCTTCTCCCTAACTAGTTAACTTTTATTTAACAAAGAGACTTTCACATTTTTTTCCCCATTGAGTTCAGTCTTTATGATCCAAAAAAATTGGTCCATTCAATGGTGGATTTGGTTGGGCAGATTTTGAGGCCATAAAATTAAGAAAATGAAAAATAATATTACCACAATGCTCCTAAAGCTACCAGTTTATACAGAAAAGGAAAAGGGCAATAGACTCATGGGAGATCCAGTAGGGTACCAGGGTTAGCTAGAGCTGCTGCTGTGGTGACAGCAGTGGCCCGCTTTTCAGCATTTACAAGCTCCCCTCGAAGCTTCTCAATCTCACTAGCCACAGAAATCATATTTTTCTCCATTGCTTTACTTTGTTCAAGGTTATCAGCATGCGCCTTCTTTTCAAATTCAACCGCAGCCCTACCAATATTATAAGAAAGACCATTAAAGAAAGACAGTGCAATGCGCATCCACTCTCATGGAACATGGCAAGAGGCATTAGATTAATATCAACGTTGCAAAAAACATTGCTGCCCATTAAGCCTCATAAATGGGTGAAATGGCCATATCGTCAGTATTATGGCTTAAGACACATCCTAAATGCTCCGAGAACCCTAGCTAGCTGTTATTATACCAGAACAATTCCATGTCAGCTGGGAGTACTTGAAAGTGATACATTGTTCCTCACATTTTCATCTTTTGTGTGCAGTACATTTACCACTCCAATAATCCAATATTCATTTGGCAGTATCCATTTTATGCCTTATGGTGTGGAAAGCTCATTTTAGTAAATTTGTAAGTGTTGTATGACAGTGTGATTGAGATTGGTGGGTGGATGCAGTTGCAGTTCCATAGATCGGTATAAATTTGCTCTTTTGCAGCATACCATGCAACCACCTTACACTTCATTCTCAGTTGGATTAAGCTAATTGTCCACGAGTTTGAACCTAAACTTCGTATTCAGACCAAACTAAATTGAATTTGAATCAGGTTTATGCCAATTAGTACCCCTGTCAAAATTGTTCATTAAATGTAGGGAAATAGCCTATAGAGCAACTCCAACTGCAAAAATTAGTTGAACATGCCCTCGTATTCTAAAATCTACAAGGCTGTCTGGTTCATTACTTTGCCTAAAAAAGCCCTGCGTTAACACTTGCTAGAGCCACTATTCCGTTTGTGGTCACTAAAAAATGCTGCATGAGAAGAATGGTGAAGGGATTGCATGTTAGCCACACTTTTTTACCTACAGATAATTAAATTTTGTTTAACCCACAACATGATGTACAACATTTAGCAGATGAGTCGACTTTACAAAACTAAACAGACCCTATGCTTCAAACCCTTAACAATAGACAGCCCCTACTAAATTCAAGTAACCTGCATAACTAACAATGGCCCCCCAAGCGCTGCAAAAACAAAGAAGAGAAACAAAGAAAGAAAGGTTGAAACAAGTTCAATTAGCCAAAAAAATGCTTCGCGAAAATAACTAATATTGCTCATGAATAGTAGAATAGGATTGGTAATCTCAAGCAAAACAAGGAACAAAACATCTTCAGCAATTCACCTGGGCAGCTGTATCTTTATATCCAAAATGCCTCAAGTATGCCTTACAACAACAATTGCAAATCTAGTAAGTTGATAAACACACAAACTCTGAAATGTGATCATGACATATGCCACCAGCCTTTCACTCATGCAAACATGCAACCAGCATAATAAAAGGTTCTAGAAAGCCAGATTAATCAATATAGTATTAGTATCTAAACATACTACCCATCAAAGCTCCAAATTGTGAGGCATCATCAATCTGCTCTAACCAAACCCTAAGTAATTGATATGCTAACAATGCAAAAGCTTCCTTGGTCAAAGCAGCTTGCCTGATTAGCAAAGAATGTAAAATTTTCTTTTCTACTAAGCAATGTGTAATAGTTGAGCAGAACAAGGGCTGCTTTGCACGCGCATCAACTCACTGAAGCAGTTTTCCAGCGGAATGCGCATTTCTTACTTTGCTACACACGTGATTGAACGCTCTCGTGCATTCACAAAATTCACACACGAATCAACCAAACGGACATTTAGTACTAAACTAGTAATGTTAAAAATGGGTGATGACATGAACCAACAGTAATACCTGCCCTTCTGGATCTCCCGGCGCATGGTTTCAATCTGGGCACGGACGCCATCGGCCTTGCCCGACTCCACCTGCGCGCGCGCTAGCTGCTCACGGAGGACCTGGAGTCGGTCCACGAGCTCGGTGCGCGCGGCAGCGAGCACCCGCACGTCGGCATGGACCCGCTCAACCTCCGCGCGGGCGCCGACGACGGTCCGCGCCTCAACCTCGATGCGCGCGGCCTGGTCGGCGATGGCGCGTACCTCAGCCTCGCGCTCGGCGCGGGCCTTGGTGGCGGCGGTGGATACCGCCCGGACCTCGTGCTGGGCGGAGATGAGCTGCTGCTGGAGCGCGACGTGGGTGGCGGCGAAGCGCTGGTTGTCGACAAGCAGCTCCTGGATGTCGCGGTCGCGGGCGGTGAGGCGGTCCTCGAGGGCCGCGACGGCGGGGTGGGGCGCGAGCGCCCCGCGCGGGTGGTGGAGGAGGACGTGCGGCGGGGGCTCGTCGCCCGCGGCGGCAGGCCGTGGCTGCGGCGCGCGGCCGAGGAGCGGCAGGGCGGAATCGTGCAGGTGGATGACGTGGGGGCCGCGGCGGGCGGCCATGGGCGGCGGCGGCGGCGATTGGCGTCGCCGCATGGGGTTTGGGTCGGATCGATTGGTCGTTCCGTTCGCCGCGACGAGGGCAAGGCCGAGGGGAGCGTGGGTTGAAGATGAGAGGGTGGAACCGTAGGATCTGTTTAAAGTGGCTGCACGGGAAAATTGAATATATAGGATCAAGTTGAGAGTGTTTTGATAAAATAGGATCAAGTTTATTGTCCTTGTAAATATAGGACTGAGTTGAGTACCTTCTTGCAAATATGGTATTTTTCTCATTTTAATTTCATTTTAATTTTCCAGCCTATTTTTCTCTACGTAAAATGACTCTTTTGCCCCTTATCTTTTGCCCCAAATGAACCATCAGACAAACGGGATCCCCAGACCGTTCCGATCTGCCGATTCCTCCCCAGCGAAAGAAAAAACCCTAGGCTTCACTCCAGGCGGCGCTCGCGGGGCAGGCGAGGGAGCGGCGGCGCGGCCTGCAGCGCTCGTGAGGGCGCACCAGGGAGCGGCCGGCGGCGGTGCATCCCTCCTTCCTTTCTCTGGTAATCTCTCCTCCCTCTACTCTATGCACTGAATTCCATCAGACAATATCTTGAAACTCAGTGGAAAATGTGTAACCCTGGATTGCTTAATGGGAAAGGATTGACTTGGAGGGAGGTCACCATGGCTAAGAATCATCATGGAAAAGGGTATGTATCATCTGATCTTACACCTAGTAATTTTTTTACGAGGCATGGTTGGCACATAAAAGAGGGACAATATAGCAAGGTTCTAACTCGTTATTTTCTGTTTGGGCACGTAGGATTGATCAAATTTCTCTAGTAGCTACGGGTGTTGATTGTTTCATTGCTGCTGAGGATGCCTCTCAAGCAAGGCAGTGCAGCACTGCAGCATTTGAAATCAATGTGCCTGGGATAGGTATTGACCAATCGTCGTCTAAGAGCATTGGCACTAGTGTTTGTAATGCACCTCTTTTGTTGGAGGGGCATGCTAATAGCAATGCTACAGAAGTAGAGGTTCCAACGAATGTGTGGTCAGCACAAGGCGTTGTGGATTGGTCATCTCTGATAGTCACTAACGTGTCTGATGAAGATGATAGTGGTGTACTAATGACCGATGCAGAGATGTGTAATCTTCTGGGTATAACAATAGACTCTGATAATGTAAGGGAACAAGTAACTCCAAATGCTCCTATGGCTCCCAAGGTTGTTCAATCTAATACACAAGAAGATGACACCATAGGAGCAGCTATACCGGTTGATGATTTCATCCCGGAGGAGAATCGGCCTATGTATGATAAGGATCATCCCACAATAAATTTAGGCGACATGTTTCCTTCCATGGATGAATTTAGGATGGCTGTTAGACAATATGCTATTAACAAGGAGTTTGACATGGATATCGTGAGGTCTGAACCTAAGAGGTTTGTGGGCAAATGTAAAGGAGAGGGATGCACATGGAGGATCAATGCTCGTAGGATGTTAGATGAGAAGACTATCAGGGTACTAACTAATTTATGTGCAATGAATCACCATTGGAAATATTATTTGGTTGTGTAGCTAACACCTTTTCTTTTATGCAGGTTACCAAGGTTATAGATGGACACATGTGTTCATCAAGTAGTAGGATCAAGTCAAGTATGGCCTCTCGATCTTGGGTTGCTGATAAGGCAATCACAATATTGAAGAATACTCCCAATGTAGGTGCCAAGCAGTTACAAAAGCAACTACAAGATAACTACAAAGTTACCATTGGGTATGATACCGTATGGCAGGGAAGAGAGATAGCTGTCAATAACTTGTATGGCAATTGGGAAGACAGTTTTAAGAGATTGTACAATTTCAAGGCTGAGGTAGAGTTGAGATCACCTGGGAGCATAGTAGAGATTGACACTATAAATGTGCGAGGTAATGTGCATTTTAACAGATTCTTTTGTGCATTTAGGCCTTGCATTGAAGGTTTTGTTGTAGGATGTAGACCATACATCAGTATAGATTCAACAGCATTGAATGGCAAGTGGAATGGACAATTATGTGCAGTTACAGCTCTTGATGGGCATAATTGGATGTACCCGGTTGCTTTTGGGTTCATACAAGTTGAAAACACAGAAAATTGGACTTGGTTTATGTTGCAATTGAAAAAGGCTATAGGTAATATCCCCACCCTTGCTGTATGTTCAGATGCTTGTAAAGGTCTAGAAAATGCTGTTGTTGAGGTGTTCCCCCAAGCTGAGCAGAGGGAGTGTTTTAGACACCTTATGCAGAATTTTATGAAAAAATTCCATGGTGATGCTTGTGAACATATGTGGCCTGCAGCTAGGGCATACAAGTATGATATATTTTATCATCATTTTCAGAAGGTCATCTCAGCATCTCCACAGGTTCATGGGTATCTTACCAAATATCATAGTTTACTTTGGATGAGGTACAAGTTCAACCCTGCAATTAAGTGTGATTACATTAACAATAATCTTGCAGAATCTTTCAATAGTTGGATCAAGGATATTAAAGACCTTCCTGTTGATGAGCTAGCAGATAAGCTAAGGGTTATGATCATGTAACTTTTTGACAAAAGGAGAAAGATTGGTGATAGGCTGTAGGGTACAATACTACCAGCTGTCATACATCAGTTAAATGGCAATACAAGAGGATTGGGGCACTTAAAGGTTAGAGTTTCTAACACATTCAATGCAGAAGTGACAGATAGTAGGAGTGAACAAGATAGGCATGTAGTGAAAACACATATTCATGAGTGCACATGTCTTGAGTGGCAGCACACAGGAAAACCTTGCCCACATGCATTGGCATTTTTGACAACTCAGAAAAATGTTAACATGGAAGACTATGTGCATGAGTATTATTCATTACAAAAGTTTAGGGCTGCATATGAGGGTGCAATAGAACCAATGACAGGCAAGGCTCAGTGGCCAAGGGTGGAACTTGGGTTCACAGTTTTGCCACCAATTGCCAAGAGAATTGCTGGTAGACGTAGGAAGCAAAGGATCAAGAATTGCTTTGAAAAGGGGGTGAAGGTGAAAAGGGTACAGAATAAGAACAAGTGTAAGAGGTGTGGTGAGTTAGGCCATAGGCAAGCTGGTTGTCCACTAAATGGAACAAAAAAAGGTTACATAATTAATACAAACTAATTTATAATTTCTTATTAATTGCATCTCTTTTGATATCTAACCTACATTTTTCTCATGTTAGGAAAAGAAAGAGCAGAACCGACACAAGATCAGAAGCTTCAAGTAGAGGCAAAGGCAAAGAAGCTCCCAACACACCTATAAAGTCCACCATAAATATCCCTTCTTCACTGAGTGGAAGTCCTGGACCTATCACAAGAAGGTGAACCACTCTAATCTTAGAATATCTATTTAATGTGCAACACAAACTACTAACACTTAACATGTGTGCAGACAACTAGCACTTGCCATGGTAGATGGCCCATCTCAAGTGGCTTTACCTACTTCTCCACAAAGGGCTAGGACATCTCCAGCAAAAGCAAAGAATATTACCCCTAAGAAGAAAAAGAACTGATGTTGGGCTGCTAATTATTAGTACTTTTGTGTATTGTGGTTGTGAACCACTATGTTAGATTCCTAATATTTTGCTAAAGATGATTTGGCTTGTAGCTGTGAACTCCTAAGTTGGACCTCCTAGTATTTTGCTAAAGATGATTTGGTTGTGGCTGTGAAATATGTTGGATCTCTAGTAGTTGGCTTATGTAATCCATACTCATTAAATGAGCTCCTAATATTAGTATCTTGCCAATTTGGTCTGGAAGTTCTAATGGATAACATGGGAATCCCTGAGATCATAATGGGAATGGGTGATGGTCAATTGATGTGTTGCCTAGAAGGGGCACTATTGCCTGGAATGGGTGAAAAAAAAAACCTTTGGTTTATATGCTCTATTGCTCTAGTATGTTCAATGTTTGTTTTGTTCTCCAAGAAACCATTGATGTTGAGAATTCATTTACATTGTCATGAGAAATTTATTCAAGTGACTCTAGCTTAATTTTAGTTACATGCTGCTAGTTAAAACCTTTCATTAATATAACTAGCATTGAATGGACAGTTGCTGAGTGTGTTCAAAAGATGCCTATTATTTTGTAGATTTCTTATTGTAAATGTGAAAATGTTGGCCATACTTCCTTTCAGACATTTTGTATGAGTTCTAGCCAGGGCATTTGTTGGCTAATTTTAGTTTAATTTATTCAAGTTCCAGGCAGACCTTTCAGAAATTTATTCAAGTGACTCCAGCTTAATTTTAGTTACATTGAATGCTAGTATAGATTTAGTATATACTCATTTTAGTTACATGCTGCACGTACTGGACAACAAACTGGGGCGCCCAAGCAGAAATTGACGCAGTTAAAGCTATACCAGGGGCAAAAGAGTGAGTTCAGCGACGAGTAAAAGTGAGCGAAAATTGAGAGGGAAATATGTGGGAGATGAGAGTAAGAGAAGTAGGATATGTAATATGTATATAACCTTTTATTTTATCTTCAAAGTTAGATTGAAAATAAGAGAAGTGAAGAAGTTATACAGGCCAATCTATACGGCCGACCAAGCATTCGAACGGGCCTTCTTATGGCCCAGTTCTAAAGTTTGCATGTGTCAGCTGAAGTGGCATTGTCGTCATAGCCATGCGTGATTATGATTTCGCGTTGACATTGACATGGGCCCAGCCCAAATTCTTGACATATTTGAATTTTCGGTAGATGTTGCATCAGGTTGGATGGCCCGTACCGTACGTACTAGTGGCTTGTTGGTAAAAGTCTCATCTCCAAACCCCCCTAATGTTTGTTGACTCTGGACACGTTGAAGCAACCGAGCTTTACGCGCGCAACATACAGTTAGTGCTGCTACTTAGGTCACTCTTTTTTTAGCCTGTCGTCTTTTCATAGCAGCTTTTCAGAATATTCTTTTCAAAATAGTTAATTGGTATGTGGTTCGTTCATATAAACGCTCGTGCTAGGGAAAAATCATCAGCCACAACTATAAATTATCAGCAACAGTAACAAAGAACCCACCTTTACACATGAAAATGTACAAACCGGCAACTCCAACTATATGTGCTTTGATCCTTCACGTTGCCACTACTACTAAAACAGAAACGTTGCAAACATGCACCGTACGTAGGCTTGGGCTTGCTAGGTGATGAGTTTTTTTGCCTGACCAAGTGAAGTGTGGCAGGAAGAGAAGAAAAAGAAGCATCTGCTAGAATTGGTGTAGCATACGACAATTCACCAGACATTAGAGATATTCCTCTCGAAATATACGTTTTTGGCTGGAAATGGAAGCGGGCCAGCTTCTCTCTCACTGTTTCACATGCTCTCCAAGCCTAACCGGCTGCCGAATTTAGGTCGCCATGCATTATTCAAAGATAACTAGGTTTGTGCCTTGTGTACAGAAAAGGAAGGTAGAAAATGTGGGTTGTATTTCACATTTGAGAGCATGTATCCAAGAGATGCAACCGATTTGGGACATTGGACTCCTGATCTAATGTTCGGGCAATTTACTATACTAGCATTGTGTATTACTACAGCCAAGAGTAGTGCTTTTTTCTATGCATAGCAATTGCCTGAAATGAAGGTGGTTCGAATTAGTACTACTTCATTAATGACCGGTCATCTTCGCTCAAGCATCAATCTCACAACTGCAATGGACCTACCTATTGCCCCCAGTAGCATGGTCCACTAACGAGAGCGGAGCATTGGACCTCAACTGATGTTCTCAACTATTGCATCAGCTAAACTTGGCATAGGTTGACTCGTTTGTTGCCCTAGCTACACACGTGGAAGGACAATTTGGTGCCCCGGATGCCCCTACCTATTTTAAAGCTGTTGATAGTGGTTAACATTTTACATAAGGTAGATGAAAGAAAAAGAAGATAGAGAGAGATACAAAAGTAGGTGATTGATTGCCTTATCCTAACTATTTATCAGATTCTAGTAATAGCCACTGCAATAAATGGTGCATCTCAATGTACTCCAAATTTTCCCAATAAATAAATGCTCCAGTTCAGCTACTTTCAGCCGTAGCCTCCAAGGATAATTTGATCTTAGTAAACGAAGGAAGGCTACCACCGAGACTGCATAGGAGACAAAATGTCTTTATTATTTTAAATGTATTGCAGAGGATAATGATTGTAAAGAATAATGAGAGTGAGTGTGTTACCAAATACCTTGTTTTTCTAATGCTCCCGAACTAAGCTTTATATAGAGATGAAGGGGTGGCAGCTATGGGTGACAGGAAGACACATCATCGGTTCTAGAATTGGTGTACGTTGTCGGCGCTTGTTCTCAGTGGGTTATCCTCCAAGCGCACTCATAAGGCAGTTCCTTGGGCAATTTTTGTCAATGGCATGAATCAGTCGATTGCCCTTGATCTTCTGCACGTGTAGATTCATGGTAGATATGTAGAGTCACCAGAAAGTTGATCCACGGTAGATCAATAAGTTTTTGAGTGGTATCATATTGATCCAGGATAAACTATGGACCAGGTGGATGTACGTATCTATGGTAAACCTTGTAGACCTTTGTCGTCTACCCAAATAGGGGGTATACTCGGGGCTTCGACTAATACTCGTTTTGACAAGCACTGTTCACAGTGAGCTATTGATTCTGGATTATTGAGTTCTCATTAGCTAGCCCTCCAAGTTCAAGTGAAAATGCTGACTTGAGAGAAAATATGTCCTTTAGTCGGAGAAAATCTTCACAACTAGATAACCTTCTTGACTTAATGTGACCAAGCAAAGTTTTTCAGTTGGAGTTGCGTAATACTTCCCATAAAAATGGTGTGAATAGAAGAAGAATTCGAATAGACAAACTGGGTTTTTACCCGTTGAGTGCAGTTCCCAAAAAATTGCAATCCTGATTCCTCCACCCAGATGCGACAATTATAAATAGATAGTGGGGAGTAACCGGATAGCTTTCCCTAATTTTATCTCCTTAATCCCTAAACTCTTCATCTTCTTCCAATTGCTCTCATCTTCCCAACAAGATTTATATATCTAGATTGAAACAACTCTCAAGATGTCGAAGAAAGCTAGCAATTGGGTAGAGTCGATCATGACGGAGAAAAGATCGCGTCCCTTGTGAGCAAGGGTTGGCTAGATGACAAGGTCAAGGTCGAGTGGAAGGAAGCTAGTGGAGAGCATTATTCAACGACTTCGTGGTGATTTTTCAGGCATATATGGAGTGGTTTCAGGTTGCCTACTTCACCCCCCTTCTTGCCTACAGAGCTAGCACATTTTGATGTTTGAGTTGGTGAATCTGATTCCCAACTCAATTACTATGCTGAGCATCTTAGCTTACCTCTGTGAGTGTATACTATGCTGAGCATCTTAGCTTACCTCTGTGAGTGTATACTATGCTGAGCATCTTAGCTTACCTCTGTGAGTGTATCTTGGCATTTATCCCAATCTTGACCTCTTCAAGTTCTATTATGGTGCTACTCATATGAATGGGACGATTGCCAGTAGTTGCACCATCCACCTTCATGATGAGAAGATGAGCTCACAATGATTTATATCATCTACATAGATGAGCATAAACATGGTGGTGTTATCTCTATTGAACACATAAAGAGAAGCATCTGCCTTTGAAGATTTGAAACCAAGTTATTGAAGTTTGCCGGTTAGCCGAGAATGCCATTCTCATGGAGCCTGCTTCAATCCCTAAAGTGCCTTTTCCAAGCGACAAACAAAACTAGAAGGAAATCGAGGATCTTCATGCCCTGGGGCTACTTCATGTATTATGGAAAAATGCATTTTGGATGTCAACGTGATGCTTTGTCCACCCTCTTGAGACTGCAAGTGATAATATAATTCAGACTGTTGTAGGCTTGACAACTGGAGAATAGGTGTCAAGATAATCAACACCATATCTTTGTTTGAATCCTTTTGCGACTAAGCACGCCTTGTACCTATCAATTGTCCCATCTACTTTTTTTTAGCTTAAACACCCATCTACTATCAATCAGATTCATACCTCTTTTTGGTAGTACAAGCTTCCATTTTTTGTTTCTAAGCAATGCTGAAAATTCTGTGTCCATCGCTTGCTTCCATTTAGCATGATCTAAGGCGAGTGTTGTCGATTCAGCAATAGTGACTACAGCAAATGTCATGGCATTCTCCGAGTAGCGAGTGGTGCCATCACAAAACTCCTTCGGTTGCCGGATGTTATTGTGTAGCCGTGTCCGCGTAGGATGGTACAGCTGAATTGGAGATTTAGTTTGATTCTGAACCTCACTCTGAACCTGAACTTTGCTGTCAGCTATAGTAGGTGGTGTATTGGCAATGATCAGCAACGGCGCATTGGCAATGTGGATGGTGCACTTGAAGAACATGAACTTACAGAACCTGAAGCTGCAGGAGAAGCAACACCACTAGAATGACCAGTTATAGGATTAGTTTGACCATTGCCCCCTAGAAGATCATCTATTGCTGAACTGAGAGGATGTTGTTCTGTTGCTAGGAAATTGTCAATAAGATATTGTTCAATGTATGATGAAAACTGAGATCGAGCAACAGAGGGTAGTATAGTTAGATGATGGGAGTTGGAGGACTGATTCAATGTGTGTTGGACTGAAGTAGCAAAAGGGAAAATATTTTCATCGAACACTACATCGCGAGAAATGTACACATGACTAGTCAATTTTTCTAAGCACTTGTACCCTTTGTGATAGGCACTATAACCTAAAAATACACACTGCTTTGTTTGGAAATCAAGCTTGCGGGAATTGTAGGCTCGGAGATTGGGCCAACAGGCACAACTGAACACCATGAGTATGGAATAATCTGGATCAATACCATGAAGTCTATGAACAAGTGTGTCATGTGAGATTACTCGACTGGGCATCCTATTGATCAGAAAATAGGCTGTATGGAAGGCTTCATTCCAGAAGCGAATTGGCATATGGGCTTGTGCGAGGAGAGCTAGACTGGTTTCTACTATATGTCTGTGTTTGCGCTCTGCAGATCCATTTTGCTGGTGTGTGTGGGGACAGGAGATGCAATGAGCGGTGCCTACATAGTTAAAATAGTGATGAAGATGATGGTATTCACTACCCCAATCAAACTGAATTGCACGGATCTTAGAACCTAGAAGACGTTCAACATGTTGCTAAAATTACAAGAAAATTTTCCCAACATCGGATTTTTGTTTGATAAGATAGATCCAAGAGAATTTGCTATAGTCATCAATGAAATTAACATAAAATTTGAATCCACTGGCAGATGGGAGAGCAGGCCCCCAAACGTCAGTGTGAATAAGCTCTAAAGGAGCTGAAGATACATGCAAGGAGGAAGTAAAAGGAAGTTGTCATGCCTTGGCCAGCTGGCAGGTATCACAAATAGGGGAATCATTATTATTTGGGACTACAACAAGATTTTTATTCTGCAAAATCTGATGAACTACTGAAGGTGCTGGATGTCCCAATCGCCGATGCCACTGATCTTACGTGGTCTTGACTGAAGACAGTGCTAAACGAAGGTGGCGACTAGGAAGGGAATAGAGTTCATTTTTACACCTGCCACTGAGAAGAGTGGTCTTTGTGGTCTGATCCTTAACAAAGAAATAGTTGGGATGAAACTCAACATAGGCATCATTATCGATAGCTAACTTACGGACAAAGAGAAGGTGTCTATTGGTTTTAGGAACATGTAGAACATTTTTCAGAGAAAATGAACGAGAAGTAGCAGCAATAGATGAATTCCCAACATGAGCAATATACAAACATGTCCCGTTAGCGACTTGAACCTGGTCATTTTTGGTGTAGCACTCTCGTGTTGTCAAGCACTCCAGGTCATGTGTGATGTGATCCGTTGCACCTATGTCGATGTACCAGCTTCAGTCAACCGAGTAGGAGGAGTTTGCAGCAGCAGCCACCTTGTCTTCAGGCTGGTAGCCATGATCAAAGCGCTTGCAGCAATGCAATGCATTGTGCCCTATCTTGCTGCAGATTTGGCAAGTAGGTCTGAGGTCACCTTGACTTGAGTTTCCGCAACAGCCAGAAGACTTGTGGTGGTTGCGGCCGCACGACCACTCTTCCCATTTCCACGGGACTGAGGTTGGCCCCTGTTGACATTGTTAGTAGAGGACATTTGAAAAGCAATATTATTATGCTCAAGCCTCAGCTCAAAGCACATCATGTGAGCATACAAGTCACCCATAGTGATGGGATCATTATGAGTAGTGATACTCATGACGAGAGGATCATATTCTGATCCCAACCTTGCCAGGATGTAAGAGATTGTTTCCTCATCGGGGGGAGGGCTCCCAATTGCAGAGAGAGTGTCGATGAGAATATTCACCTTGCGGAAGTTATCCACAATGCTCATGTCCTTCTTTTGCATCGTGGAGAGTTGCATGCGAATCTGCATGCTATGGGATCGCGAGCCTGATGAGAACATCTTCTCTAGTGCCATCCACACCTCCCGCGACGTCAACAAGAAGATGACATGGGACAGCACATCCTCGGTGAGGGAGGACAGCAAAGTGCTCGAAATGAGCTGATCTTGTTGGAACCAGACGTCGTAGGCTGGGTTGGCGATGACAGACGTGCACTCGCCTTCTTTAGCTGGTGGCTGGGTCATAGTTGACACAGGGTGCACAATGGTGCCGTCGATGTACCCGAGCAGATGTTGGCTCCGGAGGTATGGCGGCAGCTGTGCTTTCCACAGCAAGTAACTCTCACGCGAAAGCTTTACGTTAATCACATGGTTGAAGGCTGGTGTGGACAAGAGAGCAGCATTGGTGGTTAATGAGGAAGAGTTGCTGGCCATGGCAGCGATTCATAGTAGATTGGATCGGGGTTGGCTGTGATACCACAAAAGGTTTAAACGCTAGTTTTGATTGCCAAAGCACACTGTTCCACTTGAGACCGTATCCATTATATAGTATTGTTACATGAAGAAATTACAGGAGAGAAAAGAGGATATATGATCCGATTTACATGGGCATCGTGGCTACATACGAGGCATGCACGAATGCCTAACAAACTCTACAGACCGTGTGAAACATACTAACGAACTCTAACACTCCTAAGAAGAGCTTACCCTCGAGCTGCCGGGTACTCAAGAGGTGGCTGAATCAGGGGCGAGGGTATCGGAAGATGAAACAACTCAAGCAATGATCAAGGTCTTAGGGGACATCAACGCCGAGAGATGGAGAGGAAACGCCGAGGGGCTTAATTGCAAAAAAATCCATGCAGGGCGTTTTTTTGAAAGACTGCTTAAGTGATCGAGTTGGGAGGCTTCCACCCTCCTTGATCTGAGTCGCATGGGCCAAATCGGACGACTCTCCTCTCCATTTGCATGTTACCACTGAATACTCCATTTGCACTAGATATGCTCCTAATCGTTAAAGGTCAATAACATACCTTTTAGAGTTGTTAAAAAAGAGAAATATAGTAGAAATTATAACAAAAAGCAATACATCTATCTCTTAATTCAGTGGAGCCTAACGTTAAAGGTTTGATATAGCTATCAATCTGGCATGTCTGAGTTATAACTGCTCAGATTAAAAGAAAGAGTTCAGACAAAGTACAATCCAATTAAGAAAAATTCATGTACGATCCAAACTAAGAAAAATTCTAAATTAAAAATAAAGAAAAATTAGAAATTTGATTTCCATACGACCTCTAAAATAACATCCACAAATAACTAAAATTCACAATAATAATTAAATAAAAAATTGGCAAATTAAAAAGTTACAATCCAAATTATCTAAAATTTAGAGTAAAAATAAAATAAAATAAGAAATTTTATTTCCATATGAATTTCAAAGTAAACCCCTAAAAAATAAATTCAAAACACTAATTAAAAGAAAATAGATATTAGTTTTCTACATGAATTCTAGATTAAAACTAAAAAGAAATCCACATTAATTATGATCCAAAACACATGTAAATTCAAAATAAAAATTAAATGATGATTAGATATTTGATTTGCAAAAGAATTTAAAACCTAAATTCCAAAAACATTAAAAGTTGTAAACATATGCTGATTAGGCACTCCGAGAAAGCTCTCGTATTAGCTAGAAAGATCTAGCTACCTATCTCATAGACCTAAGTTACAAATATATACTAATTAGGCACTCTGAGGAAGCTCTGATATTAACCAGAAAGATCTAGTCATCTATTTCGCGAGCCCAAGTTAGAATAACTCAGATTAAAATAAAGAATCACATGTTAAGTATTATACAAAGTAACTGAAATTCAGAATAAAAATTAAAAAATAGCAATTTAATTTCTATACGACATCTAAGGTAACATCCATATATAACTAAAATTCAAAATAATAATTAAATGAAATTAGCAAACTAAAAAAAGATTCCATACAAAGTACAATCCAAATAAACTAAAATTCAAAGTGAGAAATGAAAATTAGTAATTTGATTTTTATATGAATTTCAAGGTAAATCTCTAAAAACAAAAAATAACTATTATATACTAAAAGTCGACAAGATGAGCTTTGCAGTTGCTAAGAAAAGAGAAATAAGCTAAAAATTCTCAAAGAAAAAGAAAAACATTTGTCCCTAATTCAGTATACTCTTAATATGGTCAGTAAACGATTACCGGTGGTTGTCTTAGATAAAACAAGGAATATTATAAGACAAGGGTACTAATTATAGGTTCTAGATAAACTGAGTAAATAAAAAGAATCTTAGATGTTCCCTACTAAAACCCACATACAAGAGGAAAAGAATGACGTAACCATGCAAAATAAATAAGTAAAAGCCATGCATTAGAAAAAAAAAAGAAAAAGTGGCACTTAGCAAGGAAAAAAGAGACAAAAAAAAGACAAGCCCTATTCTAGCTGCACATTTCTCAACAATATGTATTTTATAACTTTGATTTTTTAGCTAGAATCATCATTGACGTGGTGAATTCTAACTAAAGTTGAACTATATGAATCGTTGGTTGTTATCTATCATATAGTAATAGCTTACGATGCTTGATTATATCAGTTAAGAAAAAAAAGAGAAATATTATAGAAACTCTCCCAATATTTTGATCCTTAATTTAGTGGACCCTAATTATGTTTAGCAATCCATAATCAATGGATGTTACCTGATAAATAAGAATAATGGTAAAAATTTACCCAAAAAAAGCATATAGCTCTTAGTTAAGTGAACCCTTCTTATGATTAACAAATTAGAACTAATGATTTTTCTTGATCTATGAAAGTGTGTATAAAGTTGATTTATACCGTGGTATGCATACACATATAGTTGGAGAACTCTTGTATGAAACTAAGACGTGAGATGCTAACGATAAAATTAAACTCAAGCTATCCACGTACAGACACCAACTTACCTACAATATCCGTTATAATTTGTATTCTTTTAATTGTATCAATATGGATACAGCTATTATCTCTATTATTGGATATGGCGATTAAAAATTACGAAGAACAAGTATTTCCCCCAATGATATAATCTATATTCTTTATTTTAATATATTCTACTATACATTAATATCACAAATGAAACTAATTATATAAATATGAAAATTAAATCGAATTGATTCTTTATTATCCATCATATTTTTATCACTAAATCAATTAAATATACTCTAAAAATGATGACCGCAGGTGCACA
This sequence comes from Dendrocalamus latiflorus, assembly GCA_017311315.1. NCBI lineage: Eukaryota > Viridiplantae > Streptophyta > Magnoliopsida > Poales > Poaceae > Dendrocalamus > Dendrocalamus latiflorus. Next base: position 2,259,110 of record CM029611.1, read on the forward strand.
GACCACCGTGGTACTTTTACATAAAAAGCACAATCTCGTAATCTCTAACACATTGTTAGTACATCATGGCTGGGAACCTTTTTTTGGAACGCAGTCATGGACTCATGGTTGGCTTAGTAGACGCACGGCACTGCTTGCAGGTCTATTTGGACAGGAATATTTCATGGACTCAAATTAGGAAAGAAAAGCCCAAATTGCAGTGTGCTAATGGGCTAGAGAAATGAGCTTTGTGAGACTCGACACAAAAATTTACACTTGGGCCTTCTGGCCCGGCCGGAAGAAGCCAACGATTGGGCCAGATTTCATTAGACTTTTCTCGGGTCATGCCGGCCCATATTGTTTTGCAAGTTTGGATTCAGGCTGCCACCTTACACCTTGATGTCTTGCTGGCCCGGCTTTACCTCCACCGTATTCTTCCATGAGTTGACTTCTTTTCTTATGAGGAAAGAGAGATATGGTTTCGCCTTATAACTTTTAACTAAAATTTTTATATTATAACTGTTTATGATATATATTATAGAGAGAGGTACTCGTTTGTGATTTTGGTTGATATAGATGTTGGGCTTTTAACATGTACTACAATTAACTTATAGACCCCGTTTTAAGAAAATACTCCGTTTGAAAGTTAAGTATTATAGCAAAAATCAAAAGACTTTTTTAGAAGCTGTTAAAGAATAGACCCATATTAATTAGTCTCGATACAAGCAGGAAAACCGGCTAGCTAAATTGCGCAACTGGATACACACACATCGCATGTTGAGCTAGCTCTTGAGTTACTCTATTCTGATCTCTCTTAACCTTCACAATCTTAACCTCGCCTATGCCTTCATTGACTCCTTAGCATCATGAATGTAGCTCGAGTGCAGTGAACACTCAAAATCCCTAGATGACAGCCCGGTAAAGCAAGAGTTACAGTCCGTTTCCAAAATAACCGATCCATGACACCATTGATGCATGAGGGACAACCCCTTACAACAAGCTACGAATCCTACTTTCTCTGCCGATGAGCAGTTCCTCTGGAAGTGCCAAGAGGAAATAAGACCACTACCCTTATCGTCTCGAATGGTGGCGCCAACACCAGCCTTTTTCATTGCATCCACAAAACCTCCATCAACATTAACCTTGATCCAGCCCAAATTAGGTGGATGCCAGCAAGTAGGAGGAGGAGGAGGAGGAGCTAAGGCTATCTGAATTCGACTAGAGTAACGCTCACCTAGAGCCTTCTTTTCTTTAGCATTCGTTGATTCGGGATGTCGAACTTGCAACAGCGAATTTTGGAGCGCCACCAGAGTATAAACAGAACGATCTACAGAAAAATGTGCTTGTAAAGGTGAACTCTTGAACTGGCTAGGTGAACTTTTTGAAAATGTTAAGAAGGTTACTTTAGCGAACGCTCTATAGAATTATCGAATGATTTCTCCTTGTATAATGAAAATCAACAACTCTTGTGCCAGAGAAACTAGTAGACTTATCATTGAAGACCTTGGCGATGACTACTTTGGAATACTTACTGATGATCTAGTGATGTGTACCAAAAGGAACATTTGGCTCTTTGCTTGCGTTATGTTGACAAAAAGGGAGGGTAACTGAAAGGTTCCTTGGTATTGTTGATGTTCCTAACACTATTTCTTTGACACTTAAAACTGCAATCGAGTATTTATTTATGGATCATTCATTGTCTTTATCTAAATGTCGTGGTCAAGGATATGATGGAGCTAGAAACATGAAAGGGGCATTAATGGTCTAAAAACACAAATTATAGAAGAGTCGCCTTTAGCTTATTATATTTATTGCTTTGCACATTAACTCCAATTAACTCTTATTGTTGTTGCCAAGGTAAATAATGATTGTGTTTGGTTCTTTGATCACCTTAGTAATTTGTTGAAAATTGTTGGGATTTCTTGTAAGAAGCGGCACATGCTTAGGGAAGTTCAAACCCAGCAAATTCTGGAAGCCTTAGAGTTAGGTGAAATTGAAAGTGGGCAAGGTTTAAATCAAAAGATGGGCTTAGGCAACCTAAGTGATCTCGATGGGGATCTCACTACAAGACTATTTTGCATATTATCTCTTTGTATCCTACGCTCAATCAAGTTCTCACAATGATTGGAAAGGATCGCACTCAATCGAAGCATCTGAAAGCTCAAAATTGTTTGGTGATACTTGAGTCATTTGACTTTCTTTTCATGGCACATTTAATGTACATATACGCTGTAAACAAAACATAAAGTGGTGAACGAATACCCCCCCCCCCCAGCTAATCTAATGATCAGTCCCTGTAGTTAGTAGTAGTTATTAGGGCATGTGTATGCAGTGTTGGCCTTTGTTGGAATCTCACCTAACGATGTTGGTCATTGGTCATCTGCTGCACATATACTACAAATTTTGATATGCCTTAGCTTAGAAGCCATCGGGGGAAGTTCAGACTTTACAAGTACAACACTGTAGCAATCGACAAATTTTCTTCAGGGAGCAAGCTGAAGTCTCTTTCACCTGTTCTTTATTGGTCAGAATCGACAATAGGTCGGAGGCATTCCGCGGTCAAGATGATCGGGAGCACTCCGCCGCGAAAGGGCCAGAGTAACTGCCTGTAGCCAATGATGGCATTTTGGAAATTTTCTATTTGAGTTTCTGGATTAAAAAACGAGAAAGAGAGTGACCCACTTGTCATTGAGATGGAGGAAGAGGATAAAAAGCCTCTAGCTCATTATTTTCTCCAAATCAAGAGGAAGATGAGGATCGTGGGGATCAATCCGATCCCTATCTTCCTGACTTTGGCGGCCTCAGCGCTGGCCTTTGGCGGCAGGGTCCTCCTCTCTTCCTTTCTTATATCGGTTTGGACTCTTCTCTTGAAAGCACACGAAGATCCAATCGAGCTTCCCTATCTCTCTTCTTCTCTTTCTGTAGCATCTCACATACCAATATGATATATTACTATGAAACATCATTGCCAGAGTAAGAAATAAATAAAAGCAAACATAGAAATCGTGGGGAAATTAAAACTTTTAAAAGTACTTTATTAGAGAACGAGCAGAATCTGAAATAAATGTTTGAAACATAGGACCGATCAACTTCTAACCAAATGAAAAACAAATGAAATAATAAAATAGTGGAGGTTGTATCAACTATTAATATAACTAATATATCTCTAAGCCAACTATTAATTATAAAGGTTGTACCAAATTAAGGGCTACATATTTTAATTTTTCATGAGATACTTTTAGCATATTTCTTTTTTATATAAATCAACTATCATAAGCTTTTATTTATTTTACAACGTGCAAAACTGCACAAACCAATCAACTAGTTATATGGATATAATTCAGAAGAGTCATTCATGAAAAAAAATTATGAACATAGAGTATAACAATTGTTCGTGACAAATAAAACGCAGAGGTTTTCAAATACTTGGAAACACTGGTCTAAAAAAAACTTGGAAACACTATTTACGGTAGAGATTTCTTTAATTTTTAATAGGAAAGCATAATAACTCCCTATTGTACCAAAAACATATTCCTTCTACATTTTTGCTTTCTTTTCTTTATCGATTCTCTAACGGTTTTTGACCAAAATCCCCCGTCCTAGGGCCTGTTTGGGAGAGCTCCACCAGCTCCAGATCCACCAGATTCACCTGGATCCACCGTGGAGCAGCTCCATCGTGGATCTGGGATTCGTCAAAGTGTTTGGTACAGCTCCACCTCCCTCTCTATCTCACTTCCACCTGGGCCCCACGCGTCAGTGGAGCAGTTCCATTCTTCTTCCTCCCGATGAGAAGCACGCGCAGAGGAGGAGGCGGAGCGGCGGCTGGGGGGCGGTGAGGCAGCTGGCCGAAGGCGCGGCGGCCGGCCAGGGGCGGCGCGGCCGGAGGAGGAGGCAGAGCGGCGGCGCACGGCTGGAGGAGGAGGCGGAGCGGTGGCTGGCCGGAGGCGGCGGCGGCCGGCCGGGGGCGGCGCGGCGACGGGAAAAGGACGGGAAAGAAAGAACGAACCGTTTTTTTTTTGTAATCAGTGGCATGGTGGGTAATTTTCCCCAACTCCACCAACTTGAGTTTGGTGGAGAATTTGGTGGATCTGGAGCCAGATCCATGGTTTTGGTGGAGCAGATCCACGGTGAAGCTGCTGGAGCTAGAACTGTTTGGCTAGCAAAATTGAATCTGGATCTGTTTTTCGTGGATCTGGAGCTGGTGGAGCTCTCCCAAACAGGCCCCTAACCTATTGAGAGATGCATTGCTCTTATTTGACTCCACGCACTAACAGTCAAGAGCTCGTCAGACCACGATCGAGGACTCCAGGGACCAAGTCGATCTGGGACGACGACTTGCTCCTCAACGACGCTTAGCCGGCCAGCAGTTCCTCCCTGCCATTGAACGATGAGAGAACGGGACTTGCGATCCCGTGTCTTCGTTTTAATTCTATACCAATTGAGGTTCCCCATCCACTCCGCTGCCGTGGATTGTGAATCCCCAACGACGCTTGCTTTGCTCCCGTCTGCCTTTGATAGTGCCAACCATTGCCGCCACGGAAAGAGATATAAACCCCAAAAAAAATTAGACAGGTAATTAAATCGGCTAATTAGCTGACCTAATTACCTACTGTCTGCTGGCTGGACGACAAACGCATGCCGCTGGTAATATCGCCACGTGTTGCCTCGCGGCCGCTGCCGCCCGGTCCGTCGACGAAAAAAATGACATGTTTATCGATACCTTTTATATACTGCTATTTTTATAAATACACTGTGATACAGTACCAAAACTGGCTTTGGCTCAGCGAGGTCACGCTGCATGGAGCGTGGATCTGATGGAATCGCACCTATCGTTGCCCTAACAATTTGTAGTATCAAATTATTTAATTTAAATATTTGAGGATATATTTACGTATCTTGTAGGCTATTTAGTTTTTTAAGACATCATAAACACTAGAGATGCCAATAGAAGTTTGAAGGAAAATATAACTTGAGAAATGTAATAGAAATATAAGTTTTGATGGAAGAAAATCATTGACCATAATAAGTTGTTATGTTTTTAGAAATGTAATCACTCTCCATCATGCATAAATTATGTAACTGCATAACTATATTGTTTCTCCATTAGTTACTCTTTTCCAAAAATATATGCACACATATGTATCTCTATTTAATCTCAAGCAATACGTTGATATATGCACTATAAATTATCTTATTAGTTATATAGTATTAGATTACTCACACATACACGGATGTACCACAGACGATCTACCTTGAACTTATCTTCTCTCACATGCTGGCTGCTCTACTGAACCATATGCCTTCTATCTCTTCTCACTACACAGCTTTTCTGCTTCAACCTTCAACAGTAAGCACAATTCTTGATGGATCATACCCAACCTCTACCATTTTCAATGCATTACCATATTACATAGTTATTTTCTACTTTTCTATAGTTATTGCTTAATATTAACCGTTACCACATCAACACGTATACACGTTCAACTGTCATCCATCCCTATCGGGGACACCCGTCACGCTTTCTTTGGTAGTCCCAAGTCTATTCCCTATGACTACTTTATCTCTACTCCGAGCTCTTTGCTCCTCTGCTTCTATACACCTGCGCATCTATTCATACGGATGCATACATATATATACACATGCATGATGTTAACACATGCTCAATTTTTTCTTTTCCTGTGTCGATCGCTCATCGTCTTTGACGTTGTCAAACTCAACTATAGCTTTCTCATTAACCATGATGACCTCCCATATGGCCTACTTTAGTCGCTATCTAACAATATGAAGAATCACTACTACAAAAAGGGTCATCATAGACGATTCGGAACTGTCATCACAGATGGTTTTTTGAACTGTCTGAATTTATGGGCCAGTGATAATTGGAGGTTATCACAGATGGTTTGTGAGCCGTCTGTGATAAATACAACACAGATGGTTTGTAACTAGAATCGCCTGTGATACTCTGGCATCACAGACGGCTCGAAATAAAAACCATATGTGATACTCTAACATCACAGACGGCTCGAAATAAAAACCGTCTGTGATACTATAACATTACAGATGGTTCTAGCTATCAACTGTATATAATGGGGGAGTATCAAAGATAATATAAAAACGTTTGTGATAGTCCTTCATAGGCAGTTTATACCACAGAAATTTTTTTTTTGGCTAGCTTGAAAAAATGGTAGCTATGCCATTTAAAAACAAGCAAATACAACAGCAAACAAAACAACATATTCAATTAGAATTCACCATTGCAGCATCACAAGATAATGAGCAGGTTACCCATCTAACACAGTAAGAACATGGCAAGAATGCATCCTAATCCTATGAACCCAACTCTTAAACATGGCAAGAATACATCTCCTAATCCTACGAACCCAACTCCTAAACATGGCAAGAACACATCTTTTAATCTTACAAACCATGGTAAAAACATAGAAGAAGAAGAGATCCTAGTAGCGCGCGAGCTGAATTGCCTTGACGTTGACTTGAGCACTGTCTTGGTAGCTACCTTCTTCCACGGTGCCTTGCAGCGTAGGAGAGGCGGCGGTAGCGTCTCTTTGTGTCACGACGGTGAGACCGCACAAGACACTCTTACAACACTTACAATAAGAGTGTGTTGTGCAGTCGACTGTGGTGTCACAATGGAGGCGCTAGCTCACGGCGGTAGTCGGCGTCGTTAAGGAACAAGCTAGGAGTAGGTGAACTAGCTAGGAGCAGCCGATAGAACCCACGCATCTCAGAGTGAAAGGGAAAGTGGGAGTAATTAATAAGGGACAAGAGGTGGGAGGAATCGGTGCCTGCCGTTCGATGTAGAGAGAATGGACGTGTGAGATCAGAATCCTAGGGGAGATGCCATGGATCGGTGTCGTGGCATTATCAGAAAGGAGTGAGGAAGCCGCTTCAAAACGTCAAATGTTTATATTAATTTCTAATTTCTTTAAACAAAAGTCAATATAAGTACAACTCACAATCAACAGTAGCTCAACTCTATCTGGGAAGATTAACCTTTACACATGTCAAAGCGTTGATTACACATGTCAAAGTGTGGATCACTGGTTGAGGAAAAAATACGGTAATAATTTACCAAAAGGAGGCTGCTCAAGAATAGCGCAGGAGAGAATACATGCATTAGGTGCCATTCAGTTGGGCTAAAATTTGCACTGTAGCTGGTTGAAATTTTACTGTAGTTGATGATGACTTATTTGACGTAATTAAATTTAAAAATAGCAAAAACATGTTAGCCCATCATGAATAATACAAATGAATATGAAAAAACCACAAAAAGCTAATTTTTGTTAGGAATTATAGTTATTTAGGTATTTCATTTTGGAATTCATAGCAAAATCAAATTGCTAATTTTATTATATTTTTATTCCAAATTTTAGTTAATTTTTTTGTTGGAATTCGTGTTCAAATCCAATTGCTACTATTTGTTTAATTTTTATTATGAATTATATTTATTTAGGGATTTTACTTAGGAACTTGTATAACCAAGTTTCTAATTTTATTTAATTTATTCTAAATTTTAGTTATTTAAGGATTTTATTCTGGAATTGTATGGAAATCAAATTGCAAAATTTTTTGTTTTCTATTTCGAATTCCAATTTTATTGGTTGAAATTCATACACAGATCCTATTACTAATTTTTATTTTATTGTGATTTCAATTATTTAGATATTTTAATTTAAAATTCGTATCATAATCAAATTGCTAATTTTATGTTATATTTTTTCGGAATTTCAGTCATTTATTTTGTTGAGATTCGTATATAAATCCAATTGTTAGTTTTATTTAATTTTTATTCTAAATTATTTTCATTTAATTTTACTTAGAAGTTTGTATGAAATCAAATTGCTAATTGTATTTTACTTTTTATTTCAAATTTGATTTGTTTTTTTAATTGTAGTTGATATGGACTTTGTCTTTTAATCTAGACCGTTATAATTTAGATCCACTATGATCAATGGTATGGATTTCCCCTTTCTCTAATTAACGTAAAAATTTCTATCTCTTGAGAGTAAATGTGGTGGCTCTTTTTAACTTTACTTTAAAAATATAATTGATAGATATGGATCTCAAATTCTACGTGTTTAAGTTGAATGCTAGTCCTGGTCAGTTAACTGTACGGAATGTACATCTACCAGTGAAATTTTTGGTATCAGTCGTATTTTAATTGTTTTCGAGGAAGTATCGGTTTTGGTGTTCGAGGAGTTTAGATGTGAGGAAACAAGAATAGATTAACACAGATTAGATTACAAGGCAATCCACCCGTTGCTTGCACTTGAATACAACTGTTTAATTTTTTAATCTTTTAAGACAAGATCTGTTTAATTTACTGATGTGAGATGTGCACACTGGAAACATGCAAGGTTGATGCCCCCAGCGCCCTAGGAATCAGTAAAGCTGTCGACTTTAGCTGCTCCATGAAGCATCAGAGTTGGCATCGCCAGAGCTCAGAAGGCTAGCCCCAGTAACAAGTATGCAAAGGGCCTAGAGCCCTAGACCAAAGGCTCGCTAGCCTCCATTTGTCAATAGTTTAGCGTTTAGTTCTCAGTTAAGATCGCCTCCAGACATCACCTTTTAAATTTTTAACTTTTTCAGGTTTTTCTCTTTATTTCTTTATATTATTCTAAAAGATATAGCGGTGTTTTCTATTTTATTCTTATTTTTCTCACTTTCTGATTTAAAAAAAAATCAACAACCGCTGTAATATAATTGTCTCATAAAAAAGCTAAAAGCCATGGCTGCCAGCCGTTTGGAGCAAGCCCGATCGTTGAACCTTGCTTGATGCTTGATTGCGATAAATTGTTATTAATTTGTAGTTTTAACTGGTGGATGGGCTAAAGTATGGCTAGCGCAAGTAGGCAAGCTCAGCGACTCATAGGACTAATTCAAGGGCCTTAGCGGCATAACCAGGTAGGTAGGACTAGGGTTTAATTTCAACGCAAGTTTCTATCTGCATAACACAACCATTCACCCACAAAGGAGTTTTTTTTTAGATAATGACCCACAAAGGAGTTATAAGCCCGTTTCTCGCAAAAAAAAAAAGAAGGGAGAGTTATCAACCCGTTGAGTCAGACGTGTCGTAGGGGTTGTACAGTTAATTAAGGTCTCGTCTGCAGATGCCGAAATTTCTTAGGAATCTTGGATGGTAGAAAACATTTACAAATCCATGTGCTCCAAAAGTGCTGAGTAGGTCAATTCATGTTGGTCCAGCCTAGCCAATTCGAGCTCCGATCTTGACCTAGCACGGAAAATGCTCAGGTCTAATAATTCAAGAGCCACCTTAGCTAGCTAGCTGTCAATTGTTCAGGTCAGATATAATACAGGGTTTAAATTTGCACGTACGGTAAGGAAACGCCCATGACCGCGTCCAGGGGGAGAGAGAGAGAGAGAGAGAAAACATATTTATATACATATAGAAAAGATCCCAGATTGCAGATCGCAGCAGCATGCAATCACCGGCTCATTACGAGCACAGCCATCCATAGCTAGCTAGCTGGTACGAGATGGGAGGAGAGGTGGCAGCAGCATCCAGCTAGCATAGGTTAGCTTTCTGCGCGCGCGACTGACGAGCGCAGTAGGGGGGCTACCTGGCCGCCTTTACGCGCGCGGTGGTGGTGGTACTGCACGCCAGGGGTTGTACCGGCGGTACGTGCTGCTGCTGCTGCTGCTGCGCGAGAAATTACGAGCCCATGCATGTACAGAGGCTGCACGGTCCTGCGTGCGTGTCCTGGATGGATCGCCATGGCTTTCAATTCAATCCCCGATAGGTCTCAGGGGGCGTCCTGCCCGCGCGCGGTACAGATCCCTGCCCCATGCGCTGCTGCTGCGTGTGCGTGCTCTGCTCGCCGGCCACTCGCCCCCTATCACTCTATAGTATTTATCTAGCGAGTACCTAGTATCTCAGAGCGAGAGAGAGAGAGTCCATGAGTGAGAGAGAGAGAGAGAGAGAGCATGGCGATGGCGATGGCGATGGCAGCGCATGCATTAATTAGGAGCCTGGCGCAGAGTCTCCCAAAGCTCGGACAAAGGGCCCAGGAAAGGGGTTGGTGCCTGCCGAAGCAGTCAGGGAATGCCACCGCGCCCGGGATACTCTGCGCGCGCGGCCGCGCGCGCGCCTACACCGTTTCCCTCTACCCTTTTCGTCGAGATGACGAGCTGCACGCTGTGCAATGCAATCTTAATTTCCATCTCTTCCTTCCAGGCATCTGGAGATTAAAGTCGTCCTAATTACTTAAGTTTGGTTAATCCGAAAATCTGTTAATCCTCAAAGTTGCAGTTGCCTCGCTCGGCAAAAAATAAAGATATTGCAGCCGTTTCGATTGATCCAACTGATACATGAGATAAAAAAAACCGGTATGTAATTGTGGGTTTGTTTATATTAGCTGTAGCTCGTGTTTTTTTACTATGGTTGATGGCTTTTGATTCAAAATAAATAGTAGTGATTAAAAAAGTGGATTTTAGAAGGATGATGTGAACGGTAAGAAAAGTAAGAAGAGATACATATGCGAAACAGGAGCAAGAGAAGTGAGTTGCACGATGCATTCGAACCCACTGCCTTATCTTCATAGCGAGATGGGAGTAAGAGAAGTGGTGAAGCCGCTTCGAAAAGCTAAATGTTTATGTTAACTTCTAATTTCTTTAAACATAAGTTAATATAAGTACAACTCACAATCAGGCTGTAACTCGACTCTATCCGAGAAGATTAACCTTTTTACATGTCAAAGCGTCAATCACACATGTCAAAGTGTGGATCACTGGTTGGGAAAATTACGGTAGTAATTTACCAAAAGGAGGCTGCTCAAGAATAGCACTAGGAGAGAATACATGCATTAGATTAGTAGAAGCAGCAGTCGCCGATTAGGTTTCGCTCATTTCGGCTTGAGATTCTAGCTTTTGGCTTATTTTTACTATTACTAAATTTCGTCTTTTTATGGCTTTTAGCTTTTTTTCGTATTCGTTTGCGTTGTCTGTGATAGGCTAACCTGTTTTTCCATTTTTAATTTTTTAAAATTTTAGTTACATCAAACAAGTCATCATCAACTATAGTATAATACCAGTTTATTTTAGCCCAACGGAGTGGCACTGTAGATGAAGATGAGATTGAGAAGGTCAACCGAGGAGACGGTCAGTGAGAATCCCTCGGGGTCGGCGGGGAGGCGGTACGGAGGAGGCGTGTCAGTGGGCGCGAAAGCCCACGCGTGACGAGCTAGAGAAGCGATCGAGCTACGGCGTCACGTTCCACTCAACGGCTAGGCACAACTTCCCACGTCCACTGGCCCAAACATCTGAGAATTTTTTTTTCTCTTGGAGTACATCGAACCCAGCATTTGCATGTGTTGTAGACCAGGTCTATATACGATGGACAAGAGAAACATTGTGCTGTGTGAGCCCCTAAGCTTAGCAGGTGTGCGTTATCTAATCTAGGGCATGTATGGAATGCTCGGATTTGGTTGGAATTTAGGCTGTGATCGTTTCGGTTTTAGCTTTTAGCTTCTGATTTAATTTTTACTATTCATAAATTTTGTCTTTTTCTGAATTTTTGCCTTTTTGAACTTTTTTTGCCGGTTCTTTTTCCCGTATTTGTTTGTATTATACGTAATGGGCTAACATATTTTTTATATTTTTTAATTTTTTTAAATTTAATTATGCTAAATAAGCCTCTGTCAGCTATAGTGTTTTTTCAGTCAGCTACAGTGCTTTTCAGCTATAAGCCACCAAAAAACCCCAAATGATCACCACCTTAGTAGAAAATCGTGAAATACGAAATAGTTACTATGTCTAAGCAAGGCACTAGCCAATTCGGTCTAGCTTACATTTGGGTTATTGCACCTTACCTAACCACTGTGACCTTTTTTAGGTTTATGGCCCGTAAGAAAATAGCCCGGAAGTACATTTCCATGGCTACGTTAGATGGCTTCGCAATTATACCATAACAATATACAGGTTAGGTTGCTATACCGATCTTCTTTATGTTTGGCTGAAGCTCTGCTATTGGACTGTTGAAGACCTAAGCATCACGGGAGTATAGATGTGTCCATCGATCGTTGAAACAATACAATATTGGACTGATTTGATCCACTATATTAACTAAAGGGTTTTGTTAAATATCATTTGAATATTTAAATCCTAGGTAAACTCGCAGATTTACTACCACGACTGTGTAAAAAAAAACTCACATATACGTAGGACTAGGAGCATGATACGTGTGAAGTGCGTGCAACCTGTAGCTATGTTCTGAAGCAGCGCCTGTACGTAGGGCCAATCTTTTTATGATTGTACAACAAACATTTCACTGGATTGTTCGTGAATGCTACATTGATGAACATGATTTAGGCACATCTATGCATCGATTTAAATGCTTTGTCCCGAAACATTTTTCTCCCAAGATAGAATTCATGATCTTAATTCTAGCCATTTCCTCTAGAAGCAACGCAGCATTTGGGTAAGTGTTTGTCTCCTTCCAATGCTGTGATTAAGCTTATTACAGAAGAGAACGGCAGGTGCATATTCTCTTCCTTTGGAATCAACTTGAGCTTATGATCTAAAAAGAGAGCTTACGGTAAGATTTGCCTTTTGTTTCCTCTTATAGCTTTAGTCTATAGGAAGTGAATGATGGAATAATCATTTGAGCATGAACGTACATGCTTGTCTTATTGGCATTTGACTATGTATAAATTGGTCAAGGCCCTCTCACATCATAGGCAAATAAACCAAAAGCTAGATCCATGATATCTGACCAAAGCTATCTCACCTGTCTAATCATAAGATTTCACCAATCGCTTCCGCAGAGTTGAGATAAGGGAACACAAATTCTCAGGGAAAAAGGTTAATTAGAACTGTATTAGCTACAGTGGCAAAGAAAACAAACAAATAACAAATGTGTTATTTTCACCTATATTTCTTTTGAACTGTTCCCTGAAGCTTCCTCTTTTTTATGTAAAGAAGGACACTGAGTCTATCTTGACTGCAAAAGATAGAGAACACGGCACTATTTGATACATACTTCGATGCTGTAGTTTTTTTGGTAGCTAGTATAGCATGTACCATTGCTGAAAATTGCAAAATATTCACTTTAGTTTTTTTGGTAGCTAGTATAGCATGTACCATTGCTGAAAATTGCAAAATATTCTCTTGTGTATTAGCATAGATGCATTGAATGAATTTAGACCACATGCTTTATTGACTTTTATATAAAATTAATACATACCTATAATTAAACTATCATATAAAGGCAATTACAGTTCAAATGTTTGAACTAGTTAGTAAAGTAGCTAAACTCGACATCAAAAAATCTAAAAATTTTCGTACGTGATACATAAGGAAAATATTATTTTAGATCATGGTGCCTAGGCATCATAATGTCCCAATTAATTATAGTATTTTAAGTTTGTTTAGGTGATATATTAGAGATAGGAGTAAATATATCCAAAACTACAAGTATATTTCCTCTCTGTGTGTATATACACACTCCGGTCAACAGGGATTACATTGATGGTAATGATTTATAGTCAGACATGTTGCATGCATGCTAGCTAGCACTGTACCGGATTTTTTCATTTATGCGTGGCCAATGCCCTTGTCTTTAGCATTTGTCATGTTGTTATTGATATGGGAAAATGGTACATGGATGGAGAAGGTGAAATGAGGACGTGGTACCAAGCGGTGACACCACACTTTATTAGGTCAGGGTCCATGTAGCTGAAAGGCCATCGCCACCCATGCATGCAGTGGCAGTAGTGCACCTTGCTTCAATTGAAAGCAAGGGAGAACACAGATCAAAGAAACCCTCCTCCTCCCCTTCTTCCTCCCCCATACCTCAAGAAATGCGACAGTTGTCTCATTTCAAACACAGAAGAGAGAGAGAGAGAGAGAGAGAGAGAGAGAGAGATGTGCCTCTCACTATAAATAGGGCAACCCCCCTTGGGGCCAATCCATCCTCACTTCTGCCACTTCACTGGAAAATTTCATGTGTGTTCTCTCTACTAGCTACATATGCATCTCACTTGATCTGTCCTCTCTGTAAGAGCAGCTCTTGCATCCTGCTTCTCATGGCCATTGCCTCTTTTGCTTTCCTTCTTCTTTCCTTCCACCGCTCCACATAAAAAAGAGTTGTAGTGATGCATATGGAAAGAATAGCTGAGAAAGGTACGAACAACCTTTGAAGCTCAGGAGGGATAGCGCCTAGGGCATTAGAACTTTTGATGGTTCTATCTATTTGTTCAAAGCGCTATCTATCCTGAGCTCCACGGTTTGTTCTTACCACGCGTCACGATTGGTAGGAGAAGGGGAGAACAGCACCATGTATTCCCATCCATATCCTTCATTTATTGTTACAATGGAATATAGGCGAGGTACAGTAGTATTGCATAGTTGCCTGTCTCATTCTCATGGGCGAACATGCTATCTTTGCTTTTCCCCTGGCCAACGTAGTTACTTCTGATTTCATCATTATTTTACCATGTCCGTCCATTTGATGAGGTGTTCTTGCTTGAAACCATGTACACAAAAACTTGCGTGCATTTCTTTGATAAGTTATGGGCATGGTCTTAACTTGCTGCCGTACAAAAACGAGTAAATGCTGACCTAACCAATTCAAGAGCATGTTCCACGATCCTGCAATCCATAAATTGAAGGCAGTATACTGGCAAGGAGTTTTTTTTTTTGAAGGGTTCATACTTCATACTAGGAACTGAACTAACTAAAACATAGTACTATTTCTAAGTTCTAATCTTGGGGAAATAGATTGAGACAGTGGTTATTGAGTTAGAACATTCTCTCTCTCTCTCTCTCTCATGCGCGTACATTTCTTTACATAGAGAGTATAAACATGCACGAATGTATATGTTTACACGCTTGAGGGGCACACACTGCTACTTCGCAACTTTGCGCGCGTGTATGTTCGGTTATGCACACTTGGAATGAAAGCAGCAGCTAGTCATATGCTTGCACTGTGCCCGAGTACGTACTTGGTATGTGACTGATGGCTTTATGATAAAGACTCATACAAGCGTGCAAAAGCGGCTTGCAGATTTGGTGGTAAAAGTCTTATCATCTTTTCCGCTTCGATCAAGTGACTGCATTTGATGGCTACCGTTTCAGGACATATATACATAGAGGTCCGTCCGATCTTCTACGGCAGAAACTCAACGGCCCATGATGTCCCACGTACCAATGTGCCATGATCGACCTCGCTGTGGCGAGATTCATATATATATGTATATTAATTATTTATACGATTTCCTTGTTCTTCTGAAAAATCTGACGACTACCTGGGATATTTAATCACCAATGTACTACGCCTCAATGAATGTACTGAACCCTCTGGTAGAGAGGTGCGTTCGCGCGCTTGTTCTCTCTTTTTTTTTCGTTTGCAATTTTTTTGGTGTGTCTACCTTTGTATTTCTCGTTTCTTGCTTTGTACACGAGTGACCATATGAGAAGGTCAACGGACTTTTGTGATGAAACATTATCAACGTATGTGAAGTTCAAATTCATATTTACGAAAGATTTAAATTTTTAGTCTATCGTGAGAAAGATTTAAATTTTCAATCTATTGTTTTAGTTCCTGGTGGTCTGACCGGTTCCGTTGAGTCGCTAAACAGGTGAAACCGAACATATGGTTGTGCATAGCGATCAAATCAACCATGCATAGCGGTTTGATCAGCCGTGAACATCAGTCAGACTGGTTGCCCTCTATTTTTTTGGCAGTGTGTTCAGAAATTTAGGTTTTTAGTTGAGGTTTGTATAAATTGGTCTTAGGTATGTGTATTTATGTTACGTGAAGTATGTTTGAGCTAACGTGGATCAAGTTGCGAAGAACTTGTCTGAAAATAATTTCTTGATCTTTAAATGAGCAGAAAAACTTTGAGTCAACTATGATCAACGACGAGAACCGGGACTACGCTCATGAGCCGAGGTCCAGAACAGTCAAGAATGTTGGGTGAGATGGTTGAGCTCAAGTGTGGTACAAGAAAGTCAAAGAATGTTAAAGGGAAAGTTTAAGCGATGGGTTGGCTTAGTCAGTCCAAGTGAGGCATGATTTGGTGGAATCGAAGCGAGATAGACTCATCCATGTGTGGTAAGTTATTGGTGCACTACACATAGCAAGCATGGTGGTTCCTTGCAAGGGAAGTAGAAGACCAGGTCATGTCGAGGGCATTTTGGTAGTTTGTAAAATATTAAAAACTTCGTTGGATCAAAACCGTGGCACTTAGGAAAACAGTTTAGGTCAAGGAGATACTGATAAGATCAAGTAGATCAAAGGCTAAAGACTTAGTGAGTTTGAGCTCATGTGCTTTGAAAAGCATGTATGAGTTTAGAGTGAGTGAAAAACCCATATTGTGTAGGGTTAACGAGTTTTTCCCAAGTATGCTAGTGGATAGCATCTATTAGGATTAGATATGGGTTGGTTGCCTCATCTATTTAGTGGGTTGGGAATGGAGGCTTACATGCTAACCATTACAACCTTTCTTGAATTAGGATTTGCAGAGAAGAGTGAGTGGCGTGGTGTGCTCTCTTGTCCTCCCCATGGAGTGGTTGTAAGAAATTTATCTTCAAGTAGCAATATATTCAATTTTGTTCATCTCACATGAAGTCTTCTTGCCTTGGTTGATTTGCTCTTGTTCTTGTTGGTTATTTACCTCTTCTTTCCCCATATTGATCTTGCTATGTGTCAAGAATATGTAAGTGATGGAGACGATTCATGTAAATTGAATCTTATCTATCTAGGTACTGTGATTTGCAAGATTTTGAAGTTATTCTGTTCTTACTTTATTTGGACTTCTTCTTAAGGAATCTTGATATGAGGGTTTTGGATTCGATTAGTTGGTTGGTTTTTCTTATTGTGACATGTGGAAATACATCTAGAACCATCTTGGTTGATCTTAACTCATGAGCAAGTTGTTTCTCAAGATTTTGAGTTTTTCTCGATTTTGTTGCAACCTTGTTTTGAGAAAAGGATGGAAGTTTGGCCAAGATACTTGCGATCCTTGGATGTGATAGATTTCTAAGATGCCCTGCAATGTGTGTGCGCAAAGTTTGACTTCATTTGATCATGGATTTTGAAGTTTGCACCAAAAGTGGTTCAGACTCGAGCTAATTTTCTGTTATAGAAATAGGGGAACGATCAGACCTCTCCTAGGCCTAATTAATGAGTCTTCGGTCAGACTGCCGTTCTGTGGTTGGTCAGACCGCCCACCAGTCCGACCAATTAGGTGATGGTTCATGAGACTTTGTTATTTTGGGTTATGGTTTAGAGTTATGTTGTGAAATCTGATATTCTTAGCTCTCCAGCTTTGGAGTGAATTTTTTTTAGATATTTAAAGAAAATTTTGAGTAGATATTATTTACCTCTCTGTTGTTATTATCGATCCAAGGTATTGTTGGTATTGTTGAGCGTAGAGACAAGGTGCTCAATGCCCAATACAGAAATGAAAGCCTTTGTTTTTTAACTAAAAGCTTCTCAATCTTCTATAGGTCACTAGCTAGCAGCAATGGCGGATCCAGGAAATTTTTTTGGAGGGGCTGAAGTACCTTCAGCTCGAACTCAACCCCTTCTACATTATACATCCATGGCTAAAAATTTAGGGGGGGCTCCAAGGGTCCGATAGCGGTAGGGGGGGCTCGAGCCCCCCGCCCCACCGCTGGATCCGCCCCTGGCTAGCAGTGTGTATATATAGATACATAGATATTAGCGCATAAACAAAACAAAGTACTGTGTGCTTTGTTAGCAGCTAGCTTAGGGTTGTGCTAACCAAACTCCGTGCACGTCACGAAGAAATGCTAATTAAAACTGCTTATCGACTTAAGATATTTAATTAATGGGATTCTGAAGTGCACAGTAGTAGTGTGTACATTCCCAGAACAGGTCAAATGGATGCATGTGCACGTGTTCCAGCCCAAGCCTGGTACTGTGCTCAAGACCTGAGAGCTTCTGAGCACAACCCTGTCAGGAACTTTCAGTTGCAATTTCGCTAGCTAGGCTTCTACAGCAACCGAGGCTTTTGTCTGTTCATTTGGGCTACAGCGGGTGGCTTTTGGCTGATCGTGAGAAAAAGTACAAAATAAGAACACTTGCATACGATTTTGATTAATATAAATGAAGTCACTATAATATCTACTACAATCACTTTGTAAACTCTGTCTTAAAAGGTATTTCGTTTGAAAGTTAGTTACTGTTTTTGTTTGAAAGTTAGTTACTGTAGAAAAATCAAAAGCAGAAGTCAAAAAGAAGAGGCCCATTTAATTTGGTTTTTTCTAGTTTTTTATTTGGAATTTTGGCTGAAATAGTACTATAGTGGCTGTTAGTTTTTTTTCGAAACATTCAATTAAAGGAAAAAAGAAGAAAAAAACACTGTTATATCTTCATGGATGATTCAAAGAAAAAAGTGTTAACCCAACATTAGCGCGTGTTGTCAAGATGGTGCAAGATGTAGTGGTTCAGGCCAGAATTCTATACAAAACACTATCCTAATTAACGCAACATTTTAACCATTTTGTACTCCTAAAACCTAAAAGAGCTGGTTACTTACAACTCAGCTTTCCAGTAGTACCGCATGCAGTTTGGCAATATTCCATTATGTTCCGTACGTAATGTTCCAAATCTTGCCGTTGAACTTTGATGCCCCAGCACTCCACTATGTTCCGTAAGCAAAGCTACAGAAGAAGCCATGGATAAGCAAGACAGGAAAAAAAGAGATGGGCATGACACCACCGGCTGAAACTGCGAGTAGCGCTTTAGGATTTCTAATATCCGAGCTAACACAGAGATATATAGAAGAAAGAACCTTATGTTATCGACATTATTGACGACAGCCTCCACTACCGGGCTCAGCACCGGCACTCGGTAAAGCACGAGAAACACTCGGCAAAGACTTTGTCGAGTGCCACCCACGGCATAGCTCACACGGCGTGGTTTCTGACGGCAAAGAGCTCTTTGCTGAGAGCTTTTCATCGAGCACTCGGCAAAGGATTTGCCGAGTGCCGAAACGACCATCGGAAAAAAAAGGTCAATGGACGGTGAGAACACGGTGACGGCGTCTTTTGCCGAGTGCCAGGACGGAATGGCACTCGGCAAAAGCTTAAGCTTTACTGAGTGTCATGGTAAAGACACTCGGTAAAGATTACAAGTTTACCGAGTGTCATTACCATGACACTCGGCAAAGTATGTTCCCAAAATGCACAGAAATGTTACTTTGCCGAGTGTTTTTACCATGACACTCGGCAAAGCCTCTCTTTGCCGAGTGTAACACACGGCAAAGTGGCCAAAAACTGCCTATTTTAATTGTTTATTGCACCTCACTCAAACAAATCACAATATCACAGATATATTAACAAGTAATCACCACAAGTAATCACATATAGTCCACAAGTAATCCACAAGTAATCACATATATCACATATAGTCCACAATATATCACATATATCACCACAAGTCACAATATATCACATATATCACCACAAGTCACAATATATCACATATATCACATATATCGCCACAAGTCACAATATATCACATATCACAATATATCACATATAGTCCACAAGTAATCACCACAAGTATCATTCACCAAGTTGGCCACCCCGACTGATGTGATGAGTCATGAGGCACATCATTCGAAGCCGCCGATTGATTCTGCACAAAGGAGAAGAGATTGCATGTGTGAGACAAGATTTAAGGTAAAGCAAAGCACAAGCGAAAGCAATAAACATGGTAAGTAAAGAGCTCAAGGTAGAGAAGGCAAACTCACAGGAGTAGTTGCAGGAGGAGGTGGAGGAGGGAATAGCTCCGGTGGCAGAGGTTGACCCATCCTCTTGCCAAGACTTTGCATCCACTGAAACATCTGCTCCATCCTCTGCCGCTCGGCCTCATTCCTCTGCCGATCGGCCTCCATCCTCGCCGCCGTCTCCTCCCGTAGCCTCTTCTCTTCTTCCAGCTGGGCCTACAATATTTCACCCCAATGTTACAATGCAAAGCAAAGGTATGTAAAAATTAATGAACGACGAATAAAATAGAAATAACCTGGAGTGCCTCCATCCGGGACTGTGCAGTGTCCGGCCGTGGGCGTATGGCCGGGCTTGAGCTCGTGCTCCTTGCTCGAATCTGGGAGAGAGTGGGAGTAGTGGCCGTGTCGAGTGTGCTGTCGCCAATCCAGTACCGCCCATGCTTCTTGCCTCCTCCCACCCTCATGACGACTTCTCCATCAAGGTCCTGGGTGCTCGGATCGTACTCTGGCCCATGGACCGCCCTTGCCATCGATGTGTACTCACTGAGGCGGCTGTGGACGGTCGCATTGCTGTACACCGAGGGCGGGTCCTCCGGGTTGTAGTCGACGTCGGACGTCGCCTTGTCCTTGTGGGCCAAAGCCCATGCCTTGAACTGGGAGCAAGGCTGGCCACCATGTGACGACGACTGCGAAAAAAACAGCAAGATGATTAGAAATTATGCAGAATTGAGCGTTCTAATAAAGAAATGAATTCGCGTACCCATGTAGCCGCGAATTTGTCGAGGCTACGGTTGCCTTGATGGTGTGGTGCACCTGGCATCATCAAACGCCGCTCCCGGCAAGTGTTGTGCGTCTCCTCCCACTTGGCGGCGCACCACTTGTCCACCATTTGTGCCCAGCACTGGAGATGCTGGGCGCACCACCACGGAGGCACCTACACGTCATCAAGTATATGACATATAATAAGATCAAATTAAGCGTACTTAATCTCAGAAAAAATCAGTATTAATGTTCTATATTTACCTGCATGTATTCTTCCCGGGTCAGCATCATGTTTCTTGCTTGAGTTTTGTTGATCTTCACTCCAAGGTAGGTAGCGTTGTATGTTACGATGGCCTGGACGCGCGCCTCGTAATGCATGTCCTTCACGAGTTTATAACAGGCTTTGTGAGCCACACTAGCCGCCTTGGCCTCATATCCCTCCTGGCATCTGAAGAAATCATGCATATAGACGCGATGTATCCAGTTATTATTTCAAGAATGTCCAATGAATGCGATGTATTGAGCAATGTAGTGCGAGGAAGACTTACCCACAGCTCGGCCGTCACCCGCGCCGCCTTGTTGGCGAATACCCTGCCATCCCGATCTGGTAAATCGGGGAAGGCAACGTAGTGGTCCCACGTGTAGGCCGACTCCTGCCCTCCGCCAAACGCAATCAGGCCAGGGAAGTGTAGCCTGCACAAAAGACCCAGGATGCCATTGACATGACGTTTGTGATCACCTGCAGCCACAAGTGTCCAACCCCTGCCTAAGTGATTAAGATAAATTATTAGTTTCTATTGTGATTTTCAACATATCAAATGAAAAAGTAGTGATAACATCTAAAGTTACTTATCTAGCCCCAGTGGGTCGAATCAGCGGGCGTCTCTCACGAGGTATCGGTCGCCTCGGGAGGGTCGAGGGACCTCGCAACCAGACACCCGACGAACCAGAGGAAGCGGAACCCCCTGCCGCCTCCTCCTCCTCCTGCTGCTCCTTCTCCTCCTCCTCCTGCTCCTCCTCCTCCTCCCGCTCCCGCTCCTCCTCCCGTTCCTCCTCCCGCTCCTCCTCAAGAGTGCTCCTGCTCCTCCTGCTGCTGCTGCTCCTCCCGCTCCTGCTCCCCGACTGCTCAGCTGCATCGGGCCGCCTTTGGTAAAGCGACCTTACGTTCCTCATACCGCCCACCATCTTTGTTCAATCACCTGCAATTAAAAAGAGTAAACCAATAAGCACAGATAAACAAGACGTACTTAGAAAGAGATGCAAAATAAACAAAATATAATTAGAAAATAACAAAGTATTACATGTATTAGAAATAATCATCATGATCGGGATTAGCTGGATCATAAGTCTCATCATCACTATCAGCCATGTCCATATAATCAACACTATTCGAAGGAGCAATGTTGTCATCACTGTCATTGCCTAAATGTAATCGCTGAAGTAATTCTAAGTCCTTCACATTTTGAACCTCATCTCCAGCATCCTCGTCAACAACCCTTTCATTGTCTACTTCCATTCCGATCGCTTCGGTTAAGTCTATCTCAAAACTCCCTTCTAGCCCCTCTTTTTGAAAGAACTCTCCATCATATGTGTTTGGGTCAAAGTTGTAATCTTCATTGTTTGGGACAGGTAGTTTACCGTGTGGCGATACCTTGTACACAACATCCCAACCCTTAAGACGGTCGTCTTTTTGGCACGGGTATGAGAGATAATAAACTTGCGTGGCCTGTTGAGCCACAATATACACATCGTCTCCTGGTAAGACGGATGACTGTCGAATGTCCTGCCTTAGGCTTTCTCCATGTCCTGCCGCCTCTAGGAGGCTTCATTTCTTGCTTTGGTCTATCGCATAACGTTGCCAGATCCACTCTAGCCTTAATGTTGTCCTTTGTCTTATCAGGAATGTCCATGATTGTTGCCCAAAGTGCCTCGGCGACATTCTTTTCAGTGTGCATTACATCAATGTTATGTGGAAGAAGAAGGTCATCAAAATAGGGGAGCCTCAACAAGCCCGACTTATGAGTCCATGCATGTTGCTCACCATATCCCACAAAACCACCTTCTTCTTGATTGACCTCGAGAGCATCTATCTGAGCACGAACCGCGGCACTGGTCATCATCTGCGGTGTAGGGTCTATAACTACGACACCTTTCGTAAAGTTCTTGATGTCTCGTCTGAATGCATGGTCAAGAGGGAGGAATTGTCGATGTTTGTCGAACGAAGAATACTTGCCACCCTTCAGCAACCAAATGAACTTCAGAGCTGCCTTGCATACTGGGCATGGGAACTTCCCGTGAACACACCAGCCGCAGAATATCCCATACGCCAGGAAGTCATGCAGGGAGTAGTGGTACCAAACATGCATTTTGAAGTTTCTCTTTGTAGCTCGGTCGTATGTCCATACCCCTTCCTCCCAAGCACGGACCAATTCATCAATCACAGGCTCCATGAACACACCCATATTATTCCCCGGGTGTTCAGGAATTATCAACGACAAGAATATGTTCTGTCGTTGGAAGAGGGCGCCGGGGGGGGGGGAGATTGAGGGGGATAACGAACACGGGCCAACAAGTGTATGGGGCGGCCATCATTCCATAAGGATTAAACCCATCTGTTGCCAGCGCAACACGTACATTACGAGCCTCTAGAGCTTTCTCACGATGAATCACATCAAAGTGGGTCCATGCTTCACCATCGGATGGATGTACCAGCTTCTCTGGATTGTATCGACGTCCATTTTTGTGCCATGTCATCTGTTTCGCCGTTTCCTCGGTCATGTATAGCCGTTGGATCCTCGGTATGAACGGAAGGTACCGTAGGATTTTCACGGGGATCACAACTGCCTCTTCTGACCACACCAGAGTCTACCTCCAGGAACCTAGAGGATCCACACTTTGCACAGTACTTTGCTTCCGTGTGTTCTTTCCTAAATAGGATGCACCCCTTCGGACAAGCATGTATCTGCTCATATGGCATCTTAAGTGCACGAAGGAGTTTCTTTGACTCGTACATGCTCTTTGGCAGAATGTGACCCTCCGGAAGCATGCTGCCAAAAACTGTCAACATAGCATCGAAGGCGTCTCGACTCAAGCTAAACTGGGACTTCAAGGCCATTACACGTCCAATGCCATCCAGTTGAGAAACCTTCGTCTGGCCGTGAAGGGGTTTCTGTGCCGCAGACAACATGTCGTAATACGTCTTTGCGGTTGCCTCTGGCTCCTCCTCCCTACGTCCTTCAGCGAAGTGTGCTTCATGATAGTCATTTAACATGTCTCCTACCCCGCCATCAGCATCATAATCCTCGACGCGTGGTCTCACGACCTCCTCTCTCATACGATCGGATTCACCGTGGTAGATCCACCGGGTATAGTCTGCCGTAAATCCAAACTTGCAAAGATGTTTACCCATGACCTCCTTTGTTTGTCGACGCGTGTTTGCACATCTGCTGCAGGGACACCAAGTGGCACGCGCTCCTTTAACCTTGGCAAATGCTAGTTCCAAGAAAGCATCGGTCTTCTCAATCCATTCATCAGACAACGAACCCTGACTTGAGCGGCCCGTGTACATCCACTCACGGTCATCCATCCTCTAACATATCAGGGAGTAATATAAGAATCAAATGCATCTACACGATCTTTCTCCTATCTAATAGGTGAAGATAGGTCCTAATCCCACCCGAGGATGCGTAGATGAGGTTAGTTTCCATGCTCTACTCCTATCCGAGACAGAATTTCAGCAGCACCTCCCCGCTGTTCTCCAAATACACGTCCTGGCAGGGAGATTGTGTATCCGGAGAACAACAGGGAGATGCTGCCGAAACTCTGTCACGGATCGGAGTAGACCATGGAAACTAACCCCATCTACGCATCCTCGGGCTGTCCAAAAAACGTGGACAATTCGAAACAGATACGGTTATAGATATGCAAAGATCTGCATATTTCCAACCGTATCTCTTTCGAACGGGAGACGCCTAACCAGAGAATAAACTGGGCCGACCAATCAGAGAATGGCATTCAACAAAGTGATATAGCAATAACAAAGTGATATACCAATCAGATATGTCATTCAACTCCCCCTCATTCTTTAGAACATTAACACATCAGTATAGCAATAGCATCTTTCATAAAATATAACCAAGTGATATATATGTCACTAAAACATCATAGACTAAGCCAAGTAACATGGAAGAGCGTGCAGATCACAGTTAACAAATGAGAACATGAGGAACCAGCAGAAGGGAAACTAGAAATACACCAACCAACTAGCTATCATAGAACTAGTAAAAGGGAAATTAGACATGCAGTAAGAAAACAGAGATATCATGACAATGGGGATAAACTACTAAAGATCAGAGCAATCACTAACATGAAAATAGATTATGGACCACATACAACATGAACAATAACTAAAATGAGCGCCCATGAGCATGAAACACTTCTCAATATTCTTTCCCCAAATACTTGCCCATGAGCGCCCAGTGGGCTGCATGTTAGAGTATTGTGTATGGAGCAAGTGTTCACTGAAACATTTGTTTTATGGTTTTCAAATTATTGATATTAGCTCTTATGTCAGTGGTAGTTTTGGAGCAAAACCTGACAAATAGAGCAAAGAGTATATTATAGTCTGTATGATCTTGGATTAATTATGCAGAGTTGTTGATTGATGAAATGATCCTACTTGGAATTTAGGAAGGAATTAGATTACACTATTTGGTTGTGTGAATAATGGCTTAATGAGTCAATCTTGGCCAAAGTGATAGTTGGATAACAATACTCCGACATCCTAAATATACTCAATGTATGTTCAGATATTTACTTGGATGCTAACATTGACCTTCTTCTGCAGTCACATGAGCCCATACAAAATGAGAACATCTATGACTTTCTACAAAACCCTGAAGTTCGGGATTTTGAAAAGAATTGTATGGATACCTGCTGTCAAAGTTCTGAAAATGCTTCCAAACGGTGTCCTACAGCATAGGTAAAGTATCCAGGAGAAGGGAGGGAAGGACAACCTCACCACAGTCGGGGGAGGCGTCGGGCGGCCGCGGGGGCGGGGGCAGTCGGGGGAGGCGTCGGGCGGCGGGCGGCCGCGGGGGCCGGGCCGGCCGCGGCAGTCGAAGCGGTGGCCGGGGCGGTGGGCGGGCGCGGGCGCGGCGGCGGGCGTGCGGGGCGCATGGGGGCGGGGCGGCGGGCGGGGCCGCGGCAGTCGAAGCGGCGGCGGGCGGGGCGGCGGCGGGCGTGCGGGGCGCGCGGGGGCGGGGCGGCGGCGGGCTGTGTGTTGTTAAGTGTGTGAGCGCGGCCACGGGGAAATTAACGTTTTCTTTGTGTTGTTTGCCGAGTGCCCCCGATCGGGCACTCGGCAAAACCCTCCTCCTTTGCCGAGTGCCGCCGATCTGGCACTCGGCAAAGCTCCTCCTTTGCCGAGTGTCGCCTACAAGGCACTTGGCAAAGATTTTTTTAATAATACTTCCTTTCCTCTATTTCTTTTCCAGAACGTGTTTTACAAATTCGAATGTACTTTGAAAATGCCTTGTCAAATTCACTCAACAATGCATATTCGATGCTTCTACGAATATTAGACCATTATTTCATGCAGTTATAGCTCAAATTCAATTTATATCAATTAAAATTCTATAATTGCAGTTTAAAAATTAAAATTATCAAACGGATCCGAAAAATTACCAAAATTTCACATGAAACAATCTCTGTTGTTTATTGCCTATACAAAAAGTTTTGTAGTCAATCCCCAATTCGACCGTCACTTTGACTCCAAATCTTACCGGATCCTTCTCAACTCATGCTTCTTCCTCAGAAATGCTTCGGTTTGTAAGCAGCGTACGTGACAACTTATGCGAAATCTTCTCAATTCTTTACCACAGCCTCCACGTATGATATCATGACATCTTGACAAATCTCATGATTTTCAGACTTCGTTTGCTTTTTTTAAAATTTAAAAACCATTCGGCCACACGTTCGTGGTCGTGTTTCCTGAACAAGATGCTCGAAATTCCTTTTCATTTCATAGGTAAGGCCTCAAACCAGGCTGAATAACACGAATATCATTTTTCTACTCATTTTTTCCTATTATTTGAATCACTTGCAGTTCAAATTTGACTTGATTCAAAAAATTGCTTGAAATGCAATTAATTAATTAAATATAGCAAACAAATACAAAAATATACCAAATTTTAACATGGAGTACCATATGTTGTATGTGGAGAGTAGAAAAAGTTTGAAGGGTAGGAAAGGAAAAGGTTTTATTACTTTGCCGAGCGCCGCAAAAAAAACACTCGGCAAAGTGCTCTTTGCCGAGTGTCAGCTCCAGACACTCGGCAAAGTTTTAACGGCGGCGACTGACCTCTAACGGACGGCGGTTGGTGCCGAGTGTTTTATTTTTGCCGAGTGTGTTCTTGTTAGCACTCGGCAAAGAGCTTCTTGTGCCGAGTGTTTTTTTGTGACACTCGGCAAAGAGATTTTTGCCGAGTGTCTCAGGGGAGGCACTCGGCACAGTGGTTGTTTACCGAGTACCCGATAGATTGCACTCGGCAAAACTTCAGACACTCGGCATATAGCAGCTTTCCGGTAGTGCTCCATATATCCAATCTTCTTAATTTACAAGGTTGCCCTTCACTCAAACCGCTGAGATCAAGCGAGATCAGCATCTCATGCTTCATCGAACGGCACGCAATTAATTACAAGGATGCACCATATGTAAAGCTTGCTTGCACATAAGGTCATGCATGCGTCTATGGAAACGCTATTAAAGGCAGCATCAATGTGCTGCCACTCAGCCCTAACCAAATTAAGAGAGGGTTTTATTAAACATCATCTGGATGTTTTTTCTTAACTATCATTTAGATTTAGGATAGTTGGATTAGAAATACAATGGCCATGAATTTTCTCCCCTCCCCATTAAATTCTACCTCCTCTCCTCTTAAAAAAATCTCCCTCCTTCAAAAACAAAGGGCCTCTTGATCTCTAATTTAAAGGTTATAAATTTAGATGATAATTAAGAAGAAAACATTTAGTGGTGCCTAAACACTCCCATTAAGGGAACACATACTCAGCAATAGTTGGTGACTTACGGCTCAGTGAACACATGCATCCTCTTGTCCTCATAGCTTCACTGATCTCAGGGCCATGCATGCATTGCGCGAGCACCAGCGGGCAGCAGCTTAATGAATAGCACCCTGCATGTATTTCATGGCTCAAAACGAGCCTCGATTTTTTTATCAGGTAAACATAGGTTACGAAGACTATTTTTTTAGAGGTTACGAAGACTAGTAGACGGTTTCAAACTGCGAGTGGCCCGTGATCAGTGGCGGAGTCAAGATTTGATTACGCTCTAGGCTCAATGGTGGAATGATCTAAACTATCTAGGTTGAACTATAAAAATGTTATCCAAGCTGGATTGAATTTACCCGACCTGTACACAATATATGTTTTCATACTTCGACCTGAAATCTACCCTATCCGAGGTATGGCTCCGCCCCTGCCCGTGATGCGGTGCGGCTTCCGGTCCAGGTGACTCCGCCGAATGCTTCCACCACCTGTAGCCAGTCCGAGACGCAACTTCGGCCTGCTTCTAGCGCCTTGTCGACCGGCAAGACGCGAGTCAAAGCAACGATTCTTGCTGTTCTTTTTTTCTCTCTTCAAATTGCATGCCATTGGAATCGATCAATCGATCTCCACCCACTACGTGCTATTATGTTTTGTTTTGGTCTCTTAGATCTTAATTCGTTCCTCCTGCTGCTGCTGCTGCTGCTGCTGCTCTCTTCTCTCTGGACCAAGGGCCAACAAGAACCTCTTTTCTTTCACTTTCCTCCTCTATGTAGCCTCCCCTTGCAGGCGCCAACCATGTGTGTACTAGTGCTAGCTAGACCCATTCACTTCGACACGACGACCGTCGTCTCCAGCAAGGATCCGGCACTCCAGAGCAGGGATGTGCCTCGTCGCCGATGGGCTGGCAATGGCACGATAGCTGTATGGGATCTTGCTCGAGAGTACACAGCATCATTTTCCTCTTTTTCTCCGCACAATTCAGTCTGTGTCCTAGAGGTGAGGGGGAGTGAGTAACATCTAAGAGTCGAGAAAAAGATTGAAATTTCAACTGCTTGATGAATAGACAACCCCTCATTCTATTAGCTCTGTTAACAGAGCAATCTCTATCTTAATCGGTTTAGCCTGTACTAGTTATATTCAAACTAACATATGAACATATCTCTGTTGTTAGTCAGGATACTGTAGCGTATCTGATACAGCCAGTAGTTATTTGTTTGCCTTGTTCTTTAAGTTATTTTAGAGATCACGTTGTACACATGGTAAACTCTGTGAATATAAATACAACGCATGAACACCCGAAAGTAGTATCTCGGCCAACACAAAAATTTTCATATATCAGAGCCTTTTCCCATCTAGCCACAATGACGACTTCCAGCGCATCATCCGCTTCGATTTCTTCTGCTACCTTAGGATCTCTTGCCTCTACCTCAGCAGGAGTTCTTTCCATGCCCTCCTTCAACCAGTTTGTCGATGTGAGGCTCACCAGGGAGAATTATCTTCTCTGAAAAGCGCAGATAGTTTTGTATCTTTGTAGCCTGAATCTCTTGGGCTATGTTGAAGGGACAGAATGGAAACGAGCGGGATGAAGGTACGTACCCTTGACTGGAGGTGGCCCGGTGTAACATCTTGAAAATTTGAGTCCTGAGAAATATGTAGCCTTTGAAATATTTTGAAATGCATCTTCTCGATATTTGGACTTTCATGGATTTTCTTTGGATCTTGGTTGAGTTTTCAACGAATAGAAATTTGTAATTTGAAAGCAAATCTGAACAGATGATCCATCAATTAGGGTGCGAGAATAGGAAAAGAGGAAGGTTGAAAAGGTAAATCAAAAATACAAATTTAATTGAACCAAAGATTTAAAATTTTGCGAAATTAAAAGAGGAAGGGTATAAGTTGAATCAAAACTTGAATTTTTTGCATTGGGCCTAAATAAATAAATAAATAAATACAATAATAAAGATAGTAATATATATATATATACATATATACATACATACATACATACATACATACATACATACATACATACATACATACATACATACATACATACATACATACATACATACATACATACATGTGTGTGTATTAGAAGGCCTTTCGGCCTGGCTCGAGCCAGCCATCAAGCCGGCCCATCTCCCCCTTCTTCTCCCTAAGCCGGCCCCGGCCAGACCGCCTCGACCGAACACAACGGCAGCCGCCCCCCTCCGTGCTCGCTCGGACCACCGGTCGTTGCCTGCTAGGGGTGCAAACGGGTCGGGTTAATCCCGACCGATCCGGCACCGAATCCGATTGGTACCGAATCCGATTGGTACCGAATCCGGAGAAAAAATATGGGTTAGGATATGGTAATAGCAATATCCGTCCGAATCCGATATGTTTTCAAGTTTGATTTTAGTTTAGTGCTACTATTTGACGTTTCATTTTCTTTTGCAATGGTAAAATAAAATCTTCCACATCAACTATTAAGTAGTAACATCAAGTTCTTGACAGTACTTCCTCATACTCCATTTGTTGTACTGCATGCATTCTTTACAAACAAGTAGGGGTGCAAACGGGTTAATCCCGACCGATCCGGCACTGAATCCGATTGGTACCGAATCCGGAGAAAAAAATATGGGTTAGGATATGGTAACAACAATATCCGTCCGAATCCGATCCGATTGCACCCCTATTGCCTGCCTCTGCGTCCACATCACTGAGGTTAGCCATAGGCCGTCGTAGCTCATCACCACAGTCACGCCATCACGTTGCCCTGACCGCCGTGCCAGGCGCGCCGCCTCCGTCATGCACAATGTTCGCCTACTCCTGTCGCATCCCGCCTCGGCTCACGCGCTTCTGACACATCTCCTGTTATAGCGTCAGCACACGACTGCCCCATGCTCTGTGCTAGCATCCCGTCGCCTTTCCCTGTAGCCACGCTGCCGCCATGTCCCTACTATGACCGGTCAACTGCCTACCTGTCGCCAGCCGCTTTTTTGCCGCTATAAAACCCAGCTCAACCCCCGGTAGCACCGCCACTCTCCGCTCTATCTCCCACCCCGAGTAATCGGCTTCCCCGCATCTTTAGCTCACTGGTGAACCTCTTCTTCCCCAACGTCGGCCGATGGGCAATTTGCCGATTGGCGCCACCGTAGTCCAATTCAGCCCCACCGGAGCATCATTGGAGCACCACGACGCTGTCCCCCTCCTCGTCCGGACCTCTTGCCGCCCGAGCTGAGCCCGCACTGTGCACCTCCTTTGCTCGCCTCTGGACCACCATCGCCTCTCCCGAGCCACGTTGACCCCCGAGGTAGCTTCCTGGGCTCACCTAGATGCTCTCTTATGAGTTAATTGGGCTTCCGTGTCGTGCGCTGCTGTAACCCCTCTTTCCTTATTCCGCCGCCACCCACGTTCGCCGCCGACCGCCGCCATTGCCAAATTGGCCGGTGGGACCGAGCCTAGACGTGCGCACGAGCATGAGCATTCCATTTTTGGAATGGTCATGGCCGGCCGCCGGCCGCCGTCTCCTCCGTCGGTGGCGAGCTCGCCGTTCTTCGCCCGGTGGAAGAAGCACTGTAGCGAGTAATTAATTAAGGTTAAGACCAGTAATTAATTAACAGGTAAGACATGTCATTAATGCTAATAATGATTAGTTAAAATAAACCACTCACTGACTTGTGGGCCCTACCCTTTTAATTAAATAGTAACCAGTCCCACCTGTCATAGGTACAGAGAAGAGAAAATAAAAATAAAGGAAAAAAAATTAAAATCTGTTGTGGGCCCCACCTGTTAGATTCTATTTATTTTTTGGATTTATTTAAACTGAGAAATTCAAAAAGGCATAACTTATTCATCTTAACTCCAAATTGAGTGAAACAAATTTCTAAATTCATCTAAAGTCAATATATATGGACTTTTGATGAGGCATGAACGTTTCGGATCAGTGCCCAATCGGGAGTGTTGGGAAATCTGGGCCTGAGCTGAGGCCTTGGCCTATTAGTGGGTACTTCTCCACTTAGTCTATAAATAGGGGGTCCCAATAGCTATCATTTGTACTTGAGAAAAGAAAGTAATAAAGAAAGAATGGAGCTCTCCTCCTATCTCTGTGTTTCATCTTGTATTTTCTTATATTACTCTGTGATTGATCCATCTCTCTCGCCTAAGAGGAATCGTTTGGACTGGACTCGCCGGCGACGGTTCCTCAATAGTTACTTTTGCTTTGCTTATTTTAAAAGCCGATGAAATTAGAAGGTACAACCATCCACACGATTGCGGGCTTGGAAGTTATTGGATTAACCAACCGCGAAACACTGCCGGGATGTAATCGTCGGTATGATGTTTCAATTATTTTGGGTTACGGTTAATAGTTTTTTACTACGGTTGATGGCATTGTGTATGTTTTTTTAGTTGGCAGCGGATGATGTGGATAGCTTATATGATTTTAGACTCGGAAAGTTGTTTAGAGAATCATTTTGAAGAACCTGTCCTCACGAATTCAAAACCGTGTACGTCGTCTACGTTAACGTCTTCGCAATTCGCTGTCATATCAAAAAATACAGATAAAAATTATTAATTATAGCGAAAAGCCATAAGACGCAGAAAAAAACAGCGCCGAGATCTTGTGCGCGTCAGCGTCGGTCACCCGTGCGATGCCAACAAAGACTTTATATACAGGAACCACGTCAGTTTCGCCGCCTTGCTCGTTTAACCTCACTAGTAGTGTGCCCGTGCTAACGCTACGGTAAAATACAAAACAAGATAAAATTTATAAAAAATAAAACGAACAATCAGTACTGAAGACTGGGCTATGCATTTAAATTGCAGTGTGTGGTAATATTTGCAAAAAAAAATATTACAAGAAACTATGTCTATAAACGAAATCCAAAAGTGTGCGTTCACCAATTGATTGAAGTAAAGAAGTGCATGCATCAATACCTGAGAAAAGCTTATTGGCAGTCACTGCAGAACTACAACGATTAATACAACATAAATAAGAGCCACCTGCAAAATATAAGGGTGTAGTTAGGGCCAGAAGCATAGCTTGAAGAGAGAGTTATACACGTGGACATGGACAACACAAACATACATATACATATAACAGAAGTTACACCATGCACCTTTGGGCACAACAAGACTAAGCTATGTCTCGGTATAGATGACACGCTTTGTTACATACTTTCTATTATGTCAAATTCCTATTTGTGTCTTCCAATTTAGGATTGCATATTCCCATATTAGGTCAAAGAAAACCTCATGCATTTCTTGACTTGTAGGTTCCAATATCAGACTGGAGTTCAATTTATCGCTTTTTCATGTGAACCAATCCATCACCAGTTTCATCCTGCTTTTCATTCAAGGGGTACTAAAACTACCATCCATGTGTAATTCTGCACAATCTTTTATGTACTTCAGCAAGGAAGTTACTCCAATTTCCATTACTTAGACTTTTGCTATAGTATGATACATGATTACTGAACAGTGAACACATCCTTGCATGTTAGTGTGGTGGCTCAGCAATAGTAATGATGAGTTCACAATTAGGATGGCACAAGGGGAAAAAGATAACAAAAGGAGAAATACTTGTGATTCTAAGCCTTAATGTTTAAAGTTGTATTTGACATCAGGGTGGGAACTCAATTTTCTGCATAACAATTGCACGCAGAAACATCTAGATGAGTCCTACAGACATGTAAACACTGTATAAATCAAGCTTTAGGATAGAGGGAAGAAAAGAATTAATGAAGTTACAGTTTGCTAACACAAAACAGAATAAAAAAATCATTCTTTCTACATTACTTTATGTGATAGTAGAACCATTTCTTTCATATATTAATGCAAGAATTTATGAGATGCACCAGGCAGCAACTCTATGTTGTTATAAATCATCAGTTTAGCTATAACTAAAGCATCCATAACGATCATAGGATCAACTAAATATGTGATTCCAGACTTATATATAATACCAAAATTGAATTGAGGAATCGTTATGCTTCGTACAGTTAAAAATCACTTGGATTCTATAGTCCCTTGCAAATATCTTGAGTCTCGACATATATAGCAAACATTCAACCTTTTCTTCTCCTTCATGGCCGGTATGTCATATGAAATGTTCCAACTTGCAAGACAATAGTTTATCACATCTAACCTAAATCACTGAAACAAACCAGACTAAAGTTCTACAATCTCCTATGATCCTATCCATTTCAAAACTCTACACCATCTCCAGTTCTACAATCTCTGCCATTCTATATATTAAGCCACAATTCCCTTATTCCTTACTCCCATGTGAATGTGATTAACGCTACTCATATACTAATTTCCAAGCCACCAAGATCACATGTTTAACACATATTTGTCAGCTAAAGTGCCTTACCAAGGCTGAATTGAGCATCCTGCCAGACCTCTTGTCTGGTGACCCAAACTCAACACTATTCTCCACCATCTTCTCATACGGTGTCTTTATGTCCATTGGTCGTGTCGTCGTGAAGATGATTCTCCTCGAAATTCCAGCATTATCAGTGACAGCATCTGTTCCACGCTGCGTTTGTGGCTGCTCCACCACGCCCACCTCAACCTCCGGACGGAGCCGGAACATGATGTGCACCCCATCCACCTCGACCTTCTTCACCTGGTCCTTGTCTATGCTCGCCAGGAAGTCGCTGTACGGGACACTGATGTACGTCGTCTGCGGCCGGGGCTCCGAGCCAGGCAGCGCGATCTTCGGCCGCAGCATGCGGAGCGCGAATATGGCGAAGCCGAGCTGGAGCAGGAGGAACCCCATCCCCCGCCCCTGCACTATGGGCTACCAAAGCCATCGCCCAACACCGCCACCCTTCAGCAGCTGCCGCCGCCACTTATTCTCCCCCCTCTTCGACAAAGGCTGCGGCGCGGCGGCGCTCGTGGTGCTCATGCTGGTGCTATCGCCCCCTGGCTCCGCCGTCGCGTCGCGGTCGCCATCTCCGGCCGAGGAGGCCTCGCCCGGCCCGGAGGTGTCCGCGCCGTCGCCGTCGCTCTCGACGTTGGTGCGCGCCGCCGGCGGGCAGCGGATGCGGCGGTGGATGAGAGTGAACCCCAGGCCCCGCGGCGGCACAGCGGAGAGGCGGATGGACGTGGCCCCGCCTCCGGCCGCGGCTCTCCGAGGGAGGGGGCGAAGAAGTGATCGGGAGGGGGACGCGATGGTAAGCGAGGCGAGGGTTTCGGCGGCGGCGGAGGCCATCGGAGGGGGAGAGGGAGGGGAGGCGAGCCCCAAACCCTAGACTCGCGACCGGGAGGATAAGAGAGCACCAGAGAGAGCTCGACTCAAGCTCCTGCGCGTGTGGAGGAATCGGTGGGGAGGTGTCGCGCTCGGGGTGAGGAGAGGAGAGGAGAGATGAGGAACGGAGGAAGGCAGAGGCCGAGACGGGACGGGACGGAGGGAAGGGGTGGGGAGGAGGAGGCGGCGGCAGCGCGTGGGTGGAGAACTTGAAGGGCGTCGGGGGCGTGCGCGTGGGTGCGGGGTTCTGGGTGTTCAATGATGTGCATGATCCGGATGATTTTGGCCTTAGGATCTTCAATGAGTAAGAGAAGAAGGCTTGAGGAGAGATCCAGGCCATTCATTTGTATGAAGTTGGATTACTTTGGTACACAAATCTGGGTGAACTTAGATTAGACATGACTGTGGAGGTGGTTGAGGGGGTGGATTTAGTAAAGAAAATTTTGGTGTATTATAGAGGGGGTAGAAGAGACTTGACTCACCATCATTCGTGTCCATCCTAGGAATACAACACATACCATCCTCCTATCCCCAATGTCGTCCACCCCAGCCGGCGACGTCCGGCAAGACGCGTCGGCCCCGGGCGCCGAAGAGCCGGCCGGCAGCGGCCTGCCAGTGTCGAGGTCGATCGTGGAGCGGTGGAAGATGGACGGCGCGCCGGCGCGGGCGCGGCTGCTGCTGCGAGCGCTCGCGTAGCTCTTCTCCCTCCTCGCGCTCGTCGTCATGGCGTCCGACGCGCACGGCGGCGCCCAAGACTTCAACCACTACCCGGAATACAAGTTCAGAAGTTCTCAAATCAATAACTCCCTCTCCCTGCGTTGCAATTTGACAATCGCCATCGTTTCAGCTTACGATCCTTCCTTGACCGTGCAGCTACTGCCTGGGCATATCAATCATCGCGTGCCTGTACACCATGGCGCAGGTTCTGCGCGACGTCCACAGGCTCAGCTACGGGCGCGACCTCATCGCGGCGAGGAAGACGTCGGCTATCGTTGACTTCGCCGGAGATCAGGTAGATGCATGTGGCCGACCATGTGCATACGCTGCATGGAATTCGCAACGCTCCAACCACCAACATGACCACGTCCCATGGCCAACTTACTTCGATCCAACAACCGGAATGTTTCTTATTCTGGAAATCTTGTAGCAGGTCGTCGCTTACTTCTTGATATCGGCGTTGTCGGCGGCGGCGCTGGTGACGGACTACATGCGTCAGGCCGCCGATATCCTGTTCACGGACTCGGCGGCGGCGGCCATTAGCATGGCCTTCTTCGCATTCTTGGCCATCCGCCTCTGCTCTCATCTCCGGGTACATCCTTTGAGTAAGAAGCTTTTGTATAGCATACATGACTCTTCCCTCTGTCACATTACAGC
The DNA here is from genome assembly GCA_017311315.1 of Dendrocalamus latiflorus. Taxonomy (NCBI): domain Eukaryota; kingdom Viridiplantae; phylum Streptophyta; class Magnoliopsida; order Poales; family Poaceae; genus Dendrocalamus; species Dendrocalamus latiflorus. The sequence goes on from CM029611.1 coordinate 2,295,263, forward strand.
GTTGTGCAAGATTCTCTCCATTATTTCCTTTTCATTGATTACTTAGGAAAAGTACATGTATGGGATTAAAGGAACTCTCGTGTTGTTGTAAGTTAACGTTTACGTGGAACATGGTATCATAGTGAGGGGATAATCACAGCAGACTAACCCATTTTGCATTGCAAGTATGCCTGCCTCCGTAGATAAATCTGCTTTAATCCAAACAGTTAATAATTTACATAGACCTGAAGAATATGGTCTCCTAGGAACATGACTACCATCAACAGCCTTCGCTGCTGGGAGAGGCAAATACACATACAAAAGAATGCAGAGAAGAATGCAAAAGGACAGAAATGTATGGGCATATACTATACACAAGATTACCAGTGCTATCCACAAGATGAGATGGCTGTGCAGCCTGTCCAGGATCTTCTTGATGATTTGGCACCTTTCTGCCATGAAAAACGCCAAGAGAGCAAAAGGTGGGTGTTTATGTGTCACTCCAATTATCACCATCTTCGTCATCGCTTCCCACTGCCTGCTCCATAATACAAACGTATGTAAGTGATAAGTAATCGGAAGAAATTAACATCAAAATGGAATTTTAACTGTAGAGGGACAACCTGGCGTATGGCATTTGCTTTCTCTATTATTGCAGCAACTTTCAAGTTTCTGGTAGAGGCCCTAGCAGGGGCTCTCATGGCTGTCGGCTTAGCAGAACCCGCTGGTTTCAGGTTGAAGGTCTGATTGAGAGCAAAAAACGAACAAGCTAAAGAATTTGAGATATGAGCAGTGCTTCAATGCTTTTCACTCTAACAACAATGATACTAATCTTAAAACACACAAAGGGGTAAGTAATCACTATCCACCATTCAGTTCTGTTTTAAAAGTTATGCAAATCACTTTGAGAAAAGCATTGAATCACTCCCTTGAGATATATATAGAGAGAATTTTATTTGCCAACCTTGTTCCTTATCTGCTCTAGCAATAAGTTTCTCTCATTGGGCTTTGGCTTATCAGTTGGGCGCACAAGTTCTGAAACCTTCCGCATCTGCAAAAATATAAATGACGTTAGGGTAAACACAGGAAACATAAGTACAGCACACAAAAGAATGTTCATGATGAAGGCGGTCAACTACCGTGCTTCTATCATGAGCGGCAACAGCATCAACCAGTGGATTCCTTGGGATGTTTTTTATTGAAATCGGCTTTCTGATTAACCGATGATCTGTGACCTCTGGTACAAATCGGCTCTCTTCCACTGATATGCCATAATTAGGATGAAGCATCTGAGGTCCAACAGTCCATCCCATCACTGGTGGCTGCTCGGCATGCACATTGCTACCTTCATCAAGGTCACTAACATATTTACTTTCATCACCAGGCCATGCCACGACTGGGCTTGGCTGATGTATATGTTCTCTCTCCAAATTATGATCACCATGTTGATAATCTTGAGGTACTATTGATTCTGCAGTACGCGATGTGCCTTCAGAGTGATCTTCCTTGGAGTTCCCTGCATTTTTTTCTTGTAAATTTTGACCCTCATGGCTATTTCCTTCTTCCAACACTGAACCTGGTGTGGTATCATTTGTTGTGTATGAAGGTGCTCCACTTGTGATAGACTGATCTTTCAGATTCTTCTCTTCATATGATGCATTTGAACTATGCTCTTTATTGTCTGAAGTCTCTGTGAACGATTCACCATGCTGAGTTTGCTGGTAACAACCATTTTGAGAAACATGCCCCGGTGTTGAAGAGCCCATTGTGTATAAGTGCAAGCCACCTGTGGCATTGTTATCATCCACCGTTTTGTCATCCTCTGATGCAGCTTGATATGTATGACTGGGATGCTCACTACTCTCTGAAGTATCTGAAGATAAGATGCATCGTTGAGGACCCTGCTGTAGCACCCCATATTCATATGTAGGAAACGGAAGAAAAGGGTTCGATTGGTGCAAAGCCATTCCATCTACGACCCTAGTGTCATACAGATGTTCCTCAGCCTCTGTTGCTGACGAAGACATAGCCCCCTGATGCTTAATGTTCTCACAAGCCTCTGAAAATGGTCGGTCATGTTCAGTCCTTACAACATCAGTTACTGCTGGAAGTGTAGATAATCTTCCAAGTTCTGCCCTTTGATCATTATTGTCTACAATAGAATTCTGATACCTCTCTTTGATCTCCTGAGAGGAAACTGGTGCTAATAATTCTGCCATTCCATTAAGTGAACCTAGCCTATTATCAATATCTGGGCTTGATGCAGGCAAAACCGGATTTGTTCTCCTGACAAGATCAGGCATATGGCCTTTTGTACTCACAAGTCCTAGGCGAGGCCTTCCAAGCCTCCACTGAAGAGGAGGGAGAGGGGGTGGTTTTTGAGGATCTTCGTAGGAAACATTTGTGAATGGTTCAGTGGGTGGTGAAACAGGAGAATACAGGTGTTTTTCCTCAGTACTAGGCATGGCATACATAGAAGTCATTGTTGATGTCTCAGCTAGTACACCTGAATTTGAAGAACACGGTGAAAGTTGGGAATCAAATTCAGGTGAGCAACAAGATCGATTCTCTGATTCCACTCGGACAATGCATGCTGGAGGCCCATCTAGTTCACCAACCTTGTCATCATTCAAGGAACACGGAGCAATTTCAGAATCCAATTCAGGGGATGAACGAGCTTCCTGCTCTAGCTCTACCGGAAGAACACTTATTGATATAGCAGCATCTGGTTCATCAATCTTATCATTAACTGAAGAACATGGGGTAATTTGGGAATCAAGACCACCTGAGACATTATCTTCTGACTCAAGCTCTACTAACGCAGAACCGCTCGAAGGAGGACCATCTAGTTCATATATTTTCTCATTAGTTGAAGAACATGGAGCAATTTCAGAATCAAGTTCAACTGGGACACAAACTTCTGGCTCCTTTTCCACTAGAACAGCATCGCTCGAAGGAGGGGCATCCAGTTCATCTATCTTTTCATTAACCGAAGATGTAGCAATTTGAGACATATGTTCACTGGATATGCGATCTTCTGACTCCTGCTCCACTTCAAGAGCAGTCCTCAAAGGAGGGTCATCTTGATAGTCTACTGTCTCATTAATCAAAGAAGATGAAACAATTTGAGAATCAAGTTCACCTAAGACACGAACTTCTGACTCCTGCTCCACTTCAAGAGCAGTCCTCAAAGGAGGGTCATCTTGATAGTCTACTGTCTCATTAATCAAGGAAGATGAAACAATTTGAGAATCAAGTTCACCTAAGACACGAACTTCTGAATCCTGGGTTAGAACAGGCTTGCTCAAAGGAAGGACACCCAGTTTATCTATCTCCTCATTAATTGAAGAACATGGAATATCTTGATAATCATATTCATACAAGCCATGGGCTTCTACTGCTGGTTCCACTGGTACAGAATTACTCGGAGGAACACCCAGTTCATTTAGCTTTTCATTAATAAATGCATGTGGAACATGGTTGGCACAAGTTTCCTGCTCTTCTTTGACTGGAACAACATTGCCTGAAGGAGAGCCATATATTTCACCAATCTTGTCATTATCCAACAAACAAGAACCACTATGAGAATCAACCCCAGGCAAGGCATGATGTTCCTGCTCTAGTTCCAATGGAACAGAAGGGACATCTAGTTCAGGAATTTTCTCATCGCTGAAAGACTCATGAGATTTCAAGTCAGAATCCACTCCAGGTGTCTCATCATCGGGATCCTTTTTGGCAGAAAAGGGCATCTCGCCTGGTATATCTGTGGCAGATGAACATTCAGCAAGTTGAGGATCCGTTTTAGAACAAACACAGGCTTCCTGGTCTAATCCCGCTGGCAGCGCAGAGACAGAACAAGGGAACTCCAATTCACTGACCATATAACCATTTGAATTATCATTAGAATCTGAGGATGGTTTATTATCAAAACCTTCAGTGACAACTGTAAAATCCATCTCATGGTACTCATGGCAGAAGGATCTGAAGTCCTCTTCAGTCATAACTTCTGATGGTAATGGTGCTTCATCAGGTGGAGTTGCAGGTTCCCAAAGGGAATCAGGAAGTGGATACAGGTTCTCTTTTGCTCCTGTATTATTACCATGTTGCATTAGAAGTTCTGAAAGAAAATCTTGTTCTTCTTCAGAGAAACATGGTTGACAGCTCATACTGGGAGACGGATCAGTTTGAGTGTGGCTCACTATGTACCCAGGATCCATGAATGGGTTTGTGCCAAACGAATCTTGAGCAGATGGCTCCCTCACTAAATCTTGATCATCCGATGGTTGTTCCCCCACCATGTTATGTTGCAGGCTTACTACTTCACCATCTTTGTCCAAATCACACTGACACAGAACTTCAGCACTAAGATTGGTCTCTTCTGGTAATTCCTCCAGACAAACAGATTCTTCTGGAAAATGCAATGATGAAAGATATTGAATATCACCACCGCCAATGAATGTTTCACATGTAGTTTCTAATTCAAATAGCTGGGGAAGATTGTCTGTCTGCAACACACTTTCCTTAAAGACATGTTCTCTTGATTCATCTAGTGATCCAAGATTTTCACAAGTAGCTTCAATTATTTCCAAGTCTTCCCTGCAAGGAGAACTGGATTGTAATTGTACATCATGCCTAGAGTTTTCCTCCCTGGAATTTGTAGCCAGAATCTCTGCATTCTCAGTGCATTTGGCACCATCAGTACACACCTCTTCACTAGGTATCAAGTCATCTTCAAAGGTGCTAGTAGTTGATTCTTCTGCAACCTCAGCATCAACCAAAACTTCACCACATTCCACAGTTTTTATAATTTCAGTCGATTCACAGTGTTCCACACAGGAGCTACCCGTGTCAAGTAGAGAAGCAGTACTAGAAGCTAGTGGGCCACCAATCAGCAATGGTTTTGTATCATCATTCAACACACAGGGAGAGGGTGCCGGTGTCTGGTCTACATGAGCTTCTGTGTCATCTTGAGGAGGTGATATAGATTCGGTGAGTCCTGGAAGCTCTTGAACATTAGAGAAGTCCCTGGGCACAATAGACGCTTGCATAGGATCCTCTTTATGTGTGTTGAACCTAGTTGAACAAGGCCCTTTTCCTACTGCAATTATTTCTTGATCCTCTGCAACATGCTTATATAGATCGTCATCTGGTAAAGAGTGCAATTCTTCAACAATTTCATCATCATGTGATTCATACAATGGGTTATTCAGCATGCTTGAATGGATTGGTGCAACTCCTGAATCAAGCTCTACAAGAATAATGTTTCATTACATCAAGCATTTAAATATAACAAGGTGTTGAAGAAAGAATAAAATAAACAATTGACTTACCATCAAGATGCTTGTGGATATCATCAGGGCCCAAACCAGTTGGTGTTGTATTCGCAACAATTTCTTCAGTAACTGCAACATTGTCCAACTTCACGTCATTCATGTGCATAACAGGGCCCATGTCTGGCAGTGATGCTAGTTTGCCAAGTGAAGTGCTTCCATCTAGAGATATGCCTTCTTCAAACTGTTTCTTGAACAACTGCATTTCTTCTTGATTGGGTATGGTAGGTTGGAGCAACAAATCATCAACATTCCCAACTTCAATTTCTTCATCATCTTGTGAAACATCATTAGGTTTGCCAAATATCATAGTAGTACGATCCAGCACAAAGTTTTCACCATGTTCCAGTGAGCGATATGCTTTTTCAGTGTAATCATTGCTACTGAAAACCAAACCTGCAATGTCAATGCAATATGTAGGTCAAGAAAAAATAATGAGAAAACTATACCTGAGCAAAGCTGGATTCATCCTAACATTATAAGAAGAAAGTTTATCAAAAGACTTGATACTTAAAGAGGTAAGGATTACCATCCATGCCACTAGACCTCTGGGGTGATTGTTTATCAGAACTATGGGCAACAGCAGCATGATAATCATTAGAAGAGAGAGAAGCTCCATCCTGGTTTTGTTCACAACCATTGAGATTATCATTGGTTTCAAAGTTACCATTGTCATCAGAGAGTACACTGGATGATGAGCTGACATCCATTAGGTCAACATCATTAAAAGGCTCTTCATCGTTGGCCCAATCAACATCACTTAATTGTCTGCAAGAAGGTGAATCAGAGTTCGGATCTTTTGTGGCTGGCACTGCAGAAGGAGAAGAATCATGTATCAAAAATGAGTCCACACTGGTTGGTTCTCCACCATTGCATGAATCGTTGAACACTGATGATAAGTCTATTGCAGGACCTAGTTGTGAAAACTGTACATGCAATGCATTTTCACCTTCCTTGCTGTGACAGTTCAATTTATCAGCTTCCATTTCGGCACTTAGATCCCTTTTAGTTTTCATTTCATGATCCATTTCACCTTCTGATTCCATGTTGTTAAGGGCATAAACAAAGTTCTCTTGATCACTACCAATGTCATCAGGCCTGCGACGATCAACATCTTGATTAACAGGAACCGCAGCTAATAGAAGTTTCTCTTCCCGCGCTGACTGCAATGTACAGTTACTTTCCTCGCCCTTGAAATCCGGACCGTCCTGCAACTTTTCTAAGGTCGAGAAAACACCATTTTGCTCCACAACAGATCTCTTACAGGCCTCTTCCACTTCGACAGGTCCATGTTGTGTTGCCAGAAATTGTCCATCATCTGCCTCCAGGCAAACTGATCCATTAATGGGTGTAGATGCCATCTCCACGGTATCGTATTCATTTATTGGAACAACCTTAGTCAATTCAAGTTTAGCAGAAGATTGACCAGGAGCACTGAGATTGTCTAACTCTCCAAATGAAGATGATGTTTCACTCGAGTCAGTTGACCTAAATTTTGCATGGTAGTGCCTTGCAGAATAGTTGGACAAGATTTTTTGTTGTGATGAAATTACTTCTTGCAGCTGCTCCCTGCAGATTCTGCTAATAGTTTTACGATCAGAATCCTGTAGATTCCTGGATTTCAACTTTGTTGTCCTTGGTGGAACTTTTCTAGAAGCTCGATCCTTTGAGGTAGTACTGTGAGACCTGCAGGTTTTGCACAAAACAGTATTATATCACCACATGGCAAATCCAGTCTAAAATCTTTTCTAACTAAAATATCCCTAATTCTGTTGGTTGCTTTTGGTCAATCTTGTGTACATGACCAATCCAATGGCACTGAACTTACTCAGAGTTCGCAACAAGCAATGATTCAAGTGTTTCCCCTTTCCTCCAACGCATAGCCTTTTTCTGAAAGAAAAGACATAAGTTCCTGACTTAAAGGAAACTGTTCCGGTTGACAAATGTTAGGGACCACAAACATCAAGATATACTTAAAGAGAACAAATGATACGAAGATCAAGTGTTGTACCCATGGGAAAGAACAGGTTCTAATTTCAAAAGTACAAGGTAAGTTGAGATGATAACTTAGTATCCACAATCGGCAGATGAACAATGTAATGGCGATTGTCTCAGACCTTCAAAAATCTAAACAGTAAACTATGGTGCAGCAACTTTTTTTTGCGCCAAATGTGTTTTTTTTTTGTGTGCAATTTAACTGACCCAATTCTTAAGCTGATGTACAAATAAGTCTTTTTTTGTTAAGTTCAACCCATTGCAATAACCAATTTGACCATAAAGCAAATGTATTCATTACGCCAGCATTACCAAACAAAAAGTAACTATTTTAAATGTTGATACAGAAAATAGCAACTACCATCACATGTTTTGCCTGCGCACATAATCATTAAGTACTTCTCGAAGGCTCTCTGGCAAAGTATCAAGAACGAAGTGGAGAATAATCTTGGCATTTTTTTGAGAAATATTGGCAAGAATTGAGAGTTTATACTTGCCTTAATTTTACGTGGCTTCTTTTCTATTACACTATCTGTTTCTATGTTGGAGGCATGTTCCATCTTGAAGAAAGAGGGGTCTGAATATCGTTTCAAGGATGCCCCAGCACCAGCAACATCAAACCTGAAGAACAATCCTGGTGTGTAATTGCTGACAACGCATTCATAGTTAATCCTCATAAAAAATGAAAAATAAAACATCTTCATACTTATCCAACGTGAATAAACGTGGTGGGCCATGGCATTCTTCATATGAATCCAAAATGAAACGGGGCATATCTCCTTGTGTGATCATATTCTGATTAAGCTGAAGATTTGCATGCCACTCAACACCTACAAGAGAACATACGAAGAATTTTTGAAGTAAGAACCATGCCGAAAGAAAATAACAATCAGATCATGCAGTCTATTTTCAACTGACCATCATCATGTGGGTAATTCGAATGGTCCGTCTGAGATATAATTGCCTTCTCAACTGCAGGAAATTCTGCCTCTAGCTGCTGCAACCGAAGCATTAGACCATGCCCTCTAGAAGCAGTGGTCATCACATCTTCATGCAGGTCATGAAAAATTTCTGCCGCAAACCTTTTGCGCCGAGAGGGAAACACAAAATTTCTTTAGTAAAAAAGTGAAACAGTGACATATTCACTTCTACAATACTGTTTAATACGAATATTAAGACATGGATCGAAAGCATTAGTAATCAACAACATACGCATTTGCATTGCAAACAATTCGCACAAAACTTCATCCTACATAATTACTGAGGCGAACTTAACTAACAAGGAAGCCCTCTAAAAGCCAGTAAAAGTGCCCGCATGGCCATTCACGTTCATTAGTGCCAACTGAGAAAACGATAGAACAGAAATATTCCAACAAATGACTCTAGTGTTACAAAATATTGAACTTCATTACTTGTCCAAAAGTTGAATACAATATAACATCTGGAAATTAAATTGAAAACACTATACCATCTGGAAACTAAGTTGAAAACACTGTAACATCTGGGAATCATGGGCAGTGAGAAGACCAAAAGGCTGATACTACTAAATTCAGAGCTCCTATGATAATTAATTCCTTCCACAAATATTCAAGGCACACTCAAATTACAAGAATTTCGTTTCTGTTATGAGATTCACAACTGCAATGCCCTTTGGCACTTCTCTAGATAAAACCCCCAATTTTGATACAAATTCTCCGGATACAGGACAAACAAGGTCAAATCCCCCTCTAAAACCCAAATAATTAGCTGCAGAAAAATAAAGGCTGTGTCTTCCTAGTTTCTACATCAATTCATGTGCATTGCCTACCAAATTTTGATTTCCAGAAAAACAAACTCAATGAACCATCTAATGTCTCAAATCCATTTTCATATTAAAATCAGCTACCAGCATGCAAAAACAGGCATTCTCCTGGAAGCCGCGAAGCGTGCAATGAAAGGCCAAAAAACAACGCAATTTCCACATTGGCCCGTCTCACTACCCCGAAAGGGACGGGATGCAAATTTAACTCGCATCCTCCAATTTGGGAGTAAATGAAAATGCCACTCCCTTAAAATCATCATCGAAAAGTTGAAGACCACTCATGTGCCCAAATTGGACTAAAAATTCTACAATGCATCCCTCAACACCCCAAAATTTGCAGCAAAATGTTGCAGATGAAACGAATTCCCCAACCAACTGATGCCCTCAAATTGAGCAAATGAGCCCAACTACTCACCCAGAACACTCAGAAACTTCAACTTAGAAGGTACTAAAACCATCAAGTTATCTACACAAACATCCTCAAAACAGCAAAACACAAAGGCGTCAAGTATCATCCCATCACGTCGCAATCGACCGCCGCAGAACACATCCAAAAAAATTTCCAAAATCACCCACTCAACTCGAACCCTAGTATCTTCGCACAAAAGCGGAGCCAGCAGTACTCACTCTGCGAGATCCCCGAGCTGGCGGAGCACGCCAACGAGGCCGGCCATGGCGACGCCCTCGAGGAGCGCCTCCGGGTCATCCTTCTCCCCCGGCCCGTACAGCTTCGGATCCGACAGCCCGTACTCGTTCCGTATCTGGTACCGTATCATCTCCGCTCACCGCCGCTCCCTCCCCGAGGCCCGAGCCTTCACGATTCCACCATTGGAGCCGGCGCCTCCGCCACCCCACACTAGCCTGGAGAGCACCAGCTCAGGGGCGCTCGCCGTCGCGGGTAGATTTGCGGGTGGCTTTAGCGCGAGTGAAAATATTCATTCATTCAGTGGAGAGGCGAAGCGAGTGAAGATTGAAGAAGACGAGGAGTGAATAGTAACGAGATTATACGGCTACGCGTCAGAGCAAGTACAATAGTATAGCCTGTCTATAACACTTGTCCATTTTATCTATAGCCTTTAAAAAATAGTTCATACAATAAGGTAGCTATTACAATAACTATTTGGCCCCACGTGTAAGAGAGTGAAATGCATATTTTTACGTGCTATAGCTAACTGTAATTTAGTAGTCAGCTTCCTTCTCTCTCTTCCTTTCTCTCTCTGCCACATAAGATTTAGTTGATATTATATTTGCTATAGCCTGCTGACTAAGCAATATTGTACTGCTCTCAGAGAACACATTCTTATTTCCTCGGCGCATCACGAGCCTCGCTGACCTGTGGACCCCGCGCTCTCGTGGCCCGTGAGATATTATTTAATTACCCCCACCCGAGATCCTCTGGGTCCACTTCCTGCCAGGTGGGCCCGCGTGCTGGTGTACTAAGTGGGGCCATACGGTCAGTGACGCACGAGCTGCCGGGGCTTGGGACCAGAGCGCTTCTGTACGTTGTTTTAATACGGAAATTATGGTGTTTAATGGGGGTAGTTTTGGTTTTGACGGTGAGGGGCCAGGGTTGAATCGTGCTGAGTTGGCAGGGGTTGGTTACTTGTTAGGACCTCTTGAAAAGCGCCATGTATTTTGGTTTTTAGCCGTAGTTTTTATCTTTTCTGATTGTGAGGAGGATCGGTAGGGTAAGAGATATTTTTATTGAGAAGTTATTTTGTTTAAAGCGGTTTCTATATTGATTTTTATAAATAATTTATAAAAATTACTTTAAAAAACCAATTCGATTAAAAGCTAACTTTAAATACCAAAAATTAGAAGTTCCTTGAAACAGTACTTTCTTCGCCCGGTCCAACCCGTTAAGACGACTAGACGTAGATAAGCCAGCAACTAGTAAGTGCGTTTGGTGAGGTCCAACATTTATTACATTTATCATCCAAGTAAAGGTCAATCAGAATTCAGATGAGATCGCTAGGTACAGTAGTACTCCATGCTCTATTACATGTGTACGGTCATCAGCAGAGACGTATTACCTACTAATCTCTATACTTGTCACTTAGTTGTGTGATTTTGTTGTTGTCAATTTGAATTTAGATGCTCCTGGTGGTGAGTTTCCTCGACACTTTTGTGAATCATATCAAACGCTGAAGTTTACCCTAAAACAGATTAATTTAATTTCTATGTAATTTTAGTAAAATTCTCATATTCCAAACAAGGCTTAGTTTAGTTGTAAGACAACTAAAAATGCACCAATTTTTTGCTATTATTTTTGCAAGGACATTACTTGTTACTTAGAGGTTCTTTCCCACAAACTTGCTGGTTAGAGTTGAAGCTAGGCTATACATGCACAGTATAGTTATGTAATCGAGACCACTTGTAGGTCAATTATATATTGCTTCGAAGTGTTTGCTCCTTTTGTTTTTTCTACTGTATCGCTTTGACTTAAAGTTTAGTTTATCTTTTGTTGTGGTGCGTGTGTGCCTTGCACAACGTACTCGATCGTGGGCTAGCTGTCTCACGCTGCATTTCTTGTTTCTCACTATACTACTCGCCACTAGCATTCACTTATCTACGTACATTTGCAGTCAAATGCTTCTTAATTCATCTCTCTATCTTACTCCCTATATATATAGATATCACATTTAACAAAAGGGCTAGTTTAGTTGTTCAACTGATCATGCTATTAAAAGAGAAGCACCTAACTGATGTGGATTGTACCTTTCAATTAGGTTTTGGTTGGAATAATCAGCACATCCAATCGTAACGACACCTACAGCCCTACAGGGCCTCGAGCTTAACAGCCCTTGATTCCCTAATTAAACAACAAGACTGTTGCTTGCTATTTGCATGTCGGTCATAGGTATACGGTACTACCTTCTCTCATGCATTCCATAAAAAAAAAGATGACATTGCTTCTTCTTCTTCTTCTTTTATCTCTCAGGGGAAATACGGTGGCCTGTTCTTTTCGGCTGCATCTTATAGCTTTTGACTGAAATTTTTGAATGTTGGCTGTTTACGGTACAGATTACGGAGACACAGTTACTCACTTGTGATTTTAGCTGGTACAGATATTGGGTTTTTAACGTGTAGATCGTTTAACTTGTAGACCTCGTTTTGAGAAAATACTTCATTTGAAAGTTAGGTACTAAAGAACATGCCCTGTCATTGCTCGAACTTGTCTATTTACTTCTTTACATTTTCCATACACAAGAAAAATACATTTTTTTCCTATAAAACACAAGAAAATACATATGCATATAATGTACCTGCAGAAGAGCAACGTACGTGTGTACAGTGTTATCAGTACGTACTACGTACCCTCCCAGATGACAGTTCCATCCTTTGGGTATACGTCGAGAGGCTGAGATCGGTGAGTCCGCATGCAGGTCAGGTCAGGTCAGGTCAGGTCAGGTCAGGTGTGTGGGCAAACACCAACACAGGGAACGCTGTCGGTTGCTACAGAGGGTTCGTGACCGTCGTTGGGCATCACATGACCAGAGGCGACGACACCGAGAAGGGACATGCGCCCCGCCGTGACGTTTTGGCACCGAGCGCGCGCGCCCTGCCGAATAATTGCGTGCCAATCAACTGATCTGGCGGTTGGACATTAGTGCCTTGCCGACCTCGTCGTGGTTACCACGGGCAAGAGGGCCAATCGTCCGTTGATCGTGCGCTGTGTAATGATCCCATTTTTTGAAAACAGACTATCGTACCGTAACAATTTGAAAACAGACTATAGTACCGTAACAAGCTAGGAGTTTAGTTACAGGCAGAAAAAAAAATACTATATCACTTATGAGCATTTAAAAAAGCTAATTTAATTAAAATAAAGACATAACGGTCAACTTTAGCAATTTTAACGAACATCCAAGCCCAAAACTTAGACTTACAATAAGAAAATCTAAAAAATATTTATAGATGCAATTCTATTTGTAAACATATTTAAACATAAAAGAACAGTAACATTTTAAGGAATTGGGATTTCAAAACTTGATTACCAAACTTTAATATTTCCAAATCAATTTCAAATCTACTTATGCTTTATTATTGGAATCACCCATTAAACATAGTTTCATTTACCAGAAACACGACGTATTCGAACACCATTTATAAATGACTCTGCAGAGCTGCCTAGCTTTACCCACAAGATTTCTTAACTCTCACGTCAGAATTAAGAAAACAAGACTTTTCACTGCCCAATTCTTTATATAGCCTTTACCCAGTAGGTGCTGCCTCCCAACAAACTCGGGTGGCCCAAGCTCACCGATTCAAAGGGGGCCTTACTGTTGTTAAGTATGGTTCTACCTAGTAGGTGCTGCCTCCCAACAAACTCAGATGACTCACGTCCTTGCCCGATTCGTAGGGGATCGTACTGTTGTTAAATATAATTCTACTCGGTAGGTGCTGCCTCCCAACAAACTTGAAAGGGACCTTACCGTTTCCATACAACAGACTCCCTCATCTCCCTCCACTCTTTGTAGAGATTCAATCGAACTTGTGTAGCTACTAAATCAGGTTTGACGAATCAACACTTGTGGTTAAGCGATCTCTATATTCTTTTCTTGGCATAAGGTTCTAGTCCTTATATTTTCACTAAGGCATCTTCCATACAGAAATCCATATTTCAGTGCCCATTCGCACTACCACCTTTCCGGTCCAAGCCTCCACCCTAGGATAAGGATATAGGACCCGACCATCCCATGGTTTCCCATGATATCTCCTCATTCTAGAACCACTTTTGAAATTTCTACCGGCAAAGTGCCAAGTCTCTTAGTAGAGTAAAACTGTTGAGTTCCTGGTTTACCATGATTATTAAATACTATATTTAATAGCACTAAGTTTTGTCAAGGTAAATATGGCTATCAAATTAAGCAGTGTTTTTTTGGGTGGTAGGACATAACTAATATCATGTCATTCTAAAAATTTATTGTTTAAGAAATAAGTGTGTAAATAACATAATAAAAATAATAATTATTAAATATTTAAAGGAATGTAGGTACAACATGATCAAAGACATGTAACTTGCCTATTTGTCCATAGTCTCTAATTATTTCATTGTAGTCTTCTGGTTAAACTGCTCTTGTAGTTCTTCTATTGACCAACTCATGCGGTCCGAATACTAGCGCAGAAAATGAATGCAAATAAATTTCTACTTTGTGAAATGCAAGCTGGGAACAAAATACAAATAAACAATCAAAAAGATAGAAATAAAATAGGTTTAGGTGGTCAGGGTTTAGGTGGTGCACGTGGCTTGGCTGCTTTGGTTGATTGTTGTTGGAATTGGGTTAATGGGTCCAAGACGGTTGAAATGGCTATATAGGGGTTATATGGATTTCTATGATGGTTGCGAGTATGGACAGTATTGGATTTAGAGTCGAAATATCATTTGGGTGGTTTGGAGTTTTATCGGAGTCTAAATTGGCAAATTGGGGTTAGGAATGGTGTAGATAGGCTCAAGACGATCAAAATGAACATATATATGTGTTTAAGGGTTTTACAAACAGTAACGGGTTTAGGTACTGTTCATCGCAGGTTTTACTGTTCATAGTGGTTTTAATCCTTATCAGGTTGTCGCTGCGTACTCGAAGAACAGAGGAGTTTTGAGTACTCGAGTGGTTTCGGGTACAACTACAAAGTCGGGTAGACGGTCAAGGTTTAACTTCCGAGTGCGAAGTCGATAGAGATCAAACGGTGTACGAGTTGCTACGAAGATTGGACAGTGTCTGAGTAGCTATGGAGATTGGACAATGTCCGAGTGGCTTAAGAGATCGAACAACGTTCGAGTAGCTTAAGAGCATCGGATGGCGTACAAGTGGCTTAAGAGCATCGGGCGGCGTCTGAGTGGCTTAAGAGCATCAGATGGCGTACTAGTGGTGTTGCTTATGACTCGAAGCGATGTGGTCGAAGTTTCTCTCGAGCATAAGGTGGTCGGAGGTTTCAAGCGGTGGAGCGGTCAGAGATTTCGAGTGGTGAGTTGGTCGAAGATTTCAAGCGGTAGGGTGGTCAGAGAATCCGTGGTTGAAACAACAATTGGCGACCATGGGTGGGTTCCTAGAGCCACGAGGATTCCTTTTCTATGCTCAGGAACGGCTGGAAGTCAAGCGAGCGTCGGTGGTGAGGTCTTTTCTTCGCGAGACTTTTGAATGGCACAGGGGTTAACGACGGGTTAAGAGGACAATAGCATTTGTGATAGAGCATCTCTAATAGTAGGGAGAGCTTAGGGGTGTGGTGATTTGGGTCAAGGATAGTTGAGCCGAGCTGTCCACAGTGATGCTAGCCATCAGCGCATCAAGGGGATCGGGAAGTTGGGGTCTTGCTTTAAGAGTGTTACTAAGGGCATGAAGAAGCTGCAGGCGAAAGCAATCGAAATGAAATGGACTAAATAACAAGAATTGAAGATTGGCTTACTTTAGGGTCTTCCGACGATCGTCGGTGATGCTCCGGTCGAGGGCTCAATTGGGGGTGTGTGGCTCATCTTGGGCACTGGTGGTTCCAAATAGAGGGGCTCAGGGGTTTAAATAGGGCGAGAATGGTGGTTCGGCACAGGGGCAGGGCTCAGGTGGCGGCGGCGCGTGGTAGGGGTCGGGAAGGTGCGGGAGGGCACGACGCGGCTGGCGGAGGGGAGATACAAGCTGCCTCAGGCGCGGCATTGCGGCGGTAAAAAAGGTGACGTGGTGTGTCAGGTCTGCTGTGAGGGAGCTGGGAGTAGAGAGAAGGCAGAGAGGACAGTGAGGCGGTAGGGGTGAGATGGGTACGGCGCTTGGCCAAGGTCGCAGCATTAATGGAAGGGTGTACGACGGCTTGTGCTAGTGGCAAGGAGCTCTGAGGTGCACGAATTTACAGTGTGGGATTATCAGCTGTGAAACAGGGCAGAGAACGCAGGAAGGGCAGAGGCGGCAGTGAGCTCTGTCAGCTGCTCTGACGCGCGGCAGGGGCAATTAAGAGGGGATCAGAGGTGGGATAAGTGAGGGCGTACGGTCTCTGACCTCTGGCAAAGGTATGGAAGTGGCGGGAAGAAACGGGAAGGAGTGGTGACAAAAAGATCAGGGCGGCGGCAATATTTTCGATTGGTGAACAGTACCCGCACGAAAACGACTAAAGGGGTGAAGCGGCAGGGAGATCAAGGCATGGATGGCTAGGATAGGTGCGGGTTTAAGCCAAGAATTCAAGAGAAATCAAAATCAAACAAAAATTTAAATTACTTTTGAAATTCGGTTTTGTTTCATGCTGCCTCCTCCATTGCATGCTCAGCTGCAGCACTGACAGGCAGATGTAGGGGCTGAGGGGAGGAGGAAGGAACGGTTGGAGAGGAGCTATTATATCCACCCATGCGATGCAACTCGTCAGGCCATCAATCACTATGTACGAGATGTTGCACGTGAGCCAAATTAAAAACCAACAGCTCTGATCACACGTACATGTAGTATTGCAGCTGCATTGCACCGTAGGTCGTAGCACATGTGCCGCGACCACGGAACGACACTGTGATGCCAATCCAACAAAACCATGTGCCGCAACCACGGAACGACACTGTGACGCCAAACCAACAAAACTGTACAGTGATCGGTGAACCCCTAAACCCTGAAGATGCCCTGAAAATGACTGCATAGCAAACCCTGGTGGCTGCCTTACTCTGTTGTCTCTAGAAGCAAAGCATTGGTCAGCAGTAGCAGATACAGGATTTAGTCATATTTCTTGCTGTGGATGGCTGGAGACTACTACTGTCTAGGCTAGGAGAAAGGTTGTGCTCTAGGTTTACATAGGTTTTGCACTGGCAAAAATCCCACGCCTCGAGCTAGAATCTAGACTATCATAGGTCTATATCCACCCCTCCTGGTGTCGGATGGCTGCTTTAAATACTAGAGGCATACACACACCTATCCTAGTTGTACAATCCATGGAAAAGATACCGAGACACCTGTGTTTCAACTCTCAAGTAGGTTAAGGTGTAATGACCCTTTTTAAGAACAGATCCATCGTATTTCCTGCAACAGTTTAGGAATTCAGTTACGGATAAATAGAGTATCATGAATGCGTGCTCACAAGCTGTGGGACCATGTGATGGTTTGGATGTTGTTGATGATGAATAATTGACATTTGGTTTTATTGGAATTTTCTTTTGTGAAAGTTCTGGTCGATGCGTTTCTGTGCTTGAGTTTGTAGGGTGGCAAAATGACCACGTTTGATAGCCAGTGATTCGAACAACCTTATATTGTTGGTCCAAACAGCCCTGTGCTGGGTGGTCCGAACGGCTTTGTTCGATCAGCCGACTTCGACCACGTTCAAATTCAAACTTCGACCACGTTTGACTTCGACCATGGCAATCAGATCATGGTATTTCGACCTCATCATTTTTCGATCACGACATTTCAACCACGGGACATCATCTACGGTAGAATGACCATACCTAGTCAAAGATGGTAAGTTATAGTACTCTTCGATGGTCGTAGCTACAGTGTCCGGTCGATACATGTGAACTTTTCTAGTCAATACTCGATAATTATAAATTTTACTGGTCGATAGTCGAAGACTTCACTAGTTAGTGGCCTTAGACATTTTGATCAATAGTCGTAGACTTTGCGGTCGAAAGTCGAAGACTTCATGATTGATTGTCATAGGCTTCACCGTGTGTACTCGTAGACTTCGTGGTTAGTGCGAGTAGTTTAATTCTTGCTATTTCCGAGTATCTCGAGTACTTGTATTTGGCTAGCGATATGGCTGGCTAGGGCAGATGGTCATAGTATTTAGTAGTCGGATGGACTCGGTTCTCGATAGTCATGGCTTTCGCGATCTTGGCCAGCGATCGGTCGTCGGTGATGTTGTGATTTGGTAGTCATAGTCGAAGCGATCAGTACTCAGTAGTCGGTACTCGGTGGCTCTATAGTCGGTAGCGATGCGGATGTTTTCCTGAGTGTTTTTGAGCGAAGTGATGGTAATTCTCGAGTACTTGTTGTTTTTTACTACTCGTTGTGCTAGTGGTCGTAATGAATAGTTTGAGGGTATTTTCTAGAAAGCGATAGAAAGTATGGTCGTGGATGACATGGTTACTGGTCATGGATGGTTTGGTTCTTGTCTATATATAGACGAGGGTGTGCTTTGAGTGTGTGTGTGTGTGTGTGCTGATGTTGGTCAAGTTATGAATAACCTGTACTGGTGGAAAATGATTCTTTGGTCTTTGCATATGCAAGTGGGCGTAGAGACAATCATGGTCGATGACAAGGAGGATCAGGACTAGAATGGGGAAGTCTGAGCTCTAGGCGATCGAGGATGTCACGCGAGGTGGTCAGGCTCACGTTGGAGCACGTGAAGATCAAGGGTGTTGATTCGTGGGGAAGCTACGGGCGTTGTGGTCCAGGACACTTTGACATGAGCGATGATGGTGCATAATGAAGATACAGGAGATGATGTCCTGGAGGCTTCTTGGGTTAGGAGTTGTGGATGGAGTTCATAACTGATAAGATTGATAGAGTTACGGATAGAGTCCATAACGTGGAAGAGATAGAGAATTGAATAAAACCCGTGTTAGGAAAGGTTTCAAGTCCCTTGATTTGAGGAAATGATAGAGTTTTGTGTTCGTATTTGAGGCAGACACAGTTTGGACATTAGCCGGTAAATGTAGGGAAGGCTTAGGGCTAAGGTGTGGCTTTGGAAAAAGTTTTAGTGCAGGTCTGAGAAGGCTTTCATCAAGAAGGTTTTTAGGGGGTGCTTGTGAGGACACTTTGTAATTTCATGGAGATCCTGCAATAAAGATAAGTTTTGAATCAATCTGGTTCTTGTTTTGCTTGTAGATTGGTTGTGATTGCAAGTGCTGTGAATCTTACGACAACGTTCAAACCAATCAGGCAAGTAGTCGTTCAGAGCGATTAGGTACACAGTCGTAAGCTGAGTGATTGACTAGGTGGTTTGGTTTCGAGTGGTCGAAATCTTTTTCTGACTACTAAAACACTCCAAAAAGCAGTGACAATCATTCACCCCCCCTCTAATTGTGCCATACGATCCAACACAAGCATTTTTTTCCAAAAATAGCTTCATTAAAATATGACCTAATGGCCAAATTACAACAGTTTTACGGGTGTCCAAATCCAAAACTTAACTTACATTCAAAAGAACTGAAGAAATTCCATAGGAACACTTGAGTGTACTCGTAACCCTAACACGTTAACTAATGCATTCTTTCTTCTTCTGATGTCTATTCTGGTGAAAACAAGCAAGATTGAGTACACTAAGTACTCAGCAAGCCACATAGGAAGACTATATAACTAATATGCAAGGAGTTTAAACAGATAGTGTCATAGGTTATAATATAATAAGAATAATGCAAGTTTGAAGGTAAAGAACTTTATACTTAAAACAGTGAAGAAACATTTAATTAGCAATGGTTTGTCATCCATAATTTGCATATTAAAACTATTCAAATTCTACTTATGCTTTATTATTTGAATCACCCATGAAACACAACTCCATTAACAGGAGCACGGTGTATTCAAATACTATTTATTATACTCTGCAAAGTTGTCTAACTTTACCCAGAAGATATCTTAGACTCGTAATGTCAAGTTATAGACATGCAACATGTTAGCGTGCGACTGGTCATTCACTGCTCTATTCTTTATAGCTTCTACCCAGTAGACTCGGGACCAAACAATATTATCGAGAATACGCAGGCCAAAGCGAAAATCGCGACCCAACGTTGAGTGGATTTACTGTTGTGAAGAATGGCAAGTGACTTTCTAGACCCACTTCCATCCTAAAATTTGGGATAGCTGACCTACCTGTAGACATTTGATTGAATAGAGTAGTATACTAGACCAGGTTTGACAAGTTAAAACATGTGGTGACACAAGGGTTTAGTCCTTGTAACGCTATCATTCACATATCCTATGCACACCGGCACTACACCACCTTATTCAAGCCAGAGTCTCAAATCCTAGAGCAAGGTCATGGACTCCAATCATCTAGTGGCTTCCCACCAGGTAGCCTCAACCTTAGTACCATTTGAAAGTCTACAAGCATGAAGCCAAATTATTCTCAGCGATTCAAGTAAACCATTTTTGATTGTACCATCTACTAATAGTTATCTATACAGTGATTATTTGCGATAGTTATCAAGGTGAATATGGATTTCACAAATACGACAAGGCCTTTTTGTAGTAGGATCTAACTATTCATCATTTCATTCTAAACTATTATTGTGTGTAAATAAGAGTTCTCAAATAGTAATAATGAAAGTAACAATAATTTAATAATATGGGATCAACATAATCAAAAACATGTGACTTGCTTTTTTATCCAGAGTCTTTGATTGTTTTTTTGTAGGCTTTAAATTTTCACTTTCCACCTTAATTGCACCAGTGGCTTCTCCTTTGGTCAATTAGTCGAATCCTGATACTAGCACAAAAGAACAAATATAAATAAGTTTCTGCTTTGCAGAATGCAAACTAGGAATAAAATATCCAAAAATATATAGACGAAGGTGGGTTTAGGTGAATAGGGTTTGAACAAAACTTGGTTGGGTCAAACGAAGTTGTAAATGGGTTCGACGGACTTGAAATGGGTGTAAATATGCTTTAACCAGTTTGGGTGAATAGTAATTAGTCAGATGAATAGTACCATATTTACACTAATTCTAGCGGGTTGGGTTAGGTAAACAGTGTCAAACCCATTTACTGTGGTTGCGGATCGGGCTAAATAGTAATGGGTTTGAGCCATGAACAGTACTATGCTGGATGTGAACAGTAGGGTCTGGCCATTTGGCTTATTGGGCTATGACAGGCTTTGGGCCGACTCAGCCGACCGAACTATACAGCCTGCCAGGCGTGAGGCCTGCTTGGCTTGATCTTGCCCCCCTATGACCACCTGAGCAGAAGCGAACGGTGGTGGGGCAATTGCGCAGCTGCGGTGGCAAGCGGTGGTGTAGTGAGGGTTAGGGTGGCTTATGTAGTCCATTTTGGGTATGCGCATGGTTGGAGGGGCACTAGGAACGGCTAGTGGCAGAGGTGGCTTGCCAGAGCAGAGCCATGGCATGACAATGCTCTAGTGGGTTTTTGGTCATGCCAAAGGTGATTTGAGCATCTATGGTGCCTAAGGTGGCGACAGTTTGGTTATGTTTGGCCTGTGCGTGGCTGTCCACAGTGGCCGTGCCGACGGCCTAGGGGCAATGAGGTGGATCAGTGTGGTTAGGGTTGGCTTCGTGGTGTCCAGTAGGTGTTATAGTTTAGAGGAATTGGATTCTAATCGAGGCTAGATGGAGAATCGTGTTTTGGGGCTTACTAGCGAGACCTCGGTGGTGGGGATGGTGCTTGGCCCGTTGGCCGGAGGTGGGAGAGAAAGGTCATGGCGTTGCAATTGAGGGCTAATTGAGGCTAAAGAGTGGCTCAACTCGGCTTTATAGTCCTTCAAAGGCGGTGGCGACTATAGGATGGCCTTGGTGTGACCGACGCCTAGACAGCGGCGCTAATGGTCGAGCTGCTTCGGTGAGGTGGCAACGACGTTGGTAGGTGTGGTGGCATCTCGGAATGTGCAGCGTCCCTCTGGCGTAGGTGCGCTTGCTGGCGGGGCAAGTTAATGCGCCGACGAGCGACTGACGGACGCCGCATGCCCGGGGAGTGGTGTAATGGCCATTAATGGCTCAATCGGCGAGGTGGCGCGATACTGTGCTGGGTTTGCCTGTTTGAAGTGGCAAGCGGTGCGGCAAGCTAGTAGGGGGGTGCACGAACTACGCTTGGCCGTGTGGCAAGGGAAACAGGGGAGGTGGTACTCAAGTGAAAATGTGCCAAGACAAGGGAAAGGTGGATTTCCCAGAAGGGAAAGCGGAAATCAATAGGAGTTTTCAGAATTGGCAAAATTTCAAATTTAAATAAATTTCAAAAAATTCAAAATTTTAAGGCATATTTATATTGGCTACAGCTAATGGCTTTTGGATAGAAATGAATAATAGTGACTGAAGGAAGTTGCTTTTAAAAAGAGGGGCAAGCGGTGAGAAAAATAATATATATATATATAAGATGAGAATGAGAGAAATAGATGCATAATGTGCTCATGACCCTTATCTTATCCTGGAAGCGAGAAAACAGTGAAGGAACTCATACGTTAGTCGGGCCGCAAATCGCCCGGTTCACCAGCTCTAACCCCGGGCTTCAAGTGGGCTTGTACGTTGGTACGTGCATCAGTGTCTTCAACAGCCTCTGCTCCCCAGCTAGTGCACATCGTTCCCCCTCTGAAAAAAGAAAAGCGAGTGCACATCAAACACAGAAAAGCGTATGGTTTGGCTGGGACATTGTCAACCTCACTTATGTTTACCAAACGAAGGAAACGAACAAATGAGTTTTCGTTTCTTAAGACAGCCTCCATGAAACGACAGTTTGCCTACTAAATTACGACAAATTGCCTTGTGTGGGCCCACTGGAATGGATCATTTTCGTCCAGTGGGTCCCTTCTCGTTCCTAGCCTCCTCGGGCACAAACAGGATGCTGGCTGCCACAGGAAAGAGCGGCTAGATAACGCCCTGTTTGAGTTTTAGCTTTAGTTTATAAATAATAATAATTTATGAAAAAAAATTATATATAAAATATTTGTATATGATTTTAGCTGATATAAATAAAATTATTGTAGTATATATTATAATCGATTAGTATATCGCACATTAAAATAACACTCTATCTAAAAGCTAGATACTATAGAAAAATTGTTTATTATAGGAAATGGCTTTTAAAAGGCACTAATCTGCCGAGACTTTTCACGCTTTCTCAGTGGTCGGTGCGCTGGCTATTGGATTGTTGCCAAACCATTTGAGATGGCGATACGATCGACTCGTTTGATTTGATCGGTTCTCTTTGTTTAATCATTCAGCGGTTCGAGCTGTGATCACACGGGACTAAAAAAGATCAAAGAAAGAAGATTGAAAAGCGTACCGACTCTCGTGCTTCACGTATACGTCCTAGGAACTGGTGACAGGTCAAGATAGATTCCTTTCTCAAAGTTGATTTGCTATTTGTTTGCTAAAAACTTCAATTCAGACCTGAGATAGAACAATCTAATACAATGTTGTAGTAGTAATAGAAATCTGAAGGCGTTCGTTTAGTCCATTCTGATCACGGAAACCAAGCTGCCATTGTTAATGCTTGCATTAGTACAACCTGTCTTCCCTAACAAGTCCACGCGAGAAGAGAAGACGCGTGCGCCCAGTCCAGTCTGATCCATTCCAGGCTTCCAGCCTGCCGCTTGCCTTCGCAGCAGCAACCCAGCGACGTGCAATCCATGGACGCCGTGCCGGCGCTGGCGGTTGTGGACGCGCGGTTCTGCGCGGGGGACGCGGCGGCGCTGGCGGTGGCCAAGACGCTCAGCATGTCCGGGAACGACTTCACCGTCACGGACGCCGCCACCGGTGCCTTCGTGCTGCGCGTCGACGGCGTGCTGTTCAGTCTCCGCCGTCGCTGCCTCCTCGTCGACGCCGACCGCCGCCCGATCCTCACCGTGCAAGAATCGGTGAGTCTAGATCGAGATCACTTCCCTCCCTTGGCTCTCTGAGCTTTCCCCTGTATCAACACTCTGAATTTCGGAGTTCTTGTAATGTCGCTGCAGGCGTTGTTGATGAACACGAGGTGGAAGGTGTTCCGGGGGGACAGCACGAGCCGGCGGGACCTGCTGTTCACCGTCGTCAAGCCGTCGGTGATCCAGCTGCGGTGGTCGACCAAGGTGAGCGTGTTCCTCGCCAGCAACGACGCTGAGCAGGCCTGCGACTTCAGGATCACTGGCAGCTACCACGACGGCGCCTGCGCCGTCTCCCTCGGCGACTCCGACACCATCATCGCAAAGGCAAGCAAGCCAACCAACCAACAATACTGTCTCAAAGTGGCCTTATATGTTCTTGGATTGAATTGGTTTGACTGAGTTTCGATTGTGCTCGATCTCCCCGTTGCTGTGCTGCCGCAGATCGACCGGCGATTCACCGTGGTGAGCGCGCTGCTGGGGAAGAACGCGTACAGCGTCACCGTCAACCCCGGCATCGACTACGCCTTCATCGTCGCGCTTGTTGTCATCCTGGACGAGATGCACTACCAAGGATGACAACTAAAGAGAGCCCCTTCATCAGTTTTGCTAGCTCCCTGCTCGATGGGAAGTGTTACATTGCTCTTCATGGTCTCGTTGTGTTGATGCCTTGTCATCAGTGTACACGAATCACAAATGGTCCAAACCCTTTTTGATTTCGTGTTCTGTCGGGACTCGATCAGAAGTATCATTTTCAGGTGACGTGTAAAACAGAGATTTTGATCCAATTCAGCATGTTCAGAGCACACTGTGGAACGCCTGCCATTTATGTTGGTGTGCTTGCGATTGGTAAATCTTCTAACCTACTTTGGGTTTGGGAGGTTCATTCATTTTGTTAAGTAGTACTTTCTTGCAAACATAGGAATGGCATCTTACTAGGTGCAGCAATTGAATTTTATTCCCGACGACAACAATGAAGCACAACGCAATACCGTACCAGCCTCCTCAAGAAAGCAAGCAAACTGCTCCAGTTCTTCACAATTTCGTAGGGCTAATGGTCAAAGGATTAACGTAGACTCCTCGCAAAAAAGGACGAGGATTAACGCAGACGACAAAGAACCTGTCGACAAAAGGTGAAGTTGTAGTAGTCACAATCCACAAACGTGCAAGCTGATAGTTACTAGAACGACAGCTACAAAGATCAAGCTAATTGGCGGATGCCCTCGTTGCATCACGCCGTTGTAAAGCCCATCTCTAGGCTCTTATTTCTTTCTCTGTTTTAACGAAATAATAACATGCAAAGCTTTTGCGTATTCTCGAAAAAAGAAAAGTACAAAGATCAAGTTGATAGCAAGATAAGATCACGATTATGATAATTTAGAATAACATCAAAATGTGAATAAAGAGTACCACGAACAAGTCACATACTTATTGATCAACATGAAAGACATTTATTCAAGAAACATCATAATATATTATTCAAAAATCATAAATATAGAAATGATAGAATCATCTCTATAATTATCTTTAGAGTATATAACATTAAGACTGGTACATAGATCCGTTGTCCCTTCCGTGGACTGGCCATCGGTGCATCGTTCATATAGTTGGAGCCTCAAGAGATGGTAGCCAAGTTGGAGAAGGGGAGTTTTGTTTCGCCATTAAAATATTAGAGACGCGTTCTCCGTTCAAAGATGGCTGGACCGCGGCGGCGGTCAACGCCGACGTGGCGATCGGCGTCAAGAGTCAAACCGGCCGGCGCCGTCTGTTAATTTCGCCGTTGATTTATATGAAGACGCGCGCCTTACCATCCTTGTGTTCCAGCCTCGGTACGTATACGTTAGCGATCTGTGATAATGTCTCAACGCGCGGTCACGATCGGGAAGCAATCAGCAAAGATGGCTGCGCCCGTACCGGCGGCGACAGCGGTGGTGGACGCGCGGTTCTGCGCACCGGACGCGACGGCGTTCGCGGTGACCAAGATTATCAGCGTAACGGGGCACGACTTCACCGTCACGGACGCCGCCGGAGCGGCCGTGATGCAGGTGGAGGCCGCCGTGTTCAGCTTCCAGAAGCGCTCCCTCCTCCTCGACGCCGCGTCGCGCCGCCCCGTGCTCACTATGCAGGACTCGACGTACCTCATGAGCTCCAGGTGGGAGGTGTTCAGGGGGGACAGCACGAGCCGGAGGAACCTGCTCTTCGTCGCGGTGAAGTCGTCGGCGTTTCAGGTCAGGACCAAGGTCAACGTGTTCCTCGCCGGCAACTCTGGCGAGCAGGCCCCTGACTTCGTCATCCGGGGAAGCTACTACGACGGCGCATGCACCGTCTCCGCCGGCAACTCCGACGCCGCCATTGCTCAGATCACCCGTCAGAACACCGCGGGGGGTGCGCTGCTTGGAAGGCACACGTACACTGCTAGGATTAACCCGGGCATAGACCAAGCATTCATCCTGTCACTCGCTGTGATTCTGGACGAGATGCATGTTTAGACCATATAGATATAGATGGTTATAAATAAAGAGGTAATAAATAATTAATATTTAGTTTGCTTTGAATTTTGTGTTTATGAAAGACTTGGTCGTATGCAGTAGAAAACTTTGCCTTTAAGTGGTTTTGCTCAGTTACGAGTAATCACAGACAATAGACATCACACTACAACCACGGCATACACAGACTACTACCACGGCATACAAGACTTTGACCACAGCATGCTACAACCACGGCATGCTTCGACCACAGCACTTCAAACACGACTACGGCTACGACTGACTTCGACCACGGCAGCGTTCGACCATAGCACTTCGAACACGACTACGGCTGGCTTTGACCACAGCAGCTTTCGACCATGGTATGAATACGACTACGAGTAGTTATCCATTTTTAAATTAGAACAAACTACCAAGCTAGATCTAAACATTGCTATCATATCTCTTTATTAAAAAGCATATAATTAGAAACAAATACTAATCTCAAATCACCAAGAACAAATCGATCTTTAAGCTATAACTACAAGCGGTATGCTTTCACCAAAACTCCCTAAAGTCGGCTGCCCTCTTCAATGCAACGCAATGAAGACGGATCTGTTGGGATTAGTCTGGATAGGTATTAATTAATAATGCGGCATATCCTAGACACGCCCATTCACGAACCATCTGTAATATATAACTATCATAGACGATTCTCATTAAGAACCATCTGTGGTAATAGTAGATTTAACATGCAGTTATTATTACGAACCGTCTATGATAATTACTTATTATAGATGGTTTGTATTAATAACCATATGTGAATATACATCACGGATGGTTCTAAAGTAGAACCGTCTATGATAAATACACTACAGATTGTTCTAATGCATTCTCATACACATAAATGCAAATGTACATATATATGACACATTCGCATATGCATAAATGCAAATTCAGTTATGCCCCAGGAGTAAATATGTATTACTTTATTGTTTTTTACTGGTCAGTAATGTCGTCAATCATGTCATTATAAAGAGACTGTTTACATATATAGAAGATAGTAAATACAAATTCAACTACTTTATTTACATATGGCCAAATAGCGTGGCTAGTCGCTTCTTACAAAAAGATAAAAAAAAAGTAGAAACCTAATTGCTTTAAAGTTTTTTTAGTGGGGGAGGTAGTATGATATCTCCATCTTCAAAACTTCGTAAGCGACGTGGTTGGCATCGGACTTTTCGGGATCATCAGCAAATAAAGCCCAAAATATGTCCACCCGTTGATGCTTTTGTTCGAGTATCTCCCAAACACCCTTCGATTAAACAATCAAGTCGAATTGAACCCATAGACTCTCTTTTCTTTTTTTTGAGGAGTCTCGATAAGGTTGACTTGGTCGCCCGCCACCTCGACTAAGCACTCTAAGCAACGGCAAGTTTCCTAGAGACATGCAACATCGTTGTGGAGGACCATGTCGATGGCGAGGTTAGCTCACCGGAAGTAGGAGACCAACCGAAAGACGCGGAGGAGGAGGATGTCATGACAGCGAAAGATGGTCTTTAACTAATTTGGCAAATCCTCGGACATAGAAGCGAAGACACGATTAGCACAATGTCTTTCTGCAGCATCCTTCAGCATACGACCGATAAGGTGTTCATACAGTATGGCCAGGTTGGCCATCAATGCCGACGCCAATAAAGAGTAGGGAGTCATTTATTTGTTCTTAAGAGACAAGAAAGATAGACGAGCGGCCGACGAGGTGCTGGATTAGCGATTTGGGTATTAATCTTTGGTGGCGGACAATTATTTTATACAACAAGGAATAAATTCGGCGTGTGAGATAAACAGATGCATCGGGGAGCCGAAATGATCGAAGAGACGCACGCATAAAGGAGACGAAGCGCCATTAATGTGTATAAATACATATCATAGACTCGTATTAATAACCGTCTGTAAACTATCACATACGGTTCTAATTAAAAACCGTCTGTGATGTCTGCAATTATTACGGACGGTTCATATTAATAACTGTCAGTGTCTGTGAACTATCACAAACAATTATTAACAAGAACCGTCTGTAATAATTGTGTATCACAAACGGTACACGATCACGCTTGTAAAATCGAATGTAATAATTATAGTATAGATGAGGTGTTTAATATAACTTGTTTTTTAATAGTGACATCATGTGAGCTAATCCAACGCTGCAAATTTCAGGAATTCATACCTCCTGCTACTAGCTCAGTTGATCAAGTAGTTGATGTGCCTTCGCAACGGCGGTGACGATCGGTGATCGCTAAACCATGGCAATAAAGAGGAAAACCTCTTGTTGACGCAGGCTGAATTGATGGAGTGTTGCCGTGACACGTGTACGATAGGGATGGACCGATGTGGCACAACAGGTGACTGCAATTGAAGCGAAACATAACAGCATCGACTGTCGATTCAGACATAATAGACGAAGCAGCCGTTATGAACTGCCAGTAGCTCTCGATAAGATCTCCCTCCGCATACAAGTAACCATCGCTTTCTCTATTTTTTTTCTTAACTCGTTTCTAGGTTCTTTTCCTTCGTAGCGGGTGACTTTTAATTTTTTACTATAGTACCTAACTTTTAAATGGAGTATTTTTTCAAGACGGGATCTACAAGTTAAACGATGTACACGTCAAAAACCCAACATCTGTACCAACTAAAATCACAAGTGAGTATCTATCTCCGTAATATATACCGTAAACAACTAAACTTTAAAAATTTCAACCAAAAATCATAATCCGTAGCCGCAACCAAACATACCCTCTGTTACAACTCTTTTGGATTTGTGTGTGCGCGCACTAACAGTAATGCCATGAATATGATCTTTCAAAAGAAAGAAAAAGGCAGTATCACACGCGCACACAAACTTAGAAACCAGATTCTAATGAAAAGAAAAGGAATAGAAAAACCAACGGTCTGGCCCATTTGATCTCTACTGGCTCGACCAAATTATACGGAAGTAACCCGGGCCATCCACGGCTCCCCACCATATTGCATGTTAGCCGTCGGATCTATATCGGACAGTAGATACGAAACACCCGCCTTAACAACAGCACGCGCTCACCGCAGCGCCGCTCCGCCCGCCGCGGCAGCAACACGGCGGCCGTTCTCCGCGCCGGGTGGGTAGGTTAAGCAAGCGCTCCTCTCCCATTCCGCCCCCACGCTTCGCGTCGCGCCGGCAATGGCGCTCGGTTCCCCCTTCCCTGCCTCCCGCCCGAGGCATTTCGTCGAACACCTACCGTGCACGCGCGCCCGTGCACTCCCCCCTCACCAAAAAAAAAAAAAAAATCCCCTGTGGTATGCAGGGGAATACGCTCGTGCTCGCAAGCGCCCCCTATTCGGGTGGAGTCGTAGTAGCTCCCCTTCCTCACGATGGACCAAGTGCGTTGCGTTGTTTGCGAGCACGTGCGCTGGGTGTTTATGCTGCTCTTGCGATGCGCGCGCGCATCGTTTTTGTTCACTTCCTGGGTGGAGCTCCTGCTGTTGCACTTGCTGATCTCAGTGTCATTCTATAGTTTCTTGTACGCGGAAGCCGGAAGCACTGTGCCTGCTTGTGTGAGAGTCCCTCATCTTTTTGTGCAGGTGATTTCATCAGATAAATGGGGGAAATGCCCCATGTTCGGTTGAGGGGGCAGACGAGCATGGCGAGTCGGATTAGCGCCAAGAGGAACTGGAGCGGCGGTGGGATTGCCGGTGGAAAGAAGAACAATAAAATAGGATGCCAATGAAAGGAACTAGGCTTGCTGGTGGGAACAAGGGTGAGAAGAGAGAAGAGCACAAGGGGTGCGGCGGAAATGCGGGACAGAGGAGGAGGTGGAGCGAGGCAGGAGCTCAAGCGGATGCAAAGAAGTATGTGTCGGGGGCTGACAGGAAGAAAAGGAAGGGTGATCACGACTCGTGGTATGGTGATGACAATAATGCATCATCTTCTAAATCAAAGCTGACCAGAAAGAACCCTTCCCGTATAAACCATGGAAAGGTTTCTGTTAGAAAGAACGATAGATTGAAGTCTCTAAGTTCGGATGAGGATGATTTGCGCTCAGGGAAAAGGGTGGCAGCAAGGTTTATGATTTGGCCAAGGGTTGACCGGTGCTCGGTAAGAACGCAGAAGCCTCCAAAGGGAAGAGGTTTGATAAACCTACCAAAGTCAATTGTCAAAAAGATGGCGCCACAAATGCTGATTTGGATGAGAATGTTGTAAAGAGCAAGAATTCAGATTACTCAGGCCAGATTACTGAAGAGAAGCCCCGCGCGCGTCGTGCTCGAGTGCTGGACAAGACTGGGAAGAAAATCAGAGTCACTAAGAAGGATTCAGTTTCTAACTCTGAGGAAGCTACTCCTCCTAAGAGGAGAAAACAAATGAAACTAGGTCCTTATGACACATCAAACAAACAACTCAATGATTCTACTCCCAACCAGGATGGTGCGAATGCTATCTTACAATTTTTCAAATGGTTCAGAGGATTCATTTGTGCATATGTATATTCTGTTTCATTCTATGTTTCTTGTGCACAACCCCTTAAAATAGTCCCCCCTCATGGATATTTTCTTGCTCTGCCCCTGAAAACAGTGTTGTATTTCCTAAGTGCATATTAGCCATTGTTCAAGAAGGCGGCCTGGGCGGCAGGGTGCCGCCCGGCCTTGGCCCCTAGTCGGGTGGCTGGGCGGCGAGGCGGTCCAAGGCGGGGCAGGCGGCCTAGGCGCGGCGGATGGGGAGGCGCGGAGGGAGCGGCAGGGATGGGGAAAAGAGTTACCGGCGGTCGCCGCACACGAGGCTGTCGTCGTCGCCGCCGTCGACTCGCCAGATCCGGGCTCCCTGCGCTAGATCCCGCCGCCGCCGCTGCCGTGGCCGCCGATGAGGGAGCCGTCAGGTGGCGGGGGAGGCGCTCGGAGCGGGGGGACGCGGAAGGGGCGGTGGGGAAGGGGCGGCGCGGAGGGAGCGGCGGGGGGATGGGGCGGCGCGGAGGGAGCCGCGCGCAGGCGGTGCGGAGGGCGCGCTGTGGGAGGGAAGGGGTTAGGGTTAGCGCTGGGGTCGGGTCGAGGCCGGTTAAGGGGCGGGGTTGGACTCGGGTCCGGTCAGTGGGATGGGAAAGTTAGTTAATTTTTGTGATTTAGTCCTCAGATTTTTAAAAATTACGAATAAACTTTTTTCTTAATAGATTTCTTTCAATCTAGACCTCTTTAAATATATATATTAGGCGAATTCTAAAATCTTAATTTTTAAAATTTACTGAATCAGACACCCGAATCCTGGTAACACTGATTATTGTTGCTCAAGGTAACAATTTTTTCATCTAAACAGTAAATATATATATATATATACAATTGTTTATTTTTGTCTACTATCTTTATTTTTAATTCGGCCGCCTAGGCCCCCTAGGCACTAGGCCCCACCTCGCCGATGAGCTAAGATTTGGATTAGTAAACCATTTTCTTTTCTGAGCGGATGATGTCATTCAGAGATCACATTCAGCAAATATGTCGAGATGCATAGAGCTCAGAATAGTCTCTTGTGGCAAGAAAACCGCCCTCAGCTTACGTCTTGTAGCGTACGATAAATCTAATGAAATATTTGCCTTCCCCGTTTGGAGACATGAGCACCAAAAAGTACTTCATTTTCTGTTGGCTTCTGGCTCAGATGTGACGGTATTTAAATGGAATGGTACTGGGATGTTGAGCGTTCAAGAGTTTCGAAGAAAGAAAGCGAACGAGTATGCAGAAAGACAGAATCAGAAATTAAGCTAGTGTGCAAGCTAACAGTGTTAAAAATATAGGGTAAATATAAAGTCAAATAAGGGAATAAAAACTACTAACTCAAGCAAAGCATTACCTCCCATTAATATCGTCCGCTAATGCGAGCTGACGCTTTACTCGAGCTAGCACAGCTAACGATCTAGCATGAACGCCAAAAGCATCATGCGAGCTGATTCAACAAAATAGCATCCATGGTTGCACAACCACAACGGACTTCATTACGGATGTAAACCAACTGTTTTCCTATAACATTATGGATAATGCAGTTGTTGTGAAAATAAAGACTGACCCACAAATTGTGCTTAAGGAACTTCAGTGCAACTGATTACTGCGAAAACGGAATAGTCCAATATCCGATCGATGACAAAACCCTACAGCGGTCTTCCAAACTCAGGTGCGAGCAGCAGCAGGAGCTGGAGGTGCAGCACCACCTGGGCGTGGTGGGCCCTGTCCCGGCCTTGGGCCATCGTCCTGCAGGCACGTTGAAGAAGAGAACCGTTAATGAACAAGGCCTTTGGACAGCTAACCCATCAAACAAACATTACATCAAGCTGACAATGAAATACATAGAAAGCATTAAGCATATCTATGTATCCAGGATTACACAAAAACTATCTATCTAGCAAGTCAGATACAACTTGCAGAACCATATTTTCCCTTCTCTTCAAAAAATATCCCATCCATAATGATCAACTAAAAACAGAATAGTTTTAGCAGACAAAGTGAAGGGGATGGTTGTCGAATATCAGGGACTGGTTCATCCCAAAGGCATCCTGAATTACTCATTAGCCAATGGGGCAGACATGCAGTCCCCCAAAGTAATGCAGCACCAAAAGTATGTTTATCAAGTATTTAAACTACACATACAACAAAAAACATGCAGCACATACACCAAAAAGGAGCTTTTACTGGAAAAAGGTTATCCATATAAACATGAGATAAATGGTTAACACTTCCATGTAATATCAATTATCAATTATAGTATGTAGTACCAATTATAAAAATACATCAGGCATTTCTTTCACAAATGAGTGCAATCAGGACGTTATGACTAATATAGGGATCAGCCATCACACATAAGCCTGCAATGCACCAACACATGTTCATTTACGCTTTTGTTGACGCATCCATTGCAACATATACACAGTGAATGCAACGCCTATAAAAGCGACAGTAACAGGGCAAAGTGGTTGAAATAATCATGGTGTAATTACTGTCATAGCATTCAAACTTAAAGCGGTTATGGGATGACATCCAGCAAAAACTTGAAAGACCTAATTTGCATATGAAGAAAGGTGTGTTAATATTATACCCTGCGTCTGAATCGCTGTGGAGGCTCACGGTTCCTCCTGTTCTCCCGAGATCGAACACGGACAATGTGAGCATGGATTGCGCATGAGACACAGTGATGAACCTTTGCATACAGCTTGGGAAGAACATAACCTGGACAAAGTAACACAGTAATGAGGGGACAAGTAACAAAGTAATGAGGTGTTTACACCATGCAACCAGTAATAGATCAACAAAAAAATAATTAGCAAGAACTATAGTACCATCATGCACGCAAGCCTCTTGCACATCTCTCACTGCAGCCTGCTCAACAATGTTCCTCACCAAGAAACGCTTGATAGCCTTATCCTGTAAACGAATAGGAACTGAATGTTAGGTATCAAGTATGTTCTTTTAGGCTGCGGCTTATGGCTTTTAGCTATTCGCGAGAGAGAGTACGGAGAGACAGAGACTCGCGTGCGATTTTGGCCAATATAAATGAAATCGCTGCAGTGTGTACTACAATCAACTTATAGACGCCACCTTAAAAAGACATCATTTGAAAAATAGTTACTATAGAAAAGTGGCTTTTAGAAGCCAGAAAGAAGAGGGCCATCGTCTATAACATGTAAAGGAATCCCAAAATAGTTCAGTGATCAGTCCCAACAATGCATGTTTAATTCAAAATAATATGCACACATACATCGTCGCTGAAAATCACGGTTGTTGCAGTAATATCAAATGACGATATCCTGGCATCTCTTAAACAGGAATTAGAGAACAATCCAAGCTACAAAAATTGAAGCTACTCATGGATATAAACATCACTGTTACGTCGAGATAAACATCTAGAACATGCACAAAAGTTTTACCGCAACGTAACTAGAGAGAGATTCCAAAAAATCCCACATCAGACACAACAATTTCGACAGTAGTACTGCATTCTAGAGCCATATTTCCCACTGGTGATACAGATCTCCCCATATTTCATGAAGGAAATAACACCAGTACAACCATAAAGAGTTATTCAACACTCCCCAAAACTTCAGATTCTACTCTTCCACCCGTGCAACTAGAACTGTTCTTCACCTTAGCTACCACTGACCCAAGTGGCAGAAGGAATCCATACAACGTCACTTCAAATCCTTCTTCTCCACCACTGCTTCTGCTACTACTAAAACAACTTGATCTATCCACTAGAAACAATCCTGCGTCTGGGGAAGGAAGGGAGTATACCTTGGGGCAGCACTTGGCGCAGTTGGTGCAGCGGATGTACTTGACGTGGCCGCGCCCGTGCTTGTTGCGCCCGCCATTCCTCCGCTTAAAAGTCTGTACCCACCAGGGCCAACGACGACGGCACAGAACGGTGACATAACGACGGCGAGGAGAGGATACGAGAGAAGATCTGAGATTAGGGTTTCGGGGAGCTTACCATGGCTGGGGGCAGGGAGGTCGAACCCGCGGAGGAGAGCGAGGTCTAGGGTTGCGCTGTGCTGCGGCGGCGGCGCGAGGGGAAGGGCTAGAGAGGGTAGTGGGGCGATGGGGCGAGGGTTTTGTAGTGCTTGTGCTGGGCTCATTGGGCCGCGATGCGTTTCTGACTTTATGGGCCTGGATGTGGACCTTTTGGAGCCCATTGGCCCAGTTCGTAAATGTTGGATTAGTCAGTAGGCCACCCAAACAACTTGGCCCATGTTTGGTTTTTGTGTGGTGTTTACTTTTCTTTTCTCTTTTATGTTATCTCTTTTTTTTTGGTTTTGGAATAGGATGGTTCATAGATTGAGCCGTGTACAATGTCCTGGTCTTGAAGACTATGCGAAGAGAATATGTTCTGTTGGCAGTACACACCTCAGCTTAAACGCTCAAACCATAAACACATGAAAATTGAGAAAGCCTGAAAGGTGTTGAAAGGACATTGAAAAAAGCTGAAGAAAGGTTACAGCTTACCAAGGTAGGACAACTAAACTCAAATACCATTTGGACAAATCATCGTGCTCGACACATCGATAAACCGCACATTCTTTCTCTCCACTTGACTCCACAAGACAGCGACGCCAGTGACCAGCTAACCAAAGACAGAGAGAAACCTCTCAGATGGAAAGAACCCCAATGATGCGTGATGCTACATACGACGTACAGTGCAACAGACCAGTGCTGATGTCGCGCCTGCACCTTACCTTAGGAAAAACAAGTGCGTGCCACACAGGATAAGCATATTATGGTTCTTTTTTTTTTTTGGGTGCTTCTGCTGACTCTTGGCTATGAAAGATTATTTTCGTACGTACTTTTTAAGATAATAGTGGACGACGAAGAAATTGATATGAATATTATATATGATTTTAGATTCAGAAAACTTTTTGAATAATCTATTTCAAAAAACCGTATCGTTTATTTTGTTTTTCAGAAAAATAAAAAAAAGTCAAAAGCGCATGAAATAGGGCCTATGCTTCGAGAGACGAAAGAGAAGAGAGGGAGGGTGCAGGACAGTGACCCCTACAAAACAGCAAGTTTACGCCTAATTCTTTTGAGCTTAAAATTGATTTATGTTTGTACTGTCTACAGTAACTAGCTTTTAAATTTTAAAAGCGGGTTAATAGAAACAAATTGTAGTAAAAAGTGTACTGAATTCAGTTGTACTAGTCAAAATCATATACAACTATTTTCCTCTGTATATTCTCTCATAAATAACCAGAATTTAAATATTTAAGTTATAAACCATCAGCCTAAAAGAATTAACCCTAAACCACAAGCTTATAATATACTGACCGACCTTTCGAGACCTCCTCTTTCGTCTTGAGCTTATCAAATTAATTAAAGCCATTTCATGATGCAGTTATAAGAGGAGAAAGAAAAGATAGTCATCAGTGAAGGGAATCGAGCAAGCAAAAGAGACACCATATATTCAGTTGCAGCCAGCCTTGTCTGATTGCATAAAGCTTCTTCTAGTAGTTCAATTGTTATTAGTCTTCTTTTAAGTTTTTAGTTTCTCTAAAAATCAAAATAAATGAAATATTTTTTAAAATCAAAATTTTCAAACAGCTTCTAGAGCTTAAAACTGTGTGCATCATCCGCATCGACGCCTCTATTGTCCACTATCATCTTAAAAATATAAATAAAAACTATCAACTATAACTAACGGTTATTATCCGTAGCTCAAAAGAATATGATGAATATTGTGTTTTTGTTGTTTCTAATGAACGAATGGAGGGGCTACCTTGTACTAGTACTCCACATTTCATTGCACACTTTTTGGAGCACAATTATTGGGTTTTGTTGGGTGTGTGATGAGGTCAGGCTTGGTCCCATGCATTGCTTCAAGATTTTGGATCTTGGTCACTCACACTCTAATGTACGAAGCATCTGATAGGAGTGATTGATGTCAGCTAGTTGAGGTGACCTTTTGTTTTTCCTTTTGGAAGTTTTTTGAATGATACCTTTTGGATGTTAAGGTTTGTTTGTTTATTTGCTAAGTTACTAGCTAGCTAGGGACATTTACCAAACTTCTGCATGACATGTACTAGCATCATGTGTGTGATCATTGATTAGCAGATACTACTACTACAGTAGCAAAAGATCCAGCGGCTCCAACTTCGCGCGCATGTCCAGATTTTGATGGAAATGATCAAAGACTTGAAAATAATGAGATTTTGTTTGCGAGAAAAAAATAATGAGATGACATGGTGCCACAAATCACAATCAAGGTCAACTAAGTAGCCAAGGGTAGAGCTATTAGTGCTGCTCATTTAGGTTTTTTTGGGTGGCTTATGCTTTATTTTACATTGTAGTTAGTTTATTTTGTACTGTAACTGTTTGTAGTTTTTTATGTAATTAAATTTAAAATTTTTAAAAATAGAAAAATGTTAATCCATCACAGACAATGCAAACAAATACAGGAAAAAAGAGAAGGCAAAAAAGCCCCCAAAAATCCAAAAAACCAAAAAAGACGAAATTAAGAGATAGTGAACTAAAAACCAAAAGTTAGAAACTGAAGCCAAAATAAACGGGGCTATTTCACTCGTCCTTTTGTTTTCAATGACCATAAGTAGAACTGTAAAGTTAAGACTAAGAGTGTGTTTGGGTGGGTGGATGAGGGTAAATGGAATGGGATAATCCGGGTTTTAGTGACATGGGATGATCCAAGTACCTGTTTGGTTGGGTGGATGGGATGGTACATGTTATTATTTGGTTGGTGGGATGAAGGTAGATGGAATGAGCCAATTTTGTGTTTGGTTGGGTAAACAAAGGTGAATGAGATAGGTTAGGGTAATCCTGGTGAGATTACCATCCATGTAAGGGGTGTTCATGCCGAGTCTCAGATGCATCATGATTAGGAAGACCACGTTCTAGTCTTCATACCACACAACGAAAAGGGTGTTTCAGTTGATACTTTAGAAATGAGATCATTGATCAAGAACCATACTCTTCAAAAAAAAAATAGGCATAGTAGTGAGTAAGATGAACCTCTTCAAATCCAAGTAGACTAGATAAGCTATCCCAAATATCTTTAGGAACATTGTTGTCGGTGGTAGCGGCCTTCTCTATAGCTCTAGCAAGCCTTTGAAGCCCAATTTGTATTGTTGTTGGCAATTCCAAGCCATCTGAAGTTGGAGTTGTCTTAGCCCTCTTTGCGGGAGGTATGCCAACCGAGGAGTCCCCATGATCTGTTGATCTTGTACCATCTTCATCTGGGACATCATTACCATTTTCGAGTTTGGTACCATCAACTTCAATGGCATCTTGCCCCCTTTTATGTATGTTTCCCCGAGTAGACGTTGTACTATCGCCAGATTCTCCTTGAGCCCTGTGCACTGCCATCTTGCCCTCGGGTGTCCTATTTCGCAGTCACAGGAAAAGCTTGCTTTTAAAAATTTGTGTGGATTAGTATCACTCCAAGTTCGCTGGATGTGCTCTTTTAAAATTAGAATGGGTTTAGATTACCTTATCTCCACGATTCTATCCTTACCTCATGCTATTCCCTCTCACCTCCTGCTGAAAACCCCATCGGATCCAAAGGAATGAAATAACAAGTAACCCAAAACCAAGGCAATCAAGAAGAAGTAAAGACTCTGCAACCTTCCAGTATTTAAGGAAAACAACATCACTATGAAGAAGACCACCGTCAGGAGAGTGTCCACAGAGCAAGGTCTCCTATTCCTGCGAAGAACAAGACTCTTGCCCCAAGGTTGCTCCTTGAATCTATTGCTGACCAAGACAGCTAAGAGTACAACAGATGAATAATGACAATCGTCATTTCTTTAAGGGGGGTAGCACTGAGACAGAAATGTCGAAGAACTACTGCGACGTATATTTGAAGTTGCAACAACATGGGTTTAGAGCTAATCAGACCAGTACAAGGAGGTTCGCAAGGCCAGAAATCTTCTGGTGATGAGGACTACAAGACGTACCTTTAGCTAAAACCGTCGTGCTGGGCAAAGCTAAAGGTTAAGAATGGGATCTCAGTAGAAGTGAAGGACCACCACCAAGATAGGCCCATCGTCACCTCTGCATCCCTAAGGCCGTCTATTCCCTAGGGCACAGATCAATGCTATCCACCTATCAGTGTGAATTCTATGACCACCATATGTCCAATAGATGATGCAACTACTCCGTCCCTGGATAACGTGAAGACAACAAATCAAGAGTAAGTATTTGGAAGTCTATGACTTATCCAGAAGAACAGGGTTTTTCTCTTTCTTTTGACTTCTCCAAGTGCTAACCCCTATTGTGCAGATTTTTATCTCCCAACGGAGCCAGGGAACTATACGTCGAGCAACACCCCGAAACCCATTGCTAGCCAATGTAACCCCACCTGCTTCTTTCTTCTCTACCGAAATCTCGGGGTCGAGATTCATTTAAGGGGGGTAGGTTTGTAACATCCTGAAAAATCTGAAATTTAAAATATGACTTCTTGAATGGTTTTGCAATATATTCTATTTGAATTTGAATTTTTTTATGGCATTTCTCTGGAATTGGTTGAGGTTTCAAAAATTTAAGAAGGTTTCAGGAAACTAAAACTAGAATTAAAAATACCATAAAAGAAAATATGGGAGTAAAAGAAATTTATAATTTTGAATTCACAACTGAAAAGACAATCCAACATAAGGAGGGAGAGATTTAAATCAAAAAAATATAAAAAAAATCATATTGTAAATAGTATTATAAAAGGGCAACAAAAGTAAACACATAAAATATATGCAGGTATGTATACAAAAAAAAATGGCCTAGCCAGTTGACCAAAGATGTATAAATGAAAGTATACAAACATAGAGAGAAAAGGGAAATATATGTATATATGAACATATGCAATAAATATGCAAAATGGAAATACAAACAAAAAGAAAAAAAAAGAATTGGAGGCCAGGCCGGCCAAATGGCACGGCCCAGCCCGCTCCACCCCGCGCCGTTCCCCCGCACGGCCCAGCCAGCCAGCTCCCCCTCATTCCACTGCGCCGCGGGCCCCGCCTCCACTGCGCCAGCCCCCTCTCTCGCCCTCTGCCCTGGACCCGCTCCGCTATCGCGCTCTCCCTCTTCTCTGTTCTTTCTCCTCGCGCGCACGCTCCTCTCTCCCCGCATGGACACGCTCGCTCCACGTCTCCCCCCTTCCCTCTCTCCTTTGCGCCGACTGCAAGAGGACACGCCCAAATCTTCCCAGATCTCCTCGCCACCCCGCGTGCCTGTCCTGCCTCTGCCGCACACGCCGAGCCCCGTGCCCTCGCGCCGAGCCCCGCACCCGGTTCTTGCCCACCGGTTCTCCGCCCCGCCGCCCAGTCCGCCGCCACCGACCGGTCTCCCGCCACCGCGCTCCTCCGCCCTCCACAGCTACAAGAAGCCCCCCTAGCTTCCCATTTCTTCCCCCGCGAGCCCCAATCCACTTACCCCTTTTTCCCCTTTCCTCCATCGTGTGCATGCCGCCGCCGCCACTCTCACCGCCACCTCCCCCACAGACGACACCGGTCCAATTCGCCACCGGTGGAGCATCCCCTCGCCGCCCCGAACTACCTCCAGCCACCGCCGGCACACCTCGTTCCCCCTAGCTCGCCGGCACCGAGAGGCTTCCCCACGACACCGTGGCCTCCGCCGCCGGCCAGCTTCGGACCCTCCCCGGTCTAGGCAACCGCACGGCGAGCATCCAACCATCTCACACATGCTCGGCCGCGCCTTAAATTGCATCTTCTTCCTCCCGTCTGCCGGCGCCCCAGTTCGTCCCCGCCTCCGGCCGCTTGCGCCGATGCCGGCCACCCCCGGCGCCGCCACCACCCGCGAAGCCACCACCGAAGGCCTCACCCCTCACTAAGGAGTCCATTTCGCCCGGTACCGCGACCTCCCCGGCCGCCCTCCACCGGCGCCACCGCAGCCCAGAGACGCCGGTATTTCCCTTGCCTTGCCCTGCTCATGCGGCACTATTACTAACTCACTTCCCCAACTCTCGTCAGGAAACACCCAATGCCCATTTGGCTACCCGAGTGATCTTTAGAGGCTAGCACATCCTTGAGGTCTTGAGGTCAAGCTATCCTTCTGCCATTTTTGTTTTGCCATTTAGCGATTTTAAATAAAGGTCAATTAAAGAATAATGCTAGAGAGCTAAGGTGATTGATTTAGGATTGAGTAAAATGTATATATATGCAGCTAATAGAAATTGAGATGTAAGATAAGGTTACTTGAGATTTAATAATAGATTAAAAGCTATATATGTAAGTAAATAATGTTCTAGATTTAAACTCTAGGTTTTTGGATTAAAGGTATTAATACAAGCTGACATTGGCTAATTATTCAAAACTTAGCAAAGGTACTGGATACCATGTTTAGCTATAACAGCAAGGGTTTACATACAAGAGTACCATTAGCAGTAAATAAAAAAAACACATGCCCCATTAAATATGTTTGTATGATAGGTTTCACCAATTAACAAAAGTTGAAATATAACCTTGCAAAACAAGTCTGGTTAGGTAATTAAATACTAAATTAGAGCTAAGCAAAATGACAACTAAAGTGTAGAGACTTTTTAAGGATGTGTATAAATATATATAAATATCTATGTATACGTATAAATAAGTGGTTAGAAAAATACTGATAGCATGTATGTAGCCCACTAACAAATATAACTGTACAATTCCTGTGTACACCTTAGACCCTACTAAAAATATAGATACATGAACACACTGTCATTTAAAATACTACCAGTCATGAAACCATGTGCCATAACCCTATATATAAAAATGATAATACATATTTGGGTTAAAAGGTCATGATTCATGATATAAGCTCCATCCTTATTACATCATCAAATAAACAAATTTCCACGCTAGATTTAGTTAATGATATCACGTATGTACGATTAGTATGCCGTTAGCATTTATTCTAAATCTAATCCCTAATTAAAAGAAAGACATAGGAAAGGTAGGGATAATCCATGGGAGCTAATAAAATTGAAATAAGGCTTTAGGGAGTTTATGTATGATTTAAATTCGGATTAGATGTCATAATAAACAATAAGTGTAACTTCAACGATTACATGGCAAATCTAATTATGTATGTATATATATTAAGGCATTAGTTAGGAGAAACAGTATTTGGATAAAGGTATATATTAATAAAGCTGGCCCTTGATTTAGCATGTAAACATACATGCCCAATATTTGTCATGCCACATTAGACAAACCCTAATGACATATTTTAATGTAATAGCCTAGGTCATTAGCATTAAAATAATCCCACAAACATATAGATACTCTAAAGTAAATAAATAACCACTAACACCAGTAGTTCGAATCACATAAAATGATGCGTACCAAGCTTTAATAGGATAGCTAAAAGAAATAAAAGTTAAGCATAATAGTATGCATAGTAATAACTAAAGCACACATGAAATAATAATGGTATCATTAGTCAAATCTTAAGAACTAGATTAACAAATGAAAATGATGAGCATGAAGTAGTACGATATGATTAGTGACAACCAAATGCACATAAAATGTTACCCCATAAAATGCTATACACCCACACTCTAAAATTTATTTGGTAAGCCCAAAATGCCCTGAAAAGTAATGTTCGATAAAATCATACCTACTCATAAGTCCATCCTAACTCATGGAACTTCCTTGATAAATATAAAAATAATAAAAGAAATTGTTAATAAAAAGATCAAGTCATCATACTCTACCATCGACCTTACCTCAAATAACCCAAATCACACATAAACTCATAATAAAAACTAAATGGAGTTTATTTGGATTTATTGGGTCTTTTGAGTTATTTGCTTTTATTTGGATTCAGTCATTCATCGCGTAATTAGAAATCGGAGCTATAAGGATTCTGCGGATCAAGCGGGATCGAGATCGATGAAGACCCGGAACTAGAGATCATCGTATGAGACAACCTTGTGTGAGCTCAAGACCGCGGTAAATCCGCGCCAGGCGAGTCAATACTTTGATCATGTTGAACCTACATTTTCTGCAAATTACTTTGTTTTAAATTATCAAATT
The DNA here is from genome assembly GCA_017311315.1 of Dendrocalamus latiflorus. Taxonomy (NCBI): domain Eukaryota; kingdom Viridiplantae; phylum Streptophyta; class Magnoliopsida; order Poales; family Poaceae; genus Dendrocalamus; species Dendrocalamus latiflorus. Next base: position 2,337,855 of record CM029611.1, read on the forward strand.
GCATGCTATTATTTTATATGCAAATACATGTTTAATTTAATATTCTAGTTATATGCCCATTGTTTACCTTGAATAATATTACCCCTCCTTTGGAATATTGGAATGTGTGAACCTTGTCCCCCTAGTGGATAAATTATAATTGTTAGCTTTCGAAAATAAGTCCATATCTATACGCCATGCTTAGTACTGCATAGTTACTTGGGGGCGCTGAAATGCCCAAAACATCATTGTCATTTTAAATCCTGAAGAACTGGTTTGGGCAGTCATGGTGGGAATGACTGGTATAATTTGACATGATTATTTTATGCTTCCAAAATTCCCAAACTTGCTTAAATATCTGGGTGGATTGGTATGAGGGTGTGAATGTGGTGCAGTGGATGCACAAAGTGGGTTAGTGGTAGACCGCCCAGATACCGCTAAGGACCGAATCTTGTCATGACCTCCTGTGTAAAACAGTGCAACCACAAGTCTGTAAAATACAACTTGGCTAAGTAAATTTATCGAAATCCCCAGACTCATCTCACTGGTAGTGGATAGAAGTGGATATGCTATGGCAAGGGGGCCTGAAGGGACACCAGTGTAGGGTGAAGTTTTTCCCAGATGTTCTAAGCGTTGCGGGGACGAGAAGCCCGGCTGCGTTAGTAACTGTAGGGGAAAAACATCCCGCGCATAGATGGGACCCACCGCAAATGGGCAGTTTCCCATAAGGTGAATGAGAAAAGGGACTCGATAATTTGAAAAGTCACTGTGATGGTCTGCTCAACCACACGTCTAAGGAATCGTGTGGGGCAACGAGTTGATTGTCTCTTGTGGTGAAAGTGTACAAACTCTGCAGAGTCAAAACTATTCGAATAGCCGTGCCCACGGTCAAGGGCGGACATGGGAACTTAACCAGATATAGTTCTATTTCAAAATGTTTTGTGGGTGGGATGGAAAAGTGGAGGGCAGTGAAAGGCCCTAGTTTGGAATTATCCTGGGTGTCGTCCCAGTGGTAAGTTAAGCGGCTATAACGCTGAAGAAATTGCTATATGGTGCAGATGCCATGTAACGGTGGATGGAATCTGAATCGATATTACTAATGCATTTCCTTGTACATTATGATTTGTTCCAAAATTGCTAAGTCATAGGACTTTTTAATTAATTGTATTCAAAAGCACTCTACGCAAAATAAAATAGCCCGAGCCTCTCCTTTGTTAAGCTATGCATACTATTTATTTGCATTCTGTGTATTGGCTCGCGGAGCACGGGGTCGGAGTGCTCACGCTCGCTTTTGCGACAAAAAAATTCAGATTCAGGAATCAAATTACCTCGCCTCAGCAACAAGATTGGACAAGCTGGCCGAGAAGATGAAGATGTCAAGGGCTAGGTCGCGAACCTCCAGTTGGCTGCCTGTGGGCATGTCCTGAAGGTCCCACCTGTGTGCTTCGTTCTTCCGCTGCTGCAATTTAATGATTTCGGCCTAATCGGTCCATGAGTAAGTCTACTATGAAATTTTACGCTTCCGTATGATGTGTATTTTGATATTCATTACTGTAACTGTGAGCACTATCTACTGATCCAGGGAATAGTGCAGTAATCACAGAGGAATCCGGATGTTAATATCTGGGTCCCTACACAATGCTCATTCAAAGCCCTAGCTCAAGGATTTAAGTGAACTTTCTTGAACCCACTACATGTTTTAGCGCCTCCAGTCCCTACATTAGCCAAGAAGGTAAGCATGAAGCTAGACATTGATTGTGTCCACACAACATGGCCATGCCCCTCATGGTTTTCCCCAAGTTATCCCCGAGCTGCTCACCATCCATTCCACTACCATAACATGGTTACATATTACATGAAAACCAGAAATCAAGCAACAAATGGTAAGCACCTAATCAACAGGAACAAAATGGTACCAATGCACACAAGAAATATGGGGGAAACAGTGCCCAACCATCGTTCCATTGATAGAATGTTCGTATACAAACTAGCATCTACACTCGTCAAATTGTTCTTAATATATAAGCGAAAAGAATAGTCATAACATACTAGTAACCATGCACAACAAGTATGAATGGCAACGTATCATTGATCAAACTAACATCGAGCTAACTGAACATATACAAACTAATATCTACATTTGTCTAATCTACTCATGGAGCATGATGTACAAGAACATTTGCTATAACTAAAAAATCATGTACTGTAACATTCATTTGTGCTGAGATTCCACACCAAAATGTAGTATCAATTCTTTGTGGTTCTAGTATCAATTCCCCTTCCAAATAGAAATGTAATCCCGAGCAATGGGGAGTAACCATGAATCAACTGGATCTACCCAACACTTATCACAGATCGAGCCGATTCGAGATCATATCATCGGTTTTGGAGGGATGAAGGCAACTCAAAATTGAGGGAGAAGACCGTGGATCTAGAAGGAGCCACCGTCGATCGACCAGTCGTTGGTGCAGTCAACAGTCCTCTTGGCCTCTTTTTGTCACCGTAGTCGCCTTCCAGTAGCAGCGCCCATGGGCCTCCTCACTCGGGCTCTACACCTCATCACAGTCGCTGGGGCTGCACTAGCCATCGCCATAGCCCAGGCTCCGATCACAGTAGCCGGGGCTCCACTCATTGTTGCCTGGTCTACGATCACGACCATCGTTGCTCGGCCTCTACTCCTCGTCGCGATCGTCAGGGCTACACTAGCCATCGTCGTAGCCCCAGCTCCACTCACCGTCACTAGGGTGCTTGGATCTGGGAGTGGGAGCGGTGGGATTGGGAGCAACGAGTTGTGAGGATGGTGAGTGGAAATAGCAGGGATCCTTGGATGGCCTTGTTTGAGCATTTCTACCCACACCTCTCCATCCAGCATCTACGAAGAATATTCGGTTGAATGGGCTCGGGTCATCCATAATGGCTTCATTCAGTTTCACTAACCAAACACGGGTACCTACATAAAAACCAGATGAGATCATTCCATCCATCTTCTATCCAGGCAACCAAACACACTCTAAAATCCCTCGGAGAGGCTGGTTTGCAACCTAAACTTAGATGTACTATGGCTAGAGCAGTACTACTTTTGGCCCTGCTCGGTTGGGCTGAAAAATAGTGGCTTATGGCTGAATTGTATTGTAGCTGACTGAAATTACACTGTAACTGAAGGTGACTTGTTTAGCGTAATTGAATTTTAAAAAATAAAAATAGGAAAATATGTTAGCTCATCACGGACAACGCAAATGAATATGGGAAAAAAGAACCGGCAAAAAAGCTCAAAAAAGCTAAAAGTTCAGAAAAAAAGATAAAAATTTATGAATAGTGAAAAATAAACTAGAAGTCAGAAGCTTAAATCGAAATAAGCGAGACGTTTGTATATCATTAGGCTTGTTAATAGCGTAGGGGTCTAGATTCGGTGGTCGTTGTTCGAGGGTTAGGTAAGGTAGGTTAGACTTAATATCTATAGCAACATGTATTTAAGTACTCATTGGAGCTTTTTTAACGTATCATGCGCTACATGACAATCTAAAGGACGGTTTGGACCATTGAAATTTTAGGCAGTACTTAAAGTAACTTTTGATTAAAAAACCTATGACGGATGTTAGTTATTTAGTAATTAAATCTAAAAATTAAAAAATTATATCATCACAAATAATACAAAAAATTAAGAGGAAAAAAACTAAAAGACTAAAAAGATAAAATTAAGAAGCTCACGTATTCCCTTAATTTGCAAGGATCTCAAATTGCGATCGAAATCGTCAGCTAGCAATGCTAGCAATCCGCTAGGATCGAACGGATGGATGGAGTCGCCGTGCGTAGAGGAAGAAAGTTTTTCTTTTTTTTTTTAAAAAAAGGAGAAAGATAGCAAAATTACGGCGACTGCGACCTGACGAGCGAGCTTGTGGCTGTGCCTGCACGGAATTTAAAGCTGTGTATGGGACATGCCCGGCTGACCGTGCGGTGCAATCCGATGCACGCGACGGCGAACGAAGCCGCAACAACCGACAGCATCGCGTGATTTTAGGTGAGGTGACGATCTCATACGGCTCGTTTTTTATGCCTCGGCTAAGCGGCACGTGTTTCGCATCAGTACGTTGACTTCTGCGTGTGGGAACACCAAGGATTCCACGACGGATACGATGATGCGCTACGCATCACGACGGCCATTGCACTGCACACATAAGTCTTGCAAGAGCGTATGGTGTTCCGATGATCTTGTTTTTTTGTCTTCTTTAAAAATTAAAATAAATAGGACGATTCGTCATCTATGTTGATGTCTCTGTCGTCTCAAAAATACAGACAAAAAAATTGGCTATTGTAAAAGTCATCAATCGCAGTCTAAGAGTGATTTTGTTTGATGCGACCAGGAATAGAGCTAAAAATAAGCCACGTCCCACGCCATAAAATTCGACATGGATGATTGCTACAAGACATGAGAAAAAATCCGACCCGTGCGTAACCCGTAACCCGGCCTAAACTATGCGTCATGTGGCTAGGCCCGGCCGATAGACCTAATGGTTCGAGCTTACAACAGTTTCAAATCGGGTTTTCTTCGGCCCTGTCTGAGAAATGCTTAGGGTGGTGATCGGTTCGGCTGAAAAGCTCATGGCTTATGGCTGAAAACACTGTAGCTGGCTGAAAAAAGCACTGTAGCTGACAGAGGCTTATTTAGCATAATTAAATTTAAAAAAATTTAAACTATAAAAAATATGTTAGCCCATTACGTATAATACAAACAAATACGGGGAAAAAAGAACAGGCAAAAAAACTCAACAAAAAGCCAAAAGTTCAGAAAAAGACGAAACTTATGAATAGTGAAAAATAAGCCAGAAGCCAGAAGTCGAAGCCGAGTTGATCAGGGCCCTAGGTGTAGGCCGAGCATGGGCTAAGAACTCTGAACTCTAGATTTTGAATCTGCGAGGAATTCGTGCGATGTGAATATGAGGGAATAAAGGGCCTATTCTTTAATGACTTTTAGTTTTTACCTAACTTTTAAACGAAATATTTTTTGAAGACGTGGTCTACAAATTAATTGTAGTACACGTTAAAAACCCAATATCTGTATTAACCAAAATTGCAAACGGGTAGCTCTCTCTTCGTAATCTCTATCGCAAATAGCTAAAATTCAAAAATTTCAACTAAAAACTATAAGTCACAGTTATATCAAACAGACATAAAGAAGCGAAGGCTGAGGCCTAAAACCACGTGGCAGTGCGTGGGCCCCACCGCGCCGGGGAGGGAGATAGCACGCGACTGAAATCGAGTCGCGGTCGCGGCCCCCACGTGGCCACGTCCCTCATTTTCCTCCACTCAGTCAAATACGCCCACTAGAGATGGCAACGGGTAAATACCCATCGGGTATTGCCATTCCATACCCGTACCCGCTAGGTGTAAATTTACCCGTCGGGTTACCTGTATCCGCACGCAGGTAGGAAAATTTACCCATACCCGTACCTGCGCGGGTATTACTACCCGACGGGTAACCCGTACCCGCAAGCATACACGGTTCAACACATAAGAATATCATCAATTTAGACATTCATTAATCATACATGCCAAGCACAAAAGCGTCTAATGATCAAAATTAGTACATCACATAAACATACTTGACATGACCATATCAACATATGACAAACAAATAAACAATCAATAACAAGTAGATAATAAAATTAACATTTGAGTGGGATGTCTAGTTGTCTAATGCGGGTATTCATTACCCACGGGTAGGCGGGTATGGGTAGTATATACCCACACCCGCACCCGCCTACCCGGCGGGTAGAGGATTTCGCCCAATAACGTACCCATGGGTACATAAAATTTTCCATACCCGTCTCTTTATCGGGTAAAACCCGTCGGGTATTCGGATATCGGGTACCCATTGCCATCTCTAACGCCCACTCAGCCGTAGATAACTGCCCAGGGATTTGGCTAATGGTTGGATTCAGATCCCCAGATTTTGTTGTGAAGCAAAGTCAGGCAACGGCACCTATGACCTTGCTCTAATCTCAGCCGTCGGATACAAAATGAACAGCCTAGATTGCATGCTACAACGAAGGTGCTACACTACCATATCTAGGTACTTTTCGGTACAGTACCCGCAACATTTCTATGCTATAGTGCCAGTCCGATCGATCTTGGTCTTTGCCTTTTGATCCAATGGCTAGAAAGCAAAGTCTGGGATACCGTAATATCGTGCCAACATACAACCATTGTATGAGTTCAAGTTTGGATTTTGGATTATAGTTTTTGAATTTTGGTTATTCGCAAGAGACAATATATAAAGGAAAACAGTCGCATACGATTTTAGCCGGTATAGTTGAATTCGGTACAGTGTCTACTACAATCTACATGTAGATCAGGTTTTTAAAAGACACATCGTTTAAAAGCTAATTACTATAACAGAAAGTGATAAGAAAAAAAGTCAAAACCAAAAAGAACCCAACTATGAAGTATGTAGGCAACAAAAGAAATTAAAATTGGGTGTTACCTAAAACAAGGTAACGCAGCTGGGACGCATGTATGGTGCGATCTGGATCATCAGACGCTCATATTAGCTTTAGGTCTATTCTTTTTGGGTTTGGCTTTTGATTTCTCTAAACGTCGAAATAAACGGGACGATTTCTTGAAACGGATCCTCTAAATGGTTTCCTAAGTCCAAAACCGTGTATGTCGACTGTGTCGGTGCCTTCGTCATTCACCGTTGTCTCAAAAAACACAGATAAAAGCTATCAATTATAGCCTAAAAGAATATAGCCTTAGTATTTGGATGATGCATGATTCACATATACAAATATAGAGCATTTGATCGATTCATGTGTAAATCTATTGAGAATAGAGCGATTTGGAGTCTCTAGAAAAGTTCGTAGTCGAATCACACGAAACAAAAATGAATGCTATCATTGTGTAAGCTTTTATACACTTATCTTTGATGTATGTTTTCGACAGAGAAGCACATATTTTATTATCATCCTTCTCGCTACACCTTTACATATTGTAGAAGACATACTTACTACTATATCATTGTCATTTAAGATATATACCAGTATCATTGTAAAATTTACTTTAATATAGTTCAGATAACCCTAATCATGGTAATTACCTAGTCATAGTAGTCGCACTTAGCAGTAAAATGTAATTTATATTGAGATTGTTACACCGCGATTTGTAGAGAAATCTATCGTATGGAGCGAGATAACAAACCAATCATATCTTGGGTGGGACCGTGGGAGGAGGCCTTGAGAGAGACATTTTGTTTTATAGTTTATAATTTAAATATTTGAATTCTGATTATTTATAGAGATAGCATGTAGAGAGAAATAGTCCCATAAGATTTTGGCCAGTATAGTTAAACTCACTACATTTTTTACTATAATTTTTTATTAATCTGTCTAAAAAATTATATTATTTAAAAATTAGTTACTATATATAATATAAATATAAATTAATTTTAAATTTAAAAGAAGCCGGCCTTAGTCGCGTCGTCCATAAAAGCCTGCCCACTGCGGATGTGTCTGTGCTTACCCCGATGCCTTCTCCACCTCTTCCTTACCCGGCACGACGACGGCGACGCCTCCCCAGCCGCACGGCGAACCGCCCCCGCCTCCAATCCATCCATCTGTAGGGTTAGGGTTTCGCCTCCAGTTCCCAAGGCCACGCGGTACGGCCGCCCACGGCGGTCTCGCGGATTTTTCGTGACAATTTCTCCCCCCTTTCGAGCTCAAAATCGCCGCGCTCTGCTCAGTTTCTTGGGTAAAAATCGATCCTTTTTTCACTGGTGTTTTTCTCTTTTTCTTGGAGTTCCCCATTTTTAGGAGATATACATCGGAGCTTTCTGAGGTGATTAGTTCGCTCGGGCTACAATTTTGATTTTGCTACAAAAAATTGCGATTTCTGTGCGAAAATCGCCCGTTTTTTTGTTCAGCGCGCGGCTCCAGAATCCAGTGAGGGTGAAAATTTTGTGCCTCCGAGTGGCCTTGGTGCTCTGATTCTTGGAACACTCGTGCGCACTCTATGAGCGCGAGGCTCGCGACTCGGGTTTCCGGGTATTTGGGCGCGCGCGGGGGGTGTTTGTGTTAATGCCTCGGCTGTCCTGCAAGTTCGTCGATCCCGACAGAGTCGTTTCCTCCGCCGCGGCGCGCCGCGTGCAGCCAGACACGATGAGCTGCGGCAGTGACGGGTGTAGGGACAGTGGCAGCGGTGGCAGTGAGGAGTTCAGGAGGCCGCGGCCGAGCAAGGTCGCGGCTGACGATTTGGTGGAGCCGGCTCGGTGCTCGGATGCTGCCGCACCAGCGTCTTGGATTGACAAGAAGCTTCTTGTTGATCCCGGGATGCTGTTCATTGGATCCAAGATTGGGGAGGGAGCTCATGGGAAGGTCTACAAGGGGAAGTAAGTGAAACAACTTTTAAGACATAACCGCGCCTAATGTTTGTTATGTTTGTGCTCAAAGTCGTCAGTACCATCATTTGCACCAAATTTGAAGTCTCTGCTCTAGTGGTAGTATTAGCAGTTGTCCAATCAAATGGGTGTTATGCACTACGCCCTTGCAAAAAGTTAAAAAGAGTTATGTATCAATAAAATAGGCGGTAAGAGCCGTGCTTTGAATTGATGAGTCTCAGAGGGTGCCTTGATGCTCATGGTGCATCTCACCTCAGTCAGTTAAATTGCACAATCTGTTACCGAGACGCTTCTGATGCATTTATGAGTTTAATAGGCAGATGGACACTTTGATGGAAATATTAGTCATGAGCTGTGCTGCTATCCTTCAGGAACTCCACATGATTGATGACAATATACTGAGTTATACTCCCATGGATCTCAGATATGCTTGCTTGATTTGGCTATGGTAGTCTGTTGTAGATATCTGCAATTCCTGCTGTGGTCAAGGATTCTGGATATTGTTCAAGCTTGCAACTTGTTCTAATATTTGCAAACAGTCAATCTTTTATGTTTCAATGTACACCACTGACGGATATTAACAAATCAAACAATTTTGTTTTGGTGCTGGCTATTGGTGTCATCACAAATTGAGCTGACATTCTTGTCCCATGAAGGAGCTTTTCCATTTAACTCTTCATGTTGATGTTATATAACTATATTGTGTATCATAGTATTTTTTTTTGCCTGCATGGATACTTGTGATCATTTTTATCAGTAATTAATTAGTTTTTTTATGTGTGCTTTTGAATAGGTATGTTGACCAAATTGTAGCAATAAAGGTACTTAACAATGGCAGTACTCCTGAAGAAAGAGCAACACTTGAAGCTCGTTTCATTCGAGAAGTAAATATGATGTGTAGAGTGAAACATGATAATCTTGTGAAGGTACATCCTTGCCTGAATGACACACTGCTGTGTCTAATCTGATTTTGCATTTATTTCTCTACTTTAGTTCAGACCTAGCATAGCCATTGCTAACTAAATCATCAATTTTCTTGTGACCTTTCCTCACACAAATTTCTGCACTTCTTTAGTTTATCGGAGCTTGCAAGGAACCATTGATGGTGATTGTCAGTGAGTTACTACCAGGGATGTCATTGAAAAACTACTTGAACAGCATTCGGCCCAACCAACTAGAGATCCATACTGCAATTGGCTATGCACTCGATATAGCTCATGCAATGGAATGTTTACATGCCAATGGAATAATACATAGAGACCTGAAACCTGGTATGTATGCTTGGGCTGTTTGACTTTTGCACTTCCATTTGTTTTCCTTAACATGTGTGGTAAGTTGCACTTCCTTTTTGTAACCAAAACTCCATTGCATGTTTACCTGATATTTTATGGTCAGTTGTAACTTAAGATGTCACAACATGGGTACATAGTGTATTTTTTAAATTCAAAATTAAGAAATGGGCACACAATGTATTTTTTATGCCAAGGTAAGAACTTCTGTTCTGAAAGAGCTATAAGTACAGGTTAATCATTCAAATTTTTCAGTAAGATGTTTGTACATCTGATTCCTTGTCATTTCCCCCATTAATTGTAAGCCTTATTGAATGTTCCTGACTCCACATCCATGTTATCAGCTTTACTTTCTGCTCATGGTTCTAATGCCAGATCTTCCCTTTTCAGTCCTCTTTTGATTTTGTGTGCTTTACCTTCTGGGTTGCTCGGTTGCCCCACTAGCTGTTGCTTTCTATAACAGCTGTTAAGTCAAGTTCGTTATGCTTTTCCAGTTTCCTAATAAAAGTTATTGTTTGCAGATAATTTGTTGCTTACTGCAAATCATAAGAAGCTGAAGCTTACTGATTTCGGACTCGCAAGAGAAGAAACTGTGACTGAAATGATGACAGCTGAAACCGGGACATACCGATGGATGGCCCCAGAGGTTGTAAATTACTATTTCTTGCAATAACTAATTAACATCAATAAATTGTTGACTGATGCCAAACCTAAAAAAGCTCACCCTTCAGTATTTTAGCCAACTTATGGTTGAGGTCTAAGTCTACAACTATACCTCGATTCATATGCCAGCTGTAATTTCGTGTCATGATTTCAAAACCTTCTATACAAACAGAAATCTGGTGCTCCAGCACAGATCTGTGTGATTACAAAGCCTGACTGATGGTCTTTCTTTATGTGATATTGCAGTTATACAGCACTGTCACACTTCGACGTGGTGAGAAAAAGCATTACACAAATAAAGTGGACGTGTACAGTTTTGGCATTGTTCTGTGGGAGTTGCTGACCAATAAAATGCCATTTGAAGGAATGTCGAATCTACAAGCTGCATATGCTGCTGCTTTTAAGGTAAGTATGAAGCAATAACCATGCGTTTGTTATGAAAAGTACGAAGCAATAACAATGCATATGCTATGAAACTATTATTTGCTACAAAATTATAGCACCTCCTAGAAGGTTGTCTAGTAATTAAGAAATCTTACGACTCTTGAAGAGTTATAGCTCTCCTGTTTAACATTGCAAATTATTATTGCCCATACTGGCTACAAATTAGTGATGTCTCCTTTTGTGGACAAAGCTGTTACTACCGCTAAACAAGTAGTAATACTTCTTATGTCATGAAGTTTAGCTCAAAGACTTGCTTGGCTACCTAAAGAGCGAAGGCCAACAAATTGTCAGATGAAATGGTCATGCATTCATGCCATAGAGGCTTTGTTTTGGATATTACGTTTTCATGGAAGTGTCAGAGTGCATATAAATTCCACTTTCTTGTCAGTTTTCTATGTCATGATGACAAGTCCATGGTACCTGCTTCAGCACATATGCATGGTTCCAAATTGAGGAAACACGTTGCAGCAACTTTTTGCTCTAGTTTTTTTAGAAACGAATATTCATAGCACCATTCAACTGGTATACACGACTGTAGCACCTTTCTTCTATAGTTAACTCCTTTTTCAAGGGATTCTTGAGCATAAACTCGCTGACAACAATTTGACATTATTTTCAATTGCAATATGCTAATCTTATCTATATTTTCTCGTCTATAACGACAGCAAGCGCGCCCAGCTCTCCCTGAGGAGACCCCCCAGGAGCTTGTGTTCATCGTGCAATCATGCTGGGTCGAGGATCCTGCCATGCGACCCAGCTTCAGCCAGATCATCCGCATGCTAGATGCTTTCCTCATGACAATACCTCCACCCCTCCCTTCAGAATCAGACGAAGATGTGGAATCAGAAGAAACAACATCGTCGTTGAGCAGTAAGAGTTCATCTGTCTCCTCGATCGTTTCTCGAGCAACAAGCAAGCTCTCGGTCGTCCGCCATCTCTTCGCCTCAAAGAAGGCAGGCAATGGGAGGACATGATGCATGTCCTGAGACGTTTTCCTTGGTGCTGTAAAGATGTTAGCCTAGGTTATGTGTAACACAAGAGGGATATTGTTCAGTGTAGAATAGCGGTTGTATCGATGATACAAAAGATAGTTGAAATGCAACTTACGCAAGCGCTGGCAGCTGCTTTACCATTACTTGTCCATCATGTCTTTGAGCGATTTTCTCCTCTTGTTTTAACTACAATGTTTAGCCTTAGCGCCTTTTGCAATGGCAGCCCATGGGAATACTGTGATCCAAGCAAACCCGAAAGAGATTATTACTGATCACTGACATTCAGAATTTAACAGAGTTTGAAGTGGAACGGTGATCTGAGGACACTCCTGTCAAGGCAGGAAGGGTAGTAGGCCTGTTTGACTTTTCCATATCCTTGCCAAAACCAAGCGTGACACCATTAGAGCTGTAAATGAGTTCGGTTCTGTAGATGAATTATGTCACAGGTAGTACAGTGTCTTGAGTGTTGCAACGGGATCCTAAGCCTTACACTGATAATAAATTTTTTTTGCACGCATATCAAATGAATGAACTAATCAAAACATCAAAGAAACACATCAATTGTTGTTCTAAGGGCCTGTTCTTTTTGGCTGCGGCTTTTGACTTTTGGCTGAAATTTTTGAATTTTGGCTGTTTACGGTACAGATTACGGAGAGACCGATACTCACTTGTGATTTTGGCTCATACAGATGTTGGGCTTTTAACATGTACTACGTTTAACTTGTAGATCCCGTCTTGAGAAAATACTCCGTTTAAAAGTTGGGTACTGTAGCAAAAGCCAAAAGCCGCCCGGCTTCTCATGTGCCAAACAGGCCCTAAGAGAGAACAACACGTTTGGACATTTTGTTTTCTCTCTGTAAAATGTGCAGTTATTCCAAATATGTTTGAGCAATGCATTTCATGACTCTGCAAGCAGTCCATCATCATCAAGGATGAGACCCAGGCATGTGCAACAGCAGGGGCAAAACCGCAAAACACGTTACATCACTTGTTAGCTCAGCAAATCTAAAGCGGCCACCCATTGGAAGGCTACTTCAAGTAGTTTGCTATACATTTTGCAATTGAAACCGAATACCGTTAGGCCCTATCCATTTTAGCTTCAACTTCTGATTTCTATCTCTTTTTTTAGTTTTTTGGCTTTTTTGCCGGCTCTTTTTTTCCCGTATTCGCTTGCATTATTTTTGATGATCTAATATGTTTTTCTATTTTTTAAATTTAATTATGTCGAATAAATCACTATCAGTTACAGTACAATTTCAGCCAGCTACAGTATAATTTTAACCATAAGCCATTATTTTTTAGCCCAAATAAGCAGTATCATAATCTTATACTTTAAAACCCTCCTGCCGGTTCCATTTCTATAGAAAAACAAAAAATGGATTAAATCACTCTGATCCAACTGCATTAAGGTAAGGAATGCGCCACATCTTCAGTACCTGAATAGTAACTTGGGCATGTCCGTCCACCGGACTACGACGGCAGTGCCTCTGCACGTAGTGTAGTGCGATGGAGACATTTGTCTTTGGGAACCATCGCCCTGCAACTAAGCCGGGCTGTCATCGTGGGCACGGGTGGCGTACAGCCCGGTCAGGTGGGGGAAAAATGGATTGTGGCTAAAATCACATTGTAACTGAGTTAAATTATTAGTCCATCATGAACAATGTAAATAAATACGGAAAAACGAACCACAAAAAAACTCAAAAAAAACAGCCAAAAATCAGAAAAGGACGAAATTTAGAAATAATAAAAAATAAATCAGAAATCAGAAATTCAACTCGAAATGAGCGGGGCCTAGTTCTGCTCATTGAACATCATCTCTGGTGCAACTAGCCAGCACTCCTTATGTATCAGGCTTGCCATTGTTGTTGTGGCGTGCACGTCGCTCTGCGCATGCAACAGAATGCCGAGGCGTCGACTGATGTGACGATGTCGACCTCGTCCTCGACCATGCCGCTTATATGACGGCATCGTTTCACAATTAATTTCAGCACCAATATTATTATATTTATCGTTTTTCTCAGTTGATGTAGAAGTTGTAGGTATCAAATCATCATAATGTAACAATGAGGTAGCAGATACTTCACCCTCACCTGTAGTTATCTCTTTATCTTTGATTTCCAATGGTGCCGGTTGTTGAATGTTTAACTCCTTATTTTCAATTTCAACCTGCATAATGTAAGAAACAAAATTAGAAGTAGACATTAATGTGTTAGCTTTAAAATTAACCCCACTTTGTTTAATATCTACCTCTCTCTTTTCTTCAGGTGTATCTCTCACACTCTCAATTAACTAGCGAGGGAGTCCGAACCTTAGCGTGTTGCGACGAATCCAGAATGTGGTCAGGACATCGAACGCCGAATCCTCCACTCCTTATCCCCACCTCAGCGCCTGCCTCACGCCGCCTCGCCGAGCTCCGCCTTGGACCAGCTTTGACCGCCTGGCCCTCTGCCGAATGCCTAGGTGGTGCCTAGGACCGAATTTCGCAACCTTAGAATAGTTTAATGCGTAGAAGATAAAATAAATGTTTTCATATGTCAAGTACAAGCCAGTGTTACATCCATGATGTACTCCTCATGCTCCCCGAGTGGACTCATGTTTGGTAGCGCCTGAGCTCTTGAGTGCCTGCCCCAGCATCTCGATAACATGTGTTGTCAATGTCCTTGCAGAACTTTTTAGGATACCATTTCAGTGGTATACCTTATCATTTTTGTGATTGGATTAGAAGCTAAATAAGAAAAGACAACATTAAGCCTCGCTCATTTCAACTTTAGCTTCTGACTTATTTTTCATTATTAATAAATTTGAACTTTTGACTTTTTTTGAGTTTTTTGCCAGTTCTTTTTTTCCCCGTATATGTTTGCATTGTCTGTGATGAGCTAGCATATTTTTTTCTATTTTTAATTTTTTTAAATTTAATTACGCTAAATAAGTCACCTTTAGCTACAGTGAAATTTCAACTGCTACAGTGTAATTTTAGTCATAAGCCATAGTTTTTTTAGCCCAACCAAACGGGGCCTAAAATGGTGAACGAAACAACTCCTCAGTGCTCAGTCGGTATTGGGAGTGTGAGAGGCTGAGAGCAGAGGCTAGCAAACACACAAAACGTGATGAGACAAAATTGATAACAGCTTGAACACCTTCCCTTTTTGGACCAATAAAAAATCAGTATGAATTCAAAAATTTACTAAAATATGTATGTTGTAAAGACATGCTTTGTTTACCTGCCATTATTTTTGATACCCTTGTTTTACCTGCCACCTCCCGAAAGTGCAGTGAAAGGACCCAACAACGGCAAAGAAAACCATACCAGGACAACTCCTTCCCAACAACTGAATACCCAAAACTCGCCACGTGGCTCTCCTCTCAGCCATCTGATCGGTCTTAATCCAGAAGAATCGGCCTCCGAATCAACGGTGGCGGCTTCTGTCAGCCACCTGCGCAGTGAACCGCTGGTATAACCTTTTTATTTCGGCTTTTCATCGGCTTCTGATTTTCAATTATTGGTGAAAATTATCTCTACTATTATATAAAGAGAAGTTAGTGGCCGTCCATACGTTCTTCTCTCCTCTTTCTACAGCCATCCAATTTGATCTGGACCATTCGGCTCCCCCCTCTCTTAGGATCCAACCGCCCACCCCCTTCACTTTACTCCACTCTACATGAAGTTGGCCAGGCTAAGTTTCATTTTACCATTTTTATGACTCCGTTGCAACGTACTGGTCTCTAACTAGTATTATAGTAATCATTAAATTTTTTGTGCTATTTATTTAAAAACATATATATATATATATAACACTATTATATTTTTACAATAATATAAAGAAAAAAGAAAACAAAGAAAAAATAGAAAAGATAAAAAAACTGAAATTAAGAAACGGCTTTTAAAAACGGGCCACCCACAAGTCCAACATCCTTTCCTTCTCCCTCCCATCTCCGAGCCGAAAGAGAGACGGCAGCGGGGACCCTAGCTGCTAGGGTTTTTGATCTCGCGGTCCCGCGCGACGCCGTGATGGAGAGGGAGCTCCTGGAGACGTTCGACGCGGCCAAGAAGGCGGCCGACGCGGTTGCCGAGGAGGACGGCTCGCCGGAGGCCGACCGCTGCCTCGACGCGCTGCGGCGGCTGCGCGCCATCCGCGTCACCACCGATATCATCGTCTCCACGCAGGTGAGCGGCCTACTGGATCCGATTTTGTGGTTGCGAAGAAATCTATCTGTGGCATCTCGTCGTGTCGTTTGCGGCGGATGCGTGCGGCGGCGGGCGGCAATATTGCGATGAATTAGTCTGCGAAATGTGCCTTGTTGCATTGAATTTGGATTCCCCGTGCCTTTTGATTAGGATGGTTCATCAAAATTTGCGGGATGTTCGGGAGATTTTTTATGTCCTTTTTAAGGCGACGGGTGAAGAGATGCGAATGTTAGAATGATCTCAGGGCTTTGGCCCAACGGCCAAAGCCCATCCCTTGACCGCGCCCTGATCGGGGGCGCCCAGCCCGTTTTGGCTGGTGGGCCCCTGTCGCCAGCGCTATAAATACAGAGGTGGGGGCCGGGCGGCACGCATCACGAGGTTGACCGCGCCGCCGTCACCCCACCGACAAACCCTAAGACCCGATCTAAGAGGGGGCGCTCCAGCGACGGGAAGACCCTCCGCCATCTGCCGCCAAGGAGATCCTCGCCGTCACCGGACCTACGCCGTCGTCGCCGGTCTCCTCTTCACCGACGAACAGCGATGGCCGCTGCTGCTTCCTCTACATCCGAAGGTCGGTAACCCCAACTCTCTCCCTCTCGGTAGATCATCAAGAACCCTAGAGAAAAGAAGCACTCCACAAGATCTACCCTAGGAGATCCTAGATCTAGAGATTAACAATGGTATCAGAGCCTTTTCTAGTGGTAGATCTAGACGGGAAAAAGCAAAAGAAAGAGAATCCCAAAC
The DNA here is from genome assembly GCA_017311315.1 of Dendrocalamus latiflorus. NCBI lineage: Eukaryota > Viridiplantae > Streptophyta > Magnoliopsida > Poales > Poaceae > Dendrocalamus > Dendrocalamus latiflorus. The sequence continues at coordinate 2,354,541 of CM029611.1, forward strand.
CCTAGTTTCCCCGGATCGGAAAGAAAGAATCAAAAAAAAAAAAAAAGGAAGGGAGGGGAGGGCGTACGGGCGCCGCCGGGGTGCCGCTGCGCCGCTCGGGGCCGCCGCGCCGCCGCCGTTTGCTTGCCGTCGCGCGCCGTCTCGGGCAGCCGCAGCGCCGCTAGCGCCGCCGCCTCCATGTGGGAGCCGCGCGGCCGCCGCTTGCGCCCGTGTGGGTCGCGCCGTCGTCGCCTTGCGCGCGGGAGCCGCCGTCGGCCTCCGCCGCGCGTTGCCGCTCCGCGCTGAGGGGCGCCGCCGCCCAGCTGCCGTCGCCGCCGCTTCTTCTGGGAGCCGCCGGCGCCGCCGCTTGGGCCGCCGTGCGCGCGCGCCGCCGGGGCTGTTCCCTCCCCACGGTCCGCCTGGGGCCGCCGCGCCTCTGGGGGCCGTCGTGTGCGCCGTCTCGCTCGAGTAGGAGCCGCCTCCGCACCGCTCCGTTTTTTCCGCGAGGAGGCGGGCGTGAAATGAGGGCTAGGGTTAGGTTTTGGGGGCGTTATCCCCTCCGCGAGCGCTCTCGGCCGTTGATCTTGATCGGACGGCTAACGTGAGGCCGGGCGCGTGAGGCCGGGAGAAAGCAGGCCGCGTGGGCCGCGCGGGGGAAAGAGAGCGAGGCCGCCATGGGCCGCGCCGCTGGCTGAGCGCGCGCGCGCGTGCGGTAGCCCTTTTTGGGCCGGCACGCCATGGGCCGCGGCCGAATGAGCAGGCCGAAATGGCCAAATGCACAGTAAACCCCGAAAATGGATTTTAATTGTTTTCAGAAGCTTTTATGAGTCAATTTAAAGGAAATTTTGAATCAAATCTCTGTAAAATTTTGCACCAACGTGTTAATTTTTCAGAGATTAAATGTTTACAGTATAATGCTTCTGAATATTGAATTATTTTTAGAATAATTACAGTTTCCGCTGCAAAAGTTAAATGATTTTCATTATTAAATTCGAACCAACGGGAGAATTTAATTTTGGAAAAATAGATTAAAATTCCCAGAGATTTATCATACTGTTATTTACTGACCAACGTTGTTAATATCAGTATTATAAATTTTTTAATGTTGATTTATGCATTATTTCTATTTCTGCCCAACGGTGATGTAGATTTAATGTATGATAAAATTGATTTAAATTGTATGTCGTATTTTTGACCAACGTTGGAAATAAGGCATATGATTTTGATGTTACGTTCTCACTGTATTTGAAATATTTTTCAGGAGGATACAACTTGATGAGTTGTATTAGAGAAATCCCCACTCTCAAAGGTGATAATTATGGAGAGTGGAAGAAAAAGCTAGACTTAGCTTTTATCTTGGCTGAGGTGGACTGGGTCCTCACTACAGCACGTCCCACTGAGCCTTTGGTGCCAGTGAGGGAACAGAATGAGGATGACACTGCATGGCAGAAAAGACAGAGGGATCATGCTCCCTTACAGATGTCTTATGACCTTGATCATAAGAAATGGACCACAGCCAACAAGAAATGTATGGCTGTGATAAAGAACACAATTGAGCCTGCTATTTTGGGCTCAATTGCAGAGTGTGACACTGTCACTGAATATCTCGATAAAATAAAGAGTCAGTTCACTGGCTCTTCAAAGACTTATGCTACACAGCTGATTAAGCAGCTGGTAACAGAGAGGTATTCTGGCGGTGGCAATGGCATAAGAGAGCACATTCTTAGAATGAGCAACTTGGCATCTAAACTGAAACCGATGGATTTGGGTCTCAAGGATGAGTTCCTTATTCATTTGGTTTTTGCTTCTTTGCCAAAAGAGTTTGACACTTTTGTTGTCAACTATAATATGCAGCCCGAAAAATGGGACATGGAAAAGTGCATAGCCATGTGCGTGCAAGAGGAGGAAAGAATCAAATCCTCACATGGTGGTGCTATCAACTTTGTGAGGGAAAACAAGAAAAAGAATTACAACAGTAACCCCTTCTCAAAGAACAAGGGTAAAACCTCTGTACATCAACCTCAACAGAATAAATTTGCTGTAGACAAAGACCAGTGCCTTCACTGCAAGAAGACGGGACACTACAAGAAAGATTGTCCTGACTACTTAAAGATGATAATGGCTAAGAAAGGTGAGAACATTATTACCTTTATAAATGAATGCCTGTATGTACAATATTCGAAATCCACTTGGTGGATTGACTCAGGAGCAACTGTTCATGTTGCTAATTCTTTACAGGGATTCCGTTCGACGAGGACTACGCAAAGAAAAGAAAGATGCGTTAAAGTCGCAAATGGAGTCGAAGCTGAAGTTGAAGCCGTTGGCGATCTTTCATTAGAATTAGCTAATGGCTCCACTCTTCTACTTAGAGATGTCCTTTTTGTACCATCTTTACAGAGGAATTTGATTAGTGTGTCAAATTTGGACAAAGATGGTTATGATTGCAATTTTGGAAATGGCAAGTGCGAAATAATGTTTAATAAAGAATGTGTTGGTATTGCCATATTACAGAATGAGCTTTATTTGTTATCATTATGTGATGATGTGAATGTCGTATACGATAATGCGAACGTCGCGTGCGAGAAAGTGATTGAATCCTCGTCTACGAATGTAAACAGAAAACGAAAGAGAACTCTAGATGAGTCGTCAAAATTATGACACTGTCGTTTAGGCCATATTTCGAGGGGGAGAATAGAAAGACTAGTTAAGAATGATATTCTTCCTCCATTAGAGTTCTCAGACTTAGAACAATGCATAGAATGCATTAAAGGAAAATATGTAAAGAAAATTAAAAAAGACGCTAAAAGAAGCACAGGAGTTCTACAAATTGTTCACACAGACATTTGTGGTCCTTTTCCTGTGGAAAGTGTGGATGGTTATGACTCGTTCGTAACATTCACGGATGATTACTCCCGTTATGGATATATTTATCCAATCAAAGAAAACAATGAAGCCTTGGATAAATTCAAGATATTTAAGGCTGAAGTTGAAAACCAACACGATTTAAAAATTAAGATAGTCCGATCTGATCGTGGAGGGGAGTACTACGGTCGACATACCCCATATGGACAAGTTCCTGGACCTTTTGCAAGGTTTTTACAGGAAAATGGTATAGTGGCCCAGTATTCTACACCGGGCGAACCTCAGCAAAATGGAGTAGCTGAAAGACGCAACCGTACCCTGATGGATATGGTGCGAAGCATGATGAGCTATTCCACACTGCCATTGAGTTTATGGATGGAGGCGTTGAAAACCGCCATTCATATCCTCAACAGAGTACCTAGTAAGTCGGTGCCCAAAACACTGTACGAGTTGTGGACAGGAAGAGTTCCCTCACTAAACCACTTACGTGTGTGGGGGAGTCCTGCTGAGGCTAAAGTATTTAACCCAAACCTTGGGAAGCTTGATCCCAAAACAGTAAGTTGCCATTTCATTGGCTACCCTGAAAAGTCAAAAGGTTTTCGTTTCTACTGTCCAGACAGATATACAAAGTTTGTAGAAACGAGATACGCTGTCTTCTTAGAGGATGAGATGATGAGGGGGAGCATGGTAGCTCGAGAGATTGACCTTGAAGAGAAGCGGGTGTATGTGCCCACTCCGATGATTCAAGAGCCATTCTTCACATTACCTGCTGTTGCTGCACCGACGGTGCAAGACACTGTGGTGCCAGCACCTGTTATTGTTCCTCCTGTGGCAACAATGAACAATAATGAGGAACCTGTCCTTCAGGATCCTATAGAACCTATTGCCACAGATGAGGGGGAGCAACAGCAGCCTCAAACAGAAAATATACCAAATGAGGGGCCCCGAGGAGGTCTCAAAGAGTAGGAAGATCAGCTATTTCTGATGATTATCAGATTTATCATACAGAGGAATTTCAAATGGAGGATGATCCCACCTCATTTGAAGAAGCCATGAGAAGCGAAAATTCCTCAAAATGGCTTGAGGCCATGGAAGAGAAAATGAGGTCCATGAAGACTAATAAAGTCTGGGACTTGGAAATTATTCCTAAAGGAGCCAAAACAGTAGGCTGTAAATGGGTCTACAAAACAAAACTTGACTCCCAAGGGAATGTAGAAAGATACAAAGCGCGACTTGTGGCAAAAGGCTTTACGCAAAGAGAAGGGATTGATTACACTGAGATCTTTTCTCCAGTCTCATGTAAAGATTCCTTCAGAATCATAATGGCATTAGTAGCACATTATGATTTAGAGTTACATCAGATGGATGTAAAGACGGCATTTCTTAATGGGGATTTGGAGGAAAATATATACATGGCACAACCGAAAGGTTTTGTCATGGAAGGAAATGAAAAAATGGGATGCCGCCTAAAGAAATCGATTTATGGGTTAAAGCAAGCTTCAAGACAGTGGTACTTGAAGTTTGACAGTACAATAAGAAAATTTGGGTTTAAAGAGAATGTAGAGGACAACTGTGTTTATGCAAAGTTTAAAGATGGGAAGTTTATCTTTCTAATTCTGTATGTGGATGATATCCTACTGGCTAGTAGTGATGTCAGTCTGCTACTGGAGACAAAGAAGTTTTTGTCCTCAAACTTTGATATGAAAGATCTTGGTGAAGCTTCGTTCGTTCTAGGGATCGAAATTCACCGGGATAGAAACAAGGGGATATTGGGACTGTCACAAAAGGCATACATAGAGAAAGTCTTAAAGAAATTTGGTATGCATAAATGTAGTCCTTCACCTGCACCTATAGTAAAGGGCGACAGATATGGGGATTTTCAATGCCCCAGGAACCAGTATGAGATCGATCAAATGAAAGCGGTTCCATATGCTTCAGCTGTCGGAAGCTTACAGTATGCTCAAGTGTGCACACGCCCTGACTTAACATTTGTTACCGGGTTACTTGGCAGATTCCAGAGCAATCCTGGAATAGAACATTGGAAATTGATAAAGAAAGTCTTGCGTTATTTGCAAGGAACAAAAGGCCTCATAATGACATACAGAAGATCAGATTTACTCCATATAGTGGGGTATACAGATTCTGATTTTGCGGGAGATGATAGAAAGTCTACATCCGGATATGTATTCACTCTCGCTGGAGGAGCTATATCGTGGAAAAGCTCAAAGCAAACCGTCACTAAATCGTCCACAATGTATGCCGAGTTTGTAGCATGTTATGAGGCTACGGGGCAGGTGAACTGGCTAAAGAAGTTCATACCCGGTTTAAAAGTGGTTGACGACATCAATAGACCACTTAAGTTGTACTGCGATAATGAACCCGCAGTAACGTATGCCCACAACAATAAGTCAAGTGGTGCTGCCAAACACATTGACATAAAGTACTATGTTGTGAAAGATAAAGTTCGGGATCAAATTATAAGTCTTGAGCACATAAGTACCGCAAAGATGTTAGCGGATCCGCTTACCAAAGGCTTACCACCCAACGTGTTCAGAGAACATGTAGCCGGCATGGGTTTAAGGGAAAGCCTATGATTCCTGGACTAAAAGATGGCCCAAAGATTAAAGTAACTGTTTCAGAACAGAGAGGTGTATTGTAACTGTTGAATCTATCGGCGATTGACCGTGACGATGAGACATGTTCTATGCACTAATCTGTGATGGAATGTGTAAAGTCAAAAGTAATTAAAGATAAAGTATAGATTGAGATCAAGGGGGAGAATGTTAGAATGATCTCAGGGCTTTGGCCCAACGGCCAAAGCCCATCCCTTGACCGCGCCCTGATCGGGGGCGCCCAGCCCGTTTTGGCTGGTGGGCCCCTGTCGCCAGCGCTATAAATACAGAGGTGGGGGCCGGGCGGCACGCATCACGAGGTTGACCGCGCCGCCGTCACCCCACCGACAAACCCTAAGACCCGATCTAAGAGGGGGCGCTCCAGCGACGGGAAGACCCTCCGCCATCTGCCGCCAAGGAGATCCTCGCCGTCACCGGACCTACGCCGTCGTCGCCGGTCTCCTCTTCACCGACGAACAGCGATGGCCGCTGCTGCTTCCTCTACATCCGAAGGTCGGTAACCCCAACTCTCTCCCTCTCGGTAGATCATCAAGAACCCTAGAGAAAAGAAGCACTCCACAAGATCTACCCTAGGAGATCCTAGATCTAGAGATTAACAGCGAAAAACTGGGCCTCTTGATGGGAATTAGATCTTGTGGGTGTCTAACGCTATTGGGGGTGTAAAGATGATGCGTTTTCTCCTTTTTTTTATAGCTCAGATTGACGGGTTTGTTGGAGGGGTGTTCAGTGTAGGGATGTCTGGAAGCGAGGGCAGGTGGCTGGGATTTGTGAAATTTTACATTTTTAGCTGATGGATATGTGATATTCCTGTGTTGCAATTGCCATTCAGAGTGGCTGAGGTTAGTGAACTCCTTTCTGGTTAGCAGTGGCGGACCTAGGATTTTGCCAAAGGGTATGCCGCACCAAAATTTTCATATGCAATTCGGTAAAACTATTTGCCAATTCGGTAAATAATTGTAAAATTTGCACCGTAATTCGGTATACAGGTACTAAATAATATGATAAGTCTTAAATTCAGGGATTAAGTTGGAAACTTGCACAAATTAACATATAAATAGTTCAAACACAATACTAATATTCTCAAATGTACGACCCTTTATGCTCTTAGATTTTTCAGAAGCACAAAAGGTGAAATTAACGCTTAAATTCTTGATGCAGTGATATAATCAATCCTTGTTCCTAGTAAAATTAACACTACTTTCTATAGACCGGACTCAACAGGATTCACAATAACTACTTCAAAAAAGTGCATGAGACCGCAATGAGTATAATTGCCTAGGATGAAAGGAAATTTATGGGGCAGAAAAGGCCGCAACAACCCTTTCTGCATCTTCCAGTCAACTGGATTGATGCTTGCTGCTTCCAGCTTCAACAGGACCTCGTTCTTCTTCGCTGAAGGGACAGGAACTTCGACATGATGCATCAGAAGAATTTGAGAATTCATTGGCTGGTTTCTTCTCAAGGAAAAAACAAACAAAAAAGAAATCTTGTTGTTGACTGGTTTCTTTTCAAGAAAAGAAAATGAAGAAATCTTGTTGACTCCTCTATCCATGAAAAAAGGGGAGATTTTGTTGAGTGGGAAATCTCTCATCTACACTAAATCAGGTTTATTTCTACAACTTGTTCGACCACAAAAAAAATCCCAAGAGAGGAAAAGACTCGCCACTACTCGCAGACTCAGATGAACTGATTGCTATTTCCAACCAGGGGTGAGCCCAGGCACGCGACTACCAAAACTAACGAACCAATTAGCGAATGATCTAGCTGATTTACCAATTAACTAGTCATATCGTACTTAGCATTAACCAATCTATGCCTAGTACGCACACAAGATTCCGCCCTTATCCACCGTTGCTCGAACAAAAGCACGGACGCGTGCGGGGCGGGCTCACCTTGAGGGCGGCGGCGCCTCCGCGGCTGCGCCGCAGGCATCGTACTGCACGGCCCGCATCTTCGCCTGCGTCGTGGCGGCCGCGGCTCCGGCCATGGGGAAAGAGGGGGAGCAAAGCAAACAGATGGGAATCCACGCCGCGCGAATATCGTGAGGCTTTCGTTGCGCTTCGTCTGGTCTGCTCGATTGGCTTCTCGGCCCCGACGGGAGGACGTCGGCGAATCCGTGGCGGCTCTGCACGCCACACTGCAGCAGGTGGCTGGGCCCCAGGGTATGCCGTGGCCCACCCGGCATACCCTGTAGGTACGCCCCTGCTGGTTAGTATCAAAACCTGGGCGTGAAATAATGCAATGTGACCTGGGTGGATGAATGATTTATGTTTTGGTCGCTGCTAATCAGACTGCTTCTGCTAGTTTAATCTTGATGGGGATTCTGCATTCAGTGATCTCCCAAGCATCACGTTCTAATATTGTGTGATTAACTATCGTATGTTGTCTAATGATGAAGAGAGAGCGTAAATTTGTGTGTTGGTAGTGAGCGAGTTTGTGTTTGGTTCGTGTTGTAGTGCGGGATTCTGATTTGGCGGGAGAATGTGAAACATGTGATAACTTATTTGTCTTATATGAAATCTAAGTTGTCATAATTTCAGAAAAGAAGAGCGAAAATTATGACTTTGCAACTGGCTAGTCTTTGATTCAAGTGGTATTGTGAGAAGCTGACTTGTTAGGAAAAGCGTGTCGAACATGAACAACTTAGATGTCTAAGGTAGAAGAAATGTTTTATAGTTTTAGGGAAAGCCATGAATTACAGAAGCTTTACTTGCATATTAGAGACATAAATTGTCACATTCGACATGCCTTTCCTGAAAAACCAGTTCCCTATACAGCTATTTGAGCCAATCAGCTCTTTGCTCCCAACTTGCCTTTCTCACATAATCTCGTTTGAAATCATAACAGCTTCCCAACAGTTATATTCTCATGGGGCCATTTACACCAGTCTTTTACCAGCTAGTCTTTATAATTTTGTTTTTGTTTTACACCTTTATGATTTTACTAAGGAAAGTTCTCTATGATGTAAGTTCTTTTGAATGGATTGGGCTATGAGATATCCCCCCCCCCCCCCCCCCCCCCCCAAAACATCCCCATGAGTGTCATGGGGCTAAAGAAGTGACAATTTTCCTTCACGTGCGAGTTGTTTTTTAAAGACTGGGTAATTCCAATTTAGGAAGCTGGTTAGGTAATTTTGTTAAACTTCCTTATCTTCTATTTGTGGAAAGCATATCTAATTGCATATACCATCACATCTAACATTCATGCTTGGAACATCCATCAATTAAGGTACAAAGATATTCTTAGCATGAGCCAGAACTTGACAAACACCTTTTATTTTTGTTCGGTGAGACACCTTTTGATGTTTTGAGGGCCTCATTTATTAAATATGTTTGGTTGTGGGCATGCGAAACATCTTTTGTGATTGAATTGTTAAGTAAAATTATGTTTGCACAGAAGCTTAATTTGTCAACTTAGTACTTTAGTACCAAACTTATGCTTTCTCGCTTAACTGGTTACTGTTTATTTCCTTCTGCTACTATTCCTGCAGTTCGTTTCATAGGACTTGAGATCTTAGAATTTACACATTATCTTCTGTTTTGTCAGGTTGGCAAACGTCTTCGGAACCTTACTAAGCACCCTCACTCAGGCATACAAGCAATGGCTACAGATCTTTTTGGGTACTGGAAGAAGGTTGTCATTGAAGAGACAGGAAAGAAAAATGGCACCTCAGAGAATGAAAGATCAAATAATTCTGCAGCAAGGACTGAGAAGGCTCAGCCCATGAAGGTTGAAAAGAATTCTGCGTCAGCAAGTGTGAAGGTTGAGAAAAGAGATGTGGATGTCGGGGGTCAGAAGCCTGAGTGTGTCAAGGTTGAGAAGATTGCGAATAATGATTCCAAAGCTCAAGCTGTCAAGGTAGAGAGGGTGTCAAAGGAAGTTAGTAGAACTCCTGATACAAAGAAGCCATCTTCTGTTCCAAACGGCCCCCCAAAGCTGACATCCCATGTCAAATGCAACGATGCAACTCGAGATAAAATCCGGGAACTACTTGCTGATGCCTTCTCCAGGGTTTCTGGAGAGATTAGCAAGGACGACAGAGAGGAAGTGAGGAACATCTTAGACGAAGTAGATGCATGTGACCCATTCAGAGTTGCTGTGACAGTGGAGTCTTCATTGTTTGAGAGGCTGGGACGTTCCACTGGGGCTCACAAGGCAAAATACAGATCAATAATGTTCAATCTGAGGGCTGATAACAACACTGATTTTCGGAGACGGGTTCTCCTTGGTCAAGTGAGTCCTGAGAGGCTTGTCGATATATCCCCCGAAGAGATGGCTAGTGACGCAAGGAAGCTCGAGAATAAGCAGATCAAGGAAAAGGCTCTGTTTGACTGCGAGCGTGGAGGAGCACCGAAGGCGACGACTGATCAGTTCAAGTGTGGCAGGTGTGGCCAGCGGAAGACAACTTACTATCAGCTGCAGACTCGAAGTGCTGATGAGCCGATGACAACATTTGTGACATGCGTGAACTGCAACAATCACTGGAAGTTCTGCTGAGCGCCAACTTGCTTGTTTGCCCTGCAGGCAGGTTGGTTTCAATTTTCCATATACGAGGAACCTGTTTTCCTTTTTTTTCCCTTCTTCCTCTTTCTGGACCTGATTTGTTCATATTGTACTAGTTGACCGCATAAATATGGTTGACTTAATTACCATTGACTGTTGTACCTCAGTCTTGGACGGCTATGTGGCTCGTGTGTAATTTTTATAAGGACATTGAGGGGATTGTTGTATGGTAGTCATATGCTCACATGGTAACAATAACAGGAAAAAAATGATGTTGCTCACACGGAGACGGGAGACATGGAGTGCAATCATGGTTGGTTAGATCATAGATGACGATCATAAATGATGATGATAGCCAGGAGTTCTCTGCTTCTTTCCATATCCCATTTCCATGTACCATGAAGCTTTCATGAATTTGTTCCTGTGCTTGTTCCTCGAGGCATTTTCCCTTCTTTTATTGTTACGGAAAAGGATCTTCCTTGGACAAGGAAATGTGAGAAGTTGGGCAGGATCAGAAACGCAGTCTGAAGTTTGCTGTTTGTGACATGGGAATCACAGCAAGCTGTCCTTGAGGGTGATGGGCTGTTGGTCTGCCCGTATCTGAAATGCCTTGGGTTTGGGTATCTTTTGTGTACACAGGGAAGTGAAAATCTACTCCCAAAGGCAATCTCAAGACCCAGGCAGGCAGGTGCTTTCAGGTTAGAAAAACTGGCTACTGCTTCAACCAGAAGGCCAAGAGCCCAAGACAGTAACTCATCACATCATCAGATGGTGTAAGCACAGCTTGCGGCCGTGTGTATCATGAAGACAAAGAGGAATCTGTTATCGTGCCTACTTACTTGTCTTTACTAGAATAAAAGTGTGAGTTAGTGGTTGATCTATTCTCCCTCCTCTTTTCCCAGCCATCCGATTTGATTTGGACCATTCGTCTCTCTCCTCCTCTCTCTCAGGATACAACCGCCCACCCCTCCACTTTTTCTATCTCCTCTCGCATTTTGATTACTCTTCTCTCTCTGTCGCTTGCTCTTCAATATTTTATATGTGAAGTTGGTCAGACAATAAATTCAATCTTATTATTTTTATGATTTTATTGTAAAGCACAAGTCTCTAACTAGTAATGGTGTAAGTACCAGTTCTTCTCTTTGCAAATTAACACGATTGCGGAACCAATATGGTGTGGTGTCCCGTCCGAATCTTCCGCATTCTGGAAGCGACGCAAGGGCATATCTGACATTTTTCATCCAATTTAGTCCTCATGGTACCGATTTAGGACTACAATGCGAACCGGCGAATATGCCCAATTCAGTTGCTAAACCGCTAGCTTGCAGCTGTCTGTTCCCATTTCTTTCTTGAACGGAAGCTTAGCCTTCTTGCGAAGGATTATTTTCCCATATCAAAACCAGGTTTTAAAAGAAATAAGGAACAATCATAACCAAATCTTCTTGTAGTATTGTAATGACCTGAATTTTTCAAAAATTTGAAGTTTAATTGAATTTTCAAATTTCATTGCAAATTCCAATTCCTAAGCCTAATCTCCAGATTTATTATCCTAATCCCGCACTAATCTTAAAGCTAATCTCCTCCCCTCCACCTGTTTTTGCGCGGCACTGTTCATCCACCCGAAACTACCCCGCCGCCTGATCTTTTCTTCGCCACCGCGGAGCCGTTCTCGCACCTTCCCCACGCCAGCGCACCCCTGCCAACTCGCCACCTCGCCCTTCGGAGCCCTTCCCCGCCAGCTAAAACCCCTTGCTGGCCTTCCCGGCCCTTCCCACCCGTGAGTCACCGCCGCCACTACCTCTCCTGGCGCCGAACCGCCTCCGGACGCATGTAAAAGCCAGAGGCCCCTTCAACCGCCCTCACACATCCCAGTGAAGCTCCCTGTCCGCCCAATTAGCTTCTCGTCGCTCTCACCGCCAGCAATCACTGAAAACCCCTATGGTGAGCCCTAAACCGTCTCTCGTAATTTACCCCATATCCTTCCAATTCCCCGCTGTTGCAGCTCCCTCATGAGTCCATGAGCTTACCCGAAGAGCCGCCTTAGCCCACCAGGCCCTCCCCTTCCCTCACCCGCGAAGCCGCCGCTCGGCCATGCCACCCCACCGTGGCCGGTCTCGCACGGTCTTCCCCAGCGTGAACCACCACCACTCCGAGCCTCCCCTCACTCCACTGATGCTTAAGGACTATCCCTTTCGGCCGATTAGCCGTCCGTCTGCCCTAGAGGCACTAAGGACCCCATCGAGCTTTCAAGCTCACCGCCGGCAAAGGCCGCCTCCCCGGCGGCCGCCAAACCCCAAAATGGAACCGGGACAACTCCATGAACCCGCCCATGTCCTCCGCTTCCGTCTCGCTGCACCCCAGCTCCGCTGAGAACCGCGCGCCCGTTCCTCTGTTTCCTGCGCGCGCGGGCGCCGGTTGAAGAAGAAGAACAGTAACCGGTCGGTTACTGTTCATCCGACCGCACCGCTCCGACTCGGCTGAGCCGAGTCCACTCGACCGAGCCGGTTACATCCGACCGAGCCAGGTTGAAGCGGTCGCGCCGAACCCGTTCGCCCGAACCCGAGGAACAGTACCACTGAGTCCGATGAACAGTAAACCCTGACCCGGTACTGTTCACCCATTTTAAAAATTCAGAAAAATTATTAAAATTTAGAAAATTCCCCAAAAATCCCAGAAAAATCCACAAGCTCCAAAAATACTAAAATGCACTATTATGACCAATTTAATATCCCAAATTTAAATTTGGCATCCATCTCTCCCAAGATTCTAGAAAAATTCAAAAATCCCAAAAACACCAAATCACCCCATTTCGACAAGCTCAATATTTTGACTTCAAAAATAGACTCCAATTCTCCAAAAATTAAATCATGTAAATTTAAGCTTCCCTTGGCCCATATAATTAAGCTTATTAAATCTCAATTCCCCGTAAATTCAAATTCTTCCATTTTACCAAATTAAATCTCGACGAAGCCCACATCATCTAGTTCAAAGATCGACTATTTATTTCTAAGGGTCTATCCTCTACTCCCAAGATTTATCCGACCCAAGCTCAAAACCCTAATTCGGTCCGAACTTCTTTCGTTCACCGAAACCCTAGTAACACCTAAGCCCTTGTATTAGCTCAAACCTGTCTACACCCTGTCCACCCTCGCTCTACCACTAAGGTCCTAAACAACCTTGAGAAATATTCTAACTCAAGAATCCGACACCATCCATACACTCTGTCATTCGTCGAAATCCATACAATGCCTTTTTGCATTGTCGATTATCCTAAAACCATAGTCTAAGTTCGATCCCGTTAAGCCAAACTCTTCACCACCTAAACCCTGTCCACCCCGCCTATTTTCTTTATGTCCTTTTGGATTGTGTGTTTGTATTTTGTTCCCAGCTTGCATTCTGCAAAGCAAGAACTAATGTATGTTCGTTTTTCTACGCTAGTACTCGGATCACGCGAGTTGGTCAACAAAAGGACTACAAGAGCAGTTAAAGAAATCGATGCTCACCCCGAAGATCAAGTGAAGATAATCAGAGACTAAGGACCAAGAGGCAAGTCACATGTTTTTGATCATATTGAATCCCATGAAATTTACATTAATTATTTAATGTATTTTCATTATTGATAGTTGCGAACTGATAATTGCTTAAAACAAAGGTTTAGAATGGCAAGCTATCTAGATAATCCTACCACCGATAAAGAGCCCTGTTTACCTTGATGGCCATATTCACCTTGACAACCTTAGTAAGAATTAATATATGATGTAAATGTATACAATATCATTTCATTCAACATGTTACACTACTAAGTGACTCTGGCCGTTGGCCGGTAGAATTGAAAAACTCGGAGAGGGTAGGGTGGTATGGGACATCGTACCCTAGGCCGGTGATGCTGCTGTGCAAGTTAGGGTAAAAAGGGTGTGGAGGTCCGTGTGGAGGACTTCGTCCACCCCTTTACCCTGAGCCTGAGGCTGCGGACCTCAGGAAAAAGATAAGGGCAAGAACCTTGTGCTAAGTAAGAGACACAGTGATCGCCTAACCACAAGTGTTGATACGTCAACCCTGGTCTAGTAGCTGCTCAAGTTCGATTAAACCTCTACAGACGCAATCTAGAGGCACCGTGCGAGTCCATACGGAGGGGGTAAGAAGGGCCGTATGGAAGTTGGTGATTTTATTTTGAACAATCTGACCGATCGATCTGAACCTCGATCATGTGTTATGTGTGCCGCACAATAGTAGGCTAAGGTAAGTCAGGAGTTGCCTGAGCTTACTGGGAGGCCTACTAGGTAGAGGCTATATAAAGAATTGAGCAGTGAAAAACCTTGTTTTCTTAATACCAGACGTGGGTTAAAGAAATATTGTGGGTAAAGTTGGGCAACTCTGCAGAGTGAAATAAATGGTATTCGAATACGCCGTGCTTCCGGTTAATGAAGCTGTGTTAATTGGGTGATTCCAACAACGAGGCATAAGTAGTGTTTCTGATGTTGTTAATTTGAGTAATGATGAGACTTTATCTGATAACAGCAAACCCCTGATCTTAAGGAACAATTGTTTTAAAAGTTTCCTTTGGTTTGCAAATAAAATTGCATCCACCTCTTAATAAAACAGCTATACTCCCTTACCTTTGAGAATCCTGGCAAATAGTTATATAGTGTTCCCACATGTGATTTGCTGAGTACGGGGTTGGAGTACTCAGGCTTGCATAATTTCCCAGATACCAGAAGAAAAGAAGATGCTGCGAAGGTTTGTGTTAGGGCTACGTCTGCACTCAAGCGTTCCTGTGGAGTTTTCTTCGGCTCTTCTGTATGTAAGTTACGGTTTGGGCTTGGACGCCCGTATTGTCATTAAAACTGGCCATTAGGCCTTATTTCAATCAAACTAACTTCTTTTAATTGTTCGTGAGTAGGCATGATACACTGTTAAGTCGCAACAGAACTCCTGGGCTGTTGCAGGCCGTACGACGTCCCTGTTCCCAAAAATTGGGGGCGTTACAAGTATCTTTCAAGCTTATTGTTCCAGCACATTGTATACACTAGGAGATAAATTCCAAATCACAGCTATAAACACTTTTCAATTCAAATAAAAAATCTTTTATACAAAACCTCATGTAACGGTGATAGCTTTCACCATGCTCCATACTTAAGTCTCCAGTCTCACCAAAAACTATTTTTAATGTAAATGTTACGTCATTGGTGATATTTATATAATGTCACGCTGTAATAATAATTTATACTAGATGTTAAAGGCATGTTCTTTTCAGTTTCTCAAAGCTATTTTTTGACTTTTTTTATAGTAATTAGCTTTTAAATAGAGTTTTTAAGGTGATCTACAAGTTAATATAGTACAAAGTATAATAACTTCATTTATATCGGTAAAAACCGCACAAGAATTTTTGTTAGTCTGTAGACTCTCATGAACAACTCATAAGCCGAAGAAAAAAGGAACATGCCCGAAAGCCTCTCTCAATTTAGGTGCTGCTCATTTCATCTTATTTTTCATTGTTTGGCACTTTAGTTGGTTTATTTTACATTGAAACTGTTGATGATTTTTTAGCGTAATTAAAATTTAAAAATAAAAAATAGATTAGTCCACCACGAACAATACAAAGAAATACGGGGGGAAATAAAAACCAAAAAACAAAATTTAAAAACTAAAAATGGCGGGCCTAAAACACATTTCTACAGAAAGAAGCCATAAATCTTCCATTAATATCCACACCCTCCGATTCCCTGGATCCGGAGATTCCTACCCGATACCGCCACGTGAAATCCCCAAACTACCCCTCACCCTCCCGGCCTTTTAGTCCCCACCTCCTCTACCATTTCCCCTCGTCTCCCGCTTCTACCGCAACCCCACAAGCGGCACACCGCCGCATCAACCTAGGAAACCCTAACCCTAAAACCTACCCCGAGCTTTCCACCCCCACGCTCCCATGGCGGGGCGCGGAGGCTCAGTTTAGCCACCCCGATCGCATAACCGTATGGATTGAGTGGGTTCGAAGGCATGGGTCCAAACCCTAGCCTGGTGGAGCTGGCCGCAGGGCCGGTGGAGGTGGCGGAGGCGCCGCCGCGGGAACGCGTGGTGCGGATCCTCGTGCGCGACGCCGACGCCACGGACTCGTCGTCGAGCGAGGACGAGGCGCCGCTGCCACCGCAGCCGCGGAGGGAGAGGGGAAGGGGGACGGCGGGCGTGAAGCGCCGTGTGATGGAGGCGGGGAGGGAGGCGTCTGGGGTGAGGCTGGCCTTTCGCTTCCGCGGCGTGCGCCAGCGGTCGTGGGGTCGGTGGGCCGCGGAGATCCGCGATCCGCACCTCCGCCGCCGCTTGTGGCTCGGTACCTTCGACACCGCTGAGGAGGCCGCCGCAGCCTACGACGCCGCCAACATCCGCATCCGCGGTTCCAGCGCCGCCACCAACTTCCCCTCCGCCCGTTGCTGGCTGCCACCGGACCCAGCCAAGCCGACCATCTCGCCACGTCCTGTACCAGCTAAGCCGATCGCCCGGCCACCAGGACCAGTGAAGCCGACCGTCCCTCCACAGGTGAAGATGGAGGGTGGGAGCTATGCAGGCCAGGTGAAGGAGGGCATTAGCTGTGAGGCCCAGGCGCACTCCATGAAGCCAATGTGGGCGATGATTGCTGGGAAGCGCAAGAAGCGATCAGGCTGTGGCACCCGTGTTCGTGCCTTCCATGCCACCTCTGTCTGCGTGGAGGAAGTTGGTGGGGCCTGAGGGTCCAATTATCCGTAATTACTATCATTCACAGCTTTATTATTCTGTCTATAATCATTAGAACTTGGTATTGTGTAATTCTGGTTCGTATTAAACTATGGATGTGAAAACTTAGGACTCTGCGGGTGATACGATTGGTGATGCTCTAATGTATATATGGTATTTAATGCTATATCCAGTAATATTTTGGTACTCTATGTGATGCTGTATGGCGCACATGGATGTGTAGTGGAACTGATGTGTTATATCCAGAATAAACCTTTTGATGTGATATGTAATCTTGGGTCACTAACAAATATCTGTCGAAATATTGCAAGAATTGGTTATTAAGATTATCTTTTTCAGTTATAGTATAGAACAAAGTTAAATGCTTTGTTGGATTTGCCTTTTTTTTCGGTTATACTGTTGTAGTATAAAAAAGGTTATACCATTGTAGTATAATTAAATGCTTTGCGTATGTCTTGTCTAGGTATTAACTTTGCCATGACAGGATTATATTTCCCATCCAAACGCTTCATAGAATTTGAATCCTGACAACAATGATGTTCTGTTAATCCTAGTCTGTTTTGTTTCTTGTTTGATTTATGGCGGCTGCCTTCTTAACAGATACCTTTTTGAGCTGCAACATTTTTTTTGTAGCTGAAGTCCATGGCATCTTAGTCACAATTTTAGTTTTATCAACAAGATGTGGTCATTGAGTTTGAGTATTAATTAATAATTAACATGTGCTCTTAAATCTTAAGCTGTTTTAATTTTTGGTTGTGTCAAGTTCCAAGTTCAGGTGTTTTTCTGTCTACATCCAGAAATACACTGGTTTTCTTTTGTGGCACGCTGTGAATTAAATTCTTCTCTTTGTATTGGTGCATATGGAACTATGCCCATGTCTTGCTTATCTGTTAGCTACAGTGCTGGTTAGGAGATTTGGTCTGTGCCTGAACTTAGTATGCATGTGCACGTCTGTGTCATTTTTAAATTTGAGTTAATGGCATCTTGTGGTGTTCATATGATTCTGCATCAGTGATATGCAGTCCATTGCTTATTATTTTGACTTGCGCGCATGATATGGCTCTGCATAGAGCAGAAATATTTGCTTTCTGGTATGGTGATTGTGGGCGAGTCTTTAAGATTTTGGCCTGCTTCGTTTTATTTGAAAGATGTATATGCAGTGCTGTGCTGGTGTATTGGTATTTTCCTTCACCCGTAGAAGGTGAAGTGTTTTGGAGGTACTGTAGCTATACGATACAGAAGTACCAGATCCTGCAAGGGGACCTGGACTGAGCTCACTACATCTTGACTCGAGCCTGCGTGTGCTATGTATCATATAGCTTTTGTTCCGAGTTACCCTACTCTTGGATCATGGACCTGTAGTCTGCATGTGCCCTGTATCATATTGTTCTGTGCTTCTTCCTTGCCCTGGAATTTGTAGCCGTTCTTTCCGACAAATGAAGCAAGAGGCAAATTCTCTTGTAAATTTCCTATTCATATTGCATTTTCACGAATCGGAGCTGGCTTCTGAGGGGGCAAATGTCACACACGGTATACAGAAATATGACTTGCTTGTCACTGTCGTTCTCACAAGTGCTACCTTTCGCCTTAACCGAACAAAAATCCCAGAAGGCACGGACCTTTCTTTCTGGCCAGCTGAACGGACCTGCAGCTGTTTGCATAATGGGCTGCTAAGCCTGACGCAAGCAGCTATTGCCATCACCTAAAGCCTCCAAACCCTAGGTTAGATCCTGTCCTCTCCTCTGCAACACCACGGCGTTGCAAACTTGCGATCGTTATTGCTCTCAGGACGGTGCAGCTTTCCTGTGCCCCAGAAAGCCAGCAGCATCTCTTTTAAACGAACTCAAACTAAGAAAAGCCCTGAATTTAGCTGTTCCAACATTGTGGATCATACAGCTAGGATGCGAAACCAACATGATCCACGAACAGTCTTTGACACCCATGTTGGATTATGACATTGTTAAATTCAAAGTTTCTGCTACCGAACCAAATACCATAAGGTACAAGCAGATAATCCTTGTACCTTTTTATGTTCGTAACTCCGATGATGTAATAGTATATAATACAAGGTTAATTAAAAACCTAAAGGGGTAAAAAGGAAAAAAGCTCACATACTCAGGCCTATCTACTTTGTCATGGAGATCACCTACCATAGCACCACATACTAGGGTTAACAGTCAATAACAAATAAAAGAAATGTTCTAGACCTTAGCTGGATCAACACGACGATCCATGGCTATTGCCATTGTCCCAGCAGTTTCCCGTCTCACGGAGAAAACCCAGCTCAACAGACTCATATAGTGAAGGCGCATTGCTTCCTTCACACACGCCCACGGCAAACATCGCCCGAAGGCATGGCATCCCTTGGGGGCATAAGGCACCTGGACACTACCAGTAAGGGTGGGTGTAGTTGCTTCTCTACTGGCCTGTTTTCGCACGTTTCATACCACCATTACTGAATGGAGAGACACTCCCAGGATGAGGGCTGTCCTCTCTCAGCGTTGAGTTTAGCATCGCCAGCTCCCTGAGCTGTTGCCTTTTGTACAAATCCTGCGACTCATCCTGCAGCAGAAACCAATAAATCAGGCATATGTGGAGTTCATTTATAAATACAAGGGATTCCTAGAGAAGCGAGAAGCAATGATGTATGTGCAAAATAAAAAAAAGGACTTCCACAAGAGAGAGAGAGAGAGAGAGAGAGAGAGAGCCAATTTAGAGAGAGATCGGTAAATGATAGTCAAAATTCAAGAAAAAGCGTTATCTGCTAGGTGAGGACTAGTATTAGGGAAGCTGGAGGCAATATTTTTCCATGGGATTTTAACATTGTTCTTTTTGTAAAGAGCACTTTCATGGTATTAAACCATAAAATGGCTAATTGGCTATTTCCTCGGCTTTCTCCAGAAATCAATCAGATTCCCACTGAGTTGGCTCTGGAGACTAGCACAAAGGACCTAGCCTGCACAAATTCTCAAGCTTCAGGCTACAAAGAGGTTCCAGCGGGCAGCAGGAAGAAGGTTCACATAATAATATTGCAGAAATAAAATATATATGTATGTGGACAAATTAATAGGGTGCATACTAATCAGTAATCACTCACCACTGGTTTTAGCAATTCTTCTATAATTTCCTGTGCCTGTCTCAATCTTGCGTCAATGATACTGGCTGGGAACTCAGCCTCTATCAAGATATGTAGTGGATCACTCAGATGCTCATAGCCTGGTTTTCCTCGTAGTTTGTCCTCCTTCACGAAACATGAAAGCAAAGATGTAAAACTTAAGTTCTTTGAAAGGTAGAAGAAACACAAGATCAAGAGGCAAAAAAAAAAAAGAGAATGGAAACTTAAGGTATGAGCTAAGCAGGATCAAATAAGTGATAAGAGGAACACTAATTTATGCTAGTGAGACGAAAAAAACGTTGACAAGTACACTGGACAGAGTAGAAATATATTGCACAGCAGTGTAAAATTAATAGTTATTATGTAGAGATAATATTAGCCTTGGTAATGAAAGGAGACTACATTCAGGACAGGGCACACCGTTTGGACATGTGGGAACTTTCATTACCACATTATGAGTTCCCAAAAAAAAACAAGTAGCGAGTTTATATTTGCCCACAAAAGTTAGAACACACAATCCAATGCTATGATCATGATCAGGTCATGGAATAAAAAGCATGGTGATAGATCCCTTGCATAGGAAGACAATTCCAATAGACTTACTAAACTTACTGTGCAACCAACAGGAGTTTAACCCACAAATTTGCAGATTAATGCCAAAGAAAAATTAGATTGCTAATAAGTACATGTTAGCATACTAACAACCTAATAGCTCAAGAAGCAATAGTATTTCAATTTAAGTGGATGCTAATCGAACACTGTAAACTTTTGTTACCTTCCCTGGATCTTTGATGGAACCCTTCCCTCTAATGAAAACACGACAGCCAGTGGATGCTTCTACGCGCTTTAGAGAATTACCTCTAGGTCCAAGAATGCGCCCCACAAAATTGAACTGGGGCGAAAGTTAAAATTATATGAACAGAGAGATTAAAATGACTCAATAACTATTCTATGTGAACTTCAAGAGAAACTGCACAAGTTGGAGGAGGTATACATTCGGATAAGAATCAACTGGGACCTCCAAACGTAGAATCTTCTTTACAACATGAGAACTAGGGCTTGGTGGTGCTCCTTGCCAGTCCATACTGGTTCCTTGAGGAAAACCTGATCTCTTTTGCATAGTTCAAAAAGGCAAACACAAATGCTTTCAGTATTTTTTACCAAAAAAACATTTCGAAGCATGTGCACAACATGAACAGCGGTCAATCTTTTCTCCCCCAAAATAGCACATCTTGGATGGTATTAACATAGCAGTACACTACACCCTGAAATGTCACTATCACTTAAGCGTGTACGGCGTTCATTTGTACAGACAATAATTACTATAACACCCAGAGTCACTTCTGGAGTATGAAAGTCCAAAAGAGTGATATATTGGATTGCAATTAAGTTTTATTGAATGCGTACCTCTTGGTGCAGTCCACTCCAAGGACTGAACCCATTGCCAGGGAGATTAGACCTGGGGTTTGGTGAAGACATCGGACTAGGACTTCTGTACCGATGCCTGTCAAAATCGCCAAATCCATGGTTGTGGACAATGCTTGATGCTCGCATAATTTCTGAGTAGCATAAAGGTCAGAAGAGAATTTAGATCAAAAGAAATGGATAAGTTGTTGATTAGGATCAGAATTCTAGACAGCGCTATTAAGTTTTTAGTCAGGATCAAGACAAGAAATGACCATACAATGGATAAACATTGACAGGAGCAAGGCAGATATCGAAAAGCACATGCACATAGAACCAGAACCAGCAGAATTTATATAACATTAGCAATAACTCAGTAACATAAACCATTCGTATGATATACTTATCCAATAGGGCAATAGGCCTACAACATACAGATAGCAGGAGGGTGCTTCTCTTTACAGGGTGGTCTAAACCAATAATATGAAGTGTGATGCAACTGATGCAATCTTTGATGCAACATCACCACTTAGGAACTTACAAAAGAACGATTCTTGATGATATCATTAAAGAAGATAGTAAATTCTTGAAGGCACAATGTGATGATAAAGAAAATCCTATAAATCATGGTCTAACAATTTGTACTGCCCACAAATAACAGTCTCATCTGGCAAACTAGAATTTTAAAGTTGTATTTAGATTTTAAGTTACATTTTCCCTCAACAGCACTAGGAAGAGGCTGCGTAGTATCAATCAAAGTATTTATATATTCAGTTTGCTAACAAAACTTCATAAATGGGTCAGCAAAAGTGCTTATACCAAGTGCAACTGGTCATGTGCAGGGATGTGTAACATGTTGACACCCTCTTGTTGAAAAAAACTCGACCTGCCGGGGGGGGGGGGGGGGGGGAGAAACCGCCCGGGCATCATGCTTAAGAAGAAGGTCTTCTCACGCAGACCGAGAAAACCCCCGAACCCCTGCTCCACCCTTACACAGCGGCACCAACGCCCGACCTTTGTGAGACGACCGGCGGATCCTTTGGATCAACACCCTGGCGGGTCCTTAGACCTGTGCTTTGGTGTGGTAGCAGGCGAGGGGATTTTTCCCCCAAGCCTGAAATTCGCTCCTACTGGGAGTCGAACCCAGGACCTGGGAGGTGCTACTGAGGCGCTCTAACCGCTAGGCTAGAGGCCCTTTCGCACCCTCTTGTTGATAATGTGCATTGATTTTTTTTATGGCGATTGAGATAAGAATATGTTGACGTCCATAGATAGACTTTTCCACTTACCAGTAGTGAAATACACGACCTTCATCACTGCTTTTACATACTACTGTTAATATCAACTCTAAACCAAGCATATGGTTCTCACCAAGAGGATGAGATGAATTGCTAAGATAGCAAAAGTCCATTTCTTGAAAGCATATCGAACAGCGATTCTTCACAATATTTCAGCCAAGAATATTGCTCTACATCATCGCCAACATGTATTGTTACGAACAGATCGATCATCAAGAACACCGAATGACAACGTTATTGTGCAGAAGCCCGGTCAACTAATCCGGTTAATTAGCGGAACATCACAATACAAATCTAAAGAAAATATCATTCAAGCAGCAAACGAACCAGAGATCATACAGCTAGGCAGCAACAACCAATGCCATCTAAAGTGAGCACTCATCCAAGCACTGGTGCCATGTGGCTCCAAATCAATGCTTGCAAAGGAATACCTCTCCCGTAACCACAGAAAAATCTCATCAGGCTGCAAGAAACAATAAGGGGGTTTCAAACGATCTCACCTTGGCTCAACAGCTTGCTGCATATGGGCAGCACCTGCATGAAAGGCCCCAGCTTCTGGTGTTCGGCGAGCAACTCGGCCAAGTACTGACTGCAAGAAACCAAGAATTGCGCAGCAATCACAATATCATCATTCATCAAGCAAACCGAACAAAAAAGAGGATACGATAAAATAAGCAATCTTGGCATCAAGAATTGGCCAAGAAACAGATATAAAATCCATGCGCCGTTCTACCTATCAGTATCCGGGTTGCTCCTAATCTGAGGGGAGAACCCCTGGCTGTAGAGCCCCGACATGGTGGTGGCTCTGTGGAGAGAGGGCTGCAACCGAGGCTGTGCCCAAGAGGAGTGGCGATGGGAGAGGAAGAAGCGAGAAATGAAGAGGAGAGGAGATGGGCTGTGCGGGGTGGGGTGGTAGGAAGAGAGGAGGTAAAAAGGCTCCGTGCTTTAGGGCGCAGCCTGCAGCGGCAGCAGCCACCAGCCAGGTAGCCTTGCGCTGCTCGGTCCCTCGTCTCTCAAGGTTGCGACACACCAACACGGCACCCATTGGCAATTTTGATCAAAAACCACAAAACGATAAAAGGAAAAAAGATGAAAGAAATATGTATTTTTATTGTTTTAGTGAGTCACATCACGTCTGCGTCTAGAGCATAATAGCGTCGTGGTATTGTGATTTTTATATAAATTGTTTTCCTACAAAAGATCTCTGTGGTAGACTCATTGACACGTACGTTGTAATATGTTTCTGACTTATTGAATTGGTCCATTGATTTCCATTTAGTTTACATATAGAAAAATAATGGGTTGTATGCTTTATTAGATTTTGCACAGTGTTAGATATAAAAGTTCACATCAGCATTTTTGTCGTTTATTTTCTTATCTACACCCTAAAAGCTCATCTACACGAGTGATAGATAGAGAAATGTCATTATTTAGGCTTACGTGATGTATAATTATATGTATCCGTAAATTAGTCATCGTAGTATATAGACTTTGTCGTCACCAGGAAAACTGATGTCTTTTTGTATTCATGGTGTGACCAATTCATATGTTTCAATGCGATTTTGTTGAAAAAATTTTATCGGGATCCTTTATTTTTGTTATATGCCTTTTCCATATATAAAAGAAGTATGTACACAAATTATGCTATAAAAGTGGATTTTGATGAATTTTTTATGAAACTCACTTTGGAATATTTTATAATCAATATTAGAGTACACTCAAAAGGATAAAAATGTATAATAGTATCGTTTAAGCGGTATATAAGAAGTGGAAGTATGTACTCTTAAGAGTATGTAATTATTTTCCTATATATATCATTTTTATTCGGTATATAAGAAGTGAGAGTACATACTTTCAGGAATATATAATCATTTTTATATATAGAAATCATTTTTCGTACTCTCGAGAGTACATACTCTCACTTCTAATATAACACTTAAATGAAAATTTTATACCTATTTATCACTTTTGGAATACTTAAATACTAATTTTAAGATACTCCAATGTAATTTGGTTAAAAAATTTAGCGGAGCCCTTTATTCTTGCTATATACACATTTTCATATATAAAAGGAGTATATACATAAATTATGGTATAAAAAGTGGTCTTTGCTGAAATTTTTCATGAAAATCATTTTGAAGTATCTTATAATCATTATTAGAGTATGCTCAAATAGATAAAGAGGTATAATAATACTATTAAAAGGGTATATTAAAAGTGGGAGTATGTGTATAGTCAAAATAGGAATTTCCCAAATTTCTCATGGTTAGCATTCTTTAATAATTTCTAGCACCTAGATCCTCATCCATGTTTATATTGTCAAACTTTCACGAATGTTATTTTTATATCGCTAAATCTACAAGATTTCAAAGCTAATGTTTATCTTTCCCTTATTAGCACAAGAATGTTCGATGTGGAGGTTTGAACAGCTAGATATATTGGCTCAATGTTCTCAAAAAGGAGATCGGAAAGAGTTGACATCTTAGCATGAGACCCATGATGTTGTGTCCCTCTTTAGTGAGATATACCTGGCAATTTTGGACAAGCCAAATCCTCATGCTACCCTTTCCAAACTGTCCATTTTGTCATTACAGTCTATTCCAATTCCCCGTTTTTTATCTGATTTAACGGTTTCTGATAACTCAATTTTGGCTGTCAAGCATTTAGTGGTATGGACCCTAGTGACTAGGACTGTGGGCTCGTTCCAAATGATTTCAGCTACTTGCTTCTACTTTTTTAATTTTATCTTTTTTTTAGTTTTTTGAATGTTACGGTTTTTTCTTTTCTCTTATTTCTTTGCATTGTTTGTTATGATATATATTTTATTTTTTAATTTAATTATTTAGAAAAACTAACTACTGTTATAGTATATTTTTAACTATTATAATACAAAAAAAAGACTAAAAGCCACAGCTTATAAGTTGATCGTATCTAGGCTCTTTAATTGTATTTGCTCAAGCGGGTGATAGGAACACTTTCTAAGGGCAGTCCCTATGGTAGAAACCATGTGCGAAATCCAAGATAGCCACATCAGCAAAAATCTGAGTATAGAAACTGACTCACACAATGGGAGTTTCTTCGTGCAATAAATAGTGGAAACCACCAGTTTCTTCCCAATGGTAAAATTGCAGTTTCTTCCCAGTGGAAACCGCGCGAGCAGGCATGTTGGGAGCGGTGCGAGCGCGCATGGAAACCACCAGTTTCTTCCCAATGGTAAAATTGCAGTTTCTTCGTGCATCGATTCAAGAGTAGAGGTGGTTTCCCTGAGAAGAAACGGTTTCTACTCTTTCTTCATTAATTGAGTTGCTATGTCATCGTTTTGCCTACGTGGCAGGTCATTTAAGGAAGATAGAAACTGATCATTAATTGCCATTGGGACTGCCCTAAATACTATTTTAACCAATTGTGTAGAGGCCCACAAAATGGCTTGGTACTGTGTTTATCTCCTCTTCAGAGTGTGTCGGTAGCGTGTGAGGAAAACATGGTTGTCACTGTCATTACACGTGTGGTGGATACTGTTTTCCAGACAATTGATAACGATAAATGGTTCCACGCTAGATTGAACACTACGGTAAACATCAAGCGTCCATTCGGAATGCTGGAGTTTTTATAAGAATTCGATAGAAACTAAACGGAATTCCTATTGTACATACATACAAAGCAAAGAGAAGGTAAAATCAAACTGTTTCACTCCTCATTCTCTCTATTCTTTCACTCGCTCATTTTCTCTATTCTCTCGCTTTCTTCCTCTCTCTGCGATCCCCAACCTCATACATAGTGACGACCACAGGTCCTAGCCACCATATCTTTAGCGTCGGTGTCGTCGGATCTGACTGCCATCGTTGACTTCCTTTCTGGCCGTCCTCAAGCGCGATGTTGCCAGATGAGATCTGGCCGCTACCATTGACTTCCTCTTCGACTATCCTTAGGTGTGGCACCGTTAGATCCGGCCTTCCCTCTTTCCCCGGCAGCCTAGGAGGTCAAGTGCGTCAGGGGGTTGAAGCTGAGGATCTCAATGGTGGGCGGGGACATGGCCGCCCTGGCCCGGCTTTTCCGTACGCTGTGAGGATGCGGGTGGCCTTCTTCTTCCGACACCAGATCCACGCAACGCACACCACCTTCCCGCTGCCTAGGCACCACTGCACCTGAGGCCTCGCCGCTGCCTGCTATGGGAGGTAGGTATTTTGTTTGTGCAACAGTTTGATTTTATGTATGCATCAATCAGTAACAACCAGTGCAACATCAAGATTTTTGTGAAAACATTTTATTGTATACGGTGGTTAAAATTGTTGCACACATTGGGAACATTCCTATCGTTCTTTGTTTTTTTGTTGCATATATGACTGAGAAATATTACATATATAGTCGAGAAATGTTGCGACCGAGTGTATAGCAAATCCTGAAACTAAAACGTTGAGGGTGATTGAAAATTTACTTCCCTTAAATTACATACATTCTTACGTTCCAAGTGGTTCTGATAACAGCTGTAACGTTTTGTTTTTGCCACTTTATGTCGAAGCTTGCCTCCAATAAGCTCAAAGAATATTGAGAAATTAAATAATATTTTTATTTGCAAAATATTGGAAGCTCACCTATAATAGTAGAAGAAAAAATCCTTAACATTATATTAAACCAATTACTGATGACAGTTGGCTCTAGAAAAGCATGCAGCAAACAATAAATCCTTATCAACCATCTCTCTAAATGATCTTAGCAATTCTGGGTGTGTCCACTCAGGCCCCGTTTGGCACAGCTCCACCACCAGCTCCTTGGAGCTGTTTGGAGCTGTTTGGAGCTGTTTTGTGCCAAACGGGGTAAAGCAAAATAGCTCCACCCAAGGAGCTCCTTAAAATCTGCTGAGACAAAAAGAGCTCCACCCAAGGAGCTGAAAAAAGTAGCTTCACTTGGCTCCACTTGTGAAGCCAAAAAAAACAGCTCCACTTGTGAAGAGGAGCCCTGCCAAACAGGGCCTCAGGGTAGATTACTTACCATGTTCCCTATTCCAAGTTATCATCATCCACGGATGAATCAAACTAACGATGCAAAAAGGGCACATTAATTCTTTCTTTCCCCGATGATAAAATGGGAGAAATGTACCGTCTATCATAGTTTGTTATGTAATTGTGGACCACACTAGCCAAGGGACAATGGCTCTGTTCTTTTCGGCTCTGTTCTTTTCAGTTTCTAAAAACTGATTTTTGGTTTTTCTACAGTAACTAGCTTTTAAACAAAGTTTTTTTAATATAAGATCTACTGGTTAATTGTAGTATATACTATACCGACTTCATTTATATCGACAAAAACCATAAGTGAGTTTTTGTTATTCTGTAATCTCTCACACAAACAGCTCAAAAGCCACAAGCCGCACCCAAAAACCATAAGCTTCAGCCAAAAAGAGCAGGCCCTTCAGCTTCTAAAAGTTGCTTTTTGGCTTTTCTACAGTAACTAGCTTTTAAACGGAATATCTTTTCAAGATAAGGTATACTAGTTAATTGTAGTACATACTGTATCGACTTCATTTATATTGGCAAAAACAACACGTGAGTTTTTGTTACTCTATAATCTCTCGCACAAACAGCCAAAAAGTCACAAGTCGCAGCTAAAAACCATAAACTTCAGCTAAAAAGAACATGCACAATGTTAAGTGCCACTCAGAAAACAGTGTTCGACCCAATGAAAAGAACACTAGCAAGCAACTACCGTGATAAGTTACTTTTCCAGGACATACCGTTGAGTTGTGCTGTGATCTGGTTATCTCTCTCTCTCTCTCTCTCTCTCTCTCTCTCTCTCTCTCTCTCTCTCGTGTGTCTGAGTCAGTACGCTTCAAGCGAATGGTACCTCTCTCTTGTCCCTGTAGCTTAATTTGTCTTGTTTTATGCATTGTCCGTGTGCTCGATTTGGTAAACAGGTGAACTCGGAGTGCCTGGTAAGTCAGTAAAAGTTCATGAGGTAAACACCTGTTTTAACCTTTTTCCTGAAGAAACCAAGCTGGATGCTCTGATCCGGGCATCAACTTTTCTGTTGGCCCTTTTCAGTTCTCGCTTTACTCACCAGTCTTCACATGAAAGCTGGGTCCTTTTGGCCCCTGGGCGACTTTTTTTTTTTTGTGCATGATTGGCCTCTGTAGAACGAACTTGCAGATTTAGCCTCCATCTCGACCGTGATAGACACACATATCACCTGTGGTGCTCCTACACATTTGTATGTTGGAGCCACCGTGGCAGCAGCGTCCATTACAGCAAGTCAGATGCGAACGGGGTAGGTGGCGAGTGTCCATTGCTGTAACGTGACACGGGGACAGTGGGGCTAACCTGCTACAGTGTATCACCGCAGCAAGTCCTACATGGTCCCACAAAGCGGCAGGTCCTACTGCAGTTTGCTTCAGTCTGTCATGGTGTAGAAGTACGGCAAGTGACACGTATTACCTATCTTGTTGTCGTGGATGAGGAAGAAGCTAAATTTGCAAAATTCCTTCAACTGGGGGGCTAAACCTGCAAAGAGAAACGCCATGGAGCCAAGGAGGCGAAGGCTTCTCTTCACGCGCGTCCTGCAATATCATGCATGCTCTGGTTTTATGCAATAATTCAGGAAAGAGAAGGGGAAAAAAAGGGAGGGAGCAATTTTACCTGCTGTTTGGTACATCGATCTGGAATGGCGTTAAATTGTAAATAGGAAAGTAAGATATAATAGCAACTAGTCGTAAGTTACTAACAAGTTACTATATGGGAATGGGATAACATGTCAACAATTACCAAGTTCCAGCCACTGCAGTGTCAAAACGAGGCAAAAATGATGTGCAGAAACAGTTACATGGGAATATATAGTATATATTCACTCTTATGATGTACTTATCGTTCACTCAAATTAACAAAGTCATAAAAAATTTGAAAAAAAATCTAGATGTAATTTATGGTTTGCTCTAATTATGTATAAAATTTGAAATTCAAATTTATTCTCTGTTTTTCAGAATTTTCTTTTTTTAGTACTTTTAACATAGAATAAATTTGAACTTTAAATTTATACATAGGTGGAGTAAAATATAAAGTATATCTAGAATTTTTTTGTAACTTTTTAATTTAAATGTACGATAAATACACTGTAAAGGTGAGTATATACAATATATTTCCCGGTTACATACATTCACCATTCGGTATTTCTGTTGATGCTTGTACTCGCCAATCGCCATATCCCATATGCACACCAAAAAGATGCTAATCGATAAGAAGGTTATATGCAGAATTTTTCAATAAATGAACATGCACACGTCGTTGACTCAATAAACACGAGAAACTATATACGCTTGTCTAAGGTAGTACAGACATACAATTAACAGATTTTTTTCTTCGAGCATGCAAGCAGTACAACATATCACCAATCAACAGCGCCACAAATTAAATAAACAGGTAACTGTCGTATCATATCATATGATCACTGATGTTTGCCATGCAGTATAGTACTTCCTTTCTAATTGACTACCATATGTCACATCCTCCAGTTCTAAAAGGACATCTATTCAGCAACGAGGCTAGTATAATCGGCACGATAGTAAACCTTCCGCGGACATGAAAATCAAGTGGACCAATGGGCAATGAGATCTACAAGACGAGGATCCAACCAAACATGCATACCACCCATGTACCTGCAGAGATTTGCAGCTGCATATGCATACAGAGCATAGGATTCCCTCTCGGTTGGAGACGGGTGTCATGTAATACCATCAGGAGGCAGCGCACGTTGGCGCAGGCAGGCGCTGCGTATGCATACACCACCACCTCTACATGCTGTCCCTGGGACAAGCTGCGAGCTATAGGATAAGCTCTTTCCGGGGCGAAATCAGCTTAAGCCCAAGTTCTGGGTTAGATCAGCTGTTCTTGGGTTAACTCTTTTTTTTTTGTAATTTTTCATAAATTTTGCATAGACTTTGGTTACCATGTCTCGGACTAGAACTCAAGTAGCTCGAGGCCTGGTTCCGCCACTAAGTTCTTTTCGGTTTAGACTAATAGCTACTGTTATATCAGTGCACTGATGCACACGTACATGCAAACGCGTCGCTCCCATGCACACGTGCGGCCGGCGCAGCATGCATGTGTCCACCTGCCGCGGCTGCCTCGCCGGTCTCTCGTGCGCAGGACAACGTAATCGCTGCCTCTTGCTCGCGCATGCAACGCATCGAGTGCGGCCTCTGCCTCCTTGCCGACGGTAGGCTGCAGCTGATGCTCCAAGAACGAGACGACGAGGACAGTAGTCTCTGCCGTTCTGTATTGTGTCCTCTGGATGCGTTGATGCGGTGCAGACTGCAGCGCAGCAGAGCATCCAAGGTGGTGATCAACTCGGCTTAAAAGCTCATGGCTTATAGCTGAAAACACTGTAGCTGGCTGAAAAAAGTACTGTAGCTGACAGAAGCTTATTTCGTATAATTAAATTTAAAAAAATTAAAAATATAAAAATTATGTTAGCCTATTACGTATAATACAAACAAATATGGGAAAAAAGAACCGGCAAAAAATCTCAACAAAAAGTTAAAAGTTCAGAAAAAGACGAAATTTATGAATAGTGCAAAATAAGTCAGAAGCCAGTTGATCACAGCCCAATTCTCCTCTGCCTCGATCGATCGATCTCCAGTTCGTCTACCGGTCGATCGATCTACTAGGCGAGCCGCGCAATCACTGCGTAGTACTCGCACCTTTTACAGTGATGGAACGTACGCCTTAGAGACAGTTGGCTCGTGCGACTTGTGGTGAGATGAAACCTTTCGTCTCCGGACTGCAGGCAGTGTCACAGGCAGGCCGCCGCAGGAAGAGAACTAGAGAAGAGCTCAGAGATCAGCAGCATCGATTTGTTGCTAGCTGCTGAGACTTTTTGCAATTACTGATTGTTGGCCCTAAGGATGCACACAAGAACTCAACGAGTACAAAAGAAACTCAAGGCATAGTGGACGTCTTCTCTTTTGTTCTTCTTTGCCTTATGCTTCTTGATTTCTTTCTGACAAGGTGTTGATGATACAAGTCTACCTCCCTTGCTTATACACTCATACATACCAATTGATGAACGGACTAGGACTCACATACGGCAACAAAAACGAGGACTTACATAGAACTTGACTCGGATACTAACAAGATTAGTAACTCACATTCACTCCCTTATTCTTGTTGTTTTACTTCTCAAAGTCCAATCTGCTTGTGCATCTCCAAAAACTTAATGCATCCAAGAGGCTTCATCAGGATGTGGGGTAGTTGATGACTGGAGTTGATGTGCTCTATGACAATATTCCCTCCTTCAACACACTCCCTAATAAAATGATAGCGGGTATCAATATGCTTACTTCGATCATAATAAACTGGGTTCTTGCATAATGATATTGCCGACTTGTTATCCACCCTGAGCACAATGTTCATGACATCCTTCTTCATGAGATCACCGAGTAGTCGACCTAGTCAAATCCCTTGACATGCCGCGGTGGTGGCAGAAATATACTCCGCTTCGCATGAGGAAAATATCACTACTTTTTGCTTTTGTGATTGCCAACTCACCATGCTTCTCCCAAGTAAATATAATACACCCGTTGTACTTTTTCGGTCATTGACATCTCCATCTGTATCGCTATCACTGTAGTCGGTCAAACAAGGTTCTTCATCTTCTCCACCTCTCTCATAGTAACAGCCAAAATTTAAAGTGCCATAGATATACCTCAGTATATGCTTAATCACTATTATGTGCTCACTTGTTGGATTTCCATTAACCGACTCATATAATTAACAGCATAAGCAATATCAGGTCTTGTATGGACTAAATATCTCAAACTCCCAACAATACTTCTGTAATAAGTAGCATCAAATGGTGGACTGCTACTTACTTTACTCAGTTTGAGCCGCACCTCCATAGGAATTTGGTAGGATTGCACCTATCCATGCCACACTTCTCAAAGACCTTTTCTGCATATGCCAACTGATTAAGTGAGATACCCTTTGTTGTTTACTTCACTTCTATGTCAAGGTATTAACTCAACAGGCTTAAGTCTGTCATTTTGAACAGACTCATCATCTCCTATTTGAACTTCCCGATCTCATGTGTGACTGTTCCTGTGATTATCAAATCATCAACATACATACCCACAATCAATCTTGTCTTGGCATTACCTCTCATATACATGACATGCTCAGAATGGTTTCTTTCAAATCCAAGTGACGAGAGACTACTGTCCAACATCATATTCCATGCCCTTGGTGCCTACCGGAGTTCATACATCATCTTGTTGAGTTTTAATACCTTTTGTGCACACTTCTTATTAATAGACCCTGATGGTTGAGTAACATACACTTATTCTTCTATCTCTCCATTGAGGAAGACGGACTTTAATTACATCCATATGATGAACCTCCCATCCTTTATTTGCAACCAATGTGATGAGAAGCTGCACCGTGTCCAAACAGACAACTAGTGTGAACACCACCTCATAATCCACTTCTTGCTTCTGTACATAGCCTTTTGCCACAAGCCATGCTTTATGCTTCACAACAGCTCCATGGGAATCCTTTTTAATCTTGTAAACCCACTTGAGACCAATAGCCTGATGTCCACTTGGCAAATCCGTGAGCCTCCAAGTCTTGTTCTCCTCTATCAAATCTATTTCTTCTTGTATTGCACGTTGCCACTGCTCATGCTGTTCTACCTCTTCAAAAACCCCTGGCTCTTCTGTAGACACAAAGGAAAGTTCTTATTGCATCTCAACCGGTTCAGTTTGAGTATAGATCTCATGAGACTTTTGAACTTTGGCGTCTTCTCATCAAGGGAAACTAGAGAAGTTGATGCAGTGTGTGCTTAGGATGTCATCGTGGCTACTCCATCTCTTGTGTACGCCTGGGTCGGAGCTGGTGTGCCTGAAGTTGCTGCTTCACCTGCTATGCATGGAGACATTGTTGCACTTGCTAAGTCCATGCCTGACATGGGTACGCTTGGGGAATAGGATCCAGCGGTATCAATAACTTCTTCACCTGCTTGATTTTCAACAGAAAAAATGATTCAATTTTGCATATCACAGACCATTCCTTGATCCTCCTCCCAAGTCCACTCCTTATCTTCTTGGAACACCACATCATGGTGAGAATAGGGTACTAGAGAGAAACTGGCCCATCCTTGGCCCTCGAAGATGATGCTTCATCTCCCATGTTCTTTGGTGGCATCACACAACAAGGGAGCATCTAGCTCTGATACCAATTGTTGGCCCTAAGGATCAATGACGTGCATGCACACAAGAACTCAATGAGTACAAAAGAAACTCAAGACATTGCAGACGTCTCCTCTTTCGTTCTTTTTTGCCTTTGCTTCTTGATTTCTTTCTCACAAGTTGTTGATTATACAAGTCTACCTCCCCTGCTTATATACTCATACACACCAATTGATTAAAACAGACTAGGACTCACATAAGGCAAGAAAAAAGAGGACTAGTACACGGAACTTGACTTAGATACTAACAATATTAGTAACTCACACTGATGTTGTTTTTGGCTATGAACTCCATCTCCATTTTATTCTCTCATGTGTCGATGATGGCCTAGCTATGCATAAGAACAGCGTCGGCACAGTGACACTATCTGAGTCAAGTGTTGCATGTCAAAATCCTACACAACAATGATCAACGAATTCCTTGCAGTTCTAAACAAAAGAAAATACATTGTCCTCTCATTCAAATAGTCTAAAAGTCAACATAGTCAAACCATATATTTAGAATTAAAAAGAAACCAATTTTAGTGAATTCAACGGACTTCAGACATTATATAACGAGGAATTCACTTACCTAGACAAGCTCAATGTAAGCCACAGGTGCATTATCTCCCCGCCTTGGAAATGTTGGGATGATCCTTGTGTAGCCCCCCTCTCTCTCTCCCCCATTCCTGTCTGCAACCTCAGCAAACAACGCATGGACTATGTGCTTCTCATAAATAATTGCCAGAGCCTGCCTCCTCTTGTGAAGAGATCCATCCTTCGCCAGCGTGATCATCTTCTCAACATACTTCCTCATTGCCTTTGCCCTTGTCTTGGTAGTCTTTATCCTTCCATTCTTCCATGCTTCCGGAGGTCTGTTAAGTTTAGGAACGCGTTTCCCATGCCTCATTGCCAACATCCTTCCGCGGGCATCAATACCAAACAATCGATGCTCAAAGCTTGAATTCTCTGCAATACGTTTGACGAAGTAATGAATGAGTTTGCCGCATATTTCAAAGGTATTTTCAGACAAATCCATCCTAATTTTAGCATTAGTGCGACTTGCTCAAGAAATTTGACTCCAGAAGGCTGAACCCTTGCAAAGCAGATAAGACTGCAATACCTTCGAGTGTTTTAGGTACACAAAACTAGATGACTTATGCATTGGCATCTTAACTCCAAAAAAAAAAATCGCAGGTGTGTGGCAAATGCGCTTAAAGAGAAATGTAAAAAGTTGCTTAACACGTATGCATCTGTACTCTGCACATTGTCTTCATCTCCTAGATTGTAGACACGACAAAGTACACTACAATTTTGCTGTTGGGATTATTGTTAGACAACTAGGAGTATACATTCACATCTCCAATTCATCATCGAGCATTCGTCACACTTTTAGGCTCCGCTCGTTTCGGCTTCAGTTTTTTATTTCTAGCATATTTTTCATTATTCATAAATTTCGTCTTTTTTGAACTTTTGGTTTTTTGAGCTTTTTTTACCGGTTCTTTTTCCCGTATTCGTTTGCGTTGTTTGTGATGAGCTAGTATAATTTTCTATTTTTAAAATTTAATTACGTCAAATAAACTACCTTTAGCTACAGTAAAATTTCAGTCGCTACAGTACAATTTCAACCATAAACTACATCTTTTCAGCCCAACTATGCATTCTTATCTTAAAATCCTTTACCGGCGCCGAGGGAGAGGACGGGCGCGAGGCAGCCAACCGACGCGCTGTGGCCGCCGCCGAGGCGCCGAGGGCGAGAACGACGACCGGAGCCTGCCCGCTGGGGAGGGCAGCGCGGAGAGAGTCCATGCGCCAGGGAAAGGCGGAGATTGACGGCGAGGGTGAGGCGGAGGCGAAGGCCGCCATGCCAAGCGGCGGCAGTTGGCAGGAATTAATTGAGACTTAGAGCATGGCCTCACTCATGAACGCACACCTTCGGCTAATTTATCGTTAGAAAGATAAGCCCACACCTTTGGCTAATTTAATTTGCTAAAAAGATAAGCCCACGACTCTTTTCATTGTGCAAATGAGATTGGTTGGATTAGCCCACTTTTCCGTAGATTATATGTTTACTTATGTAGCTTTTTTTATTATCTCAACATCAGACAGGTTTACTTAATTTAGTTAGTTTTTTTGTTTTTACTGTATCAGCACCTAGTTTATTACTTTTTATTTTTTATGGAGAGAGAGGATCCGCTTCTCATATTTCTTTTTCTAATTATTTTTCATCTAAGACTAAAACCGTATACTTGGCAATAATAGGAATAGCACATTATGGCAAAAAAAAGTTTGATTCAGATGGAGACGAAGCAGCAGAAATTAGAACAGAAATATCATTTGGTGGCTTTGGGTGGAGAGTGGCGAGCCCGTTCGGCTTTGAATCGGATAACGTTTGGCTATCGCTGTCGATTAGGTTGCGTACCGTCGTAACGGGCTTCGTATTGGGCCTAGTGGGGGCCGCGCTTATCAACGTGGCCACAGATCAGTCCTTCTCAAACCAAGGATTTTTTTTCCCACGTTACTAGTAAGCACTGTTATTAGAACTGGACTGGTCCGGTGTTTGGACCGGAAAAACCTAGATCCAAAAGCTACGTTGGGCCGGTCACGCTCATAAGACCATCCATGCAATTGACCCGGAAAAACCCGATTGACTCGGCCGGGTTTTAAACGACCCGGTTGACGTCGATTTGCATCAAACCTGCTAGGTTTTGTCTTGAGGTCAAAAAAACAAAATTATTCTCAAATTAAAAAACTTTTCAAAAGAAAAATAATGGTCATACTTGTCTTTTGAGAGCTACTAGGTTTTAGTGATTATTTGCCTATAAATTTGTTGGCTAGAGTAATGTATACGAGATTGTAATGTATACGAGATTTTAGACTGTTGTGATTTCACTACGTTCTTGCTTGATTTTATCTTATCGACTTATACATGATTTTTTCGCTTATAGTCATGGACCTCATGGTTATTTCTATGAGCATCAATGGTTATTTATTATTTTTCATTCACTTTCTTTAATTACTATTGTTGTTATTGTATTGTTGATTTTTTTTCTATATACACACACACACACATACATATGTATGTGTGTATATATATATATATATATATATATATATATATATATATATATATATATATAGTTTTGAAAATGTAGTTTAAAAATATGTGGTTCGACTGGTGACTCAACGGTCCAAGTACCAGGTCAATGACCCGAGACCTCGGCCGGGTCGATAGTCGACCTGGGTCTGATAACACTGCTAGTAAGTGGTTGCGCGTTGCAACAATGTCCTAAAAAAGTAATAGATATAATAAAACGTTAGATTACGAATTTATTTTAGACTTCATGCTATGTGAAAGCTTTTTCTCACCAGGGTGTTTTGCGAAACTGAAGATAATTTACCTTTGTGCTATGCGATTTAATAAAAAAAATTGAAATCAAGACTTCTTTTGGATTTTCTAATTTCTGCAAAAATATTTGAACTATTTCTCGTGGCACTCCCATGTTCGAAGCAGACCTTAAAAAACGTTACTAAAAAATAGTTGACATGCATGACCTACACTATCCGTGATAGGTCACATCCTATTCTTATACGAGAACGCGGGGGGGTGAGGAGGAGATGGGAACGAACAAACTTCCCTTTTATATGGTAGGGATAATTGTCAACACTTGGTAAGTTGGTAGGAGCATTCTACTTGTTTTTCGGTGTGTTCACATCTCTCAAATAAAAAGTGTCAACATCTTACCTAAACTACTCCTACCACTTTTCTTATGCTGCTAATAATATCAAAAGTCTTAATGCTCTCTGCAAAGAACTACTATATTCCAGTTACCAATAATAATAAAGATATCGTCACCGAATCATCAAATTTAAAGAAGTCCACACTCAATGGAATCTCACAAGAATCAAGGGTAGCAAAGAGTGGAAACAGGTTATCTTCCACACTCCAAACCCATCAAGTTGCAGGGGAAAAAAAAAAGCACAACAACCACACAAGATGTTAAGTAACCAGGGCCCCACATGCCAGTGACGGCATGTTGCGCGCAAACCAATTTTCCATAATTCCCCGTTCCTCGGTGGTCAGTGGCTCAGCGCCCTACCCACGTTTGGGTTGGTGCAAGAGAGCGACGCCAATGACCACGCACTCATCCCACCACCCCTCCCTGCACCCATTCCACAAACGCCCCACCACCTGGCCCTGGAACCGGGTCCCACCGCCCAGCGACCAGACCACGCCCATGCACCGCTCCATCCAACAACTGCGGTTGGTGGAGTCAGATCTGCTATAAACCCACCACACCCGCTCCCTCTCGTCCACCTGCGAACCCCCACGCCATTAGAACCACGCACAGCAGCGAAGGGGAGGAGGAAGCTTCTGGAAGGTTCGAGATGAAGGTGATCGAGAAGATCCGGGAGGGGGCGGCGGATGGCCGGACGGTGTTCTCGTTCGAGTACTTCCCGCCCAGGACGGAGGAGGGGGTGGAGAACCTCTTCGAGCGGATGGACCGCATGGTGGCGCACGGCCCGACCTTCGGCGACATCACCTGGGGCGCCGGGGGATCCACCGCCGACCTCACCCTCGAGATCGCCAACCGCATGCAGAACATGGTACGCCTGTTTGTGTCGCTGCCTCCCGCTCGCGCGAGATCTGATCTGATATGTTTTGGCGCGTGGCGTTGGCGCGCCTTCGGCTCGATTTGGTTCGGCGTGGCGTTATGTGTCGGTGGGAGTGGTGAGATGTGTTGGATTTGACGTTTTGGATCATGGGTGTAGGTAATTAGACTTGCTGGCTTGGTTCGGTGAGCAGGGAATGTGTTTGTTGAAATGCCGGTTTCGTTGGAGGTGGGCTCTGGTTTAGTTCCATTTGGTGCAAATTTGAGTGCAATGCGGGGTTTCGTAATCTGCGCAAGGATAGTGTGAGAAGTGTTCGGTTTGATGTGATTAGATTTGCTTAATTGCATCAAATCTCAATCGTTCCTCGTCTCATTTGGTTTCGCTAGAGTTTGGTGGGATGTGTTCGAGATTATACTGTGATACTGATTAGTTTAGATTGCTGACTTGATTTGAAATGAAACAGATAAGTTTGATGCGATGCTGATTTAGGATGGCCCTGGTGTGGAATTGTAGTGATTTTTGAGCGGTTTGGATTAATAGACTCCTATGTGGTTTAGTTAGTTGGGTGCTGTGTCTGGTGAATGCTGATAAGATTTAAGCGATAACGATGCCTAATTTGAGGTCCAATGAGATGCGCGGCAGAGTTTTTTGTAAAGAAATTTCATTTTTGATACTTGTGGCACTTAGTTCAATGCTTATTGAGAGCTTTCAGCTCTGGAATCGTAGGGGTTTGGTGGAAAGGAGTGATTTTGATGAGTTGGGTCACATTGTGTTCATCCATTCTGATATTTGGCCAAAGTTCTTAGTAGAGTTGTGTGTTTTCTGATATATAGCTAAATTTGGAGGAAGGCACTCATTGGATGATGTTAGCTGTTAACTTCATACTGAAGTTATAAACATTCTATTGGCGGGCCTATATGTTGCTCAGGATAATTTCAAAAACAAAGTTGAATTCTTAGACTTCTTTTGCAATCTCAATGTTTCTTGTACATTGCAGCCATAAGTATAGTCAGTGCTTATAATATTTTCATGCTATTTTGAAGGTGTGTGTGGAAACAATGATGCACCTGACATGCACCAACATGCCAGTTGAGAAGATTGACCATGCTTTGAATACCATCAAGACCAATGGGATTCAAAATGTTTTGGCACTTAGAGGAGATCCTCCACATGGTCAGGACAAATTTGTTCAAGTTTCTGGTGGTTTTGCTTGCGCTCTCGATCTGGTAAATACCTCTTACTTCTTTTGAAAGATTGCTGTTATAGGGCTGGCCTAACCTTCGTGATGGGGCCTTGCAACTGGTCTAATATATAATAGGGCCAATAACATAAAAAATATATACCAATGTACTCCTATCTTTTGTAACTATTAAGGGGTAGGATAGGAACTTCCCATCCTACTCTACCCATGTATATAAACTCCCAAAAGGGGTATGAGGAGGCCAGATCCACTCATTTCATATACTAGCACTCTCCTCCTGTTGTTAGCTCTCTCTAGCTAGTCCCCTCATATACTGTTTGGTCAGTAGCCACAACAGTTGCATTTAAGGCAACGAATTTGTTAAGTACATTGGAGAGGCATGGATATGATGACAAGCTGATTGCTGCTGCTGCCAATATTTAGGATAGTAGATAAAAATCCATCTGAGTACTGATAGGAACCCCTTCATATTCAAACTTGCCTTTTGTTTTCTAATTGCAGGTGCAGCACATTAGAGCCAAGTATGGTGATTACTTTGG
The DNA here is from genome assembly GCA_017311315.1 of Dendrocalamus latiflorus. Lineage (NCBI taxonomy): Eukaryota > Viridiplantae > Streptophyta > Magnoliopsida > Poales > Poaceae > Dendrocalamus > Dendrocalamus latiflorus. The sequence goes on from CM029611.1 coordinate 2,394,617, forward strand.
CATAACTGTCGCTGGTTATCCAGGTTAGCTAAACTTTGCTTCTTTATATGGTGCATGCTTTCAGCCTTAAAAATTAGGTGTTTTTTTTGTAAAATTTTTTGAATGTCAGAGGCGCACCCTGACGCAATACAAGGTGAGGAAGGGGCTACGCCGGAAGCATACAGCAATGATCTTGCTTATTTGAAGAGAAAGGTCCTCTTTGCTCACTTGATATTGGTTTTTCGTTCAAAATGAAGGCATCTTGTGTTTTTTATTGATCGATGTCCTAGACATGGTCTTGCATAAAATATTTTTTCCTAATGCTGTTAATCCATTGCACACTATATGTTTTTGTTGAGCATAACAGTGCTCTGTCAGCTTCTTTCTCAAATGTACATTTTCTCTGCAGGTTGATGCTGGTGCCGACCTTATCATCACACAGCTTTTCTATGACACTGATATCTTTCTCAAGTTTGTGAATGACTGCCGTCAGATTGGTATTACTTGCCCCATTGTTCCTGGCATAATGCCAATAAATAACTACAAAGGTTTCTTGCGCATGACTGGATTCTGCAAAACTAAGGTATGGTCCTTTGCTGTAGCCGCACATTAGTAATTGCATGGAGAAAATTCCGAGGGATATGGAATTATGTATAAATTCAAATATATCCTTTGTAGAATTTGATATTTTTCCGTTTACTGAATTTCAATATGGGGTTCGTTTCTGAACGTTTCTTTGAATGTAATGTAATAACAGATACCGGCTGAGATCACCACTGCACTGGAGCCTATTAAAGACAATGAGGAGGCTGTTAAAGCATATGGAGTCCACCTGGGAACTGAGATGTGCAAGAAAATTTTAGCTAGTGGGATCAAGACTTTGCACCTTTACACACTAAACATGGAGAAGTCTGCTTTAGCAATTTTGATGGTAGTTTCCATATCTTATGTGATTAAATATTTTGTTCTGAAGTGTTGCTAACAACTAAATTTTCTTCAGAATCTTGGATTAATCGACGAGTCCAAGGTTTCAAGGCCATTACCTTGGAGGCCTCCAACAAATGTTTTCCGTGTCAAAGAGGATGTTCGCCCTATATTCTGGTAGTTGTTTTAAATGTTATGTTTGTCAAGCTAATTGAATCTTAGTGCTCTACATACTCATCCAGTCTGGTGAATGACGAAAACTGAGCAGGGCTAACAGACCAAAGAGCTACATTGCGAGGACTGTAGGTTGGGATCAATACCCACATGGGCGGTGGGGTGATTCCCGAAACCCATCATATGGAGCACTTACTGACCACCAGGTAATTTCAGTACCCTTTTGTTCCAATCTACAATTATGGTGTTCACAACCATTTCCAAAAAGAAGCCAAGTTTAAGGTGAACATTTACATATGATTCAAAGATATTGGTTCAGCAGAAAACACTTACGATCCCCCAACAGGATGTTTCATGATGGGCTCTGTTTCTTAGTTTTCATACCACCATCTGCCAGTAGCCTCAAGTGCAGGATTGTGCAACATAAGTCAGTTGTTGGGCATTGGCTATTCTTTGTTTCAAGATTACTAGAGTTTCCTTTTCTGATCACTGCTTTTCATAAAATTCTAGATGTTTGTAATGACATATCCATTCTTCTTCATAGTTCACACGACCACGTGGACGTGGTAAGAAACTCCAGGAGGAATGGGCGGTTCCACTGAAGTCTGTGGAAGACATTTATGAGGTAACCATTGAACTGCATGATATGTTATTGCTCTACAACAACAACAACAAAGTCTTTTGTCCCAAACAAGTTAGGGTAGAGTAGAAATGAAACCTTCTCAAGATTAAATAGTTGAGAGTCTTGAAATAAAAACCTACAATGCTAAAACTCTAAGCCATACATCCTACTATCTGCGCCTAGAGTTTAAAACACTGCCCCTAACTTTCTTATGGTTCCGGTATATGGATCGCTAACTTTCATGTGCTCCTATCCAAAACTAATTCTTTAGATACATTCTAATCTCTCAAAGTCTCTTTTAACTGCTTCCTCTCACGTCAGTCTTGATCGACCTCTGTCTCTTCTTACGTTTTCAGTACGCCTTTAAAATTCCACTATGTACTGGTGCCTCAGGAAACCTTCGTTGGAGATATCCAAACTATCTCAAGTGATGTTAGACAAACTTCTCTTCAATTGGTGTTACCTCCACCCTATCATGTATATCATCATTACAGATGCGATCCCGCCTTGTGTGACCACAGATCTATCGCAGCATCCTCATCTCCGCTACACTTCATTTTCTGTATATGTTGTCTTTTAGTCGCCCAACATTCTGCTCCATATAGTATCGTGGGTCTAATCACCGTCCTATAGAACTTACCCTTTAACTTTTCAGGGATTTTTTTTATCACACAGAACACTAGATGCTTGACGCCATTTCACCCACCCCGTTTTTATCCTGTGGCTCACATCTTCATCAATCTCACCGTTCCGTTGTAGCATCGATCCCAAATAACGAAACGTGTCATTCTTAGGCACTATTTGTCCGTCCAATCTAGTATCTAGATCATCTGCTCTAACACCACTGAAATCACACCTCATATATTTAGTTTTAGTCCTACTAAGTTTAAAACCCTTCGATTCTAAGGTTTTTCTTCACAACTTAAGCTTCCTATCAACACCTATCTTACTCTCATCAACCAGCACCACATGATATGTTATTACTCTGCGTGACATATAAACAATTCCATCATTTTAGTGTTTTTGCTAACCTTCTCTGTCTCACTTGCAGCGGTTCATGAACTGCTGTCAAGGAAAACTTACAAGCAGCCCATGGTCTGAGTTAGACGGTCTTCAACCTGAGACAAAGATAATAGATGACCAACTGGTGAAGATTAACTTGAAGGGCTTCCTCACCATCAACAGCCAACCTGCTGTAAATGGAGAGAGATCCGATTCTCCCAGTGTTGGTACGTTAAATCCACTTTGTACACTTAGTCTTCCTCTTGTTACTGGGAGCAGGGTTTTAAGCATGTGTATATGTTCTCATACAGAGCACTCTTTTACACTGATACTTAAATGCCAGTACTCCATGTGTCCGTAAGCCTGAATTATTCTGCTGTTTATGGTTTTTACAAAGTAGTGGGCCTGAAGCTCATTTTATGTGAACAACTTAGGTTATTTATGAATTAATTATGCTCTGTGCACAGGTTTGTTGTGTCCAAAGTACTTCATTGTTAATGTGTATTTGTGTAATGTTAATCGCCAAGTTTATTGCAACATCAAAATTTTTGGGTTTCAAATCCTTATATACAAAATTGTCCAAGGCTGTGCTGACGCTGAATTGTGCATGGGTTTGATATCAGCTGATACTGTGCAGTCACCCACCAGTCACCAGTACCCCAGCATACCAGCTGTAGGATTGTGTCCATTTCATTTATCAGCATAGAAGCCAGTGCTACCACAGTCACAGGGAACATGTCTCACCCAGAGAGTCTTGTTTTAGTAAATCATATGCCATCGTTTATTCTTGTTTTAGGTTTTTTTTTGGTACAATGCGGTATGGTGTGTGCCTTACCAAGTACCAACCTGCTTATTGGTGTCCTGTTCTGCAGGATGGGGCGGCCCAGGAGGCTATGTTTACCAGAAGGCCTATGTTGAATTCTTCTGCGCAAAAGAGAAGCTGGACCAACTAATTGAGAAGATCAAAGCATTCCCTTCTCTTACCTACATTGCTGTGAACAAGGAAGGGGAATCGCTCTCGAACATTCCCGCAAACGCCGTAAATGCTGTCACATGGGGTGTTTTCCCTGGCAAGGAGATCATCCAGCCTACTGTTGTTGATTCGGCCAGCTTTATGGTTTGGAAAGACGAAGCGTTTGAAATCTGGTCGATGGGATGGGCTTGCCTATTCCCTGAGGGTGACTCATCTAGGGAATTACTAGAGAAGGTACGTCAATACTTCTTCGTTCTTTTATGCTAGTAACAGGTGCAAAGAAACCTTCTGTTCAACTAAATTCTGCTCTTTTTGGCTTTAGCTAATGAATCTGCTATCTCCCAGTTTCTACTAAAAACCTATACTAGCGAATAGAGAACACCTTTCAGCATCCAAATGATATCTGAACTATCATTTCCATCTGGCGTTAAGTACAATCTTGCATTAGCGTTTGTACTTAAATTTCAGTGATACTCCAAAGTGTTGATTTCTGAAATGCACTGAAGTCAGCTAGATATACTCTGAAACTAATTTGGGGGAATTATATATTCTAAGTGCATTTCTGATATGATCCATTGCTCTTCACTTTCAGGTTCAGAAGAGCTACTACTTGGTTAGCCTTGTGGACAATGACTACATCCACGGGGACCTCTTCGCTGCGTTCAAAGAGATCTGATGATACCTTGTAGTCTGCAATCTCTTGCCTGGCTAAATTATAGTCTGCAATCTTTTGCCCGGCTAAATTCCTACCTTCATTAAGTATTCGTGCTTCCACGACTATAGGGTTTGATTACCTCGCAGCAGCAGTCCTCTGGTCTGATTTTTCGTGATTTGTATCGGTTTATCCGAACCATCCAGTATCAATAAGAATTGAGCATGTGTTTTCCTCCCTTTTGTATGCAGCCCTGCTCAGAAGTCGAAAGAGCTTATTTTAAGTGGCTTTTGGCTAAAAAGTACTATAGCTGGTTGAAAAAACATTGTAACTGATGGAGACTTATTTAGTATAGTTAAATTTAAAAAATTAAAAATAGAAAAAATATGTTAGCTCATCACATATAATACGAACAAATACGAAAAAAAGAATCGGCAAAAAACTCAAAAAAAGCCAAACGTATAAAAAAGATGAAATTTATAAATAGTACAAAATAAGTCCGAAAATAAGTTCGAAGCTTAAACCGAAACAAGAGGGACTTTAATCACTAGTTCCCCGCCTGGTTTATTATGTAGTTTCATTTTCGTCAAGGTGATTTGACGTTTGTAATACTGTTACTGCCGCTTTTCCGTTAAGAGAGATCACAAGGCAAAACTGCAGATAACGCAGCGAATTTGTAACTACTAGTAGGCTCAAGAGACAAGTGTATGCGTGTGTTCAATCAGACTCGGATCGCACTGTAGTACCGTTGATCATACAAGCACGCGAGAGCAACAGCAAGTAGAGGGGAAAACGTGGTCGGTTCTATTAAAGAGAAGGAAAGAGCTGCATATATCTACCGTTGAGTAAAAGTAAAAACGACATTGAGCAAAAGTAAAAACGAAAGAATGTCCCAGCCCCAGCACGGGACTCCATATGCTAGCTACTCCACACCACGCCACGACTCAACCCGGTGTAACCCCTCCCGCTTCTATGCTGTATTTACAGAGGTTGCAAGTTGGCAACATCTTCTCCCCACAACGTCCTCTTCAGAAGGGGCCCATGCCGCCGGCGCTGGCGCCGGGCTGGTTCGCCTTGACCCGCGGCGACGCGAAGAGCGACGAGTAGAAGTCGTCCCCCGGCGGCAGCATGTCGAGGCCGCTGTACATGCTCTGTATGTCGTCGTAGCTGAGGTCCACGAACAGGTCGTTCCTGGCGTTCTGCGCGCCCTCGTCCACGTCATGTTCTTTCTTGGGCACCATCATCATCTGCGCCGCCGGGTCCTGGAACGCCGGGAAGGAGTCCAGCTCCGGGAACGGGTCGTTGTCCACGATCTCCGACTCCGGCGTGCGCGTCTCGCCCCACGAGTGGGAGTGGGACTGCGAGTGCGAGTGGGACTGCGAGGTGATCATGTCCGACGCCTCTTCCTTGGCCTCCTTCCCCAGCTGCATCTTCTCCCACTCGTTCTTCTTGTTGTACAGCCGGCACAGCACCCAGTCATCCAACTGCACGCGCAAATTCAGATCGACATAAGTTTCAGCAATCAATTGTAGTACCAAATTGATCAAAACAAAGATATTTTTGGAAGCAAAATTTTGGCTTACAGAAACTAAGCGAAATATTTAGATCGGTAGTAGTAGCTTACCCTGAGGGATCCCTTCTTGGCACCTGCGGCGGCGCGGCTGGCGTCGGCGAGACGGTACTCGTGCATGATCCAGTCGGTCTTGACCCCGCGGGGAGCCTTGCCTGCGTAGAAGACGAGCGCCTTCTTGATCCCCAAGGTGCGGCCCCGCGGCGCGACGGGCTTGTCGGCGCCGGTGGCCTTCCAGTAGCCGTTCCCGGCGGCGCGGTTCGGGCGCGACCCGTTGGGGTACTTGCGGTCCCTGGGAGTGAAGAAGTACCACTCCCTGGCCCCGAACAGCGCCCGCTCGGGCAGGTCCCAGGGGTAGAACTTGTAGAGGTCGACCTCGGCGATGATGGGCACCGGCAGGCGCTGCCCCGCCGCCTTCCTGCAGAGGTAGTGCTCCACCAGCTCGCCGTCCGTCGGGTGGAACCGGAACCCCGGCGGCAGGTTCAGCTCCGCCTCCGCATCCCTCTCCCTCCTCACAGCCATCCCCATTCTTGCTCTCTCCCTCTCTTCTTGATCCCTGAATTCAAGCAAGTTGCTGGTCTCTTGCTTCACTCCGCCGCCGCCGCTGCTCAATTCCGTTGGCTCTGTGCTGCGAGCTCTGCGAGTTTCACGAATGGAGGAGGACCCGTGGGTGGGTGAGGGATTAAATAGGGGGGAGGAGTCAAAGGAGGCGAGCAAGAGTCGGCGGCTGCGGGAAAGGGGGGATGGATCAATAGATGGTTCCGGGAGGAATTGGGCACGTGTGGCGGGGCGGGGGGGTGAGGTGGTGGGTTTCGGGGGAGGCGCGGGTGGCCACCTCAGCGCGGCGGGGATTGGATTGGCTCCGGATCGGGGCGATGGCGTCACGGCCGACTTCAGCAGTATTGGGACGGATTCTTTTTAAGTGGGTTCTGTTTTTACTAATGATTTATGTTTTATGGCTTAAATATTTAAATTCTAATCGTTTGTAAAAGATAGTACGTACAGAAAAATTATCGTATATAATTTTAGACAATACAGCTAAACTCAGTACACGTTTTACTACAATCTTTCTATTGGCTTTGCTTTAAAAACATACCGTTTAAAAGCTAGTTACTATAGACAGTAGAAACATAAGCCACGAATAAACCAAAATGAACCCACCCTTTCTGTTGCCTTTGCGGTTGCGGTGCAGTTGGCCAAGGTGGCTCGTCTGTGGCCAACCGATTCGATCGCCGTGGTTTGAGATAGGGATCCTGTGGATGTACGGGGTGGATATTGTAGACGTGGCTCGTGTTTTTCTGTACGAAAAGTTCGACATTACTGAGGAGCTCGGTTGGCAAGCTTTACCGCTATACGAGCTATTCATCTAAATTTGATTCCTAGATCGGCCTCAGATATCTTACCTCATATACGCGTGTGCGTTCGGTGGTAAAACATGTATCTATGTTCAGTAAGATACTAGATAAATCCAGATTTTTTTGTACAACCTTTATTTAAATCCTAATGTATGTTTTCATAAAATGCACACATGTATATAGTGCGAGTACGATGTATGGGAGTGTGAAAAAAGGGTCCAATACTGTTCGTACAATCGCTCGTGTGTTTTTCAGTGTAAGCGGATGTCTCCGGAGAAGGAGATAGATGGGTGAAATAGAGATATGGCTAGTTTGTTTTCTTTATAGTATGAAATTGGATGACGTAGCATGAGCGTGTACATCACAAGTAGATACAGAGAAAAATTAAGTTACTTCCTCTCTTCATAAAACAAGTCATTTTAAAATATGTATAATCAATTTTTTAAAATTTTAGCTATCGATAATTTCTAAAATATTTAGATTAGATATATAGAAATCATATGTGTAGATTTATTTTAAAAAGTATTTTTATAATATTATAACTTTATTAGATCTTATAAATATATTATAATAGTGATTGGTGATTGAAGTTGTATTTTAGATACCATATGGATATCCAAAACAACTTTTTTTAATGGAGGAGGTACTAGCGATCCAGATAAGCTAAGCAAAGCGATAGCTGTATGCGTTGTCACTGAAGAGGAGCATCTATCATCTGCCTTTATCTTAGCACCTTACTATTCATTAAATGTTCCCTCGCATTTTAGGCATGCTTAGAGCAAGTCCAATAATGGTCTTATAGCCAAACTAGTCAGCATTTTTGCTGATGTGGAGGAAAGAAGAGAGGAGAGAGATGAGAGCTTGGCTCTCATGCAAGCAACAAGCTGGGCACGGGAGCCTATGCAGTGGTGGGCTCAGATAATAAATGTATGTTAGGAGAAATAAGAAAGAGAATGTGAGACATAGTACCACATAATAATAAAAACCCTTTTGTAGACAAATAGAAGACAAATTATTGTATAACTTGGCTCTTATAACTTGACTTATAGCCAAACACTTGGCTCTATTATTGGACTTGCTCTTAGCAGATGACAACTGTATGGATTGAAGTGGTCGGCCGAGCTGCACACCACATGCCAATTATAGCGAATGATTTTCCCACTTTTCTCGTTCCCAATTATAAGAAGCGGTAAAAACTCAAAAGCCAGTCACTCCAGCCCTATTCTTTTTGTCTGGAACTTATAACTTTTAACTATAGCTTGTGATTTTTAGCTGTTCGTACGAGAGATTACAGAGTAACAGAAATTCACGTGCGGTTTTGCCAATATAAATAAAATCAGTACAGTATGTACTACAATTAACTAGTAGATCATATATTGAAAAGATAGTCTATTTAAAAGTTAGTTGCTATAAAAAATATCTAAAAATAGCTTTTAAAAGTTGAAAAAGAACGTGCCTTCCACCGCATCATACGGGATCAATGGCTGTTCCTTCATCTCTGGAGACGATCAGGACAGCCGCAGCCGCTACCGCCTCAGCAGCGGCGCTATCCCCTTCCCCTCCCGCATATTCTACGCCTTTTTCCACTGTTGCTTCGGCGGGCAGGAGCGCACACGTGTAGACCCAATCGAACAACCGAGTCGTAGCTAGCCGCCAGACGAGCGGACACATGCCCAAAAGAAAAGGAGTCTTATCGCAAGATGAGCTCGCCCAATGACGGAGTCAAATGCCTCGTCGGTACGTGGTGCGCGATGCGTGGTGGTGGCGGGTGGGTCGACACGAGTCCGGCTCGGGTGGCCCCGGCGGCGGCTGCGAAATGCCCGACGCGCGAGCGCGCGGCATGCGGCTCGAGCCCGGAGGCGCCGCGAGCGCGGGGGAGCAGGAGCACGTGGGCCGGGCACGCGACGTGGTCCTGGACTGTGGGTGTGTTTGGTTGAGTTGTGGCTTCTGAAAAAGCTGCTGTGGGCTATGGAAAAGGTGCTGTAAGTTGTGGGCTGTGGAAAAGCTGTAAGCTGTTTGGTTCAAACAAGTATAAAACTTATCTCCTATCTCTATTTTCCTTGAAACAACTGTGAAACAGCTCTCTATTTTCACCATTTCAAAAAGCAGAAAGCCAAAAGCCAAAAACAGGGTCCAAGGTGCTTTCAAAACTGTACTACCCAAAAGTAGCTGTTTCTGAAAAAGCAGCTTCTGATTTCCACCCCTTAGTTGGCTTTTAACTTTTTGAAAGCAAAAGCTGCTCCCAAAAGCTCAACCAAAGGCACCTTGTGTGTGCGATCGTGCAGTGCAGAGCCGCGCTTTTTCTCTAGACGCCCGCATGCCTCGTCGTGCGTACGGCGAGGAGAAAACGTGCGGTGCGGCGCGGCGCGAAGCTGCCACGACGTCGTCTTCGGTGTTTCACGGGCGGCGACGACGGGAAATGTCTGCAGAAAGATGGCAGGCCCGTCGAAGCCCAAGAGCGAAGTGAGCGACCGCTCAGGGCCCCCAAAACTGAAGGGGCCCCAAAAGTCTACTATGAAGGTCCATAGCAGGTTAGATTTCTCAATCCTCAGCCCATGCCGGCCAGGGGCAACTGAAGCGCCGCGGCACAGGCTCAGCGATCGCTTCGACGCGAAGACTACGTCGCCCGTCCATGCCGCCGCGCCGCTGCGAAGTGCGAACTGCGTCACCTCGTCCAGTCGTCCTTGTGATTCCTCCGCCCCCCACGGAGACGCGTGACACGGCACGGCTCCGGCGACGGCATTTCGCTCACGGTTCCACGTATAATATATGTTTTTGTTAGACATGATTTTATATATTTTAGGGTCCCAATTGCATTTCGCTCACGGGCCTCCAATTCCTGGAGACGGCCCTGAAAGATGGATTAATTTCACGCGCGAGGCAAAATAAAAACAAGTTCGCGGAAAAGGTTGGCTCGGCCGGCGGTAGGCAAGGCATGGTGTTGTGGCCCGTGGCTGCGAAGGCGGGCGGTCGCATCGCACGGTAGTAGCTGGGTAGGTACCAGCGGTCCAGCACCTACCATGTGTTTTGTGGTGGGGGCTGATTTTTCTACGCCTGACTTGAGAGGAAGGAGGAGCTGTCCCTGTGCTGTGCGTGCGTACGTACGAAATCGTTCTCACGAGGAAAATTACGGCACGTCTGTGGGATTAACTATTATTTCACACATGTCCCATAACAAATGTTTTTTATTTTAATCTCTTAACATTTTTTTAAAAAATAGTCCCCTCTCGACAGGTTGAGTGACGCACGACTGGTCGAGCTAGCGCGGCAGCAAGCTCCTGTCAAGCCGCCACTGTGTGGTTGCCTGCTTCCGAACTTCCTTTGCGCTACAGTACTATAGAGCACTATTGCAACACTGTTTAGGTATTACTTAACGCTCAGTAGCAGGCAACCGCACAGTGGTAGCTCGGTAGGAGCCTACTACCACGCAAGTCCGCCCAGTCACATATCACCCGATCTGCCGAGCTAGGAAGGTGTGACAAATAACACATGTTGTCAGCCATGCCTTTCGAACTTTAGGAGAGATTTATTTTTGCAAAAAAAAAGTGTTAAAGAGCCTAAAACTTTTTAGAAAAATATTATTAAAAGCCATATGTGTAGACAGTCTTATCCGTTCAGAGAACTGAGCACCGTACTAAACCACATTATACCGGGAAGAACAAATGCGACACGTGGAACGGGTCCAACTAACATGTTCATTAAGTTGGTACGAGGTACTCTGAACCTTCTTTCCAGACTAAGGTACAATGAACCTAGCCGCGAGCAAACTGTTATTTTCTTTAAAGATGACAACAGGAATTTTGGCTTTGCTTATTTGGACTTCAGCTTTTAATTTCTGATTTATTTTTTATTATTCATAAATTTCATCTTTTTCTGAATTTTTGACTTTTTTACCGGTTCTTTTTTCCGTATGTGTTTGTATTATATGTAATAGGCTAACATATTTTTTAATTTTTTAAATTTAATTATACTAAATAAGCCTCTATCAGCTACAGTATTTTTTCAGCCAGCTACAGTACTTTTCAGCCATAAACCACTCAAAAAACTCAAATGAGCACCACCGTAACCCCTAGTTACAGTGTTCATGGCTACATGGAGGAACTCCCGAGGCCTAAGCCCTACATGCCACTTGTCAACAACTACAAGCACTTTATCCTAAATAACCCAACTAAAAAATATTATTTGTGAAATTACTGTGTTCTTAACAGGACTTGAACTTCTCCATTTGATTCTAAGCTCTCATGGAGTCATGGTAGAACTGGATGGCGCGCACCGTTTTGGCCCTCGCTCTGATTTGCAGTGTGGCAGCACAGGGGCAACGGTTCTTCACTTCTTCATGTCCAAGCTGTTAAATAACCAATTGTTTATGCCTCTTATTTAAAACACAATAATTTCAGAGAAAAGTTTAATTTCCGTAGAGAGTGGAAAATTTTCCCTGTTCCAAATTAGGCGTTAACAAAGCCTACTAGGCCGCCTATTAAGGTAGTGAAAACTGTACGGGCGGACGATGGCGATCCTGGTACTTTAGGCCCAGTTAAATGGCAACACGTCACGGCAGCCTGACCCAGAACGTGCTCGCAGTCCTCTTCAATGATTTCCGTTGGACGAGTGGCCTTCACCTAATTGACCCATCAGAAACAGGCCCAACTGTAAATATAAACAGAAGGCACACGCATGAAGATCATGCCAAAAAAATAACATATTTCTCCCTACTGTTAGGACAAAAAAAGAGCATTTATGTAACATCATGATCCATGGCTATAGATACGGCCCCTATGGCACCATAGAAAAGGGGAAAACATTTGGGTATAAAAAATAGATATGAGTTGAGATTGAATACGAGATACACATTACTGATTACACCTCTCCACTCTCTTAAATTTTAGGCTTTGGGTGCCTCGCTGGACCTCCCGAAGCTCAGGTATCCATTATTTGGGGTGTAATCGCAACAATTTCGTTGCATGCAACCGCCTCACGTCTCAAAAATAACATTTTAAAAATTAGCTTAGCAAAAAACCAAAAGCCAACTGCTGAATTGGGTACCTCTAGCTTCAACCACAACTTCTTTCAGGCGCCAGGGGCGGATTTGGGCCCCCGGCAAGGTGGGCTTCAGCCCGGGGTGCGAAAAAAATTGTAGTGTATAGCCCATGTAGTTTCAGCCCAGCCTGGGGTGGTATTTCTAGAATTCAGCCCGGGTAGTCTAATAGCCCATAACATTTTTCTCTAGCTCGCCAGGCCGACACTATCCCGCGGACGGCCCACTTCACGCGCTCGCGCCGCGGCCCACTTCACGCGCTCCGACGCTCGCAACTGTCCCGCAGTCCGCAGAGCCGCTGCTCGCCTGCCTCAAAACCCTAGCGCCAGTCTCGGTTTTCCGCCCCCCACCCGGCGCCGCCCCGCCTCCCGCCCCCCACCCGGCGCCGCCCCGCCTCCCGCCCCCCTCCCCACTCGGCGCTGCCCCGCCTCCCGGCCCGCTCCTTTCCCGGCGCCGCCCCGCCTCCCGCCCCCTCCCGGCCCGCTCCCCACCCGGCGTCGCCCCGCCTCCGGGCCCGCCCCTCTCCCGGCGCCGCCCCACCTCCGGGCCCGCCCCTCTCCCGGCGCCGCCCCGCCTCCCGGCCTGCCCCTTTCCCGGCCCCGCCCCACCTCCCGCCCCCCTGACCCAGTGCCCACCTCCTGGCCAGGCGGCCAGCACCGGCGTCGCCCCCCTCCCGCTCCTGCCTGCTGCTCGTCAGAGACCAGAGTCCCACTGCCTTAGGCTTCACTCTTCAGTGGTAGGTAAACCGGCAATTGATAATTGGTAAAGGATGTGAATTGTGAAATACTGAAATGTGTTACGATGCCTGTCCTCCCCATTAATTACCATGCGTGCATTGGTGAGGTGATGATCTGTTAATTGAACTGTGGTTCATTTTTGGTGGATGTGTTTGGTGCGCAGGCTTGGGGCGGATGTTTTACTTTGTGGTGATCATGCAGACGGCCATCAACACCGGCGTTAGCATCGGCTCCATCCTGCTTGCCGCCGATTGCCTTGAGGTGCATCGTAGCCTCCCAGAACCCCTGAATTTTCTCTCATATGCATAAATTTGAGCTCATGCTAGTTTGTAGTGTGTGATTAGTTTATTGTAGTGTACGATTAGTTTTAAGTTTCATGCCGTCTGCGTTTTGGACATTGTTAGTTAGAGTAGTCTATGCTCTGTAAACTAGGAATATCCACAAAGGATTGCCGCTGCTCTAATGGTAGAAATGGTCATTTTCCTTGTGAATGTAGAATATGCATAAGATATCGCGTGTTTGGCTTCCCAGATTTTTTCAGTCCAAATAGTTGGCTCTGCTTATTTGACTTGAGTTACTTCAGGATGGGAGCTATGTCTTATCCACAGCTGCAAGGACTTAATCCGCACGTAAATGCTAGTTTGATAAGGGATAGTCAGCCAACAACAACAACAAAATCTTTTATCACAAATAAGTTAGGATAAATCATGGTAATCCATGTTTGGTTGGCATTGCTGGTGTCCTTACTTGTTTAGTATTGAACTCAAGTTTCATATTAGTAATGCAATTAGCCAATTATGATATACTTTTGTTATATCGTGGTATAGGGACAAATTGGAGTTAGTTTTATGTTGTTAGAGTTCAGCCCGGGGCGTAGCCAAATCCTGGTTCCGCCACTGGCAGGCGCTACAGTGTCATTTCAGCTAGAAACTAGGAAGCCAAAAGCCACATGGTCTGTTCTTTTGGGTTGTGACTTACAGCTTATAACTGTGATTTATTAGTTTTGTTACAAATCTAGCCCTTCAATTCTACTCTTTATTTCTTGCAAAATTGCAATGTATAAACTGGTTACAAGCCTCTCAATTTATATGCTTATAACTCCTACTAACATACGACTAGGACTTCGAATTGGACACTACTTCAACTCAAATTACACACAAAATCGAACTCAATTGCGACTAGGACTCTAAGTCAAGATTAAATCTAACAATCTCCCCCTTAATCTTGACTTTCTAACTTCTTTCCATCTTGTTTGAGTTTGGACGGCGACACATCTCAAACGTCCCTGACTCAACTCATCTTCAGAGCACTTCATCTTCGCTGAGCGCTTCGGCAACAAACGCTTTCTTCGTCTTCGGCTTTTGGCATTCTGAAGCAAAGTGTCCATAATCATTGTAGTTATAACACCTCACTTTTGCCTTATCAAACCTCCGACCTTTACGGCCTTGGCCATCACCCCTGGAAGTGTTCTTGCTTTCACGCTTCGATGATTGAGCCTCCCACTCAGCGCGAGTCAACAAGAGCTGTCCTTCACCTTTGTTGCTAGTGTCATAGATGCGTTCCTCATACGCTTTAAGACGACCGATGACCTCATCCATGGTCATTGCCTTTAGGTCTCCAAATTGCTCTATGACTGAAGCAATCGGGAGAAACTGTGAGGGAATAGCACGAAGGAATTTCTTCACCACGTACAACTCTTCCACCTTCTCGCCAAGGGCCCGTATCTTGTTGACGATGACCGTCAACCGGACGGCGAAGTCATTGATCGACTCCGTTTCCTTCATGCGCAGCACCTCGAACTCGGTTTTGAGAGTTTGTACCTTTGCTTCCTTCACACGATCTGCGTCAAGATGCATCGCTTTCAACGCCTCCCACGTGGCTTTGGCCGTCTCCTTTTTAGCCAGTAGGAAGAGCGTCTCTTCTGGGATGCCCTGGTAGATGGCCGCCAATGCCATCTGATCTTTGCGCATATCGACGTTGCTGTTCTCGATCGCATCCCAGACACCTTGAGCCTTCATGTAAACCTTCGTCTTGATTGCCCATGCTGCATAATTGCTCTCTGTGAGCATCGGATAATGCAGCGAGATAGCGGAACTCTCCTTCGCCATCGTACCGGATGATGCCTCGTTGCCGTCGACACCGCTTCCCGAATTACGCGACATGATCTTGGGCACGGATCAAAAAACTCTGGCTACTTTGAAAGCTCTTGGACTGGAGAGAAACGGAAGGAAAAATTGTTGTTTTCCTTTTTCTTTTTTTTCTTGAATTTTGCTCTTGTTGCTCTGGTCTTGAACGGTTTTTATTTCATGTCGCTTGCGTGCGACTCGGAGAAAATAAACCGAATAGAAGACGTGCGGCTGTCCGTGACTTCACGTTGGAGACGGAATAGAGTTCTGCTCGGATACGGACACGCGCTCAGAGTTTTCTCGCGCATGCTCGCTTTGGTTTGGAAATCGCCTCTGCTTCAGTGCCGCTCGGGCTTCTTTCGCCGCGACTCCTGCGTCTCCTGCTGCAGGTCCCCCGCCATGCCTGTGGCCACCTCAGGCTCGCCGAAGGTCACGCCGAGCCCGCCCACGATCCGAGCGAAGACCGCTGCTTGGACACCAGCGCCGAATCCTTGCTGGGCAGAAACCACGTAAGCCCATGCGCCTGCCCCCATGGGATCAGCATCACAATCTGCACGTACACACATGCATGCACATACATGTATGTGGAGTCCTATTGCTTTGCAATGCAAACTTCCCTCTGGCTGAAGACCTTCCGCGCGGACGGCTGCCTTCGAGTCGACTGAGGTTTGCTCTGACCCGAGGTTGACGGCGGCGCGCAATGGTGGCCACCCCCGGGAGCAAAGATCACCCCCCGGGGGCAGCAGCAGAAGAACTCAGGTTTTGGCTCAGATACCAATTGTTACAAATCTAGCCCTTCAATTCTACTCTTTATTTCTTGCAAAATTGCAATGCATAAACTGGTTACAAGCCTCTCAATTTATATGCTTATAACTCCTACTAACATACGACTAGGACTTCGAATTGGACACTACTTCAACTCGAATTACACACAAAATCGAACTCAATTGCGACTAGGACTCTAAGTCAAGATTAAATCTAACAAGTTTAATAAATAGTGATTATTAAAAAAACTAAAGCTAAAAAGGTTTAAAGGCCAAAAAGTAAGGATCCATAGCCAAATTGAATAGTAACTAGCTTTCAAGCGGATTGTCTTTTTAAATCAGAGTTTACAAGTCGATTATAGTATATACTATCCTCATCTCATCCATATCAATCAAAATCACACATAAATATCTTTCTCTATACTCACACTCGTGAATTGTCATAATCTAAAAATTTCAGCCAATCACACCGTAGAAAGAACGCGCGAGCTGGGCGGACTGAGTGCAATTCTCCTTGCCAACCGCGCGGTCGAACGCCCCACGCAGCGTGCTCAACGACGGTCCACTGAGAATTGACGCACGCCGCGCAGCTTAATAAACGTAACCCCAGCTTAATACTGATTCACGAAAGGTCTAGCTATCATAGGGCAAGCTTAAATAAACGCTAGTTAGGCAATTCGGCACCCGATAAGCCTTGCCTTAAACCTTACACAACTCACAAATAGCAACATTAAAACCTGTAGGAATATAAGATGGAACCAAGCATTAAACCCTCCACACATACAGATTTAGTTTCGACAGAAAGCGAAATAACTGGCATGGCAAAACTTTCTTCAAGGACTACGATAGAACTAGATCGGATTGATCAGTAGCATCTAGCGCTTCCCGCCACCGCCGGCAAGCTTGGGGCCCTTCCAAGGTTTGGGGGCATTGCCCTTTCCAGCAGTCTTCTGAGATTTCGTCACCTCGGCCTTCTTAGCTCTCTTCTCATCCTTAGTCTTCTTAATGCGTTCCTTGATCTCGCTGTTATTAAATGATTACCTTTATAAGTAAATCTTCATAGATACATCAGACAAAAAAACACCATAACCAAATGAGGCCAAGACTGCCTAGATGTATACGGTACATCGATTAAACCGGAACGACAAAAACATAGCCCAAACTATGTGAATGTTGTTCAGAGCCTTAAGAGGCGTCTTACAAAAAGTATGGCCAATCCAAAACCGCATAAAAGACTCAAGGAAGTTTATGATTGCATTAAATCCACAACACACAATGACTCAGAAGCAATATATAATAATTGAACTGTACAGATGCAACAGAAGAGCATGCTGGTTCATCCTAGAATCCTCGGTATAACATATATGAACAGCACCCAGAAGCCAAGTCAAAAGCTATCCAGAAAGAAATATTACCGAAGAGCTGCTTCTCAGGCAGCATCACGGACCTCAGCCTTCTCAGCTCTCCTCTTCTGGATGACATCAAGGGAAGCACCGACAATAGACCTGGAGTACAGCTTCTTGGTAGTACGACGCCTCTTCTTGACAGCCTCAACATGAATATCCTGCAACCATACAAAAATTGAATCGTGAGCACAAGTTACATGCACCCTCAGTACAGGTTGTGGTTGTTCCAAAAAAAAAAGTCAATACAAGTGAGTACTTCAAGCATTGGCAACATCAATATTTAGCAGTAAAAAGTTGGACAATAAATAAGACGGTCTCTTGCAGCAGAGAAAAGAGTATGAAAATGGCACACGATTTATGCTGTTATGCAATACCTATAATCTATACAGTCAAAAAACTCTAGATAATGGGTGCCAAACACGGTTGTCTCAGCGCTCCGGCAAATTGCGACGAGCCTGGAGCGTTTGGACGTCTAGTTGACTAGGCGCCCGCCATGACGATAGTAGTTAGACAGTAGTAATAAATACAAGTAATACTTTATATGACCAAAAATTAAATAACTATGTAATATAATAATAATTATTCAAATAAATAGCAAATAGTATTAATATAACAAAACTCATAGCCCAGAGGGCCATTTACCTCTCCCCTTATCTCCTCTCTCTCCATTCTCACCTCCCCTATTTCTTCTCTCTCCGTTCTCCCGCACACACGCCTTGCTCTCCCCTTAAAGTATATACAAGTGAAATCTTGTTTCGAAGATCTTGTCTCAAGGAACCCAATAATTCATATGGATTGTGAATCAAATACTCGGTTTAAATGATATACGATTTTAAGTTTTTGAATTCATTTTTAAGGGAAGCTCAAATTTGTCTCTCAGAGAAACTTTCACTTATGCCACGCATGGACCCTGGGCTGCATGAGGGTGAGGGGCGCACGGCATACAGGGGATTTGCCCAGGCCTAGACTGCCCTCGTTAGATCCGACCCCCCCCCCCCCCCCCCCCTCCCCGGCGGCGACGCGCCGAAGCGGCCACGGCGTTGTTGCCGCTGCTCCGCTTCACTTGCCCAGGCTTGGCCCAATTTTCCCCAACTGGAGCCCACGCCAGCTTGCGCAATCGCAGGCCTTCGGTGTGTCTGGTCGCGTAATTTAAGTGGGCTAAGTACCCTCTAAAAAAAGGCCTAAGTGGCTTAGGTTAGCAAGTCATAGGCTGTTCTTTTTATTTTTTTCAACGTTGTTCGACTTCTATTAGTAATATTGGGGTTAACTTTTTAGACCGTGGTTTATGGTTTTTGACTTATGCCTTTAAATTCTGGTTGTTTACAAGAGAGATTATGAAGAAAAACAATTGCATGTAATTTTAGTCAGTACAACTAAAGTCGGTATAGTGTATACTATAATCGAATTGTAGATTCCACTTTAAAAAGATCCATAGTTTATTCAACACATATTGTAGCGTCGTATATAAACATGAGGTAATTCGAACTCATCATTTATTAGACTAATAAATCGTAATATTAAACCACAGCAAAAAAAAAAAAACCCCCCCGATCATCTCGTGTACGCGCAATAGCAGGGTTCCCACTTAAATTAAACATTAGCGGTCGGCGGATACGATGCTGGATGGATGTACATCCAAGCTGCCGACCGGACCGACCACATCCATGCGGATGCACTGCACCTGCGCGCATGAACGATCGATGGCTGCCTTTTGCACGCAAGTTACGTGCTGCAATCCTGCATGCGATCAGGATTAAAGTGGTGCGTAGTTAGGCTGAATTTTGATGATTTATAACTGAGTTTTTACTATAGCTAGTTAAAATTACATGTAGTTGGAGGTGGCTTATTTGGTATAATTAAATTTAAAAAATTAAAAATATAAAAAACAAGTAAGCTCATCATATATAATACAAATGAATACGAAAAAAAGAACCGGTAAAAAAGCTCAAAATAAATCAAAAATCAGAAAAAGACGAAATTTAGAAATAAGTAAAAAAAATAAGCTAAAAGACATGAATCCAGCTCAAATGAGCAGAGGTAAGATTTATTATCTGCCCGGCCGGTTGCTGACACACGCAAGTTTCTTGTAAGAGCAAGTACAATAATGCTGACTAGGTCGTCTCTAGCGAAATCCACGTCAACACAATCCTATGTGGAAGAGAGAGAAAAGAGGAGAGAGAGAGGCAAGCTGCCCCTTATATAAGAGCAAATATAATAAGAGGCTGTTAGTAGGCTGTATGCTGAGGTGGAGGAGAGAGAAGAGAGGTGGGCTGTAAGTTTACAGCCAGCTGAAGCACAAGAACCAAGAAACTTTATGAGAGAAAAGGGTGGGTCATACAGCCTTCAGCTGGCTGTAAACTACTATATGAATGGGCTGATAAGTAGGCTGTAAATGTCCATACAGCCAGCTGAAGACTGTATTATTAGCCTTGCTCTAAGAGGTAACTTCTAACACATCATACGAGGAGAGAGAGGCAAGCTGCCCCTCATGCAAGAGGTGACCCCTGATATATTTATGCAAGTATTAAATGTTTGAGTGCTTTAGTAGAGGTAACCTCTACTCAACTTATTGTATTAGCTATCTTCACCATGAGTCACGTGTACTCTTTTTGCTTATTTGGCTAGTCCTAGAGGTATTGGCTTCAGCTTATTTTTGCACTATTCATAAATTTCGTCTTTTTCTGAACTTTTGGCTTTTTTTAGTTTTTTTACCGGTTCTTTTTTCCTCGTATTTGTTTACATTATACGTGATGGGCTAATATGTTTTTTCTATTTTTAAATTTTTTTAAATTTAATTATGGTAAATAAATCTCTGTCAGCTACAGTGCTTTTTTCAGCCAGCTACAGTGTTTTCAGCTATAAGCCATGAGGCTTTCAGCCGAACCGATCACCACCCTAAGCTTCCATTTTGGTCAGGGCGCATCGATCGAACTCCTAGTCTGCCTTATGTAATTTTCCTAGTCTGCAGCAGCTGTAAGCGCGTTGTCTATAACTGCAACTTTGAAAAGAAAACCCCCCCGGCCATACATGACGACCGATGGTACAGTACAGACTTTCCAACTTTAAAGTAAAGTGAACGTCAGTCTCACTCAGAGCGGCCAAGTTGGGTTAAGACATAATTTGGAGCCATGCATTTTCAGTTAATTCAAAAGTAGACACTTCAAGTTTTCAACTACACATCTTATTCAACAGTAACATAGTTGAATCCAAGGCTCCACTCATTTGGGTTTAGACTTCTGTCTTCCAACTTATTTTTTATTATTTTTAAATTTCGTTTTTTTCTAACTTCTCGGATTTTTTAGCTTTTTGCCGGTTCTTTTTTCCGTATTCATTTGCATTATACGTACTGGGCTAACCCTTCGTTCTATTTTTAATTTTTAAAATTTAATTATACCAAATAAGCTATTATCAGCTAACTACAGTGAAAATTCAGCCATAAATCATAGAAAATAAGTCTAATTGAGCGGACTGCAAGTCTCCAACTGACATACATATGGGGTCTATAAACGTGTAAGCACGGACACGGCTGCGGCGGACTCAATATTTTCTACCAACTAATTTATCGGAGATAACACACAGTCACGAACTCTGAAGTCTGAACAGAACTAACTAAAATCAAACGGCACACTGTAATTAAACCGCGTTCTCCATCATGGCTCTGAACTCGTGGAAGCTGATCCTGCCGTCGCCGTCGCCGTCGTACGCGGCGATCATCCTCCGGCAGTCCTCGTACCTGGCGCCCTTCTCCATCCCCAGCCTCCGCAGCACGTCCCACAGCTCCGCCGCGCACACGAACCCGTCCTTGTCGCGGTCGAACACGTAGAACGCCTCCCTCAGCTCGCCCTCGCCGGCCACCTTGCTCTCCATCAGCTCCTCCAACGCTACCATCGCCTCGCACCCGCTGCACGCCTGCTCCTCCTCCTCCTCCTCCTCGTTCCGGCCGGCTACCAGACCGAGGCTCGCCAAAACCGCCGCGATGTCGGGGCGCGACAGCCCGTCCTCGCGCCTCCTAGCACATCGCTCGCAATGCCGAGGCCGTGGAGGGGCGACGTCGTCGACGCCGCAGTGATCGTCGACGACGGCGCTGTCGTCGTGCGCGAGGATGCCGACGATGGCGTGGGGGGCGGAGCAGATGCTCCTGCTCATCAGGATGGCGTTCTTGACCAACGGCTGCAAGACGAGCACGATCAGGACAGATGACACCGACACGATCAGGCCGTTGTGATCCAACGCAGCTTGCCACATGCTTGCACTGTGCAGAGAAAGACGCGCTAATCGGAACTGACCAATTAATGAGTCAAGCTTCATGCATGTAAAATCTTTAGGGGACTTCGAGAATACGTTGTGGTGTTCACGTATTCATGTATATATAGAGAGAGGACTTGAGGATGAGTAAGCTGGGTAGAAGCATGCAAATGGGATGGAAGTTCACGGCAACCCATTAGGAATATGCGAACGGCTAGTTTATTCGCCCCTGTTGTTATCTGCTTCTACTCTTTGTGGGTGACTTGGTGATGCTTTCCTTGGAGCTACCTGTAAGAGGTCGTGTGTACTAAAGACGTGTCATCTCGTTGAAGTTTCTTGGCAATTCTGCCGTGACAATGGGGGCCATAAGTAGTTATTTCTCTTGCGTATATATGAAAAAGAGACACCGGAAACGATGTACCCGTGTGGTACCAACAGGAAAGGATCACCTCAAAGGAAAATGAGTGGAAAAGAAAAGGACAACCGGGGTAGTTTGTGTCCGACAGTCCGTGACTCCGTGTTACTGGTTCAGAGTTCAGATAAGACACCAGCCTGGTCGCCGGTTATAAAAGCATCTCCAGCATGACCTCTACTTGAGCCCTCATCTTACTTTTGAGGGCTGAGGGGCAAAAAAACTCACTCCAGCAGCCCTCAAATCTCTCCCTCGAGCCCTCATTCCTTGGGGGTCTGGAGGGAGCCCCTACTTTTGAGGGCTCAAGTAGAGGCCCTGCTGGAGTGAGTTTTTTGCTCCTCGGCCATCAAAAGTAGGGGCTCCCTCCAGACCCCCAGGAGTGGGTCCTATGTGTCATCCCCTCTAAGAATGAATTTGAGGGTCCTGTTTTGAGGGCTCCTGCTGGAGTACAGCCCAAAAAACAGAGCCCTCAAAAGTAGGGGGCTCTTAAATAAAAAATAGGGATCTTATTTTGAGAGCTACTGTTGGAGTTGCTCTAGTAAACAGGTTGCTCCGTCGTAGATAGTGAAGCTGATTCAGCAAAAAGAAAATCGACGCGGTGGAGCTTAGTTTTCATTTTTCCTACGTGCGGCGGGATGAGTTCAGACCGTGGATCTAGCTCTGGCTAGCCGGTTCTTGCCGGAACTCGGAATTCTGAAGTCTGGACCAGACTGTCTGGTTGAGACTTGACTACTTGAGAGATGAGACGCTGAGATCTCTTTTTTTTTCTTCAATTCTTTTTTGAAGTGTTGTGTTCCTGTGGGATAGATCTCTCGCTTCAAACTTAGCGAAATCGATATCTCATACTGGATCGTCCCAGATGAATGATCGGTACGTAGCTCGAACAATGAAAAGAAAGTTCGGCATGGTAATTTGTTTCTCCTTGCAGACAAGATTCCCAACCACCTAGCAAAAATGAGAGAGGACAGTCCAACTACCCTAAAGTTGACGTAGCGGCGTCAAGACTGGGTAGTCAAGTCTCCATTCCTAAATTAAGTACATTGGCGTATACATATGAACGGGCAGACTATGTCCCTCTTTCAAACACTTCTGGGTTTTAGAAGCCGATTTTTGAGTAGAAGGGTTTTCAAATTAATTAGTTTCTATAAATTGTTTGTAGGAGTAATACGGGGTGTTCGATCTTCACGACGTATGATTAAAGATAACTTTGGATCCGTGTAACCTAATGAACCGATGACGCCAACCACTATTTCAATACAACAATCCATGACCAAAGAATTCGTGCAACCACACGTTTCTATCCTCGTCTACTCGACCACACAAAAGTAGACGTGATATTCTTCCTACAAAATACGAGGAATCATAAGAATAACGGGGTTGAGAATGCCCAATTCCCCTCTATGTTCCATCTGTATGTCAAATTCTAGGAAGAACAAGCGTATGGCTCTCTCTGTAAATAATAGATTGATTCATAGTGGTCTCAGGGTTACAGAGAGGGGCAATGGTATTTAACTCACGCACGCACAGATCAACGGGCTCACCGGCCTAATACCGACTTGCATCCTATTCGACCAAGGTAGCGAGACATAATCCTACTTGGCCTCAAAACAGAGACTAGCAATGCTAAAACAAAAGTACATGGCTAATCAATATGCACTAATCAAGGTGCATAATCACATAGCTTCGGCTAGAACTTAATGCACGGTTGTAGGCTTTATGCCACATGATTTAGGCTTCTATTCTTGCAAATAACTGCTATATCCTTCTGGACTTTCTTGATGTGCTCACCAACCTCCTGCGTGCAGCCTTGGGTTCCTTGCATGCACATGCTGACCTATACCATCTTTTGTAGCACTGGGCATCAAGCAAATTTGTACATCAATATCTTCCTTATTCTCATTATCTTCTAAGGCTTCTTCTCGTATAAATCTGAGAACAATTAAATAGCAACTATTAGGTAGTATATTAATCTCATATAAGTTAAAACCAAATTCAACTGGGAGCGAGGTCCAATCGAGATGTCATCATCGTCTTGTACACTTGAAATGATGGATGATGTACTAGTATGATGAGACCTTTTAAACATATCTTCACTTTATACTTATATAGATTGAATATGAGCATGTATATAATTAAATAAAATAGTAGTAATTTTGTATCTCTAAGTATAATATTTAAAGATTTAATAGTGACAGAGTTCACTTGGTAAAATTTAATGTGATCCGATAATTTTTTCTAGACAAATAATATATTTAACTGAAAAGCACTAAGCATGTCTATATCCACGTCAAGAAGTCACTTTGAATAAAATGATCTTTTAACATAAGTGTCTTTTACTATTTTAATTTTTTTAGTTAGATAACAGCACTTTTGACGGGCCTATATGCATGCAAGCGCACCTGTCG